>CM055116.1:476122195-477322195 GCA_029206835.1 Rana muscosa
AACATCGGCTGTTCGCGCGTTCGACGAACAACGAACGATTTGGGCCGTTCGCGCCAAATTCGAGTGACGCGAACGGCCCACAATACACTGCGCCATCGCAGTGTAATCCCGGTGCTGTGATTGGCCAAGCATGCACTGTGACCCTGCATGCTTGGCCAATCACAGCGCCGGCAGCGAGGAGAGCAATGATTGGCCACAGGCAGGATGCCTGTGGCCAATTATAGCTGAGGGGGTTTAGTACACGCCCCACACTATAAAAGGCCGCCAGCGCGGCGGCCTTGTGTAGTATGTTCCGGAGCAGGGAAAGTGAAGGATAGGCAGGGACAGTGTCAAATCTTGTCAAATCTATTCTTTGCTAAACCTTGTGTGTAGGGACAGAGAAGGATAGGCAGGGAGAGTGTCAGTGTCATATTCTTTGCTAAACCTTGTGTGTAGGGAGAGAGAAGGATAGGCAGGGAGAGAGTCAGTGTCATATACTTTGATAAACCTTGTGTGCAGGGAGAGAGAAGGATAGGCAGGGGACAGTGTCAGTGTCATATTCTTTGCTAAACCTTGTGTGCAGGGAGAGAGAAGGATAGGCAGGGAGAGTGTCAGTGTCATATACTTTGATAAATCTTGTGTGCAGGGAGAGAGAGGGATAGGCAGGGGACAGTGTCATTGTTGCTAAGCCTCCTGCACATTATACACCTGAAGTTAGCCTGTATTGCTGCTTTTTCCTGGTGTGTTACACCAACAGGATTTTGCGGCACTTACAGCGGGCGGAGTGTACCTCCTGACCATATTACACCTTAACTTAGCCTGTATTGCTGCTTTTTCCTGGTGTGTTACACCAACAGGATTTTGCGGCACTTACAGCGGGCGGAGTGTGCCTCCTGACCATATTACACCTTAACTTAGCCTGTATTGCTGCTTTTTCCTGGTGTGTTACACCAACAGGATTTTGCGGCACTTACAGCTAGTGATGAGCCGAACACCCCCGGGTTCGGTTCGCACCAGAACCCGCGAACGGACCGAAAGTTTGCACGAACATTAGAACCCTATTAAATACAATGGATGCGAACGTTCGGATTCTAAAGTGCTAATTATAACGACTATTATCCATGTTATTGTCCTAAACAGAGTTTGGGAACCCGGGTTCTGCACCAGGGGACATGTATCAATGCAAAAAGAAGTTTTAAAAACGGACGTTTTCCGGGAGCAGTCATTTTAACCACTTAAGCCCCGGACCATTTCGGGCCATTAGGACCAAGCCTGTTTTTGGGATTCGGCACTGCGCTGCTTTAACTGTAAATTGTGCGGACATGCAATGTTGTACCCAAACGAAATTTGCGTCCTTTTCTTACCACAAATAGAGCTTTCTTTTAATGGTATTTGATTGCCTCTGCGATTTTTATTTTTTGCGATATAAACAGAAAAAGACCGAAAATTTTGAAAAAAAATGATATTTTCTACTTTTTGTTATAAGAAAAATCGAATAAACTCAATTTTAGTCATACATTTA
The DNA here is from genome assembly GCA_029206835.1 of Rana muscosa. NCBI lineage: Eukaryota > Metazoa > Chordata > Amphibia > Anura > Ranidae > Rana > Rana muscosa. The sequence continues at coordinate 476,123,697 of CM055116.1, forward strand.
GGCCAAAATTTATTCAGCCACATGTCTTTAGTAAAAAAAATGTCAATAAGCGTATATTTATTGGTTTGCGCAAAAGTTATAGCGTTTACAAACTAGGGTACATTTTCTGAAATTTACACAGCTTTAAATTTATGACTGCCTATCTCATTTCTTGAGGTGCTAAAATGGCAGGGCAGTACAAAACCCCCCAAATGACCCCATTTTGGAAAGTAGACACCCCAAGGAAATTGCTGAGAGGCATGTTGAGCCCATTGAATATTTTTTTTTTGTCCCAAGTGATTGAATAATGACAAAAAAAAATAAAAAAATTACAAAAAGTTGTCACTAAATGATATATTGCTCACACATGCCATGGTTATATGTGGAATTGCACCCCAAAATACATTCTGCTGCTTCTCCTGAGTACGGGGATACCACATGTGTGGGACTTTTTGGGAGCCTAGCCGCGTACAGGGCCCCAAAAACCAAGCACCGCCTTCAGGATTTCTAAGGGAGTAAATTTTTGATTTCACTCCTCACTACCTATCACAGTTTCGAAGGCCATAAAATGCCAAAATAGCACAAAACCCCCCCAAATTACCCCATTTTGGAAAGTAGACACCCCAAGCTATTTGCTGAGAGGCATGTTGAGTCCATGGAATATTTTATATTTTGCCACAGGTTGCGGGAATATGACAAACTGTTTTTTTTTTGCACAAAGTTGTCACTAAATGATATATTGCTCACACATGCCATGGGCATATGTGAAATTACACCCCAAAATACATTCTGCTGCTTCTCCTGAGTACGGGGATACCACATGTGTGGGACTTTTTGGGAGCCTAGCCGCGTACGGGACCCCAAAAACCAAGCACCGCCTTCAAGGTTTCTAAGGGCATAAATTTTTGATTTCGCTCCTCACTACCTATCACAGTTTTGAAGGCCATAAAATGCCAAGATGGCACAAAACCCCCCTAAATGACCCCATTTTGGAAAGTAGACACCCCAAGCTATTTGCTGAGAGGCATGTTGAGCCCATTGAATATTTTTTTTTTTTTGTCCCAAATGATTGAATAATGACAAAAAGAAAAAAAAATGTACAAAAAGTTGTCACTAAATGATACATTGCTCACACATGCCATGGTTATATGTGAAATTACACCCCAAAATACATTCTGCTGCTTCTCCTGAGTACGGGGATACCACATGTGTGGGACTTTTTGGGAGCCTAGCCGCGTACGGGACCCCAAAAACCAAGCACCGCCTTCAAGGTTTCTAAGGGCATAAATTTTTGATTTCACTCCTCACTACCTATCACAGTTTTGAAGGCCATAAAATGTCAAAATAGCCCAAAACCCCCACAAATGACCCCATTTTGCAAAGTAGACACCCCAAGCTATTTGCTGAGAGGCATGGTGAGTATTTTACAGCTCTCATTTGTTTTTGAAAATTAAGAAAGACATTTTTTTTTCTTTTTTTTTTTTCTTTTTTTACATTTTCAAAACTTTGTGACAAAAAGCGAGATCTGCAAAATACTCAACATACCTCTCAGCAAATAGCTTGGGGTGTCTACTTTCCAAAATGGGGTCATTTGGGGGGGTTTTGTGCCATCTGGGCATTCCATGGCCTCCGAAACTGTGATAGGCAGTGAGGAGTGAAATCAAAAATTTACACCCATAGAAATCCTGAAGGCGGTGCTTGGTTTTTGGGGTCCCGTACGCGACTAGGCTCCCAAAAAGTCCCACACATGTGGTATCCCCGTACTCAGGAGAAGCAACAGAATGTATTTTGGGGTGTAATTCCACATATGCCCATGGCATGTTTGAGCAATATATAATTTAGTGACAACTTTTTGTACATTTTTTTTTTTTTGGTCATTATTCAATCACTTGGGACAAAAAAAAAAATATTCAATGGGCTCAACATGCCTCTCAGCAAATAGCTTGAGGTGTCTACTTTACAAAATGGGGTCATTTGGGGGGTTTTGAACTGTCCTGGCATTTTATGCATAACATTAGGAAGCTTATGTCACACATCATCCACTCTTCTAACCACTTGAAGACAAAGCCCTTTCTGACACTTTTTGTTTACATGAAAACATTTTTTTTTTTTGCAAGAAAATTATGTTGAACCCCCAAACATTATATATTCTTTTAAAGCAAAGGCCCTACAGATTAAAATAGTGGGTGTTGCATTTTTTTTTCCACACAGTATTTGCGCAGCGATTTTTCAAACGCATTTTTTGGGGGAAAAACACACTTTTTTTATTTTTAATGCACTAAAAAACACTATATTGCCCAAATGTTTGATGAAATAAAAAAGATGATCATAGGCCGAGTACATGGATACCAAACACGACATGCTTTAAAATTGCGCACAAACGCGCAGCGGCGACAAACTACATTCATTTTTAAAAGCATTTAAAAGCCTTTACAGGTTACCACGTTAGATTTACAGAGGAGGTCTACTGCTAAAATGACTGCCCTCGATCTGACCTTCGCGGTGATATCTCACATGCATGATGCAATTGCTGTTTACATATGACGCTAGACCGACGCTTGCGTTCGCCTTTGCGCAATAGCAGGGGGGGACAGCGCTTTTTTTTTTTTTTTTTTTATTATTTATTTGGCTTTTTTATTTTATTTTTAAACTGTGCCTTCCATATTTTATTTTTTTACCATTTTTATCGTTATCTCAGGGAATGTAAATATCCCCTATGATAGCAATAGGTAGTGACAGGTACTCTTTTTTTGAAAAAAATTGGGGGGTTAGACCCTAGATCTTTCCTCTGCCCTCAAAGCATCTGACCACACCAAGATCGGTGTGATAAAATACTTTCCCAATTTCCCAATGGCGCTTTTTATATCCGGGGGGGGGGACATTCCCTCCCACTGCTTGTAAAAGCAGTCTAGAGGCTAATTATCTGCTAGAATTGCTTTTACATGAAAGCCGGCTGCTGGCTGAAAAGAATGATACCAAGATGATACCTAAACCCACAGGCATCATTCTGGTATAAACATTCAAAGTCCAGCAACATACCAGTACGTTGCTGGTCCTTGTTGGACATGTATTGTAATCTTTTTTTTCATACAGCCTATTGGCTGAACGAAAAAAAGAGATTGATTGGTGGGTATGCCCACCATTAGAATACCTCCCTTCATCCACCCACTTCTAATGATGGGCATATATGCCGAAGCATGGGGGCATCCTCCCGCAAAAAAGTTATGCCGCGTACACACGGTCAAGCCTTCGTCGGAATTTCGACCGTATATACGCGGCATTAGGAGCAAAATCGCTCCTCCGCCCCTGCTGCCCCCATGCTTCGGCATATATGCTCTTTTTTTTAACTGTGGTGGTGAAATCACCTCCTACAGCGTTGGAGTCACGGCTTTATGTATCGTGGGAGCAAACGCTGTTGCTGTCAAGATAAATAGATCCGCGCTGCAACTGAATGGCGTACCTGCTAAGCAAATGGTGGTTAACATTAAAACAAAGTAACATTACAGTACAACAGTAAGACCTTACCATGCCATACCTGCAAAGCAAATACCAAAACAAAACCTAGTAAAAAATAAAAAAATGTTTTAACGCAACCTGTGCCTAAAATATATATATGCCGAAGCATGGGGGCATCCTCCCGCAAAAAAGTTATGCCGCGTACACACGGTCGGAATTTCGACCGTATGTACGCGGCATTAGGAGCAAAATCGCTCCTCCGCCCCTGCTGCCCCCATGCTTCGGCATATATGCTCTTTTTTTTAACTGTGGTGGTGAAATCACCTCCTACAGCACTGGAGTCACGGCTTTATGTATCGTGGGAGCAAACGCTGTTGCTGTCAAGATAAATAATTCCGCGCTGCAGTTGAATGGCGCACCTGAAAACAAAAAATTACATACCTGAAAAGCAAGCATGATAAAACATTGCAGAATACAATACAGTAAAAAAGAGCAGAACAATAGAGAGAAAATAGAGAGAGAGAGAACAATAAAACGACAACTATTTTTGGTTTTTTTATTTTATATTTTTTTTGTGTTTTGTTTTTTACGTTTTTTTTTTTCTTTTTTACACTTTTTTTTGTAACTTTACAACTGTAATGGTTCGGGTCTCTCAAAATGTAATGGCATCTTGGGAGACCCTGTGTAAGTGTGTCCTTGTCTGTGAAATGCTGTACCCTACGCTAAAACTTCACTTTTGAGTGGTAGCGTTCAAAACATTCACCTTGGCAAAGACCAGGCTTGTCAGGACAGAGTGGACAAAAACTACGGGTGTCACGCCTAAATCCGCGCTTGCTACAGACACGACATCTTTTTTGGGGGTGGCTTTGGGTAGGGGTACTCGGGAGGACATACGAATAATGCCTCTCATGCAGCCGGCTTACTGCATTTGGTTGGGGATGGTGAGGTGCAGAACCGCCTGGATACAGGAGTTCTGTGACTATCTCATTCTGGAATTTTAGAAGCGATAACGTCCCGCCTGAAGCTCTGTATAGCACATGAGCGTTCAGCAAAGCCAATTGGAATAATGATAGAGACACTTTTTTGTACCAGCGTCTCGCCTTACGGTCAATTAGATACGGCGCCATCAACTGGTCGTTGAGGTCCACCCCTCCCATATTTTGGTTATATTCGTGGACACAGAGGGGTTTCTCCACAACACCAGTCGCCGTACGAATTTGGACTGTCGTGTCTGCATGAAGGGAGGTAAGAAGGAAAACATTCTTATTGTCCCTCCACTTCATAGCGAGCAAGTTATTACACTTCAAGCAGGCTCTCTCCCCCAGCCTAAGACGGGCATCTACAAGCCGCTGGGGAAAGCCCCGGCGATTAGGTCGCACGGTGCCACATGCTCCAATCTTATGATCAAACAAGTGACTAAACAGTGGCACGCTCGTGTAATAATTGTCCACATACAAGTGGTACCCCTTTCCGAATAAGGGTGACACCAAGTTCCACACTATCTTGCCAGCGCTCCCTATGTAATCCGGGCAGTTGACCGACTCAATCTGACTGTCTTTTCCCTCATAAACCGTAAAGTTCACTACATAGCCTGTTGCCCTGTCACAGAACTTGTAGAGCTTGACCCCGTATCTGGCACGCTTGCTGGGAAGGTACTGCTTGAAAGACAAGCGGCCAGAAAATTTAATCAGGGACTCATCAACGCAGACAACTTGATCGGGAGTAAACAAGGCTGCAAAACGTTCGTTGAAGTGGTTTATGAGGGGCCGAATTTTATAGAGCCGGTCGTATTCAGGGTTCCCACGTGGACGACAAAGTTCATTGTCGTTGAAGTGCATGAACCGCAAAATCTGCTCGTATCGTGCCCTGGACATGGACGCAGAGAACACGGGCATGTGGTCAATTGGGTGCGTGGACCAATAAGCACGCAATGACGGAAATTTATGTGTGCCCATGTTGAGGGAAAGGCCCAGAAAGGTCTTAAATTCGGAAACCGTAATTGGTTTCCAATTTCTGGCAATTTTAGGCAACTGGGGGTTAGCGGCGATAAATTGACCAGCATATAAATTACTCTGGTCCACAATAGATCTATAGAGATCTTCCGTGAAAAACAGCGAATAAAAATCAATTGGAATAAAATCAGCTGTTTCCACCTGAATACCGGGTTGGGCAGTGAATGGGGGAAGTACGGGTTCTGCAGAAGTGGTGGGGACCCAATCAGGATAGGCGAATTCTGCAGGAAGGGCAGTATGGGCACGACGGGCCTGCCTTTGTCTTCTTGGTGGCAGCGGGACACTACTTGTGCTTGCCACCTCGCCAGCTTGAACTGCACTTATGGGACTCGCCACGTCACCAAGTGTTACTGCAGTGCTGGATGTACGTCCAGGCTGTACTAGGCCGCTGGTGCTTGCCAGTTCACCAGAAGGAATAGCGGCGCTAGTACTACTCTGCTCCATGATACGAGAGACCTGCGGTTCTTGCTCCTCAACAACCTCAGAAGATCGGGATCGGGTACGCCTGACCTTAGCAGGGACCTCAACTTCGTCGTCAGAGCTATCTGACGTGGGGCCGCTGACGTCACTGTCTTCTACGGGAAGATATTCTGAGCCTGAATCTGACAGATACGTGACCTCCTCTTCACTATCTGTCATGCTCAGAATCTCGTAGGCCTCTTTACTAGTGTACCTTCGTCTTGCCATTTTGGGCTCTAAATTTAGGGGTACACTAGTAAGATTCACAGGAAAAAAAGCACCTGACTGTCGTCAGCAAATATATCAAACGCTACAAAAAAACTGTTAGCGATCGCAGGGATCAGGCCTGTCTCTGCGAACGCTGCAGTTATGTGTGTTGTGTTTGGTAAGTGACAGTGATCGATCGATACTGCACTTGGGTGGGCTGGGCTGGGCTGGGCGGAGGGGCTAAACGCAGGCGCTAGCAGGTATCTGGGCTGATCCCGCTAACACTGCGTTTTTGGGAACCCTAAACCGCTGGGGATGCTAGTATAGATCTGATCAGATACTATACCACTAAGGGGGGTGTATGCTTTGCGCGTGGGTGTTAGCGTTACTGGCACTAACCTAACACTGCCTGGGGCGACGCAGACCCTCTCTGGCGCTAAAACCTAATTGATCTCACCCGCCGGGCGATCAGGGGGGTTAAACCTTTATTGGGTTATATACGGCGGGTGCCCTGATCGTATAAAAAGCAAACTAATCAACCAGCGTCACCCGTAACCTTTATATGGTGATCACTGGTGAAAGGGTTAACTAGGGGCAATCAGGGGGTTAAAACCTTTATTAGGTTAAATATGGGGGTACCTGACACTATATAAAAACCTGACGGGTAACCTAAATAACTAAATAACTTACTGGCTAACCAGTGACACCAGTGACGCTTATACGGCGATCACTGGTGAAAGGGTTAACTCTAGGGGCAATCAGGGGGTTAAAATAATATATGGGGGTACCTGACACCAATAAAAACCTGCGGCGAACCTAAAAAAAAAATAACTGCCTATCTAAAACACCAGCGACACGAATACAGCGATCGGAAAAACAATCGCTTAGTGACGCTGAAGTTAGGGGGTGAAAGGGTTACCTGGGGGGTGATCAAGGGGTTAAACCTTTATTAGGGGGGTTAGGGGGCTACCCTGGACCTAAAGGGGCCTAATCCTAACTGCCCTGCAACTTTTTACTATCACAGATGACACTAAATGCAGTGATCAGTAAAATAAATGATCACTGCAATCAGTGACACTGTGATTGGGGGCTTTGGGGTGACCTGGGGGGTGATCTGGGGGTGACTGGGGGGTGATTTGTGTGCCTATGTGTACCTACGTGTCAGTGGACTGTTGGAGCACTAACCTCTGTCTTCACTCCTCGGCGCCGGGAACGAAAAGACCGCGGCGAGGGAGATGACATCACTTCCTCCAGCCTGTGTTTACATCACATGGCGGAGGAAGCAATTTCATTGGCCGGGAGCGATCGCGAGGGGGGGGGCGGAATCGAGCGGCCGCCCCCTCATGCCTGATCGCTCCCGAACACTTAACGGCCGCTCACTGCAGTGAAGGGGGGTCCGGGTGGACCCCCCAACTGCACAAAGGCGATCACGTAGATCTACGTGATTCTGCCTGTCCGTGCCATTCTGTCGTTAAGTGGTTAATGATGCATAAAGTGAAAAAAAAAAAGTCAAATATTCCTTTAAATATTGTACCTGGGGGGTGTCTAAAGTATGCCTGTGAAGTGCCACGTGTTTCCCGTGTTTAGAACTGTCCCTGCACAAAATTACATTTCTAAAGGAAAAAAAAGCCATTTAAAACTGCTTGCGGCTTTAATGTAATGTCTGGTCCCGGTAATATGGATGAAAATCTTTAAGAAAAATGGCATAGCTACCCCATCACCCCCCCTCCCCCTACCCCAGCCCATTACCAGCCCCTTTGGGTCTTGTATGGATATTAAGGGGAACCCCGCACACAAAATAAAAAAAGGCCCTATATACTCTGAACAGCCGTATACAGGCGGTGCATACAAGACAGGGACTGTAGGTTTGTTCTTATGTAGAATCTGTTTGTAATTTTGAACAGCTACATTGTTTAAGTGTAGCTCCAGCCCAAATACCTATTTTTAAGCTTTTTGGAAAACATAGGGAAGGGTTATCACCCCTGTAACATTTGTTTTGCCGTCTGTGCCCCTGTTCAGAACATTTCACCTCACTTTGCGTCCCAATGACAACTGTTTTTGAAATGTGGTGTTTTTATTGAAACAAGGATTGGTGATAAAGCATCAGTAGAGAGGAGACACCTTTCTCCCATATTAATTCTTACAGGAGAGAATTTTCCTTCCAAGGGGTAGATTTCCTCTCACTTCCTGTTGTCTTCTTCCGTTTGCAAGTAGTAGTCGTTTGTAAGTTGGATGTTTGAAAGTAGGGACCTGCCGTATATACTCTGCAGAAATTGGCCCCTTAGGTGTTGATGTTGGCACAACACTTTAAGGACTCACAGTTACTCTTGGTGGGTGCTGGAACGCCCTGCTGTCAACTATTATATCAGGAATTGTAATAACATATAATTGTTGAACAGTGGTAGCAAAAATGGGGCCTTTGATGGTGGTGCTGGTGCCACAACACTGTAAGGCCTGACAGTTACTCTTGGTGGGCGCAGCAATGGGCCCTGCTGTGAATTATTAGATCAATAATTATAATTGCATGCCCCTGTTGAACAGGGGCTGAAAAATTGGGCCTTAGGCACTGGTGGCACAACACTGCAACCCCTCACAGATACTGTACTTGGAGCACAGCAATGAGGCCTGTTGCAAAGTATTGCATCAAAAATTGTAATTACACGCCCCTGTTAAACAGGGGCGGAAAAATTGGGCCTTAGCCACTGGTGGCGTCACCCATAAACCAAAATGATCTTCCAAGCTATCATCATTAATCGTATCATTGAGGAGGAGGAGGAAGATAGCCAGTCAACATAACAGCACAGGCACTCAGCATCAGCATCAGTCTTGAAGGGATGTGACATTTTAAAATCAATTAGTCTGTTATATCAGCATCAGGTGTGTGGTAGCTGGTGGTGATCCAAGACTGGTTCATCTTGATGAAAGTGTAAGGTACCTGTGATAGGTAGTGTCCGAAGCAGAACTTGTGTGCTGAGGATTCAGGCGAAAACGTAGTCAGGCAGATTAGGTTGGCAACAGATCAGGCAAAATGGTACACGATCGAAATCCAGAGAGTGGTCAGGCAGGCAAAGGTCATACACGAGCTGGCAGTGAAGTACAAAATCAGCAGGCTGGAGAGTAGTCAGGAATTCAGGCAGAAGTTCAACACGAAAATCAGGATCAAAAAGCAGTCACAACACCCAGGGAGCTATTCCACACAAACGGGCGCTGAGAGATAGCATCACTTCCTTTTTAAGGGCTGCTTTGATTGAAAATTGTCCACAGCTGGCAGTAGGTGGGGCTAGTGAGTCCAAGGTAATATTTAATACTGAGAGGACATTTCCAAAAGTCTAGATCTGCTCAGTAGCGCAACAGGTAAGGCTGCAGCTTTGGGACCAGGAAGATCCCGGTTCAAATACACCCAGGTACATGACAGGGCCCCCTCCCCAGTGGACCCCTCCGGGGGCCTAGCGGGGCTTAGTGGGAAAGGAGGCATGGAAGTCTCGAATAAGAGAAGGGGCATGCAGATCTTTGGCTGGAACCCAGGAACGGTCTGTGACAGGATATCCCTTCCAATGAACCAGATACCGAAGGCCACGACCCTGTCTTCTAGAATCAAGAATCTTGGAGACTTCAAACTCATTTTGTCCATCAACAAGAACAGGAGGAGGTAGCTGTTGCGTTCTGGAGTAGCGATTGAAAATTGCTTTTTTGAGGAGGGAAACGTGGAACACAGGATGAATCCGGAGAGAGGAGGGTAATTTCAACCGATAGGAGACTGGCCCGACTCGAGCAATAATTCTGTAAGGACCAATGAATCGAGGGCCCAATTTGGTAGAAGGTTGTTTCAGTCTCACATATTTGGTTGATAGCCAAACTCTGTCCCCCACCACATATGGAGGTATATGGCGTCTTCGTTTGTTGGAAAAAAGTGCATACTTGCCTGCTGACTTCCGTAGTAATAAGCGAATCTTTTTCCAATGTAGCAGAATATTTTTAACCCGCTGATCTGCTGCTGGTACACCAGAAGAAGGCTGAAGTAGGGGAAAAGTCTGAGGGTGATAGCCTAGGGCTGCGTAGAATGGTGTGGTATGAAGAGCACTGTGCCAACGGGAATTAATGGCAAACTCAGCTAAAGGCAAATACTCAGACCAGTTGGAGTGTAAGGCATTGACATAATGTCGAAGATAGGTTTCTAGGGTCTGGTTCATGCGTTCGGTTTGACCATCTGTTTGAGGGTGATGTGAGGTAGAGAGTGAAAGCGTTACTACCAGTTTCTTGCAGAACGCTCTCCAGAATCGGGAAACAAACTGGGATCCGCGGTCTGAGACGACATTGGTAGGTATGCCATGATATCTCACAATATGGGAAAGGAAGAGAGTAGACAGTGCTTCCGCTGTAGGTAATCCCGGGAGCGGCACAAAATGAGACATTTTTGAAAAGCGATCCACTATGACCCATATAGCAGTCATGCCCTCGGACTTGGGTAAGTCTGTAATGAAGTCCATAGTCAAATGGGTCCAAGGCTGACGAGGTGCTGAAAGTGGTTGTAACAGTCCAGTAGGCAATGTACGGGGTACTTTATTAGCAGCACAAGTTGGACAGGCAGCCACATAGTCAGTAACATCCCTTTTCATATGAGGCCACCAGACATGACGCTGCAAGGTCTTAAGAGTGATGGTGACACCAGGATGACCAGATAAAACACCATCATGTGCCCAGAGGAGTACAGGTTTTCTGAGGCTAGGGGCTACGAACAGGCGACCTGGTGGTATCTTCAAGCCTTGGGGAACACAATTCTGGGTTTCTTGTAACTGTTGGGAAAGAGCCGTAGAGATCTGTGCGACAATTTTGTGAGGTGGGATTATATACTGCTCGGTAGGTTGGTCTTCTTCAGAGGTAGCAAACTGTCTGGAAAGAGCATCGGCTTTCTTGTTTTTATGCCCAGGAACATAAGAAAGAACAAAATTAAAACGGGAGAAAAACAGAGCCCATCGAGCCTGACGTGAGTTCAAACGTCTTGCAGTCTGAAGGTACAGTAGGTTTTTATGGTCAGTGAGGATAGAATAAGGTTTGGGAGCCCCTTCCAGAAGATGTCGCCATTCAGACAATGTCAATTTGATGGCCAGTAGTTCTCGATTCCCAACATCGTAATTCATCTCCGCTGGAGAAAACTTTCTAGAAAAAAATGCTACTGCATGGATTCTACCAGACTTAGGCTGTCTCTGGGAGAGCACGGCACCTGCTCCTACCTCAGAGGCATCAACCTCAACTATGTACTGGAGATCGGGATTTGGATGCTGAAGAATTGGAGCTTTGCTGAACATGTCTTTTAATTGCTGGAAAGCCGATTCTGCTTCTGAGGACCATACCTTGCAATTTGTACCTTTCTTAGTCATAGCAGTAAGGGGGGCCGCAATGGAGGCAAAACCTTTGATGAAGCGTCTGTAGTAATTTGCGAACCCTAGAAAGCTTTGGAGCCCTCTTAAAGTGGTCGGTTGGGGCCATTGCAAGACAGCGGAAAGTTTTTGAGGGTCCATTTGGAAACCGGCAGCACTTATAATGTATCCAAGGAAAGGAATACGGCTTTGATGGAAACTGCATTTCTCAATCTTCGCGTAAAGATGTTTTTCTCTCAGTCGTTGCAATACCTGCTTTACATGCGAGATGTGCTCTAGATGAGTCTTGGAAAAGATTAAAATGTCGTCCAAGTAGATGATCACAAAACTGTTGCTGAAATCATGAAAAATTTCATTCATGAAACGTTGGAAGACAGCAGGGGCGTTACACAACCCAAATGGCATAACCAGATATTCAAAATGTCCATTACGAGTGTTGAATGCTGTCTTCCACTCGTCCCCGTCTTTAATTCGAATTAGATTATAAGCCCCTCGTAGGTCTAGCTTGGAGAAGATAACAGCCCCCTTAAGTACATCAAACAGTTCAAGAATGAGAGGCAAAGGGTAGGAGTCTTTTACAGTGATTTGATTTAACCCTCGATAGTCTATGCATGGTCGAAGACCCCCATCTTTTTTTTCAACAAAGAAAAAACCTGCCGCTACTGGAGAAGAAGAGGGTCGGATAAAACCTCTTTCCAAGTTGTCTTTTACGTATTCCTCCATGGATTTTTGTTCAGGCAAAGACAGGGGATAGGTCCTTCCTTTGGGAAGAGGTGCTCCAGGAATCAATTTAATTGCACAGTCAAAAGAACGATGTGGAGGTAAAACCTCTGCCTTTTGCTTGCAAAATACGTCTGCAAACGCATGGTATTCATGAGGCAAGGTAGGTGGGACGGCCACGGAAGCCAACATACAAGCAGGAAGTCTTTTGGGTTGAGACAAACAGTTTGAATGACAGAACGACCCCCAAGAGGTTAGTTCTCCATTTTCCCAATCAAAAGAAGGGTTATGTTGTTGTAACTATGGGTAACCAAGGATAACAGGCAGAAGTGGAGAATCAATAAGAGACAAGACAACTTCCTCTTTGTGGAGTAAGCCTACCTGAAGGGTGATTGTCATAGTCTCAAATTTTACAATGCCATCTCCCAAGGGTTGTCCATTCACGGTGGTAATGTTCAGGGGTCTAGATTTTGGAACAAATGGGATATTATTTTTTTTAGCAAAAGTGTAGTCCAAGAATATGCCAGCAGCTCCAGAATCCACAAAAGCCTCACAGGAGACAAGTTTAGAGGGTAAATGGATAATTGCAGGAATGGTAATCTTGGTCTTGGAGGATATACCTGTAAGGTCTAAGCCAGCTCCTCCAACACTGGTTAGACCCTGCCTTTTACTGGACGGGAAGGGCAGACAGATAATAAATGTCCTTTAAGTCCACAGTATAGGCATAGGCCCAATGCACGCCTCCTTTGTTTCTCAGACTCAGTTAGGTGGAGACGGCTTACATCCATGGGTTCCACAGGTGTCTGGGGTTCAACTGAGATTTCAGGTTCTGGCTGAGGTGGTGCTTGGAAGTTAGGGGCCAAACGGTAGACTGGCCGAGGAAACTTGCGAGTTCTAAGTCTCTCTTGGCACCTTTCATGATACCGGACATCCAGACGAACACAGAGCTCTATGAATTTCTCTAGGTCTTCTGGGGAATCCTTATAGACTAATTCGTCTTTGATGCGATCTGCAAGACCTTTTCGGAAGGCTGCACGTAATGCCCTTGAGTCCCAAGTAGTCTCAGCAGCAAGGGTACGAAACTCAATAGCATATTGTGCCACAGACCTGGTGCCTTGTTGCATGTCCAAGAGTGAGTACTCAGCTGCAGAAGCTCTATCTGGCTTGTCAAATACAGTCTGGAGAGAAGCCATAAATTTGTCAGCGTCTTGCAGCACAGGATCATTGCGTTCCAGATAAGGAGAGACCCAGGCCAGGGCCTTCCCCTTTAACAAGGAAATTACAAAAGTCACTTTGGCAGAAGAAGTGCTAAAGGTCCCAGGGTTGTTGCGGAAATGCAAACGGCAAACATTTAAAAAGCCTCTGCAGTCCTCAGTATCACCACCAAATTTGTCAGGCATAGGAAGTTTGGGTGGTACAGAAGAGGTGGGTTGGATCGTAGCAGGAGTAGGATCCAGAGTCTGGACCGTTGCAGAGGAAGCAGGCAAACAAGATTTAAGCATAGTACAAAGTTCATCTAACTTGGCGTCCAGGGAAGAAAGATGCTGTTCATGAGCTCCAATCAATTGTCCCTGGCGTGAAATCGCCTTAACAATCTCAGCAGGGTCCACTGTCATTGTGGCCCGTTTGTAATGTAAAGTACCTGTGATAGGTAGTGTCCGAAGCGGAACTTGTGTGCTGAGGATTCAGGCGAAAACGTAGTCAGGCAGATTAGGTTGGCAACAGCTCAGGCAAAATGGTACATGATCGAAATCCAGAGAGTGGTCAGGCAGGCAAAGGTCATACACGAGCTGGCAGTGAAGTACAAAATCAGCAGGCTGGAGAGTAGTCAGGAATTCAGGCAGAAGTTCAACACGAAAATCAGGATCAAAAAGCAGTCACAACACCCAGGGAGCTATTCCACACAAACGGGCGCTGAGAGGTAGCATCACTTCCTTTTTAAGGGCTGCTTTGATTGAAAATTGTCCACAGCTGGCAGTAGGTGGGGCTAGTGAGTCCAAGGTAATGTTTAATACTGAGAGGATATTTCCAAAAGTCTAGATCTGCTCAGTAGCGCAACAGGTAAGGGTGCAGCTTTGGGACCAGGAAGATCCCGGTTCAAATACACCCAGGTACATGACAGAAAGTCAGTCGATCAACCGAGTCGGTGGACAGGCGCACCCTGTGATCCATGACAAATCTTCCAGCAGCACTGAATGTGCGTTCTGAAAGAACGCTGGATGCAGGACAGGCCAGTAGCTCAATTGCATACTGTGCAAGCTCTGGCCAGTGATCCATCCTCAAGACCCAGTAAGCCAGAGGATTTTCGGTGGGGAAGGTGTCCAAGTCTGACCTTGCCCCTAGGTATTCCTGCACCATGTATATCAGATGCTGGCGATGGTTGCTGGAACCGATCATACTTTGGGGCTGCGGACTAAAGAATTGTCTGAACGCATCGGTCAGACGGCCACCTTCCCCACCGCTCCTTCTTTGACTGCCCGAAGCCTCAGCAACTCGTTGTCCAGGACCAGGAGTTTGTAACCTCCCAGTCTCTGGGAACGCGTTGCACAGACCTTTCTGCAAGGCCTCCCGGAGTTGTCTCATCCTCTGCTCCCTCTGCGACGGTAACATAAGGTCCGCAACCTTACCCTTGTACCGTGGATCAAGGAGAGTGGCCAGCCAGTAATGGTCCCTCTCCTTGATCCGAAGAATACGAGGATCCTTCCGCAGACTTTGCAGGTTCAGGGAGGCCATGCAGCGTAGGTTAGCTGAGGCATTCAGTCCGGAGTCCTCTGGGTCACTAAGGATGACATGATCCGCAGCCACCTCCTCCCAGCCACGTACAAGTCCACTGGTTTCTTGGGACTGTAAATCATCCCTAAAAGACTGCTGCTGATGATGCTGAGTGCCAGCCTCCACCTCCATGCTGACACAATCCTCCTCCTCCTCCTCCTCCTCCTCCTCTTCCTGTGCGATGGGTGGGACAGAAGGAACACTGTCTGGGTAAAGGGGGCCTTGAGAGGCAAGGAAGTCCTCCTCTTCCTGCCTCAAGTGCCCTGTCCATTATTCCACGCAGCGTGTGCTCCAACAGGTGGACAAGAGGTACAGTGTCACTGATGCATGCACTGTCACTGCTCACCATCCTCGTGGCCTCCTCAAATGGTGCCAGGACAGTGCATGCATCCCTGATCATGCCCCACTGGCGTGGTGAAAAAAACCCGAGCTGTCCTGGTGCCTTAGTCGCACAGGTACTCATTGATGGCCCTCTGCTGCGTGTGCAGCCGCTGCAGCATGGCCAACGTTGAGTTCCACCTGGTGGGCATGTCACATATAAGGCGGTTCTTGGGCAGGTTCAACTCCTTTTGCAGCTCAGCCAGGCGAGCACTGGCATTATAAGATCTGCGGAAATGCACACAGACTTTCCTGGCCTGCCTCAGGACATCCTGTAAAAGAGTGACCCAATGGGCCGTGAAAGAAAGGTAACGTCCCTGTCCATGCCTGCTGGACCATGAGTCAGCGGTAATATGCACCTTACCACTGACCGCCCTGTCCAGCGAAGCCAAGACATTGCCTTCCACATGCCTGTAGAGAGCCGGAATCGCCTTCCGTGAGAAAAAGTGGCGTTTGGGAACCTGCCACTGAGGAACCGCACATTGCACAAACTCACGGAAGGGGGCCGAGTCTACCAACTGAAAAGGCAGCAGTTGAAGCGCTAGCAATTTAGCCAAGCTAGCATTCAACCGCTGGGCATGTGGATGGCTGGGAGTGAACTTCTTTCGACGGTCCAGCAGCTGGGGCAGGGAAATTTGCCTGCTAGAATCGGACGTCGGTGTACTGCTAGCAGAGTGGCCGCAAGTACTTGGCTGTGACACACCTAATTCTACACCTTCATTCCTCTCAGTGCAGGTTTCAGAGAGGACTGATGGTATAGTGGGGTTGGAGATCCCAGCTGATGCGGTGCAAGGAGAGGTCCGCTTTGTTCTTTGGTGTGGGTCTTTAAGGTAGGCTTGCCAACGAGCTGCATGGCAGGTCAACATATGTCTGATCAAGCATGTGGTGCCCAAGCGGCTGATGTTTTGGCCACGCGATATACGCTTGAGACATATGTTGCAAACAGCAGCTGTGCGATCTGATGCACTCGCCTCAAAAAAGGCCCACACCAAAGAACTTTTTGAATGACGGGCAGAGGCAGCGCCCTGCACAGGCGGAGCTCTGCGGTGTGATTCCGTCGGTGTGCTGCCCATACGCTGGCCACCCAAGGGCATCCTGCCTTGTTGATGTGCCTCCTCCTTATCCTCCTCCTCTCTCCTATTAGGCACCCACGTGGAGTCAGTGACCTCATCATCCCCTCCCTCCTCATCACTGGAGCCAATCTGGCAGTATGCTGCAGCTGCTGGAGCATGACTGCCAGATTGGTGTCCTTCTTGAGCATCCCCTCTCTCTGCTCTCACGCTACTGCCTTCCTCTAGCTGGGTATCATCATCAGATCCTTCGAAACGCTGGGCATCCTCCTGGAGCATGTACCCAACACTGTGCTCAAACAGTTCGGGGGACTCCTCAGGAGGAGGACATGGTGGGTCTAGGGAAGGAATGACTAATGATGACATTGATACCAGAGAAGAGGACGCTTTGGCAGCTGCTTTGCCAGTACCCTGAGCCTGGGTGAGAGAGGATGAGGAGGATGAGGTGGGCTTGGTCATCCACTCTACCAAGTCTTCGGCATGATGTGGCTCAACATGTCCAGCTGCCGAAAAGAAGGACAAGCGTGTCCCATGGCCACGTGCTGATGACAATGCACCGCGTCCACGACCAGTACTGTTGCCCCCAGACACAGATCCTGCTTGCCCTCTTTTTTTGCCTCCTGACTGTCTGCCTCTCCTTGTTTGCCTTGCAGACATTTTAATGGATGGCCTGCAGGGAGATGGGAAAAACAGCAATAAGGGCTACCTTCAGGTGTATACTGTGCAGGAGGCTTAGCAACAAAGACACTGACACTGTCCCCTGCCTATCCTTCTCTGTCCCTAAACACAAGGATTTGCAATATGCTTCAGCAAGATTGGTTTAGCACAGAATAGCACACTGATAGTTTCCCTCACTGTCCTTCTCTGTCCCTACAAACAAGATTTAGCACAGAATAGCACACTGATAGTTTCCCCGAGTGTCCTTCTCTGTCCCTAAACTCAAGGATTTCAAATATGGTTCAGCAAGATTGGTTTAGAACAGAATAGCACACTGACAGTTTCCCCGAGTGTCCTTCTCTGTCCCTAAACTCAAGGATTTAAAAAATGGTTCAGCAAGATTGGTTTAGCACAGAATAGCACACTGATAGTTTCCCTCACTGTCCTTCTCTGTCCCTACAAACAAGATTTAGCACAGAATAGCACACTGATAGTTTCCCCGAGTGTCCTTCTCTGTCCCTAAACTCAAGGATTTCAAATATGGTTCAGCAAGATTGGTTTAGAACAGAATAGCACACTTACAGTTTCCCCGAGTGTCCTTCTCTGTCCCTAAACTCAAGGATTTAAAAAATGGTTCAGCAAGATTGGTTTAGCACAGAATAGCACACTGATAGTTTCCCCGAGTGTCCTTCTCTGTCCCTAAACTCAAGGATTTCAAATATGGTTCAGCAAGATTGGTTTAGGACAGAATAGCACACTGACACTTTCCCTCACTGTCCTTCTCTGTCCCTACAAACAAGATTTAGCACAGAATAGCACACTGATAGTTTCCCCGAGTGTCCTTCTCTGTCCCTAAACTCAAGGATTTCAAATATGGTTCAGCAAGATTGGTTTAGCACAGAATAGCACACTGATAGTTTCCCTCACTGTCCTTCTCTGTCCCTACAAACAAGATTTAGCACAGAATAGCACACTGATAGTTTCCCCGAGTGTCCTTCTCTGTCCCTAAACTCAAGGATTTCAAATATGGTTCAGCAAGATTGGTTTAGCACAGAATAGCACACTGATAGTTTCCCTCACTGTCCTTCTCTGTCCCTACAAACAAGATTTAGCACAGAATAGCACACTGATAGTTTCCACGAGTGTCCTTCTCTGTCCCTAAACTCAAGGATTTCAAATACGGTTCAGCAAGATTGGTTTAGAACAGAATAGCACACTGACAGTTTGCCTCACTGTCCTTCTCTGTCCCTACAAACAAGGATTAGCACAGAATAGCACACTGACACTTTCCCTCACTGTCCTTCTCTGTCCCTACAAACAAGGTTTAGCACAGAATGGCACACTGACACTCTCCCTACCTATCCTTCTCTGTCCCTAAACACAAGAAATCCAGGATTAGTAAAGGAAAAAAATGACACTGTCCCTGCCTATGCTTCTCTTTCCCTGCTCCGGAACACACTACACAAGGCCGCCGCGCTGGCGGCCTTTTATAGTGTGGGGCGTGTACTAAACCCCCTCAGCAATAATTGACCACAGGCATCCTGCCTGTGGCCAATCATTGCTCTCCTCGCTGCCGGCGCTGTGATTGGCCAAGCATGCGGGGTCACAGTGCATGCTTGGCCAATCACAGCGCCTGGATGACACTGCGATGGCGTAGTGCATTGTGGGCCGTTCGCGTCACTCGAATTTGGCGCGAACGGCCCAAATCGTTCGATCTTCGTCGAACGATCGAACAGCCGATGTTCGAGTCGAACGTATGTTCGAGTCGAACACGAAGCTCATCCCTACTTACAGCGGGCGGAGTGTGCCTCCTGACCATATTACACCTTAACTTAGCCTGTATTGCTGCTTTTTCCTGGTGTGTTACACCAACAGGATTTTGCGGCACTTACAGCGGGCGGAGTGTACCTCCTGACCATATTACACCTTAACTTAGCCTGTATTGCTGCTTTTTCCTGGTGTGTTACACCAACAGGATTTTGCGGCACTTACAGTGGGCGGAGTGTGCCTCCTGACCATATTACACCTTAACTTAGCCTGTATTGCTGCTTTTTCCTGGTGTGTTACACCAACAGGATTTTGCGGCACTTACAGTGGGCGGAGTGTGCCTCCTGACCATATTACACCTTAACTTAGCCTGTATTGCTGCTTTTTCCTGGTGTGTTACACCAACAGGATTTTGCGGCACTTACAGCGGGCGGCGTGTGCCTCCTGACCATATTACACCTTAACTTAGCCTGTATTGCTGCTTTTTCCTGGTGTGTTACACCAACAGGATTTTGCGGCACTTACAGCGGGCGGAGTGTACCTCCTGACCATATTACACCTTAACTTAGCCTGTATTGCTGCTTTTTCCTGGTGTGTTACACCAACAGGATTTTGCGGCACTTACAGCGGGCGGAGTGTGCCTCCTGACCATATTACACCTTAACTTAGCCTGTATTGCTGCTTTTTCCTGGTGTGTTACACCAACAGGATTTTGCGGCACTTACAGCGGGCGGAGTGTGCCTCCTGACCATATTACACCTTAACTTAGCCTGTATTGCTGCTTTTTCCTGGTGTGTTACACCAACAGGATTTTGCGGCACTTACAGCGGGCGGAGTGTACCTCCTGACCATATTACACCTTAACTTAGCCTGTATTGCTGCTTTTTCCTGGTGTGTTACACCAACAGGATTTTGTGGCACTTACAGCAGGCGGAGTGTGCCTCCTGACCATATTACACCTTAACTTAGCCTGTATTGCTGCTTTTTCCTGGTGTGTTACACCAACAGGATTTTGCGGCACTTACAGCGGGCGGAGTGTGCCTCCTGACCATATTACACCTTAACTTAGCCTGTATTGCTGCTTTTTCCTGGTGTGTTACACCAACAGGATTTTGCGGCACTTACAGCGGGCGGAGTGTGCCTCCTGACCATATTACACCTTAACTTAGCCTGTATTGCTGCCTTTTCCTGGTGTGTTACACCAACAGGATTTTGCGGCACTTTTACAGCGGGCGGAGTGTGCCTCCTGACCATATTACACCTTAACTTAGCCTGTATTGCTGCTTTTTCCTGGTGTGTTACACCAACAGGATTTTGCGGCACTTACAGCGGGCGGAGTGTGCCTCCTGACCATATTACACCTTAACTTAGCCTGTATTGCTGCTTTTCCCATTTCCCTGCAGGCCATTAGAATGTCTGGAAGGCAAACAAGGAGAGGCAGACAATCAGGAGCCAAAAAAGAGGGCAAGCAGGCTCTGTGTCTAGAGACAACAGTGCTGGTCGTGGACGCGGTGCATCACCATCAGCACGTGGCAATGGGACACGCTTGTCCTTCTTTTCGGCAGCTGGACGTGTGTTGAGCCGCATCATGCCGAAGACTTGGTAGAGTGGATGACCAAGCCCTCCTCATCCTCCTCATCCTCTCTCACCCAGGCTCAGGGTACTGGCAAAGCAGCTGCCAAAGCGTCCTCTTCCCTGGTATCAATGTCATCATCAGTCACTCCTTCCCTAGACCAACCATGTCCTCCTGAGGAGTCCCCCGAACTGTTTGAGCACAGTGTTGGGTACATGCTCCAGGAGGATGCCCAGCGTTTCGAAGGGTCTGATGATGATACCCAGCTAGAGGAAGGCAGTAGCGTGAGAGCAGAGAGAGGGGATGCTCAAGAAGGACACCAATCTGGCAGTCATGTTCCAGCAGCTGCAGCATACTGCCAGATTGGCTCCAGTGATGAGGAGGGAGGGGATGATGAGGTCACTGACTCCACGTGGGTGCCTAATAGGAGAGAGGAGGAGGAGGAGGAGGAGGATGAGGAGGAGGCACATCTCCAACGAGGCAGGATGCCCTCGGGGGGCCAGCGTAAGGGCAGCACACCGACTGAATCACTCCGCAGAGCTCCGCCTGTGCAGGGCGCTGCCTCTGCCCGTTATTCAAAAAGTTCTTTGGTGTGGGCCTTTTTTGAGTCAAGTGCATCAGATCGCACAGCTGCTGTTTTCAACATATGTCTCAAGCGTATATCGCGTGGCCAAAACATCACCCGCTTGGGCACCACATGCTTGACCAGACATATGTTGACCTGCCATGCAGCTCGTTGGCAAGCCTACCTTAAAGACCCACACCAAAGAACAAAGCTGACCTCTTCTTGCACCGCATCAGCTGGGATCTCCAACCCCACTATACCTTCAGTCCTCTCTGAAACCTGCTCTGAGAGGAATGAAGGTGTAGAATTAGGTGTGTCACAGCCAAGTACTTGCGGGCACTCTGCTAGCAGTACACCAACGTCCGATTCTAGCAGGCAAATTTCCCTGCCCCAGCTGCTGGACCGTCCAAAGAAGTTCACTCCCATCCATCCACATGCCCAGCGGTTGAATGCTAGCTTGGCTAAATTGCTAGCGCTTCAACTGCTGCCTTTTCAGTTGGTAGACTCGGCCCCCTTCCGTGAGTTTGTGCAATGTGCGGTTCCTCAGTGGCAGGTTCCCAAACGCCACTTTTTCTCACGGAAGGCGATTCCGGCTCTCTACCGGCATGTGGAAGGCAATGTCTTGGCCTCGCTGGACAGGGCGGTCAGCGGTAAGGTGCATATTACCGCTGACTCATGGTCCAGCAGGCATGGACAGGGACGTTATGTTTCTTTCACGGCCCATTGGGTCACTCTTTTGGCAGCTGGGAAGGATGCAGGACAAGATGCAGTAGTGTTGGAGGTTGTTCCACGGCCACGCCTCCAAAATGCTACTACTGGTTGTGACACACCTCTGTCCTCCACCCCCTCCTCTTCTTCTTCCTCCCTGGCCTCTTCCTGTGCTTTGTCCTCGGAACCAGCGGTGCTCCGTAGGCGTTCAAGGGGCTACGCAAGTATGCAGGCAAAAAGATGCCATGCCGTGCTTGCGCTGGTGTGTTTGGGGGACAGGAGCCACACTGGGGCAGAGGTTCTGTCTGCTCTGCAGGGGCAGGCCGAGAGGTGGTTGACGCCACGCCAGCTTAAGCCAGGAATGGTAGTTTGCGACAATGGCACCAACCTCCTCTCCGCTCTCCGACAGGGACAACTGACCCATGTGCCCTGTGTGGCTCACGTCCTTCACCTGGTGGTGCAGCGGTTCTTCGGCAGGTACCCGGGCTTACAGGATGTCCTGAGGCAGGCCAGGAAAGTCTGTGTGCATTTCCGCAGATCTTATAATGCCAGTGCTCGCCTGGCTGAGCTGCAAAAGGAGTTGAACCTGCCCAAGAACCGCCTTATATGTGACATGCCCACCAGGTGGAACTCAACGTTGGCCATGCTGCAGTGGCTGCACACGCAGCAGAGGGCCATCAATGAGTACCTGTGCGACTACGGCACCAGGACAGGGTCAGGGGAGCTCGGGTTTTTTTCACCACGCCAGTGGGGCATGATCAGGGATGCATGCACTGTCCTGGCACCATTTGAGGAGGCCACGAGGATGGTGAGCAGTGACAGTGCATGCATCAGTGACACTGTACCTCTTGTCCACCTGTTGGAACATACGCTGCGTGGAATAATGGACAGGGCACTTGAGGCAGAACAGAGGCAGGAAGAGGAGGACTTCCTTGCCTCTCAAGGCCCCCTTTACCCAGACAGTGTTCCTTCTGTCCCACCCATCGCACAGGAAGAAGGAGGAGGAGGAGGAGGATTCTGTCAGCATGGAGGTGGAGCCTGGCACTCAGCATCATCAGCAGCAGTCTTTTAGGGATGATTTACAGTCCCAAGAAACCAGTGGACTTGTACGTGGCTGGGAGGAGGTGGCTGCGGATCATGTCGTCCTTAGTGACCCAGAGGACTCCGGACCGAATGCCTCAGCTAACCTACGCTGCATGGCCTCCCTGATCCTGCAAAGTCTGCGGAAGGATCCTCGTATTCTTCGGATCAAGGAGAGGGACCATTACTGGCTGGCCACTCTCCTTGATCCACAGTACAAGGGTAAGGTTTCGGACCTTATCTTACCGTCGCAGAGGGAGCAGAGGATGAGACAACTCCGGGAGGCCTTGCAGAAAGGTCTGTGCAACGCGTTCCCAGAGACTGGGAGGTTACAACTCCTGGTCCTGGACAACGAGTTGCTGAGGCTTCGGTCAGTCAAAGAAGGAGCGGTGGGGAAGGTGGCCGTCTGACCGAAGCGCTCAGACAATTCTTTAGTCCGCAGCCCCAAGGTATGATCGGTTCGTGATATACATGGTGCAGGAATACCTAGGGGCAAGGTCAGACTTGGACACCTTCCCAACCGAAAATCCTCTGGCTTACTGGGTCTTGAGGATGGATCACTGGCCAGAGCTTGCACAGTATGCAATTGAGCTACTGGCCTGTCCTGCATCCAGCGTTCTTTCAGAACGCACATTCAGTGCTGCTGGAGGATTTGTCACGGATCACAGGGTGCGCCTGTCCACCGACTCTGTTGATCGACTGACCTTCATAAAGATGAACCAGTCTTGGATCACCACCAGCTACCAAACACCTGAAGCTGATATAACAGACTAATTTATTTTCAAATGTCAAATCCCTTCAAGACTGATGCTGATGCTGAGAGACTGTCCTGTTATGTTGACTGACTATCCTCCTCCTCCTCAATGATCCGATTGACGATGATAGCTTGGAAGAACATTTTTGTTTCTGGGTGCCGCCACCAGTGGCTAAGGTCCAATTTTTCAGCCCCTGTTTAACAGGGGTGTGTTATTAAAAAAAATTATGCAATGCTTTGCAGCAGGGCTCATTCCTGCACTCCAACTAGAGTATCTGGGAGTGGTTGCAGTGTCGTGGCACCAGCACCAGTGGCTAAGGCCCAATTTTTCAGCCCCTGTTTAACAGGGGCGTGTAATTACAATTTTTGATGCAATACTTTGCAACAGGGCTCATTGCTGTGCTCCAAGTACAGTATCTGTGAGGGGTTGCAGTGTTGTGGCACCAGTGCCTAAGGCTCAATGTCATGGATATGCATTAATGTCTGTCTGCCATCTTACCTTCCTCCTCATGTGTTCATCTAGAGACCAGACCTCCTTCACCTGGCTTCCTTTATAATCTCCTCCCAGCCTGACTCCACCCCAGGCCCTATCACTGAACACTATATTAACCTGTGCACTGCAAGCCTGCTTTGCTGATCAACGTGTTTGTTAGGCATTGTGTGTTTGGGTTCCTGCCTGCCGTGTGCTACGTCTGTCTCTCTGTTACGTTATTGGCTTGTCCCCGACCATCCCTGTCTGCTCGTGACCCTTGACCTTCGGCTCGTTCTTCGTTATCCTTGTCTGCTTGTGGCCCCTGACCTTCGGCTTGTTATTCGGTTCTCTCTATCGTGTGCTGCTGCTTCCCCTTATCCTACGGGGCGTGAGCTAGGAAACTCCAGGGGCCGCGACCTGGTCCCAGCCTGCAGCGTAACATCCTCACCACTAGAGGCCCTGGAGAAGACCAGCTGGGTCTTAGACTCCGCGCCCTGGGGAATCTTGGCTCTCGCTTCCGTTGGGATCCCGGTTGTGCTCCTCTGGTCCCGCTTTCCACAACCACCCAGTTTCCTATCCACAGAAGCCAGCCATAGGGTTCACTACCTCGCGGTGCACTCCTGTCCCCCTACGGTGTGCATCTGTCACCTGGCCACAGGTGACCCTGACAGTTTGATCAGCCATGAACCCGGCTGACATCCCGCTTCCCGCGGATGATCCATTGCAGGGCATAGTTCGCAGACTTGAGACCCAGGAATCAAATCAGACCCAGGTGATGCGATTCCTCCAGGATCTGGCTTCTCGATTCGAGCCGCTTCAGGTCTCCTTGGGAACCCCGAATCCGCAACCCCAAGTACAACCAGCGGCTGTACCTATCGCACCAGTCGCAGCCTCACACTCACTAAGATTGCCAGCTCCGTTCCGTTTCTCTGGGGACTCCAAGGCCTGCAGGGGGTTTCTCAGCCAATGCACTATTCATTTTGAGCTTCAGCCTCAAAGCTTCCTATCTGACCGGGCTAAGGTAGCCTATATCATTTCCCTCCTCTCCGGTGAAGCTTTGGCCTGGGCTGCCCCCCTGTGGGAGAGGAACGATCCGGTGGTTTCCAGTCTGTCCGAATTCTTGAAGCTCTTTCGTAATATCTTCGAAGAGCCGGCTCGGGCTTCTTCAGCGGCTAGTGCTGTCTTACGTCTTCGCCAAGAATCTAGTTCAGTGGGGCAATATGCTCTTCAGTTCCGTATCCACACAGCTGAATTGAGCTGGAATAATGAGGCCCTGGTCGCTACCTTTTTACATGGCCTCTCTGACCGAGTGAAAGACGAATTAGCGGGAAGAGCCATTCCCGTCGGTCTGGACGATGTAATTTCATTATGCAACCAGATCGACATTCGTTTTCAAGAGAGGTCCTTAGAAAAAAGACGCCAGCACTCTCTGGGTCCTAGCCAGTCTGAGCTCCCCTCCCTTCATTCCGTGGAGCATCCTCTTCCTGCTGAAGAACCTATGCAGCTGGGCCGGACCAGACTAACCCCCGAAGAACGTGCTAGGCGCAGAACTCTGGGCTTGTGCCTCTATTGTGGGGGCAAGGGTCATTTTCGTGACTCCTGCTCGCTTCGTCCGGGAAACGCTCGGGTCTAATACATTTGGAAGGTGGAGTATTGGACCCAGAAACATCACCTTCTCGCCTGCTCTTGCCGGTGTCCCTTCATGTAGGCACTTCTCCTCAGTCAACCCTTGCATACCTGGATTCCGGGGCTGCCGGCAATTTCATGGATTGGAGAACTGCTTCTTCTATGAAGCTTACCCTTTCACCTCTCACTACCCCATTGGTAGTCTCGGCAATTGATGGCACTGTTCTCCCAGGGGGCCCTATTCGCTTCCAGACGCTACCCATTAGGATGTCGGTAGGGATTCTCCACCAGGAGTGGATATCCTTTCTTATTCTACCCAAGGCCTCTACCCCAGTTGTATTGGGCCTCCCTTGGCTACAGCTCCACTCTCCACATGTGGACTGGGTCTCTGGGCAGATCCTGGCCTGGGGTTCCTCATGTTTCTCGTCGTGTCTTCTCAAGGTGACCCCCAAGGAGAGTCTTCCGGTTGCTGCCACTTCTGTTTCTTCTGATCTTCCCGCCGCATACAGCGATTACCGGGATGTGTTCTGTAAAAAATCAGCTGAGGTGCTTCCTCCCCACAGGTCTTTTGACTGTGCTATTGATCTTGTCCCCGGAGCAACTCTACCCAGGGGTCGTACCTACCCTCTGTCCATCCCAGAGACCCAGGCCATGTCGGAGTATGTAGCAGAGAATCTGGAGAGAGGGTTCATCCGGAAATCCTCATCGCCTGCAGGGGCAGGGTTCTTTTTTGTTGCCAAAAAGGATGGTACCTTAAGACCCTGCATCGATTATCGGGGTTTAAATGCGGTTACTATTAAAAATCGATACCCCTTACCCTTAATATCTGAGCTATTCGATAGGTTGAAGGGTGCCTCCATTTTCACCAAGTTGGATCTCAGAGGCGCGTACAATCTCATTCGAATACGGGAGGGTGACGAATGGAAGACTGCATTTAACACTAGAGACGGGCATTACGAATATCTGGTGATGCCTTTTGGTCTGTGTAATGCTCCAGCCGTGTTTCAAAACTTTGTCAATGAAATCTTCAGAGATCTGCTGTACCAGTTTGTTGTCATCTATCTGGATGACATTCTGATCTTTTCTGAAAATCTGCTCGTCCACAGAAACCATGTCCGCACTGTACTTCAACGTCTTAGAGAGAACAATCTCTATGCCAAGCTGGAGAAATGTTCCTTTGAATGTTCTGAGGTCCTGTTTTTGGGGTGCTTTGTCTCATGTTCGGGGCTTCGTATGGACCCTGGGAAGGTCTTGGCTATCACCAACTGGCCTCTTCCTGCTAGCCTCAAGGCCACACAGCGCTTTCTTGGCTTCACTAATTATTATAGGCAGTTCATAAGGAATTACTCTTCCATTGCCGCGCCTATTATCGCTTTGACCAAGAAGGGTGTGAATGCCAGAGACTGGCCTCCCGAAGCTGTCTCTGCATTTCACAACCTGAAACAGGCCTTTGTTTCTGGCCCCCTCTTGAGGAGACCAAATCCTGGGAATGCATTTTTTATTGAAGTGGACGCTTCCTCAATGGGGGTGGGAGCTGTGCTTCTTCAAATCTTTGAGAAGAGACGCCAACCATGTGCGTTCTTCTCCAAAAAATTTTCTCAGGCAGAGAGGAATTATGCCATCGGTGATCGGGAACTTCTCGCAATTAAATTGGCGTTAGAGGAGTGGCGTCATCTCTTGGAGGGTTCCCCTCACTCCATAACGATCTTTACCGATCACAAGAATTTACAGTATCTACAGAATGCTAAACGTCTGAATCCTAGACAGGCCAGGTGGAGTCTCTTCTTTGCCCGTTTTAATTTCACGATTACCTACAAACCTGGTTCCTGCAACGGTCGGGCTGATGCGCTCTCTAGGTCATTTGACACTTTGGACGAGGAGTCCGCCCCTGAACCTGAGCCGATCATTCCCACCTCATGCATTGTTGCCCACTCTACCACCCTGAAGTCTAAAATTCCGCCTGGCAAGACCTTTGTCCCCACTGGGCTAAGAGCTAAGATCCTTCGTTGGGGACATGATTCCAAGGTGGCAGGGCATTCTGGATTCCTCCGATCCTTCCTACTCATCAGTCGTCACTACTGGTGGCCTAATCTCCGCTCAGACGTCAAAGACTACGTTAAAGCTTGTCATGTCTGTGCTCAGTCCAAATCCTCCACACAAGCTCCTGCTGGTCTCCTCATGCCCTTGCCTATTCCTAAGGAACCCTGGGCCCATATTGCCATGGATTTTATCACCGATCTCCCACTGTCTGAGAATAATACAGTCATTTGGGTGGTAATCGATCGATTCTCCAAGATGGCTCATTTTGTTCCTCTTCCTGGTCTTCCTTCTGCCCCTGCCTTGGTTCCCATTTTCATTCGAGAAATTCTCCGCCTACATGGGGTCCCTTCTCATATTGTTTCCGACAGGGGAGTCCAATTCACGTCTCGTTTTTGGAGAGCCTTTTGCAAATCCCTCAATATTGTCTTGGATTTTTCTTCTTCTTACCATCCCCAATCCAATGGACAGACTGAGAGGGTTAATCAGGAGTTAGAGGTCTTTCTTCGCACCTTTGTGTCTTCTCACCATGACGATTGGTCCTCTCTACTCCCGTGGGCAGAATTCTCCCATAACAATCATGTGAATACCAGTTCGCAGAAGACACCCTTTTTCACAGTTTATGGAAAACACCCTCAACTTCCTCTTCCTATGATCTGTTCTCCAGACATTCCAGCTTTGGCTTCGGTTCAGGAGTCTCTCAATTCCGTTTGGGGTCACGTTCATGATTCCCTCCGGGCAGCTGCTGAAAAATTCAAAGGCTTTGCCGACCGCCGCAGGCGTAAACCGCCTTCTCTTCAGCCAGGGGACAAAGTCTGGCTCTCTACCAGGAACATCAAGCTCCGAGTTCCTTCTCTGAAGTTTGCTCCACGATTCATCGGTCCATACACGGTAACTGCTAAACTGAATCCGGTTTGTTTCAAACTCCAGATTCCTAAGAGCCTTAAAATCACTAACTCCTTTCATGTTGCTCTTCTAAAGCCTTTAGTCCTCAATAAATTCTCTCGTCCTCTTCCTACCGTGGCGCCTGTCTCTGAGGATAATCAGGAGTACGAGATCAGTCAAATTCTGGACTCCCGACTCTGTAAAGGCGTTCTTCAGTACCTCGTTCATTGGAAAGGGTTTGGTCCTGAGGAGAGGTCTTGGATCACTGCATCTGAGGTCTTTGCACCTCGTCTGTTAAAGGAGTTTCATCTGAAGTTTCCCTCTAAACCTGGGCCCAGGCGGGGAAGGGGGAGGCCTCGTAAGAGGGAGGGTACTGTCATGGATATGCATTAATGTCTGTCTGCCATCTTACCTTCCTCCTCATGTGTTCATCTAGAGACCAGACCTCCTTCACCTGGCTTCCTTTATAATCTCCTCCCAGCCTGACTCCACCCCAGGCCCTATCACTGAACACTATATTAACCTGTGCACTGCAAGCCTGCTTTGCTGATCAACGTGTTTGTTAGGCATTGTGTGTTTGGGTTCCTGCCTGCCGTGTGCTACGTCTGTCTCTCTGTTACGTTATTGGCTTGTCCCCGACCATCCCTGTCTGCTCGTGACCCTTGACCTTCGGCTCGTTCTTCGTTATCCTTGTCTGCTTGTGGCCCCTGACCTTCGGCTTGTTATTCGGTTCTCTCTATCGTGTGCTGCTGCTTCCCCTTATCCTACGGGGCGTGAGCTAGGAAACTCCAGGGGCCGCGACCTGGTCCCAGCCTGCAGCGTAACATCCTCACCACTAGAGGCCCTGGAGAAGACCAGCTGGGTCTTAGACTCCGCGCCCTGGGGAATCTTGGCTCTCGCTTCCGTTGGGATCCCGGTTGTGCTCCTCTGGTCCCGCTTTCCACAACCACCCAGTTTCCTATCCACAGAAGCCAGCCATAGGGTTCACTACCTCGCGGTGCACTCCTGTCCCCCTACGGTGTGCATCTGTCACCTGGCCACAGGTGACCCTGACACTCAATTTGTATGCCCCTGTTTAACAGGGGCATGTAATTACAATTTTTTATGCAATGCTTTGCAGCAGGGCTCATTCCTGCACTCCAACTAGAGTATCTGGGAGAGGTTGCAGTGTCGTGGCACCAGCACCAGTGGCTAAGGCCCAATTTTTCAGCCCCTGTTTAACAGGGGCGTGTAATTACAATTTTTGATGCAATACTTTGCAACAGGGCTCATTGCTGTGCTCCAAGTACAGTATCTGTGAGGGGTTGCAGTGTTGTGGCACCAGTGCCTAAGGCTCAATTTTTCTGCCCCTGTTTAACAGGGGCATGTAATTACAATTCTTGATCTAATAATTCACAGCAGGGCCCATTCCTGCGCCCACCAAGACTAACTGTGAGGGCTTACAGTGTTGTGACAACAACACCACCACCACCACCACCAAAGGCCCAATTTTTCAGCCCCTGTTCAACAGGGGCATGCAATTACAATTCTTGATCTAAAAATTCACAGCAGGGCCCATTCATGCGCCCACCAAGAGTAACTGTGAGGGCTCACAGTGTTGTGGCAACACCAACATGTAAGGGGCAAATTTCAGCTGAGTATACCTGTATACGGCAGGCCCCTACTTTCAAACATCCAACTTACAAACGACTCCTCCTTGCAAACGGAAGGATACAACAGGAAGTGAGAGGAAATCTACCCCTAGGAAGGCAAATTCTCTCCTGTAAGAGTTAATATGGGAAAAAAAGTGTCTCCTCTCCACTGATGCTTTATCACCAATTCTTGTTTCAATAAAAACCCCAAATTTTCAAAAAACATTTGTCATTAGGACGGAAAGTGAGGTGAACTGTTCTGAACAGGTGCACACTGCACAGACAGCAAAACAAATGTTACAGGGGTGATAACCCTTCCCTATGTTTTCCAAAAAGCTTAAAAATAGATTTTTTGGCTGGAGCTACACTTAAACAATGTACCTGTTCAAAATTACAAACAGATTCTACATAAGAACAAACCTACAGTCCCTGTCTTGTATGCACCGCCTGTATACGGCTGTTCAGAGTATATAGGGCCTTTTTTATTTTGTGTGCGGGGTTCCCCTAATATCCATACAAGACCCAAAGGGGCTGGTAATGGGCTGGGGTAGGGGGGGGGGGGTGTGTGATGGGGTAGCTATGCCATTTTTCTTAAAGATTTTCATCCATATTACCGGGACCAGACATTACATTAAAGCCGCAAGCAGTTTTAAATGGCTTTTTTTCCTTTAGAAATTTAATTTTGTGCAGGGACAGTTCTAAACACAGGAAACATGTGGCACTTCACAGGCATACTTTAGACACCCCCCAGGTACGATATTTAAAGGAATATTTGACTTTTTTTTTTTTCACTTTATGCATCATCACAGCTGTTTTTAAAACTTCTTTTTGCATTGATACATGTCCCCTGGTGCAGAACCCGGGTTCCCAAACCCTTTTTAGGACAATAACATGCATAATAGTCGTTATAATTAGCACTTTAGATTTCGAACGTTCGCATCCATTGTATTTAATAGGGTTCTAAAGTTCGTGCGAACTTTCGGTCCGTTCGCGGGTTCTGGTGCGAACCGAACCCGGGGGTGTTCGGCTCATCACTATTCCTGAACCTGCTGAACTTTGTCTGCTTTGGGATCTTCGGGGAGTTTCTGTGGTGTTGGGTTCCTCGTCTCATGAGCATGGTGTCCTCCCACTCTCCTCTCCCCTATGGGAATAGAAAAAAAAATGTATCCTTTTAGCCCACAGACTTTTTAGGCCTGAAAATGGATTCTCAATGTTTTAAAGTGGGGTCCAATTGATATTTGGCCCTGAGTTTCAAGATGAACATATGAGATCTTGCAAACTCAACAAAGCAACATGTTATTTTGGAGGACACTCACAAATTCACTTGGATAACCACCAAGGTATCCACTGGACCACCTGTGTGTGACACCGTTAAGAAATTTGGTCATGTGGCCCAGAGTATAGTATCTTGATGAAGAACAAAAAAGAGTACACAACTGCTGGAGTGTCATCTCCTTTACCCAGAATACAGTTTATTCTTTCATTCACATTCTAAATTTCCTTACAACACATCATCTAGCCAACAATGTGTAGATAAACATAAACATTGTTATAGTAAAATGAGGCATGCCCACATGTAGTTTACGTGGATATGTGCCAAACATGTTTGGGGGAAGAGCAGCAATTTTTTTTAAACACATCTAGCAAATAAGTGGACTCTCCACTTAACATAAAAGTTGAGATTTTAAAATGTGAAACCAGTCAAGCCAAGCACATGGTGCAAAACATGGAAGAATACATATTACAATGTAAAAGAACACAGTAAAATAAACTTACTTTTTTCAATGCTTTTTATAAGCTTCCTATACTGCTCCGGCTCCCTGAGCTTCAGGTCTGACCACTTTTTACGGAGTTGTTCCTTGGATCTCCTGACCCCATATTTTTTATAGAGAGTCTTCGCAACTTTGTCCATAATTTGTGTTTTCCGGAGATTAGGGGTGTCGTATGGGCCATGCTTGCCGTCGTAATCCTTCCTCCGCAGAATGTCCACCATCTCCGCCATCTCAGAAAAAGACATATTAGGCGCCTTGTATCTTTTTTGACTGGATCGTGACGTTTCCGCCTCCGGGCTTTCCTCGTCGGTAATTTCAACTAAAGAAGCCACCTGTGTCTGCGACATGTCGCCGTCTCACACTGTGCGCCGATCGTTAAGGGGCGGGGAAAAGCTGAAAAAGTCTGTCATGGGCGGGCGACGAGGGCGGAGTTACACGCATGCGCAGGGTATAAAAAGGGGAAAGAAGTTATTAGGGATGCGTGGAGTAAGGACGACCGGAAGTGAACCAACGAAGTGAACTAAGGTAAGAAGGGAACTCGGGCCTGCAGTGGCCTATAATGGTTCATGATTGTAAAGGGCAATATTGTGATAAGTTGAGGAGAATCAATTCTGATCCTTTACTTTTTTTTCTTTGGTTTTTTACTTGTTGGTCAAAAAAGATGCAGAAACTACGAGAGCCGGAGGTGATGCTGATTTTTATAGAAAAATATAAGGAACAGCGCAACCTGTGGGAACTGAAACACCCTGCGTACCACAAGA
Organism: Rana muscosa; assembly: GCA_029206835.1. Taxonomy (NCBI): domain Eukaryota; kingdom Metazoa; phylum Chordata; class Amphibia; order Anura; family Ranidae; genus Rana; species Rana muscosa. Next base: position 476,156,416 of record CM055116.1, read on the forward strand.
GTAATGTACGTCGGGCAACTATTACCAAGTTAGCAGAGGATATGAAGCCATGGATCCCAGATGCAGACTACACTATGATCAATAATAAAATCAACAACCTGCGTAATTCCTATAAAAAAAATACAAGGAAGTGCGCCAGTCAAAGAGATCAGGAGCAGCAGCCGACGATGTAGTAAAGCCCAAGCTGTGGTACTACAGACATCTTCAATTTCTGGATGACCAGATCGAGGCCAGGGAATCTATTTCCAGCCTTCCCTCAACCCTTCCTTCCACCCTTCCCTCCAGCGTTCCTTCCACCCTTCCCTCCACCCCTGCAGAGGCGAAGGAGGAGCCTCCCGAGCTAGAAGAGCCAGATCTTCACATCTTCAGCAAGGTATAGTATTTTTGATCATAATTATTGTCCACTAAGTAATATTGTGTTGAACTGTTTGGATTAGCCATAAATGATATCATACCCCCCCCCCAAAAAAAACAGGAAAGAGATCAAAATTGTGTGTGATAGATTCCCCAAATAATCAAATTTTTCATTTTCTTTTAAAAACAGGATGAGACAAGCCAGGAGGAAGAGGGTCAGGAGTGTGGCAGGCAGGAGGAGGCAGGGCCAAGTGGGACTCAGCAGGTCCCCAGGCCTAGTGGCAGCACCGTCTCCCAAGTGGCTCCCCTCCACGTCAGACCGCCAAAACAACGGCGGATGACACAAGTGGAGGAGGAGTCACTAAAGATGATTCAGGAGGCTGCTGCTATCATGAGGGCCCCCCTCAACCCTACGGAGGGGTTTAGCACCTATCTGGCGGATAAGTTGCTCAGAATGGAGACGGGACAACGGGCCCTTTGTGAGCACCTTATATATATGGCCGTACACATGGGGGCGAGGGGGCTGCTGACTGAGGCCACCCATATCTCGCAGCAGGCCAATCCCTCTCCTCCTTCTCCTCCTCCTCCTGCCACATCACCACCCACAGTGGCCCGGCCTGCAAGGGTGCGTGGACGGGGCCGTGGAGAGAACGCTGCAGAGAGGCGAGGAAGGAAGGCTACAGGGAAGAGCAGGAGGTGATTCCCTGGCCTCGAGCTGCTCATCCAGAAATTGAAGGTTGATGGAGTACCACAGCTTGGGATGATGTATGTCTTTGGCTGCTGCTCCTGATTTCATGCTGTTGTTGATTTTATTATTGATCATAGTCAGGTCTGCATTTGGGATCTAATGACTTTATATTCTCTGCTAATTTCTGAATAGTTGCCCTTCGGTTTTTTTTTTGTTTTTTTCCGAAATAAAGGGAAATTTGATTTCAGCCAACATACATGCCTGATGTGTTTTTTTTTGGAAGTAGCAATAAGATTTCATAAATACAATGTGTAATTAATAACAAGGGACACCAACCTCCATGAGTAAAAAATAAAAATAATATGTTGTTCTGAGAAATTGACACACCAAAAAATGCACAACAAATTTAAAGACAAAAACAAAAAAAAGGTGTAATTTGTGAGGTCGGCCTTGAAGAATTAAACAAATTATTCCTAAGATCACAAGAAAGAAGAAAGACATACGTTTGTCAGAACTCAGGAGAAAGATCTGCTGCCAAAATGACATGTAGCGGGGTGTTCCCCTTTAATGCAGAGAGACAAGAAGTTCCAGGTGAGAGGTGAGTCGGGAGGAAGTAAAGAGACATTATGGAAGTGAAAGCAGAGGAGAGAGAGACTACATCTCCCAGTACATCTTGCAGCACCCAGGGTGCATTGCTCCAGAACAGAGACTGCTGGGGCAGACTTTATAAAGGGGAGGCGGAGTTTTGGTCGGCCTCTTTGGACCCCCCTCTCCTACCAAGAGGATGTCTGTGCTGAACTGCTGTGTGCACAAGGCCTGAAGCCCGGGCCGTGTGCTCCTTTCCAAAGAGCCCTCTGCCAGCCTAGCAGAGCCTTAGAGACATCTAATCCTCCTTGCTGCAGTACACCAGAAGGATTGAAGACTTGGATGTTGGTGGATTCCTGTTCCTAGACGAATCGATGGAGGAAAGGGACTTGGACTTGTCCAGGTGGTGAGAGCTGTTTAAAGACAGATACTTTATCTTTACTATTCGTTGGGATTACAAAGTTGTTCTTCAAGTGCACCACCGAGAGATTGCTAGCGAATATTGTTTCACTGAACTTCCATTTAGATCAGTCAGGCCTGACTGCATAGGTAGACATTGCTGGGTGTTAGTCTACCCATGAGGGGAAGTAGCTGTAAAAGGGCAGCGCTAGAGTTGCATAGCAATACTTTATTATTCTGATTACTCTGTTTATCTTTATTACTGTTTATTGCAGGGATCTGCAACTTGTTATACTGTTGTTTATTACTTGCCCATTAGCCTCAGTAAAATATCTGGGTAAAGTACATTTGGTGTCAGTTCCGCTTACTTTAATAGGAGTTTTAAAGTATATTCTGTGTATGTTTGTTATAGGACTGCGTCACCAACAGTTGCGATCACGCGGTCCTATCTCTCTATCACCAGCTGTGCCACGGGAGGTTAGAGCCGATTGCCGGGGGTTGACAGCGGTGCACTGCAGGGCCCAAATCAATATCAGCGGCTCTCTTAACTGGGGGTAGCGCTACAGACATTTTAAAGACCGTTCTAAAGCAACAAAACATGCGCTGCATTAAACGAAGCAATAACTTGCAGAACGACGAATGTGCTCTCTCCATTAGGAACGCTAGTTTTACCAGAACGAGCGCTCCCGTCTCCTAATTCAGTCTGAGCATGCATGGGTATTTTAACCGATGGACTTGCCCATAGACGATCGGAAATTCCCATTGGTTTTTTATCCATCGGAAAAATTTAAAACAAGTTCTATTTTTTCCATCCGATGGAAAAAAGACCGATGGGTACCATACACGATCGGTTGGTCTGATGAAAACCATCCATCGGACGGTTTTCATCAGTCAAACCGATCGTGTGTACGGGGCTTAAATGTGACAAATCCATCAAAGAGCATTTATAATAGAAACATCTCGAATACACAAAACCCCTGCTTCAACACAAACAAGCCAAAACACAAAACCGAAGAACTCAGAAATCCTCATTGGAAACATTTTATAAAGACATTTCTCTTTTCTCTATTTAAAAAGTAATCCTTTTTTTTTTTTTTTTTTTTAGAATCTTCAATTATATTTTAATTATATTTATTACTCAATATAGGTCTCAATATAAATAGAGAATTTATTAGTTAATATTTATTAGTTCTGATCTAACCAATCAGTTATTGGTTAAAGGTTGAAGTGAATAGGAAAATTTAGTTTTTATTTAATAGACTGATTTTCTTCACCTAGGTATGTATTTACACACTAAGCCAATTTTTTGGAACCATTTTGGTTAAAATTAATAGTTTATTTCTCCTAGGCACACTACCAAAGGTTATATTCTTTTTCCTCTCTATCCGATTGATTAATTATTAGTTTCAGACAACTTTTACAAGCATAGATAGGGCTTAGAATCATACATCCCTACGATGTATATTTTTTTTTACTAGGGCGGCACCCCATAGCACGGAAACCACATGAGCCCCACCAAGCTTTCCTCGTACCCCCGCACTAGGCTTGTGCACAACGGAAAAATTAGTTCCGTTTCGGTTCGTTTCTTTCCGGTCCTGTTGATTCGTAATCATTCGTAATTTTGCTAGACGGGATTTTTCGTGTTCGGACTCATTCGTATTTTTGCAAGCGACATTTTTCGTTGAATTTTTTGTTGCTTTATAATTCGTACTTTCGGTAGAGTACGTTGTTTTTCGTTGATTCTGGACACAACTCCTACTTTCGTAACTTTTTTTGGGTTCGTTGATTCGTAATTTTCTGTGTCTCTCTCACGACGACGCTGCCTATTATGCCTAATGTGCTTCGAATGGATTTGTACTTTTCGAAATACATAGCGGTTATTTGTAACGATTCGAAATCTCGTATTTTACTTTCGTTTTTTACATGCGGCTATAGCCTCCGCCCCTGTACACCATTTTGAGAGGGTTCAGCACGGTGAGGGAGAAGCAGAGAGCAGAGCAGAGTGTTATTGTGCTTCGAATGGATTAGAAATCTCGTATTTTACTTTCGTTTTTTACATGCGGCTATAGCCTCCGCCCCTGTACACCATTTTGAGAGGGAGTTCAGCACGGTGAAGGAGAAGCAGAGAGCAGAGCAGAGTGAGTGTTATTGTGTTTCCAATGGATTTGTACATTCATAAGTTTTTTCATAACGAATTATGCCGAAGACATTCGGGCATTCGCTATTTTGCGGTATAATTTATTTCGGATTCGGTTTTATTCGTAATTGCTTTGTTCGGAAATTCGAATGCTTCCGAATGTCCGAAAGTTGCTAAATTCGGACGAATTTCGATTCGTTACGAAACGAATTGCACAAGCCTACCCCGCACTAATAAGTGGGGATTCGACGAAAGCTCCTTGTCCCCTGAGGGGGGCTTTACCCCCTATCACGGGCAAACGACGAATACTTTAACATCTTAAAAATGATTACATGTTATATAATCTTATCTATTTTTTATTTTTCATTCAAGTCAGATCACTCGAGATCCTTTCTTTACTTTCTTTCTCTCTTGTCAGAGTGGGTTGGACCCAAGGACCATTGCATTAAGGCTACAGGTAAGAATAGCTTTTTGTATCACTTACCATGGCCCCTTTAAATATTATCTCATTGAATGTCCAAGGTCTTAATGTGCCACAAAAACGTACTAAAGCCTTCAGGTCATTCCAATCTAAGAAAGCTCATATTGTGTGCTTGCAAGAAACACACTTTACACCAACCCTTACTCCCAAATTTTTCAGTAACTCCTACCCCCAAGTATACACAGCCTCAGCCAACACAAAACAGAGAGGTACGCTTATAGCATTTCATCGCACCACTCCATTCACGTTGCAATCTGAAATAAAAGATCCAGAGGGTCGCTACCTCATCCTAACGGGACATATCATGGGCACAGCAGTAACTATAGTCTCCTATTACGCTCCTAACATTAAACCCTTACCATTTTTATCTCATCTATTTCAAGTAATTAACACACATAAGATAGGAACACTTTTTGTTTGTGGGGATTCAAATAATGTCCTTCTTCCATTCCTCGATAGATCCTCTTATACCCCATCAAATTATCAATCCAAATGGACACTCTCTCAGCTTCTATCTAAATACAACTTGGTTGACACTTGGAGAGAATCCAACCCAACGAAAAGGAACTACACATACTACTCTAATCCTCATCAAACATTCAGCAGAATAGACCATATTCTCACAACAATAGGAATGGCCCCAGAGATAATATCTTCTACCATTATCCCCATCCCATGGTCTGACCACGATGCGGTATATACTACCATAGCCTCTATTATGCCCAAATCGCACGATCCATCATGGTACCTTCCAGACGTGCTTCTCAAACACCCATCTTACCGAACACAGATAGAACGTGAACTAACAGATTATTTGAAGCATAACACTAGCCCAGAAATCTCTTCACTCACACTTTGGGAAGCACATAAACCAGTACTCAGGGGAATTTGCCAACAACAATTGGGGATCCTGAAAAAAGAACGTAAAACACTCTCACAAAAACTAGAAAAATAATTTAACACTGCATTTATGGCCTTTCAGAATAATCCTACCCTACCCCCTCTGCAAAAACACGTCTCGAGAAAACTCGCTTAGAATACAACCTCTTCCTCACAGACTCAGCAGAAAAAATGTTACGCAAAACCAATCATTTATTTTATATGAAATCCAGAAAACCGGGTACACTTCTAGCAAAAGCACAAAAATCCATCAATAGATCCTATAAACCTATCAAGCTCAAATTGGCCAATAATATATACACTAGCAATCCTCAAAAAATAGTCTGAAAATTCAGCACATATCTAAAAACCCAATACAAGGAAACAAATTCATTCAACACCTCTGAAGCAGATTCATTTTTCTCACGAATTAGCCTCCCTCATATGACGGAATCTCAAAAGACATTGCTAGAAAAAACAGTTTCAAATGATGAAGTCATCACAGCCATAAAGGAATTAAAAATAAATAAAAGGGGGCGTGGCCGAACGGAGCTGAAGATGGCTGCTTAAGTGAGGAGCTCCACATCCCAGAGACGACAGCAGCGCAACTACGGCCCACACAGCTACACAATCCACGGCCATCCTTACTCCTAAAGATCTCCTCCACCCAGGCATCATGTCCAGGAAGCGATTGACGGACTACAACCCGCAGAAATTGACTGAATTTGCGTTCAAACCGGCGGAGAAGGTCAGTGTGCTCAAAGATGGCGCCGGCTCCGCCGCGCCAGGGGAACTGCGGGCCTCATACACTGACCTCCCGGACGCTGAGCCGGCTAATACACATCATCCTGACACCCCAGGAGGCTCCGACCACCACCCGGACTGTGACCCCCTAACTAGCAGCCCCGCGAAAGCTAAAATGCGCCTAGAGGCGCCGCCGCAACAGACGCCAATGACACAAATTGAGGCCCAGGCTTTCAACCCCTTCTCCTCAAACCAGGCCCTGCGCTCCTCCATGGCGTCCTTCCCCACCTCAGGGCAGCCTGTATTAGACTCAACCCTGAAGGATATGCTGATATCCCTACAAGCATCACTAATGACAGACCTCTCCTCACTCTTTACTAAAGTCACGGCTGACATCCACTCTCTAGATGACAGAGTAACAACCATAGAAAGAGGAATGACTGAATGTACATCCACAGTGAATGGGGTCATAGACGTTTATGCGGACATTCGAGAGGAACAAGCATGGCTGCGCGCCAAGCTGTCCGATTTAGAAGACAGATCTCGCAGGAACAACGTTAAACTGCGAGGGGTCCCAGAAACAATACCTCCAGCTGATTTACCCAAATATGCTAAAGAGCTCATGCATATCATACTACCTGAAGCGTCACCCAGGGATCTGATAGTAGATAGAATTCACAGAATTCCCAAACCTTCTCATCTAGCTGCCACCGTCCCCAGAGATGTACTTATGCGGGTGCATTTTTTCCACATCAAGGAGAATCTCATGTTTGGGGCTAGGGCAAAAGTCCCCCTTCCTGCTCCCTTTGCCGGAGTTCAAATGTTCCCAGATCTGTCCAAATACACGCTTCAACTCCGAAGACAACTAAACCCAATTACAAAGGGGCTCCAAAATCACAAAATCCAATACAAGTGGAGACACCCAGCCACTCTTCTCATCACCAAAGATGGCAAATCACACGTAGTGAGTGAACTTACTGCAGGGATGAAGCTGCTCCATGCTTGGGGAATACTGACGGAACCACCCGCTCCACTTCCACCACGTACCGGTAATACCCAAGCACGCCGCAACCTGGACCAAAATCTCAAATAGGAGGCCACCAGAACCACTATTAAAGTGGGCCAAGCTACTTGCATTTTCTTCTCTTCTTATATGATTACGTCTCTGGGATGTATGAGTTGTTGTTGAATACTTCGGTTCTCGTTGTCAGACTGTTTTTTTTTACCCCCGTTAAGAGGTCGCAGCGGAGTGACGCTCCACCTCTACATACCACTTTCGCTGATCACCACAGCATCAGTGAACTTTGGCTACAGTTATTACTCCTATTTAGCACAGTGTATGCTCCTAAGAATCTCACCTCTACGTCTTGCAACACATCGAATATAACCAGAAATTGGTCTCCCCTACAGCTTTTTTTTTTTTTTTTTTTTTCTCATTGTTAACATATTGCTCTATTCACGGCTCTAGCACCCACTTCAGGAGAAGATCCGGACCCTTTCTTCTCCAAGACACAACAATCTAGACGCACCTAAGATACACCTGGTACCGACATCTAACTGTAAGTGCAAATCTATTTCCATAGCCTTGCCCACACTACCACAATGCCGATCAACTTTCTTTCACTAAATACCAATGGGCTAAACCACCCAGCTAAACGCCACTCCTTGTGGAAAACTGTCCAAGATCTTCACAGCGACGTGGTATGCATCCAAGAGACTCACCTTTTACAAGCCGACATACGGCTATGCTCCAACAGATTGTTTCCTAACATTTTTCATGCACATTACACCTCTAAAGCTAGAGGTGTAATGATAGCAATCAGGGATACAATAGAATTCCAACTATCCTCTAAACTCCTAGACCCGGACGGGCGCTTCATAATCCTGGTGTGCACCATCGACAAGACGCCATATACCATCGTCAACATTTATGCTCCTAATGCTCACCAAAGTAAATTTATCCGCAAGATCCTTAGACTCACTGACTCTGTTAAGAAAGGTCACCTAATAGTGTGTGGGGACTTTAACATAGTACCAGATATACACTTGGACTCCACTTCTGCTGCAAAAAGGAGACCTTCCCCTTTGAAAGGACTGCTAACAGCTCATGATCTATACGACGTATGGAGATGTCACCACAGTACAGAAAAGGACTACACTTATTTCTCGCATATTCACAATTCTTACTCGAGAATCGATTTGTTTCTATCTGACAAATGGATTCTACAAAAAATAGTTGCCTCCGCAGTCCATGCCACCACATGGTCGGACCATGCCCCAATCTCGCTCTCCATTGACAATTCTAAACACACTCACAACTCATTTATCTGGAGAGTTAATAACTTTATCCTACAACACAAAGACTATGCTTCAGAAATAGCAGAACACATTAACAAATTTTTTAGACTAAACGACGGCTCAGTGTCCGACCCTAACGTGGTATGGAATGCGCACAAGGCATATATGAGGGGAATACTATTGAAAATCAATGCAGTACAAAAGAAGAAGAGAACGCAGCGTATAGATGATCTCTCTTCCCAAATAGCTGACCTAGAAAGACAGCACAAAACAAACCCTCATGCCCCTTTACCTGACCAGCTAACGTCCCTGAGACAGGAGCTCCGTACCCTACTGCTACATTCCTATGACTGTATCCAGAGGAAATTAAAAGCCACCACTTACTCAGCCTCTAATAAAGCTGGGAAACGCATGGCACAACGCCTTAAAGGTAGGCGCGCTAAAACCAGAATACAACAACTATACCATCCCCATACCCACACTCCTTTGACTAATCCCCAGGACATCGCCAATGCATTCAGTGACTATTATACTGACCTATACAACTTGAATACTGACCCGAACACCCCCCAACCCTCGCAGGACGACATTGATCGCTTTCTTCGGAACTTACGCCTACCTGCTTTGACACCAGACCAACTCAAACATCTTAATGCGCCATTCTCAGAACAGGAAATTAGACAAACAATTAGATCTATACCCGCTGACAAGGCCCCAGGCCCAGACGGACTATCAGGAGAGTACTATAGACAATTTTCTGACCAACTAATATCACATCTGATTGACATATTCAACAACGCTGCAATTTCTTCTCAGTTCCCAAATGACATGCTGAATGCTCTTGTGATTACAATACCTAAGCCAGGGAAGGAGCCGACCAGTCCCCAAAACTTCCGCCCGATATCCCTCCTAAACCTGGACATAAAGCTCTACGCTAAAACAATCGCAGCAAGGTTGATCAACATAATGCCCACACTGATCCATGCCGACCAATCAGGCTTTACGAAGGGTAGGCAAGCATCTGACGCCACGAGGAGAATGATAAACATTATCCATCGGGCGGAAATTACTGGAACGCCTTCTCTGCTCCTCTCTTTGGATGCAGAGAAGGCGTTCGACAGAGTACACTGGGCCTATCTCAGGTCAGTACTACAGAAATTCGGATTTGCCGGGTATATCTTTACTGCTATCATGGCACTGTATTCTTCTCCATCGGCCACAGTGTTTACGACAAGTATGACTTCCCACCCATTCCCCATAACTAATGGCACCCGTCAGGGATGCCCCCTATCACCCCTTATCTTCAATCTTCTTATGGAACCCCTAGCAGCACGTATTAGAGACCACGCATCCATTTCAGGCATGCAAATAGGCCAGACCTCACATAAAATAAGCCTTTTCGCAGACGACGTGATATTGATCCTCACTAACCCGGCTTCTTCCCTGGCAGAGGTACAAAAAATACTTACCTGGTTTAGCGAAATCTCCTATTACAGGGTCAATACAACAAAATCGTTCATTCTTGACATCAACCTAGATGCTACAACAAAAAACTTACTCCAAATGCAACACAATTTCACATGGGCAGAGAAAGAAATCTCTTACCTAGGCATTAAACTGACCAGAACAACTGCACTTTTATTCTCCACCAATTTCTTACCCCTGCTTCTTAAAATTCAGGAAGACTCCCAAAATATAGCCCATCATGAATTATCCTGGTCGGGCAGGTTAGCGGCCTTTAAAATGATCTGCCTTTCAAAAATTCTATACTACTACAGAACACTCCCCATCCTTATCCCTCCCTCATACTTCAGATCCCTTCAACATGTCCTGAATACCCTCTTGTGGAAAGGTAAAAAACCCAGATGTGCCCACACTAAGCTGATTAAATCCAAATTATCAGGTGGAGTGGGTTCTATAGACTTTGCAGATTATTATCTTGCTGCCATTCTAGCCCAACTACAAGATTGGTTCCGTATTCATCCCACCACACTTTGGGGACAAATTGAGAACTCCTTCCTCCCTCGCTCGGACCTGAAATCTTGGCTAATGAGTATCCCATTTGGGTCAATCATCCCATCAGCCTTCCCCCCCACCATGAAAGCGACAGCGCATACCTGGGGAAAATTAATCTTGCACTCCAGCTACATTCCCCCCAAACCACTATTCCAAATTCCACTGGAATCGCTCTGATTTCTATCCCCCGATCTGTCACTGACACACTGGTCAGATAAAGGCATAGGTTTCCTACAATCTCTTCTCATAGGACCCCGTATCAAACCCTTTGTTGACATACAAAAAGAATTTGATCTTCCTGATAGGGAATATTATACCTACCTCAGAATTGGCCACTGCCTAAATACAGTGCCTACTCCCCTATATGCCATCCCACCCAAAACTTGGGATTTCCTCACAAATGCTCCTTCCAAAACTAAAGGCATTTCTCACTTTTACAACCTTCTTCACTGTAAACAACAATTTTCTAAATCGTCCTCGCACTTACGCTGGGAGGCAGACCTAAACTGCTGCTTCTCCACAGATCAATGGACCTCAGCTCTAAAGTCCATATACTCTTCCACCAAATGTTCGGCCTTATGGGAACTTACCCAAAAAATCACCCTGCGCTGGTACCTAACACCTGCCAGACTAGCATATTTCTCTCCACAAACCTCCGACACATGTTGGCGGTGCAAATTACATAAAGGTGACCTGCTACATATACTCTGGGCCTGCCCCCGCATACAACCATTCTGGGTAAACATATTTAATCTCCTGTATCAAATCATTCATTGTGATATACCCCCAACACCGGAATTGGCGATCCTAAACCTTACGATAGAGAGGATCCCTCAGACGTATCGGTATGTTGTGTCCCATATTCTCCTGGCGTCCAGATTGAGCATCACAAGACTATGGAGATCAGAAAGGGTTCCGGATACTTCCCAAACTATTGACCTTGTAAGTCTACACTATGGCTATGAATCTGTTATAGCAGGTAGCATTGGTCAGGCTGAAAAAACCCGGAAAGCCTGGGTCCCGTGGACCAATTGGTCCGGAGCTGTGCTTGCTTCATAAAACTCCCTGGTTAGTTATATATTTCTTGACCGAGCAATATGTAGATCACAACCTGCTATCGCACCTGGACACCACCTATATTGTATTTTTGAAACCATACAAGTAAGACTTTGTACCTTATTAGTGTATCGACCGGGGTCGTCCTTCCTCCCGGGACACAGCAGTGCTCCATTTCGGGTGGACCTGGAGGAGGGAGGACCTAAAACAGCTACTTTCAAGTTTAAATTCTGCATCACTGTGCAAATCTTATTTACATGTACCTTTCTATACTCTACCATTTAATAACGTCGTTGCACGACAAACATTGTTAAATGTTCATGTATTATATAAAAATTTTCTCAATAAAGAATGATTCAAAAAAAAATAAAAAAAAATAAATAAAAGACCTGGGCCAGATGGTTACTCATCATTATATTACCGAACATACAGGGACATTCTTTCCCCCATGCTGGTAGAAGCTTATAATGAAGTATTGAGAAACAAAACATTTAGGCAAGAATCCTTAACGGCAATTATATGTATGATTCCAAAACCACACACAGATGATACACTTAGCAGTAACTACCGTCCCATTTCCATGTTAAATGTGGATATTAAAATACTGACAAAAATATTAGCAACACGTCTAAACTCAATTATAGGAACACTAGTACATCGTGATTAGGTAGGATTCATGCCCTCACGCCAAGCAGGTGATAATGTTAGAAGAGCAGTCCTCTTAGCACAAATAGCGAAAAAGCGTAAAATTCCTGCCTGCTTTCTCTCTCTCGATGTCAGAAGGGCCTTTGACTCAGTATCCTGGACCTACATGACTTATACATTACAAAAATGGGGATTTGGCCCAAATTTTATGACTTGGATCAAAGCACTTTATGATAAGCCAAAAGCGTACGTAAGATATGCAGGATATAGGTCGGAACCCTTTGATATTGAGAGGGGTACAAGACAAGGCTGTCCACTCTCACCATTATTATTTGCTTTACTCGTAGAACCACTTGCACAACTAATTAGACTAAAACCCACAATTACAGGAATAGAAGTAGGAGGTTACCAACACAAAATATGCTTATTTGCAGATGATATCCTCCTATTTCTTTCATCCCCACAAATATCTGGTCCCAATCTAACCCCTATTCTTAATAAATTCGCTACTCTTTCAGGCCTAGTTATCAATTCCAAGAAGAGTTCAGTAATGAACATATCTCTATCAAGTATCGAATTATCGGCCGCTAAAATAGGTCTCCCATACACATGGACTGAGGGAGCAATATCATACCTAGGCATTAAGCTTACAGCATCCCCCTCAGATTTATTCTCTCATAACTATCCACAGATATTGAAAAATCTAACAAACTTAATGAACTCTTGGGCACACCTCCCAATATCATGGATGGGAAGAATAAACACGGTAAAAATGACGATATTGCCAAAAATACTTTACTTATTCAGAGTCTTGCCAATTCCGATACCAGCATACTATCTAAGGATATTACAGAAAAAAGTATCAGTATTCATTTGGGGTTCTACCAAACCAAGAATACAACAACGCACACTTTTCCTACCCAAAGTACACGGGGGCTTAGGCTGCCCCAATTTTGCAAGTTACTATAAGGCAGCACACATTGCTAGCCTTAGTAAATACCATGCAAAAAAAGAAATCCCATTATGGGTATTAATAGAAGCTGCTGAGAGTGATCCAATTTCAGTCTCAAACTTACTTTGGATCCCCCCAAAAATCCGCAAAAATATACAAAATCCTATCACTAAACATTTTATCTCCCTCTGGGATAGGTCGAAAATTAAATATCAACTACAATCTCTACATAATCTACAACCTCTACATGGGTCTCTCCCAAATCTTTTAGAGAATGGACATCTAGAGACATTCTTTATATGTAAAAATTTGTGTCAACATCATCGTTTATCCCATTTCCGACCCTATGTAAAACATATGGCTTACCACAATCAGAACTATTCAGATATCTTCAAATTAAAAAAAAATTCACACCATTTTTAAATTCTTCTACCCCAACATCCCAAATGACTAAATTTGAAACAATATGTAAGTAAGATCCACACACAAAGGGAGCAATATCTACCTTATATTCGCAATTACTGACACAAGTAGACGAGGGCAAACCACACTATGTTCAAAAATGGGAAGAAGACTTACAAAGAGAATTAGAAAACTCAGAATGGAATCAAATATGGATAACAACAAAATCAGCCTCCCCTAATATATTAGCGGTTGAGGCTAATTATAAATTACTAACAAGATGGTACCTTGTACCAGCAAGAATAGCGAAATATGTTCCTAATTATTCAGCACAATGTTTTCGGGGATGTATAGAGACAGGAACACAGTTTCATGTTTGGTGGTCATGTCCAACAGCACAAGAATTCTGGAAAGAACTCTTTAACCACTTAAGCCCCGGACCATTTGGTAGCTAAAGGACCAGAGGTGAATTCAGAATTTTGCACTGCGCTGCTTTAACTGTAAATTGTGCGGACATGCAATGTTGTACCCAAACGAAATTTGCGTCCTTTTCTTCCCACAAATAGAGCTTTCTTTTAATGGTATTTGATTGCCTCTGCAATTTTTATTTTTTGCAATATAAATGGAAAAAACCGAAAATGTTGAAAAAAAATGATATTTTCTACTTTTTGTCATAAGAAAAATCGAATAAACTCAATTTTAGTCATACATTTAGGCCAAAATGTATTCAGCCACATGTCTTTAGTAAAAAAAATGTCAATAAGCGTATATTTATTGGTTTGCGCAAAAGTTATAGCGTTTACAAACTAGGGTACATTTTCTGGAATTTACACAGCTTTAAATTTATGACTGCCTATCTAATTTCTTGAGGTGCTAAAATGGCAGGGCAGTACAAACCCCCCCCCAAATGACCCCATTTTAGAAAGTAGACACCCCAAGGAAATTGCTGAGAGGACTTTTTAGGAGCCTAGCCACGTACGGGACCCCGGAAACCAAGCACCGCCTTCAGGATTTCTAAGGGCGCAAATTTTTGATTTCACTCCTCACTACCTATCACAGTTTTGAAGGCCATAAAATGCCAAAATAGCACAAACCCCCCCCCCCAAATGACCCCATTTTAGAAAGTAGACACCCCAAGGAAATTGCTGAGAGGCCTGTTGAGCCCATTGAATATTTTTTTTTGTCCCAAGTGATTGAATAATGACAAAAAAAAAAAAATTACAAAAAGTTGTCACTAAATGATATATTGCTCACACATGCCATGGTTATATGTGGAATTGCACCCCAAAATAAATTTTGCTGCTTCTCCTGAGTACGGGGATACCACATGTGTGGGACTTTTTAGGAGCCTAGCCGCGTACGGGACCCTGAAAACCAATCACCGCCTTCAGGATTTCTAAGGGCGCAAATTTTTGATTTCACTCCTCACTACCTATCACAGTTTCGAAGGCCATAAAATACCAAAATAGCACAAAACCCCCCAAATGACCCCATTTTGGAAAGTAGACACCCCAAGCTGTTTGCTGAGAGGCATGGTGAGTATTTTACAGCTCTCATTTGTTTTTGAAAATGAAGAAAGAACATTTTTTTTTTCTTTTTTTTTTTAAATTTTCAAAACTTTGTGACAAAAAGCGAGATCTGCAAAATACTCACAATACCTCTCAGCAAATAGCTTGGGGTGTCTACTTTCCAAAATGGGGTAATTTGGGGGGGTTTGTGCCATCTGGGCATTCCATGGCCTCCGAAACTGTAATAGGCAGTGAGAAGTGAAATCAAAAATTTACACCCTTAGAAAGCCTGAAGGCGGTGATTGGTTTTTAGGGTCCCGTACGCGGCTAGGCTCCCAAAAAGTCTCACACATGTGGTATCCCCGTACTCAGGAGAAGCAACAGAATGTATTTTGGGGTGTAATTCCACATATTCCCATGGCATGTTTGAGCAATATATCATTTAGTGACAACTTTGTGCAAAAAAAAAAAAAAAATTATTTTTTCCGCAACTTGTGTCAACATATAAAATATTCCATGGACTCGACATGCCTCTCAGTATATAGCTTGGGTGTCTACTTTCCAAAATGGGGTCATTTGGGGGGGTTTTGAACTGTTCTGGCATTTTATACACAACATTAGGAAGCTTACATCCACTCTTCTAACCACTTGAAGACAAAGCCCTTTTTGACACTTTTTGTTTACATGAAAACATATTTATTTTTGCAAGAAAATTATGTTGAACCCCCAAACATTATATATATTTTTAAAGCAAAGGCCCTACAGAATAAAATGGTGGGTGTTGCATTTTTTTTTCTACACAGTATTTGCGCAGCGATTTTTCAAACGCATTTTTTGGGGAAAAAATACACTTTTTTAAATTTTAATGCACTAAAACACACTATATTGCCCAAATGTTTGATGAAATAAAAAAGATGATCTTAGGCCGAGTACATAGATACCAAACACGACATGCTTTAAAATTTCGCACAAACGCGCATTGGCGACAAACTACATACATTTTTAAAAGCCTTTAAAAGCCTTTTCAGGTTACCCCGTTAGATTTACAGAGGAGGTATACTGCTAAAATTACTGCCCTCGATCTGACCTTCGCGGTGATACCTCACATGCATGGTGCAATTGCTGTTTACATATGACGCCAGACCGACGCTTGCGTTCGCCATTGGGCAAGAGCAGGGCAGGACAGGGGTGCTTTTTTTTTTTTTTTTTTTTTTTTTTTTTTTTATTATTAATTTTGCTTTTTTATTTTATTTTTAAATTGTTCCTTCCATATTTTATTTTTTTTCATCATTTTTATTGTTATCTCAGGGAATGTAAATATCCCCTATGATAGCAATAGGTAGTGACAGGTACTCTTTTTTTGAAAAAACTGGGGTCTAGACCCTAGATCTTTCCTCTGCCCTCAAAGAATCTGACCACACCAAGATCGGTGTGATAAAATGCTTTCCCAATTTCCCAATGGCGCTTTTTATATCCGGGGGGGGACATTCCCTCCCACTGCTTGTAAAAGCAGTCCAGAGGCTAATTAGCCACTAGGATTGCTTTTACATGAAAGCCGGCCGCTGGCTGAAAAGAATGATACCAAGATGATACCTAAACCCGTAGGCATCAATCTGGTATAACCAATCAAAGTCCAGCAACATACCAGTACGTTGCTGGTCCTTGTTGGACATGTATTGTAATCTTTTTTTTTCATGCAGCCAGGTGGCTGAACGAAAAAAGAGATTGATCGGTGGGTATGCCCACTATTAGAATACCGCCCTTCATCCATCCACTTCTAATGATGGGCATACATGCACCATTTATATATGCCGAAGCATGGGGGCATCCTCCCGCAAAAAAGTTATGCCGCACACACATGGTCGGACTTTTCCACGGGCAAGCCTCCGTCGGAATTTCGATCGTATGTACGCGGCATTAGGAGCAAAATCACTCCTCCGCCCCTGCTGCCCCAATGCTTCGGCATATTTGCTTTTTTTTTTTAACTGTGGTGGTGAAATCACCTCCTACAGCACTGGAGTCGCAGGGATCAGGCCTGTCTCTGCGAACGCTGCAGTTATGTGTGTTGTGTTTTGTAAGTGACAGTGATCGATCGATACTGCACTTGGGTGGCCTGGGCTGGACGGAGGGGCAAAACGCAGGTGCTAGCACGTATCTGGGCTGATCCCGCTAACACTGCGTTTTTGGGAACCCTAAACTGCTGGGGACGCTAGTATAGATCTGATCAGATCAGATATTGATCTGTTCAGATACTATACCACTAAGGGAGGAGTATGCTTCAAGTGTGGGTGTTAGCGTTACTGGCACTAACCTGACGCTGCCTGGGGTGTGACGCAGACCCTCTCTGACGCTAAAACCTAATTGATATCACCCGCCGGGCGATCAGGGGGTTAAACCTTTATTGGGTTATATACGGCGGGTGCCCTGACACTATGAAAAGCAAACTAACTAACCAGCGTCACCCGTAACACTTATATGATGATCACTGGTGAAAGGGTTAACTAGGGGCAATTAGGGGGTTAAAACCTTTATTAGATAATATATGGGGGTACCTGACGCTATAAAAACCTGCGGCGAACCTAAAAAAAATTACTGGCTACCGATCTGCATCACCGACGCTAAGACAGCGATCAGAAAAATGATCGCTTAGCGACAGTGGTGATAGGGGGTGAAAGGGTTACCTGGGGGGGCGATCAAGGGGGTTAAACCTTTATTAGATAATTTATGGGGGTACCTGACGCTATAAAAACCTGCGGCGAACCTAAAAAAAAAATACTGGCTACTGATCTGCATCACCGACGCTAAGACAGCGATCAGAAAAATTATCGCTTAGCGACAGTGGTGATAGGGGGTGAAAGGGTTACCTGGGGGGCGATCAAGGGGGTTAAACCTTTATCAGATAATTTATGGGGGTACCTGACGCTATAAAAACCTGCAGCGAACCTAAAAAAAAATACTGGCTACCGATCTGCATCACCGACGCTAAGACAGCGATCAGAAAAATTATCGCTTAGCGACAGTGGTGATAGGGGGTAAAAGGGTTACCTAGGGGGCGATCAAGGGGGTTAAACCTTTATTAGATAATTTATGGGGGTACCTGACGCTATAAAAACCTGCGGCGAACCTAAAAAAAATTACTGGCTACCGATCTGCATCACCGACGCTAAGACATTGATCAGAAAATTGATCGCTTAGCGGCGGCGGTGCTAGGGGGTGAAAGGGTTATCTGGGGGTGATCAAGGGGTTAAACCTTTATTAGGGGGGGTTAGGGGGCTACACTGGACCTAAAACTAAATGTAGTGACATTTTTACAGTCACAAATGTCACTGATTGCAGTGATCAGTAAATAAATGGTCACTGCAATCAGTGACACTGTGACTGGGGGCTGGGGGGTGATCTGGGGGGGCCTGGGGGGGGCGATTTATGTGCCTATGTGTGCTGGTGTTAGTGTAGTGTTTGTGCACTAACCTTGATGTCTTCTCTTGTACGGCGCTCGGTATATGTGAACGCCGCACAGGAGATGACATCACTTCCTCCTGCTTCCTCTGTCTGTGTGTACATTCGACAGACAGAGGGGGCATTTCTATTCGCCGGGAGCGATCGCGGGGGGTGACCGGAATCGAACGGCCGTCCCCTCATGTCGGATCGCTCCCCAACGAATTCCGACCGCTCACTGTACAGAAGGGGGGTCCGATCGGACCCCCCAACTGTACAAAGGCAATCACGTATGCTCTACATGATTGTGCCTGTCGGTGCCATTGTGCCGACGTATATATACAGTGAGCGGTCGTTAAGTGGTTAAAATGGCATCTGAAATGTTTGATAAGACAATACCTTTTGACCCAGCAATAGCTCTACCTAACCTGAAACCAGAAAGCATAACACACATTCAATTTAAATTATTAGTGCAACTTTTTACAACAGCTAAACAAACGTTAGCAAAAGCTTGGAAATCAACCCAATTAAATATACACGAAGCTATGACCAGAATGAATAGTGCGATGACCTATGCTAAAATGACAGCGATAGAATTGGACACGATCCCCAAATTTGAAAATTTGTGGCAGCCCTGGATCAATTACAATATGTCATCAACCTTTGACACCAAAGTACTTTTACCATGGTAACTGATAAAAAGGATTCAAATAAATTATCCATAGTAGCGGCGGCGGCTCTGGGTCTGACCCCACGGACTTCTACTCTACTCTGCTCTTCTATCTTTTTTCACCTCTATTCTTTCTTTCTTATATACTTTTCTCTTTCATTCTCCTTTTTTCTTTTTATATTTCATCGGGTATACATAAGAATATCGTTTCAATTTACACTCCATATCTTTATCATAACTTAAATCTTTTAAGTGTTATGAATTTATTGACAATTTGAATGTTTAAAGGAAACATATATTATTTGCAAACCTCTTAAAGGTACTAATAACATTGCTACATTGCATATTTTGTTTGTTAGCATCTACCTTTAAATTAACAAAATTTAGTTTTTGGAAAATTACAAAGGAATAACTACATTTGTTAAAATATGCATAATTAAGATTGTCTGTATGATACCCCTTGTATGTTTTAATAAAATATTTTGACAAGGAAAGTGTACTTGGAAGTGCAGTCGCTGTAGATCTGAGGGGGACATGCGAGGCAAAGAAAAATCAGAAATTTAGCTTGCACATGATTGGATAATAAAATCAGCAGAGTTTCCCCTCATTTCAGATCTACCCCTCAGATTTACAGCGACTTTACTTCCAAGTGCAATTTCAGTGCAATTTTTTGTGCACTTTGCACTTGTAGTTTGCACTTGTAGTGCAATGTGGATTTGCTTTTAGTAAAGAACCCCCACAATGTTCAGCTCCTGACTGTTGCAAATAATTCTAATTTTCTTTTTATAATACTCTCATTATGCCCCCATCATTTTGCATTCTTCGCCCAAACTTTTTTGCCCACTACTGTCTATTGCTATGTCAAACACTTTTTCTTGATTGACTAAATTTGTTCCCATCTTAACACCTATTTTACATCATTAATTTTTTAACAATAAATGTTTTGTAAATACTATACCTGGCTCCGGGCGGACAGATCTGGGTCCTCATGCAAGATGAAAGGCTCCTCCTGATCCTGAGAAAGATCATCTTGGCTGGAGGAAAGGCTGGAGGGAAGGCTGGAAAGTGATTCCCTTGGTGTAATGTGGTCATTCAGAAAGGCCAACCTGTCGTAGTACCACAAATGTGGGACATATACCTCCCCTGCTGCTGCTCCTGACCTCTGAGAAGCCAGGACCCGATTGCGCGCAGTCCTATATGTGCCTCTCAAGGTCCCAGTTTTGGTGTCCAGCTGCTCAATGGTTGCATTGGGCATCCTGATGTGCACAAATGGGAGCAGGCTCTCCAGCGCTGCTTTCCTTACCCCTTTTTTTTGTGCAGCGGATTTTTGGTCTCCCACAGAGCGGGCAGCTCCCTTAAGCGATCTATAAACTCCGAAAGGAATTCTTTCTCCAGAAACGCATTCATTGTTTCTGCAAGACAAAACGCCAGACAAAAATACAAATGTCAATCACACTCTAAATTCGAGTAATCTTTATGCCCATATATGCCTCAACAATCTCTATGCAGTATAGGCCACTGATGTACCAAGTATTAAATCATACCTTTCGGTCTTACGTTCGGCGCTCTTAACTTCTTCCTCCGCACACAGAACGTAGGTACGTCACATGTTTGTTAGCTTTATATACACTAAGCATGCGTGACACACATCGCCCGCCCATGACGTTCTTTATCGATGTTTCCCTGCCCCTTCTCTTTCAGCGCGCAGGCGACATGGCGGAGTCACAGCAGGTGTCTGTGAATTCAGAGAATTCTAATGAGGAGACAAGCCCAGAGCCGGAAACGGCACGAACAAGGAGGCGCTACAAGGCATCTAATATGTCCTTTGAGGAGATGGCGGAGATGGTGGCCATATTGAACAATTCTGATTATGATGCAAAGCATGGGCCGTATTCCCACCCTGATCTTCGGAAGGACAAAATTATGAAGAAAGTAGTGAAAAGTCTGAAGAAGAATTTCGGTGTGAAAAGATCCAAAGAGCAGCTCAAAAAGAGGTGGTCTGACCTCAAACTGAGGGAGCCGGAGCAGTTAAGGAGCATTAACAGAATGCTTAAAAAAAGTAAGTACTTCTCCTGTGTCCCTATTGTTGTATTTCACAACTTGCATGTTGCTCCTTGTTGTAGTTTTTTAAGATTTTACATTCTAAAATGACATCTTCTACAATTTAGTGGGCACAGTAATCGGTCAATATAGACACATCGTTTGCACACTACATACGATGATTTGTCAATATCCGT
This sequence comes from Rana muscosa, assembly GCA_029206835.1. Taxonomy (NCBI): domain Eukaryota; kingdom Metazoa; phylum Chordata; class Amphibia; order Anura; family Ranidae; genus Rana; species Rana muscosa. The sequence continues at coordinate 476,177,902 of CM055116.1, forward strand.
TCGTTTATTTAGAAAAAAAAATATGTATGTTTAAATTCACTAAATGTTATGACATTGTTGTCTAGATGATGTGTTTGTAAATAGAATGAAATGCAAACTTGAATCAATGTAAAGGAGAGGACACTCAGCAGTTGTTTACACTAGACTTGTGCACAACGGAAAAATTCGTTCCGTTTCGGTTCGTTTCTTTCCGGTCCTGTTGATTCGTAATCATTCGTAATTTTGCTAGACGGGATTTTTCGTGTTCGGACTCATTCGTATTTTTGCAAGCGACATTTTTCGTTGAATTTTTTGTTGCTTTATAATTCGTACTTTCGGTAGAGTACGTTGTTTTTCGTTGATTCTGGACACAACTCCTACTTTCGTAACTTTTTTTGGGTTCGTACTTTCGGTAGAGTACGTTGTTTTTCGTTGATTCTGGACACAACTCCTACTTTCGTAACTTTTTTTGGGTTCGTTGATTCGTAATTTTCCGTGTCTCTCTCACAACGACGCTGCCTATTATGCCTAATGTGCTTCGAATGGATTTGTACTTTTCTAAATACATTGCGGTTATTTGTAACGATTCGAAATCTCGTATTTTACTTTCGTTTTTAACATGCGGCTATAGGCTCCGCCCCTGTACACCATTTTGAGAGGGAGTTCAGCACGGTGTGGGAGAAGCAGAGAGCAGAGCAGAGTGAGTGTTATTGTGCTTCGTATGGATTCGTACATTCGTAACTTTTTCATAACGAATTATGCCGAAGACATTCGGGCATTCGCTATTTGCGGTATAATTTATTTCGGATTCGGTCTTATTCGTAATTGCTTTGTTCGGAAATTCGAATGCTTCCGAATGTCCGAAAGTTGCTAAATTCGGACGAATTTCAATTCGTTACGAAACGAATTGCACAAGCCTAGTTTACACATCTGCACTCACAGGAGCACTATAGTGTGGGCCACCAGAACAACCTTTTTAGGGTGTCCACCACAGGTGCTACAGTGGGTACTGGGGGGGGGGGTGCCCATGTGAGAAAATTGTCACAAAAAGGACATTATTCCAGCTTTGTTAAGTTCTACAATCTGGTCTTTAGCTTGGAACTGTGCCAAAACAGACAAGTGTACCCCACCTGCAAGCAATGTTTCAAATTCATAGTTATGACTTCATATATGTGTGTGTTAAGTGTACCATTTGTTTGAATCTCCTAGGGGAGAGAAGACTGGGAGGACACCACTCCTCGGAGCCCAGGAACCCCACACCTTCTAAAGAACCCCAACCTCCCCAACAAGCCCAACCTGAGGATGTGGAGGAAGTCGAATTGGATAAAGGAGAGGTGAAGGAAGGAGAAGTGGAGGAAGGAGAGGTGGATGAGGTGGTGGAACTTGTCACTACAACAGGTCAGTATCTGTCACCACAGCTTCAGGTAAGAGATGTAGGCCTGGAGATTTATTTTTTATTTTTTTTATTTCAGGGGATGAATATGTTGCTGAAATTCCACGATTCTCAAGTGATAGTGCACAAAGACTCATCCAGTAAATAATGGATTGTAGTACTCAACTGGACTTCATGAAAAAAAGGATTAATGATATGGAGAATACATTTAAGGACATCATTGATGTGTTGGGGCGAATAGAATAAAACCCCCCTTTTTTTTCCTAGTTTTTGTTCTCTTTTGTAGCACTTTTTCTAAAACTCCAATTTTGAAGATGCACACAGTGGGTCAACATGTGCTATCTGCCATCATGGGATCTCCATGTACGTGTTTTGGGGGTACAACCTCTTCCTCACAACTCAAGTAGGTGAAAGGAGCCCCCCCAAAACATGTAGAATGATCCCCCATGATGGCGGGTAGCACATGTTGACAATAGGGATGAGGAAGAAAAGGACCTATTTTACCCACCCTAAAATTGTGTGCATCTTCAAATTTTGTCTTGTTCAGGGGTGACAACACTCCATCTTTAATGAAGGGCAGATAGACATTTGTTTTAAAAAAAAAAGGTCTGAGATCTTGCCTAGACGTTAACCTCTTTTGAGGTATGTTGAGGAGAGTTTTTGTAATTTCATTATCACCAAAAATTGCCATGTTAGGTGAAAACCCAAAAATGTGTTTCTAAAAAGTAGAGACACAAAAAATGTTCGAAAGACAATATGTGTGATTGTGCACACAGTAAAATACAAGAAAACTAAAAAGTTGTGGCTGCTCATTTTTTTAAACACTATAACCTTTTTTTGGTTTAGTTTTGTTGTTAGCAGTGAAATGTTTTGTGTTTACTAAGGAAAATACACTTGGCACTACAAGTACACTTTGAAAAAGTAGCAGACAGCTCAAATATAAACAAAGCAAAACTACAAAATTAAAGTTCAGATAATTTAAATGTTTTGTTTTGGTAAAAGATAAAACAACTAGGAATGATTCTCTGGCATTGGAATGGCCCCCCTACCCATGAAATAATCCACATATTTCTGCCGTATTGCACGGGCACTTTGGGGGGGGCAAGCCAGCATGGACATGTTCCAGGCCCGGCAGGGCATTGTCTGCAGCAAGTCTGGCCTCGGGCCCAACTGTGGCCATATAAGTAGGAGATTTCTGGCGTAAATAATTGTGCAGAACACAACAACAAAAAATGATATCGTTCAATTTGTACTCCGCCATGTTAATAGTAGTTAAAAATAGACGGAACCGGCTGGCCATTATCCCGAAGACATTCTTCACAACTCTTCGGGCTCTTGCCAGCCGGTAGTTGAAGACCCTCCTCTCCGGGGTGAGGGTCCTCTGGGGGAAAGTCTTAATGAGATGCCGACCCAGGCCAAAGGCTTCATCAGCCAAAAAGACAAAGGGGAGTCCTTCCACATTCCCTGCATCCGGTGGCAATGCAAGGTCATCAGTCTGTAGACGAAGAGCAAACTCCGTCTGTGCGAAGGCTCCCCCATCGGACATCCGGCCATTCTTGCCCACATCCACATAGAGGAATTCATACTGTGCTGACACCACCGCCATCAGCACGATACTATGAAACCCCTTGTAGTTATAAACAATAGGAGACCGAACGGGGTGGTGGCACGATGTGGACGTGCTTCCCGTCAATGGCTTCTCCGCAGTTGGGGAAGTCCCACCGCCTGGCAAACTCCGATTCCACAGTCTGCCATTCCTGTGGCGTGGAAGGAAGCTGGGGAATCAAACAAGATAAAAAAATATTAGTACTTTTGCAAATAACATTGCAAGCAGATTATACAAAAACATTCGTGGCCAACATAAGTATAACAAAGAAAAACAAATTCACAATTCTCACATTGCTCACCCCCCTCTGATGGCCCATTGTTTTTCTTTGGGGGGGCTAGATAAGTTTGGGACCCCCCAAAAATCACATTCTGGAAAATGCCTAAACCATTTGAGGGGGGGGGAAGGACTACAATGGAGATGAAAAAATACATTGTTAACAGACTTGGCTAGATGTGTTTGGGCCCAGGAGAGCATGCTGGAGAGGTAAGTGAAGGGAAAAATGCATGTAGGCCAAAAAATTACTTAAAAAATTACAGCATGCATGGGGACAAAGGGGACATTCTCAGCATATTACAATCATGCTAATTAGGGAAGGATGAAAGAAATACAATACATTATCATACATGAAATACATAGAAATTGATATTAAATGCAAAAACTTACCCTCATATAGTCATCCTGCAGGACTTGGATGATGGCAGAACAGGTCTCTGGGATTATGACGCCCAGAGCCTGGGGGGAGATGCCTGTGGTGAACTTCAGGTCCTGCAGACTTCTCCCTGTCGCCAGGTAGCGTAGCGTGGCGATGAGCCTCTGCTCAGCACTGATGGCTTCCCGCATAACGGTGTCCTGCCTGGTAATATAGGGGGACACCAAAGCCAACACATGCTGAAAAACGGGGTCAGACATCCGCAGAAAATTCCTGTAGTCCTCAGGATTATTCTCCACGATCTCCCGCAGCAGAGGCATGTGAGAGAATTGGTCCCGCTGGAGCAACCAATTCTCGATCCATGAACTCCTCCTCACCCTGTTCATAGACTCGTCTTGGTCCAAGACAAGAAGACCAACAGAAACACAAAGTCGGTGCACAACACGATCTCTACGATGAGAACGTATCCGCAACATGGCTAAAAAACGGTCATCTGATCAGGCCTATGAAGAACGACCTGAAAATCAGAAATGAGTGGACAAGAACGCACTGAAAAACAGATACGACCTGACTACTCGGCCTGAAAGACAAGATACGAACCCACAAGCACCTACTGAACCGCAGAAAACAAACTGAAAGCACAAAGTCTGAAAAGCGCGAATCGTCTCTTCCCAAACTTTAACTAACAAGCGGCAACACAAGATTAGCAAAAGCAGCCCAAGGGAGGACGCCATGAGAATGGAACTTCCCCTTTATACTGCCGTCGTACGCGTTGTACGTCACCGTGTTTTTAGACTGACGAGATTTTGGATTGACAGTGTGTATGCAAGGAAAGCTTCACAAGAATCTCGTCAAGCTTGACAAGAAAACCGTCGAGAAAAACAAAGTTTTTTTTGCCACGAGAAACTCGGCCGTGTGTACGAGGCTTATATTAGGTGTGGTGATTCACTGAAAGTGTCACAGCAGCTGTGGAGATATTGTAATTTATTATTACTATTCACATTTATATTTGGATTTATGCTAGTATTTGGCGCTGATTGCTTTTTTCACAGTTTACACACATAGGTTGGACTTGATGGACTTGTGTCTTTTTTCAACTTCACCTACTATGTAACTATGTAACTATAGTGTGGCGTGGGACTATGAGCACTGAGCTGTGATTGGACAAAGTAATCATTACTTTGTCCAATCAGGGCTCTGACAGTGCTCTGTGCCCTAATTGGCAGAGCCTTGCCCCGACGTCAGGGGCAAGGCTTCATCCAATTAGGACTCTAGGATGCACTGTAAAGCTTGCAGTGTATTGTGGGGCACTCGGCGGGCGAACACCCCACCAAGCGCCCCACAAATTAATTTTTTTGCCGAACGGGCAATGTTTTTGGGGTGAGGGTGATTTGTACTAGGAGGGGAATTGGGGTGGGATTTGAGCTGGGGGGGCAAAGATTTGTGCAGGGAGGGGGGGGGATTGGAACTGGGAGTTGGTCGTACATGTGCATTATTGTTTGGGGAGAACTTTGGTTTGAAGATGGAACTTATGTTTTTTAAGTATGAAGGAATGTTTGGGTCCACTAATAATGATTTTCATGTATTTTTTGTGAAAATACAGTTTTAATATTTTCACATGGGGGGCCGGGGGAGGGGCCCAACACTCCAGTCTTCTCCCCAGCACAAACACTTGCTTAAGACCTCTTTTCCTTCCCTTCTCCAGCACTTCACTTGCTGTATAACGTTACTCCTCCACCACTTCACTTGCTGCAGACTGCTGCTCCTCCAGACTAGCTAGAGGCCTGACACTAACTCAGCCAGGCCTCAGTGGATTGCCTTTTGCGGGCAGGGACCTCTGGCCCCTATGGTGTAGAAATAGTTCAGGTGCTAACTGTCCTCTATTCAGCTACCAATCCCAGATAGCTCTCTTCAGGCCCTGCCAGCTAGCCTGGCTGCAATGACCTCTCTCCACTGCCCTTCCCACATGCCACTCTTCTGGTTCTGCACCCATCTCAAACTGCAAACTCCCAGTTCTCTCTGGCGTACCTCCCCAGTCCTCCCGACTGTGCTTCACTCACCAGCCCAGTCCTCCCGACTGTGCTTCACTCACCAGCCCTCTGGTGGCTAGGCCTGTTTGTTTTCATTTCTGATCTCCCCAGACTGGGGAGGAGGGGTGACCTTGGGCCGGGGCTCAGTGCATCCAGGAGGAGAGAAGAGATCCTGAAGAGAGGCACATGAGAGAGCAAGGAGAGGATAGTGGGAGAGAACACTTCTAAGAGTTTCCAGGGAGGACTACTGGTAGCAGTCAGGGAGGGCTGGTGAGTGAGCACACTCGGGAGGACTGGGGAGGCATGCCTGAGAGAACTGGGAGATTGCAGATTGAGATGGGTGCAGAACAAGAAGAGAGGACTGTGGGAAGGACAGTGGAAAGAGGTCTTTGCAGCCATGCTGGATGGCAGGGCCTGAAGAGAGCTATCTGTGAGTCGTAGCTAAATAGAGGACAGCTAGCACCTGTACTATTCTACACCACAGGTGCCCGAGGTCCCTGCCCACAAAAGGCAGTTTATTGAGGCCTGGCTGAAGTAGTGTCAGGCCTACACATGCGGTGCTAGCTAGTCTGGAGGAGTAACAGTCTGCAGCAAGGTAAGTGCTGGTGGAGTAACAGTCTGCAGCAAGTGAAGTGCTGGAGGAGAAACAGTGTGCAGCAAGTGTTTGTGCTGGTGAGAAGATTGAAGTGTATATACAATACAGGTCCCAAGCAAGTTTGCACTGAATTTTCCTGGGCATCCCATAATTCCCAATTTCCCATCCAAGTTTAATCCCCTCAAATAAAATTACAAAACAAAGCTATGGACTGTTCTAAGTCTCAGAGTGACTGAGAGATGGATGTCTGGCTTGGCAGGGTGACAGATGAACTACTACATTCAGCAACCCCTACAGGGGCATGGGTACACACCTGTAGTATCCTATTTTAATTATTAAATTAGACCTAGTTTTACTTTTCTTCACCTTGCATTCCTTTTCAGTAAATCAGGGCTAGTGATGAGCCGAACACCCCCGGGTTCGGTTCGCACCAGAACCCGCGAACGGACCGAAAGTTCGCACGAACATTAGAACCCTATTAAATACAATGGATGCGAACGTTCGGATTCTAAAGTGCTAATTATAACAACTATTATCCATGTTATTGTCCGAAACAGAGTTTGGGAACCCGGCTTCTGCACCAGGGGACATGTATCAATGCAAAAAGAAGTTTTAAAAACGGACGTTTTCCGGGAGCAGTCATTTTAATGATGCATAAAGTGAAAAAAAAAAAGTCAAATATTCCTTTAAATATTGTACCTGGGGGGTGTCTAAAGTATGCCTGTGAAGTGCCACGTGTTTCCCGTGTTTAGAACTGTCCCTGCACAAAATAACATTTCTAAAGGGAAAAAAGTCATTTAAAACTGCTTGCGGCTTTAATGCAATGTGTGGTCCCGGTAATATGGATGAAAATCTTTAGGAAAAATGGCATAGCTACCCCATCAACCCCCCCCCCCCCCTACCCCAGCCCATTACCAGCCCCTTTGGGTCTTGTATGGATATTAAGGGGAACCCCGCACACAAAATAAAAAAGGACCTATATACTCTGAACAGCCATATACAGGCGGTGCATACAAGACAGGGACTGTAGGTTTGTTCTTATGTAGAATCTGTTTATAATTTTGAACAGCTGCATTGTTTAAGTGGAGCTCCATGGCAAATTCCTTTTTTTTAGTTTTTTGTAAAACATAGGGAACGGTTATCACCCCTGTCACACTTTTTTGCTGTCTGTGCCCCTGTTCAGAACATTTCACCTCACTTTGCGTCCCAATGACAACTGTTTTTGAAATGTGGTGTTTTTATTGAAACAAGGATTGGTGATAAAGCATCAGTAGAGAGGAGACACCTTTCTCCCATATTAATTCTTACAGGAGAGAATTTTCCTTCCAAGGGGTAGATTTCCTCTCACTTCCTGTTGTCTTCTTCCGTTTGCAAGTAGTAGTCGTTTGTAAGTTGGATGTTTGAAAGTAGGGACCTGCCGTATATACTCTGCAGAAATTGGCCCCTTAGGTGTTGGTGTTGGCACAACACTGTAAGCACTCACAGTTACTCTTGGTGGGTGCTGGAACGCCCTGCTGTCAACTATTATATCAGGAATTGTAATAACATATAATTGTTGATCAGTGGTAGTAAAAATTGGGCCTTTGATGGTGGTGCTGGTGCCACAACACTGTAAGGCCTGACAGTTACTCTTGGTGGGCGCAGCAATGGGCCCTGCTGTGAATTATTAGATCAAGAATTGTAATTGCATGCCCCTGTTGAACAGGGGCTGAAAAATTAGGCCTTTGGTGGTGGTGGTGATGGTGGTGCTGGTGCCACAACACTGTAAGGCCTGACAGTTACTCTTGGTGGGCGCAGCAATGGTCCCTGCTGTGAATTATTAGATCAATAATTATAATTGCATGCCCCTGTTGAACAGGGGCTTAAAAATTGGGCCTTTGGTGGTGGTGGTGGTGGTGATGGTGGTGCTGGTGCCACAACACTGTAAGGCCTGACAGTTACTCTTGGTGGGCGCAGCAATGGGCCCTGCTGTGAATTATTAGATCAATAATTATAATTGCATGCCCCTGTTGAACAGGGGCTGAAAAATTGGGCCTTAGGCACTGGTGGCACAACACTGCAACCCCTCACAGATACTGTACTTGGAGCACAGCAATGAGGCCTGTTGCAAAGTATTGCATCAAAAATTGTAATTACACGCCCCTGTTAAACAGGGGCTGAAAAATTGGGCCTTAGCCACTGGTGGCGTCACCCATAAACCAAAATGATCTTCCAAGCTATCATCGTTAATCGTATCATTGAGGAGGAGGAGGAGGATAGCCAGTCAACATAACAGCACAGGCACTCAGCATCAGCATCAGTCTTGAAGGGATGTGACATTTTAAAATCAATTAGTCTGTTATATCAGCATCTGGTGTGTGGTAGCTGGTGGTGATCCAAGACTGGTTCATCTTGATGAAAGTCAGTCGATCAACCGAGTCGGTGGACAGGCGCACCCTGTGATCCGTGACAAATCCTCCAACAGCACTGAATGTGCGTTCTGAAAGAACGCTGGATGCAGGACAGGCCAGTAGCTCAATTGCATACTGTGCAAGCTCTGGCCAGTGATCCATCCTCAAGACCCAGTAAGCCAGAGGATTTTCAGTGGGGAAGGTGTCCAAGTCTGACCTTGCCCCTAGGTATTCCTGCACCATGTATATCAGACGCTGGCGATGGTTGCTGGAACCGATCATACTTTGGGGCTGCGGACTAAAGAATTGTCTGAACGCATCGGTCAGATGGCCACCTTCCCCACCGCTCCTTCTTTGACTGCCCGAAGCCTCAGCAACTCGTTGTCCAGGACCAGGAGTTTGTAACCTCCCAGTCTCTGGGAACGCGTTGCACAGACCTTTCTGCAAGGCCTCCCGGAGTTGTCTCATCCTCTGCTCCCTCTGCGACGGTACGATAAGGTCCGCAACCTTACCCTTGTACCGTGGATCAAGGAGAGTGGCCAGCCAGTAATGGTCCCTCTCCTTGATCCGAAGAATACGAGGATCCTTCCGCAGACTTTGCAGGATCAGGGAGGCCATGCAGCATAGGTTAGCTGAGGCATTCAGTCCAGAGTCCTCTGGGTCACTAAGGACGACATGATCCGCAGCCACCTCCTCCCAGCCACGTACAAGTCCACTGGTTTCTCGGGACTGTAAATCATCCCTAAAAGACTGCTGCTGATGATGCTGAGTGCCAGCCTCCACCTCCATGCTGACACAATCCTCCTCCTCCTCCTCCTCCTCCTCTTCCTGTGCGATGGGTGGGACAGAAGGAACACTGTCTGGGTAAAGGGGGCCTTGAGAGGCAAGGAAGTCCTCCTCTTCCTGCCTCTGTTCTGCCTCAAGTGCCCTGTCCATTATTCCACGCAGCGTGTGCTCCAACAGGTGGACAAGAGGTACAGTGTCACTGATGCATGCACTGTCACTGCTTGCCATCCTCGTGGCCTCCTCAAATGGTGCCAGGACAGTGCATGCATCCCTGATCATGCCCCACTGGCGTGGTGAAAAAAACCCGAGCTCCCCTGACCCTGTCCTGGTGCCGTAGTCGCACAGGTACTCATTGATGGCCCTCTGCTGCGTGTGCAGCCGCTGCAGCATGGCCAACGTTGAGTTCCACCTGGTGGGCATGTCACATATAAGGCGGTTCTTGGGCAGGTTCAACTCCTTTTGAAGCTCAGCCAGGCGAGCACTGGCATTATAAGATCTGCGGAAATGCACACAGACTTTCCTGGCCTGCCTCAGGACATCCTGTAAGCCCGGGTACCTGCCCAAGAACCGTTGCACCACCAGGTTAAGGACGTGAGCCATACAGGGCACATGGGTCAGTTGTCCCTGTCGGAGGGCGGAGAGGAGGTTGGTGCCATTGTCGCAAACCACCATTCCTGGCTTAAGCTGGCGTGGCGTCAACCACCTCTCGGCCTGCCCCTGCAGAGCAGACAGGACCTCTGCCCCAGTGTGGCTCCTGTCCCCCAAACACACCAGCGCAAGCACGGCATGGCATCTTTTTGCCTGCGTACTTGCGTAGCCCCTTGAACGCCTATGGAGCACCGCTGGTTCCAAGGACAAACCACAGGAAGAGGCCATGGAGGAAGAAGAAGAGGAGGGGGTGGAGGAGAGAGGTGTGTCACAACCAGTAGTAGCATTTTGGAGGCGTGGCGGTGGAACAACCTCCAACACTACTGCACCTTGTCCTGCATCCTTCCCAGCTGCCAAAAGAGTGACCCAATGGGCCGTGAAAGAAAGGTAACGTCCCTGTCCATGCCTGCTGGACCATGATTCAGTGGTAATATGCACCTTACCGCTGACCGCCCTGTCCAGCGAGGCCAAGACATTGCCTTCCACATGCCTGTAGAGAGCCGGAATAGCCTTCCGTGCGAAAAAGTGTCGTTTGGGAACCTGCCACTGAGGAACCGCACATTGCACAAACTCACGGAAGGGGGCCGAGTCTACCAACTGAAAAGGCAGCAGTTGAAGCGCTAGCAATTTAGCCAAGCTAGCATTCAACCGCTGGGCATGTGGATGGCTGGGAGTGAACTTCTTTCGACGGTCCAGCAGCTGGGGCAGGGAAATTTGCCTGCTAGAATCGGACGTTGGTGTACTGCTAGCAGAGTGCCCGCAAGTACTTGCCTGTGACACACCTAATTCTACACCTTCATTCCTCTCAGAGCAGGTTTCAGAGAGGAGTGAAGGTATAGTGGGGTTGGAGATCCCAGCTGATGCGGTGCAAGAAGAGGTCAGCTTTGTTCTTTGGTGTGGGTCTTTAAGGTAGGCTTGCCAACGAGCTGCATGGCAGGTCAACATATGTCTGATCAAGCATGTGGTGCCCAAGCGGCTGATGTTTTGGCCACGCGATATACGCTTGAGACATATGTTGCAAACAGCAGCTGTGCGATCTGATGCACTCGCCTCAAAAAAGGCCCACACCAAAGAACTTTTTGCATGACGGGCAGAGGCAGCGCCCTGCACAGGCGGAGCTCTGCGGTGTGATTCCGTTGGTGTGCTGCCCATACGCTGGCCACTCAAGGGCATCCTGCCTCGTTGGAGATGTGCCTCCTCCTCATCCTCCTCCTCCTCCTCTCTCCTATTAGGCACCCACGTGGAGTCAGTGACCTCATCATCCCCTCCCTCCTCATCACTGGAGCCAATCTGGCAATATGCTGCAGCTGCTGGAGCATGACTGCCAGATTGGTGTCCTTCTTGAGCATCCCCTCTCTCTGCTCTCACGCTGCTGCCTTCCTCTAGCTGGGTATCATCATCAGATCCTTCCAAACGCTGGGCATCCTCCTGGAGCATGTACCCAACACTGTGCTCAAACAGTTCGGGGGACTCCTCAGGAGGAGGGCATGGTGGGTCTAGGGAAGGATTGACTAATGAAGATAATGATACCAGAGAAGAGGACGCTTTGGCAGCTGCTTTGCCAGTACCCTGAGCCTGGGTGAGAGAGGATGAGGAGGATGAGGTGGGCTTGGTCATCCACTCTACCAAGTCTTCGGCATGATGTGGCTCAACATGTCCAGCTGCCGAAAACAAGGACAAGCGTGTCCCATGGCCATGTGCTGATGACAATGCACCGCGTACACGACCAGCACTGTTGCCCCCAGACACAGAGCCTGCTTGCCCTCTTTTTTTGCCTCCTGACTGTCTGCCTCTCCTTGGTTGCCTTCCAGACATTTTAATGGATGGCCTGCAGGGAGATGGGAAAAACAGCAATAAGGGCTACCTTCAGGTGTATACTGTGCAGGAGGCTTAGCAACAATGACACTGACACTGTCCCCTGCCTATCCTTCTCTGTCCCTAAACACAAGTATTGAAAATATGATTCAGCAAAATAGTTTTAGAACAGAATAGCACACTGACACTTTCCCTCACTGTCCTACTCTGTCCCTCCCTACAAACAAGATTTAGCACAGAATAGCACACTGATAATTTCTACGAGTGTCCTTCTCTGTCCCTAAACTCAAGGATTGAAAATATGGAACAGCAAATTTGGTTTAGAACAGAACAGCACAATGTCAGTTTCACTCACTGTACCTCTCTGTCCCTCAACTCAAGGATTGAAAATATGGTTCAGCAAAATAGTTTTAGAACAGAATAGCACACTGACACTTTCCCTCACTGTACCTCTCTGTCCCTCAACTCAAGGATTGCAAATATGGAACAGCAAATTTGGTTTAGAACAGAACAGCACACTGTCAGTTTCACTCACTGTACCTCTCTGTCCCTCAACTCAAGGATTGAAAATATGGAACAGCAAATTTGGTTTAGAACAGAACAGCACACTGTCAGTTTCACTCCCTGTACCTCTCTGTCCCTCAACTCAAGGATTGAAAATATGGTTCAGCAAAATAGTTTTAGAACAGAATAGCACACTGACACTTTCCCTCACTGTACCTCTCTGTCCCTCAACTCAAGGATTGAAAATATGGAACAGCAAATTTGGTTTAGAACAGAACAGCACACTGTCAGTTTCACTCACTGTACCTCTCTGTCCCTCAACTCAAGGATTGAAAATATGGTTCAGCAAAATAGTTTTAGAACAGAATAGCACCTGACACTTTCCCTCACTGTATCTCTCTGTCCCTCAACTCAAGGATTGAAAATATGGAACAGCAAATTTGGTTTAGAACAGAACAGCACACTGTCAGTTTCACTCACTGTACCTCTCTGTCCCTCAACTCAAGGATTGAAAATATGGTTCAGCAAAATAGTTTTAGAACAGAATAGCACACTGACACTTTCCCTCACTGTACCTCTCTGTCCCTCAACTCAAGGATTGAAAATATGGAACAGCAAAATTGGTTTAGAACAGAATAGCACACTGTCAGTTTCACTCACTGTACCTCTCTGTCCCTCAACTCAAGGATTGAAAATATGGAACAGCAAAATTGGTTTAGAACAGAATAGCACATTGTCAGTTTCACTCACTGTACCTCTCTGTCCCTCAACTCAAGGATTGAAAATATGGTTCAGCAAAATAGTTTTAGAACAGAATAGCACACTGACACTTTCCCTCACTGTACCTCTCTGTCCCTCAACTCAAGGATTGCAAATATGGAACAGCAAATTTGGTTTAGAACAGAACAGCACACTGTCAGTTTCACTCACTGTACCTCTCTGTCCCTCAACTCAAGGATTGAAAATATGGAACAGCAAATTTGGTTTAGAACAGAACAGCACACTGTCAGTTTCACTCCCTGTACCTCTCTGTCCCTCAACTCAAGGATTGAAAATATGGTTCAGCAAAATAGTTTTAGAACAGAATAGCACACTGACACTTTCCCTCACTGTACCTCTCTGTCCCTCAACTCAAGGATTGAAAATATGGAACAGCAAATTTGGTTTAGAACAGAACAGCACACTGTCAGTTTCACTCACTGTACCTCTCTGTCCCTCAACTCAAGGATTGAAAATATGGTTCAGCAAAATAGTTTTAGAACAGAATAGCACCTGACACTTTCCCTCACTGTACCTCTCTGTCCCTCAACTCAAGGATTGAAAATATGGAACAGCAAATTTGGTTTAGAACAGAACAGCACACTGTCAGTTTCACTCACTGTACCTCTCTGTCCCTCAACTCAAGGATTGAAAATATGGTTCAGCAAAATAGTTTTAGAACAGAATAGCACACTGACACTTTCCCTCACTGTACCTCTCTGTCCCTCAACTCAAGGATTGAAAATATGGAACAGCAAAATAGTTTTAGAACAGAATAGCACACTGACACTTTCCCTCACTGTACCTCTCTGTCCCTCAACTCAAGGATTGAAAATGTGGAACAGCAAATTTGGTTTAGAACAGAACAGCACACTGTCAGTTTCACTCACTGTACCTCTCTGTCCCTCAACTCAAGGATTGAAAATATGGTTCAGCAAAATAGTTTTAGAACAGAATAGCACACTGACACTTTCCCTCACTGTACCTCTCTGTCCCTCAACTCAAGGATTGAAAATATGGAACAGCAAAATTGGTTTAGAACAGAATAGCACACTGTCAGTTTCACTCACTGTACCTCTCTGTCCCTCAACTCAAGGATTGAAAATATGGAACAGCAAAATTGGTTTAGAACAGAATAGCACATTGTCAGTTTCACTCACTGTACCTCTCTGTCCCTCAACTCAAGGATTGAAAATATGGTTCAGCAAAATAGTTTTAGAACAGAATAGCACACTGACACTTTCCCTCACTGTACCTCTCTGTCCCTCAACTCAAGGATTGAAATTATGGAACAGCAAATTTGGTTTAGAACAGAACAGCACACTGTCAGTTTCACTCACTGTACCTCTCTGTCCCTCAACTCAAGGATTGAAAATATGGTTCAGCAAAATAGTTTTAGAACAGAATAGCACACTGACACTTTCCCTCACTGTACCTCCCTGTCCCTCAACTCAAGGATTGAAAATATGGAACAGCAAATTTGGTTTAGAACAGAACAGCACACTGTCAGTTTCACTCACTGTACCTCTCTGTCCCTCAACTCAAGGATTGAAAATATGGTTCAGCAAAATAGTTTTAGAACAGAATAGCACACTGACACTTTCCCTCACTGTACCTCTCTGTCCCTCAACTCAAGGATTGAAAATATGGAACAGCAAATTTGGTTTAGAACAGAACAGCACACTGTCAGTTTCACTCACTGTACCTCTCTGTCCCTCAACTCAAGGATTGAAAATATGAAACAGCAAAATTGGTTTAGAACAGAATAGCACACTGTCAGTTTCACTCACTGTACCTCTCTGTCCCTCAACTCAAGGATTGAAAATATGGTTCAGCAAAATAGTTTTAGAACAGAATAGCACACTGACACTTTCCCTCACTGTACCTCTCTGTCCCTCAACTCAAGGATTGAAAATATGGAACAGCAAATTTGGTTTAGAACAGAACAGCACACTGTCAGTTTCACTCACTGTACCTCTCTGTCCCTCAACTCAAGGATTGAAAATATGGTTCAGCAAAATAGTTTTAGAACAGAATAGCACACTGACACTTTCCCTCACTGTACCTCTCTGTCCCTCAACTCAAGGATTGAAAATATGGAACAGCAAATTTGGTTTAGAACAGAACAGCACACTGTCAGTTTCACTCACTGTACCTCTCTGTCCCTCAACTCAAGGATTGAAAATATGGTTCAGCAAAATAGTTTTAGAACAGAATAGCACACTGACACTTTCCCTCACTGTACCTCTCTGTCCCTCAACTCAAGGATTGAAAATATGGAACAGCAAATTTGGTTTAGAACAGAACAGCACACTGTCAGTTTCACTCACTGTACCTCTCTGTCCCTCAACTCAAGGATTGAAAATATGGTTCAGCAAAATAGTTTTAGAACAGAATAGCACACTGACACTTTCCCTCACTGTCCTACTCTGTCCCTCCCTACAAACAAGATTTAGCACAGAATAGCACACTGATAATTTCTACGAGTGTCCTTCTCTGTCCCTAAACTCAAGGATTGAAAATATGGAACAGCAAAATTGGTTTCGAACAGAATAGCACACTGACACTTTCCCTCACTGTACCTCTCTGTCCCTACAAACAAGATTTAGCACAAAATAGCACACTGACACTTTCCCTCACTGTACCTCTATGTCCCTACAAACAAGATTTAGCACAAAATAGCACACTGACACTTTCCCTCACTGTACCTCTCTGTCCCTAAACTCAAGGATTGAAAATATGGTTCAGCAAGATTGGTTTAGAACAGAATAGCACACTGACACTTTCCCTCACTGTACCTCTCTGTCCCTACAAACAAGGTTTAGCACAGAATAGCACACTGATAATTTCTACGAGTGTCCTTCTCTGTCCCTAAACTCAAGGATTGAAAATATGGAACAGCAAAATTGGTTTCGAACAGAATAGCACACTGACACTTTCCCTCACTGTACCTCTCTGTCCCTACAAACAAGATTTAGCACAAAATAGCACACTGACACTTTCCCTCACTGTACCTCTCTGTCCCTACAAACAAGATTTAGCACAAAATAGCACACTGACACTTTCCCTCACTGTACCTCTCTGTCCCTAAACTCAAGGATTGAAAATATGGTTCAGCAAGATTGGTTTAGAACAGAATAGCACACTGACACTTTCCCTCACTGTACCTCTCTGTCCCTACAAACAAGGTTTAGCACAGAATAGCACACTGTCACTGACACTCTCCCTACCTATCCTTATCTGTCCCTAAACACAAGGAATCCAGGATTATGTAAAGGAAAAATAATGACACTGTCCCTGCCTATGCTTCTCTTTCCCTACTCCGGAACACACTACACAAGGCCGCCGCGCTGGCGGCCTTTTATAGTGTGGGGCGTGTACTAAACCCCCTCAGCAATAATTGGCCACAGGCATCCTGCCTGTGGCCAATCATTGCTCTCCTCGCTGCCGGCGCTGTGATTGGCCAAGCATGCGGGGTCACAGTGCATGCTTGGCCAATCACAGCGCCTGGATGACACTGCGATGGCGTAGTGCATTGTGGGCCGTTCGCGTCACTCGAATTTGGCGCCAACGGCCCAAATCGTTCGATCTTCATCGAACGATCGAACAGCCGATGTTCGAGTCGAACGTATGTTCGACTCGAACACGAAGCTCATCCCTAATCAGGGCATTTGTACAGATTAAGCAAAATGAATGTTACCTGTTCCACCACATATACTCCATATTCTCCCTGTTGCTTTTGTAGAAATGGATGCATGTAATGCAGCCACGTTTTAAGATGGGGTTCCCGATTACGATATGGAATAATTATGGCAATTTTATGCAGAGCCTTACAAAGCTGAGGTTTCGCTTTTCCTCCAAACTGCACATTTGGATTTTCTGAAATGGTATGCAAAAATGACATGTCCTCCCTCAGGTTAATTAATACAGGACCTGTAATAAGATGGAGAAAAATAATAAAGTTAGTCTTAGAGTAGATTATTATATCCGGCAAAGTTACATTTAATATCTGAGAATCAGGGCCGAATCTCCCGTAACATGACATAAACAACTGCCTAGGGCCTGGCTAGTGTCTACAATCCTGGTCTCAGCAGGAGATAAAAAGGTCTCTAATTGAGATCACTTTGCTAATTTTAAAAGAAGTGAGACAATTTAGAGAGCTCTGCTCTGAGCACTTCCAAGTTCAGAGCTGTGAAAGTTCAGGCAGCTGTGGACAGGTAGGCAGGAGAATAGAGACTTTGTGCTCTTGATCTCTATGGGCTGGACACACCAGGGTTTTAATAGAACCCTGATGTTTTTATCATGAGCACCTGTAATTAAATGTATACTATCATACATCTGCTCCTTTATGACAGTAATAAACATGAAATTTAAAAACATTTGTAAAAATGTAAAAAGAAAAATACCCCTCACATACATACATAAACATATACATATAGATACACACAGATCGGATACCCTGGTTTACTAAACAAATATTACCCAACACATACTAGGTGAGATGTCAGATGCCAGACATATGATGTCAAAGACAGAATAATTATTTTAGAGCCACCATTTTAGTTTAAATCGAAATTGAAGAGGTTTTCCACATGTTACCTATTTACTATTTACCGTAGTGTATGCTATTTAAACATATATAGCGATACCCCCAGCTAAGAGGGCTGCTGGTATATTTTGGGCCCTGTAGTGCACCGCTGTCAACCCCTGGCAATCGGCTCTACCCTCCCTTGGCACAGTTAGTAGGGGATGATAGGATTGTGCGGCCTGCAACTCACGGTGACACAATCCTATGGCAAGAACACACAGCAATAAGTTAAAACTATATTTAACCGACACTTCTGCTGAGTAAATGACACCAACACCAGTATACTTAACCCTTATGTGTTTACTCAAATTAGTGGGTAAGCAAATAAACAACAGTGTACATATCATATGCAGAGCCCTGCAATAAACAGTATTTAAATGAGCAGACAAGTAAACTGTACTATGCAACCCTAACTGTTCCCGCTTCAGCTATTCTCCCTCGTGGACAAGATGGCGCCCCGCAATGTCTACGCTACCCAGTCAGGCCTGACTGAACTAAGTGAAAGTCTTGCAGAGAAATCTTCGCTAGCAAACGGTGGTGCACTTTGAAGAATAAACTGTAATCCACAAGGGTAACAGGGACGCTGTATCTGTCTCTGAGCAGGTGCTCTCTCACCCAACCGGACCAGTCCGTGTCCGTTTCTTCCACTGCTGTGTCTAGGTACACAGGTCTCTCGACATCCGAGTCTTTGGTCCTCCTGGCAACGATGCAGCAACAATGGAGAGACGTCCCTCAGGTTCCTCGGTAAGAGCGGAAGGCTCTTTGGAGAAAGGCCCAGGCTTCGGGCCTAAAGTCACAGCAAACTCGAACAGGAGTTCCACTTGCTGGGCGGGCGGTGTCCAAAGAGAAAGATTTCCGCTCCGCCATCTCTTATAAAGTCCACCCCAGCAGTCCCTGCGTGGGGCAATGCACCCTGGGTGTCTCAATGTCTACTGGGTAATGTAGTTTCTGCGGGATTGAAGGGCAATACCCCGCTACACACTCCCCCCACTTAAAATCTTTGGTCCCCAAAGATAACACAAACATTATCTGACAGTAATGCAATTTATGGTGGCAAAATAGCTTGGCAGGGGAACCTCCCACCAAACTTGGTATGGGGGGTTGCTCTGACCACAGGCCACATTAACAGAAGTGACCTGCCTAACTGTGCCAGAGAGCGAGCTTGGGTTGTCCTCCACCAAATGCACAGTGGAGGGGCCAGGTTTTTGTATTGTCCTTCTGACTGTCGTCACAGTATCCTCAGAGCTTTCTCCCATTTGAGTGTATGTCAGCCTCCGAGGAGGGCGGATAAGTCTCTTCGCTCTTTGCTCCCTGGGAGTTTCTGGCTCCGGTAGTGTAGGTGTGAGAGGATGTTCTGCTTCCAGGACATCTGACTCAGGTACAGGGAGGTACAGAGAGTTCCTTGTATCTTCATCTGGGACTAATTCTAATGCATCTTCCCACTCATCACTCGGAACATTGGATGGGATAAACTCAGCAGCTTCTGTATTCAAAGTGTCACTTATGGAGAAGTCAGAGGATGAAGGATCCACCATCATGGGTTCAGGTGCCTGGGACGGCCACAGCCAGCTGGGCTCTACTTCCTCCTCGTCGCTTTGGTCAGAAGGTTCTTCCTCCCTTGGTAGAGTTGTCTGAGACCTGGTGTTGGGTCTAGGAGTACGGGGGTGGAAGGTAGCTCAGGGGAATCCAGAGTAGGAGGCATCCTGACGGCCTCAGAAAGGGGCAGCAGATGATTCCTGTGCCAGGTCTTCAGTGGGCCCTCTCTTCCTTCAGGCTTCAGCTGGTACACTGGTAAGCCAGGCAGCTTCTTGTAGATTACATAGGGCTCTGACTTCCATCTGTCTGCCAACTTGTGTTTACCTGGAACACCTAGATTTCTCAGCAACACTCTGTCTCCTGGCTGCAAATCTTGGATCCGGACCTTGAGGTCAAAGTTTCGTTTATTCTGGGCTCCCCTCTGGTCAGAAGTTGATTGGGCCATCTCATAGGCCAACCTTAAGCTCTTCCGCAAGCCTGTCCACATATCCCTTGTGTGAGGCAGCTAATGTATGGTCCGTTGAGGTGCCAAAGGCCAAATCCATGGGCAGTCTTGCTTCCCTGCCAAACATAAGTCTAAAAGGGGAATACCCTGTGACATCACTGGTCGTGCTATTGTATGCGTGTACAATGGTAGCTATGTGCTTCCCCCAATGTGGCTTTTCCTCGCTGTTCAGAGTCCCCAACATATTTAGTAAAGTCCTGTTGAATTTTTCTGTTTGGGCATCACCTTGGGGGTGATAAGGGGTAGTACGAGTCTTCTTTATGCCCAAAGAGTCTAGCAACTTCCGGATCAGTCGGCTCTCAAAGTCTCTCCCTTGATCCAAGTGAAGGCGTTGAGGTAACCTGTAATGCACAAAGTACTTCTCTACCAGTATTTTGGCTACAGTGGAGGCTTTCCGGTCTTTAGTTGGAAAGGCCTGGGCATAACGGGTGAAATGGTCAGTTATCACCAGAACATTTCCATGTCCACTCAAGTCAGGCTCCAGGCAAAGAAAGTCAATGCATACCAAGTCCAAGGGTCCTTGACTCTGCAGGTGGCCCATTGGGGCAGCTTACGTGGCAATGTCTTCCTCTGAATGCAGCGAGCGCATGAGTGACAATATTCCTCCACTTCAGCTCGCATGCAAGGCCAGTAAAATCTACTCCTTACAAGCTGAAAGGTTCTTTCGGCTCCCAAGTGGCCATGGTTGTCATGTAGGGCAGCTAAGACAGTCTTTCAATGTTTTTCTGGCAAGAACAGTTGCCACTTATCCTCCAGGTCATCAGAGGGGCCCCTTCGGTAGACCACCCCTTGATGCACCTGTAACTTGTCCCATTCTTTGTGGACTAATCAAGCCTCCTTTGAGGGATCCTGTAAGAGCCTGATGGGATCCTGATCTTCCAGAGCTTCCAAGGCTAATCTTCCCCAAGGGTCTTCCAGCTGGTCCCGCCTTATGTCTTTCTTGGACAGTTTTGGCAAGTTGTCTTTGCCAATCTGGGTCACATCACAATAGCATTTGGGCACCCCCACCACCGAAACACTAGCTTGAAGCTGTGCTCCCTGACACAAAGCCCGCACCCCATCTGGGGCCACCTGGGTCCAGTCTTCTTCAGGGCAAATGGGGGTATGGGACCTTCTGGACAACGCATCAGCATCTCGGTTCCCAGCTCCCGGCCTATACTTGAGGCTAAAGTTAAATCCAGAGAGAGCTACCAACCAACGGTGGCCGGTGGCATCCAGCTTGGCTGTGGTGAAAAGATAAGTAAGTGGGTTATTGTCTGTCTTTACAGTAAAGTCAGCTCCATACAGGAAGTCTTTGAGTTTGTCCACCACTGCTCACTTTAGGGCCAGAAACTCCAACTTGTGAGTGGGGTAATTATTTTCTGCTGGTGTATTGCCGCGTACACACGACCGTTTTTAATGACGTGAAAAATGCAATTTTTTTAAAAGGTCATTAAAAATGATTGTGTGTGGGCTTCTGAGCATTTTTCACGACGTGAAAAATGGCCATGAAAAAATTGGAACATGCTCTAATTTTTCACGTCGTTTTTCACATTGTCGTTTTTCTCGTCATGAAAAACGGCCGTGTGTGGGCTTTAACGACGTGAAAAAAAATGCGCATGCTCAGAATCAAGTATGAGACGGGAGCACTCGTTCTGGTAAAACTAGCGTTCGTAATGGAGATAGCACATTCGTCACGCTGTAACGGACTGAAAAGCACGAAGCTGAAAAGCGCAAATCGTCGCTCAACAAACTTTACTAACATGAAGGGTGGTGCCATCTGAATGGAACTTCCCCTTTATAGTGCCGTTGTACGTGTTGTATGTCACCGCGCTTTACTCAAGCCTTTTTTTCCACGATAGTGTGTAGGCAAGGCAGGCTTGAGAAGAATCACGTCGAGAAAAATTAAGTTTTTTTCAATGACATTAAAAACGGTCGTGTGTATGCGACATTAGACTCCTACTCACATAGGCGACTAACTTCAATTGTCCTTCATACTCCTGGTATAGTACGCCTCCCAGACCATCATAGCTGGCATCCACTTGTAGTTCGTATGGTCTCTTAGTATCAGCATAGGCCAAGACCGGGGCAGTGGTCAGACTTTTCTTCAGCACCTTGAACGCCTCTTCACACTTCTCTGTCCACTGGTCTTCCACGGACACTCCGGGCTTCCTGGGGCCAGTGTCATCCTCCTCTCCTTCTGTCTTCAGTAGCTCATTCAGAGGTCTGGCAATTCTTGCAAACCCTTCCACAAATCTGCGGTAGTAGGAGCAGAACCCCAGGAAGGATCTGAGCTCAGTCACTGTAGTTGGTCGGGGCCAGGAGGTAACTGCTTCCAGCTTGTCAGGGTCTGTAGACACTCCCTCTTCAGACACTATGTGTCCCAGATAGTGGACTGAGGACTAATAAAACTGACACTTCTCCCTGGAGAGTTTGAGTCCTTCTTCACTGAGCCTCTTCAGGACTTTCTCCAGCCTCTCTTCGTGCTCCTCGAGAGTCTTCCCGAAGACAATGATGTCGTCTAGGTACACCAGGACTTCAATGAGATTCATGACCCCCACTGTCTTCTCCATCAGTCTCTGGAAAGTGGCAGGAGCCCCCGACAGGCCTTGAGGCATACTGTTAAACTCGTAGAATCCCACTGGGGTGATGAATGCCGTCTTCTCTCTGTCCTCTGGATGCATTGGGATCTGGTAATACCCACTCTTCAGGTCCATTACACTGAACCACTTAGCTCCACACAGACTCTGTAAGGCATCTTCTATCCTGGGGGTAGTAGACTGATCGGGTATGGTCCTCCTATTGAGAGTCCTGTAGTCTATACAAAGTCTCAGTGACCCGTTCTTTTTCCTGACTACTACAATAGGGGAGTCATATGGGCTTCTGCACTCTCAAATAACTCCAGTTCTCTTTAACTCCGCCAGTTGTTCACGCAGGTCTTCTAAGTCAGCCGGGGGAACTCGCCGGACCCTCTCCCGGAAAGGTTTGTCTTCCTGCAGACGGATCTTATGGGTGGCATTCCTTGCACACCCTATGTCAAATTCGTCCTTTGAGAAAATTCTTCTCCATCTGGTCAGTTGGGCCTTGGCTCTCTCCTTCCACACCGGTGATAGGGTGGTGTTTCCTAGGCAGAGTTTGTCCAGGGTGGGTTCCCCTCCTTCAGTCTTCTCTAGGTCAGACAGGGCCAACGGGGTAGCAGGGTTTACTTTTCCCAACAACATCCGGGCTGGAATCTTCACAGCGGAACCACTGATATTCCTGATGCTCACTGGGATCTGGCCTTTTGCCTTCTTCAAAGCCCTTAACGGGACCACTTCGGGGATTACTTCCAACTCTGGGTGGATGTCTAGAGGGTCTGGTTCCAGAACCACAAAGGGGCCAGGCTGCTCCCATGAGAGCTTCACAGTAGCCTTCAGGCAGGTCATCTTGCCAGGCGGCAGCACTTTCTCCTTCTTGGACAGTCTCCAAGCTTTCCCCACCCCGTCTTCTGGGGCCTTCTGTTCCAGGACCAATCTTTGGTAGGCCTGCTGCAACATGGCCAGATAATCCATTGCAGTACAAGCAGCATTGTTAAACCTAAGATTCTTCACAGCTTCAGCAGCAGCGCCCTTCAAACTTTCACTTATGCGCTGCTTCTTCTGCGCTCCGGGAACTTCCCATCCTTCTATGGCCTGCATTGCTTGCTCAATCCAGGTGTCGAAGTCTTCTTCCCCGACCGGCACAGGTTGCTTCCCTGAGAAGATCCGGAGCTTCCGGTACCCGGCTTCTACATGCACCGTACTGCTCTTCTGGCACTTAGTAGCGAAATCTCCCAGAGCATTCAGTAATTCCGGTCCTATAGCAGCCAGAGGCGTCCCCGGGGTCATCATTTCCTGGGAGCTTTCTACTTTGGGGAAAAGCAGTGGGATGATGGCGGAGAGGTCTGTGGAGAATCCCTCTTCACGGCCCTCGTATGAACTAAACGGTATATCTGATTATCTATGGCCTGTATGGCCCCTATGTTCCGACCAGTCTTCCGGGACTTCTCCTCTCCATTCCACTAGTGCGTATGTACACGAGGTCTCTGGATCGGAGACAGCGACATTATGAGGTGCTTTATCTCCTCTTCCCGCCAGATTGGTCCCGGGAGTTCAATCACTACCGCCTCGGTTGAGTCGGCGCCAACCGCTGCGCACCACTGTGTCATTGCTAGCGGGTCCATGTTGGTACTTCTGACCGGCTTGATTGCAGCGTGCAGTGTACAGGAATACCGGAATCGAGCCCCCACATATAGCGATACCCCAGCTAAGAGGGCTGCTGGTATATTTTGGGCCCTGTAGTGCACCGCTGTCAACCCCTGGCAATCGGCTCTACCCTCCCTTGGCACAGTTAGTAGGGGATGATAGGATTGTGCGGCCTGCAACTCATGGTGACACAATCCTATGGCAAGAACACACAGCAATAAGTTAAAACTATATTTAACCGACACTTCTGCTGAGTAAATGACACCAACACCAGTATACTTAACCCTTATGTGTTTACTCAAATTAGTGGGTAAGCAAAAGAACAACAGTGTACATATCATATGCAGAGCCCTGCAATAAACAGTATTTAAATGAGCAGACAAGTAAACTGTACTATGCAACCCTAACTGTCCCCGCTGCAGCTATTCTCCCTCGTGGACAAGATGGCGCCCCGCAATGTCTACGCTACCCAGTCAGGCCTGACTGAACTAAGTGAAAGTCTTGCAGAGAAATCTTCGCTAGCAAACAGTGGTGCACTTTGAAGAATAAACTGTAATCCACAAGGGTAACAGGGACGCTGTATCTGTCTCTGAGCAGGTGCTCTCTCACCCAACCGGACCAGTCCGTGTCCGTTTCTTCCGCTGCTGTGTCTAGGTACACAGGTCTCTCGACATCCGAGTCTTCGGTCCTCCTGGCAACGATGCAGCAACAATGGAGAGACGTCCCTCAGGTTCCTCGGTAAGAGCGGAAGGCTCTTTGGAGAAAGGCCCAGGCTTCGGGCCTAAAGTCACAGCAAACTCAAACAGGAGTTCCACTTGCTGGGCGGGCGGTGTCCAAAGAGAAAGATTTCCGCTCCGCCTTCTCTTATAAAGTCCACCCCAGCAGTCCCTGCGCGGGGCAATGCACCCTGGGTGTCTCAATGTCTACTGGGTAATGTAGTTTCTGCGGGATTGAAGGGCAATACCCCGCTACACATATTTGGTATTAATTAACTTGCTACAATAATTAACCTCTTACAAATGGCTAAAAAGATCAATGGTGTCAGTGGCAACATATCTGAGAGGAAGAAATTGCTCATTCCTCAAGGAACCCCTAGCAACCTCTGGAGAAACCCTAGGGTTCCATGGAACCTTGGTTGAGAAACCCTGATCTAAATAATAGCACACTGTTACAGTGCCTTGAAAATGTATTCATACCCTTTGAAATTTTCCAAATTTTTTCATGTTACAACCAAAAATGTAAATGTATTTTATTGGGATTTTGTGTGATAGACAAACACAAGTGGCACATAATTGTGAAGGAAATGATAAATTGATTTAAAAAAAAAAATTCATATAAATATGTGAAAAGTGTGGTGTGCATTTGTATTCAGCCCCCCGAGTCAATACTTTGTAGAAGCACCTTTCGCTGCAATTACAGCTGCAAGTCTTTTTGGGTATGTCTCTACCAGCATTGCACATCTAGAGAGTGACATTTTTGCCCATTCTTCCTTGCAAAATAGCTCAAGCTCTGTCAGAGTGGATGGACAGCGTCTGTGAACAGCAATTTTCAAGTCTTGCCACAGATTCTCAATTGGATTTAGGTCTGGACTTTGACTGGGCCATTAACATGAATATGCTTTGATCTAAACCATGTCATTGTAGCTCTGGCTGTATGTTTAGGGTCGTTGTCCTGCTGGAAGGTCTCAAGTCTTTTGCAGACTTTAACAGGTTTTCTTCTAAGAATGCCTTGTATTTGGATCCATCCATCTTCCCATCAACTCTGACCAGCTTCCCTGTCACTGCTGAAGAAAAGCATTCACACAACATGATGCTGCCACCACCATGTTTCACGGTGGGGATGGTGTGTTCAGGGTAATGTGCACTGTTAGTTTTCCCAGTGGCGGAATTATAGGGGTCGCTGAGGTCGCCATGGCGACTGGGCTCCTTGCTGCAGGGGGCCCTTAAGGGCCCCCTGTACTCTTCGATAGGAGGAGTGGCAAGGGCGGCTGAGACGAGCTCCCCGATCGTCAGCCGAACTGTAATGGCATTGTGTGGGGAGCTCGTCACATTAACCTAAAGTGAAAGCAGTGTGTGCTGTGCTCTTTGTCTCACTCTACAGTGCAGTACCTGGCAGGAAGAGGTAAGGTAAATGTCTGCCATTTTTTTATAAGACTATCTATCTACTGTATGTGTGTTTATATGTGTGTGCATGTATGTGTGTGTGTGTGCATATGTATGTGTGTGCATGTATGTGTGTGTGCATATGTATATGTATGTGTATGTGCGTGTGCATATGTACGTATGTGAGTGTGCATGTATGTGCATGTGTTTTCAGTGGTGGTGCGTCCATAAGGGCACACGGATGCCGCCCCCTCTCTCCGGCCACCCCCTCTATGACCAATAGATAGATTCAAGCAGTGGATGAATCTATCCATGGCCACCGCTGCCACCCCCTATTCAGGTGTCCGGCCCCTTTTAGGGTGCCGGGTGCCTGAATTACAGCGGCGGGGGGTGTTTTTGAAGCACCTGATTAGAGCCATAGGCTCTAATAGGCTTTAAAATAGGTGAACTGTGAGCGCCATGCTTGGCGCTCACAGTCCAGCCAGGTGTGTTAGGAAAGTGAATATTAATTCGCTTTCCTAACACTGAACCGCCTCTCCACCAATCAGGTGCACGGGTCTGTTACCCGTCACCTGATAGGCGTCCAATAGCCGCACCTATTGTTTCAGCCAATCAGGAGAGGACAGGAGATGAGGACGGCAGGAGATGCATGGAGGACCCCGGGGGGGGATTCACAGTGGCGGCATTCGATGGCACAGTTGCAGCATTCGATGGCACAGTTGCAGCATTTGATGGCACACTGGCAGCATTTAATGGGCACAGTGGCGGCATTTGATGGCACAGTGGCGGAATTTAATGGCACAGTGGCAGAGTTTGATGGGCACAGAGGCGGCATTTGATGGCACAGTGACAGCGTTTGATGGGCACAGTGGCAGCGTTTGATAGCACACTGGCTGCATTTGATGGGCACAGTGGCGGCATTTGATGGGCACAGTGGTGGCATTTGATGGGCACAGTGGCAGCGTTTTATGGCACAGTGGCAGCATTTGATGGGCACAGTGGCAGCGTTTGATGGCACAGTGGATGCAATTGATGTTTTTTTTTCAGAATTTTTCAGTTTGCTTGCGCCCCCCTAAATATTTTGAGCACCAGCCACCACTGGTTTATGTGTGTGCATATGTGCATTTATATATATGTGTGTGTGTGTGTGTATGTGTGTGTATATATACAGTATATGTGTGTGTTTACATGTATGTATGCACATTTTATGTATGCACTTTTAATCCTGACCCCCTATATGTGTACAGAACCTATTTTTTTTTTTTTTTTTGCTTCTTCATAGTACCAGCAAAAAAATGCTGTTCCTCCGAAAAGCGATTCATGCTCAGATCACTTTTCAGAGGCATTTGACAGCCGGTAAAGAGGCAATATGTTGCCTACTGACCGCCTGTTTTAACCCCTTAATTGCATCATCACTATGCTGCAACTGCATGCAATGCACACAGTTACAGAGTGGTTGTAGTGTAGCCCCATTCCCCTAAGGGTAAGCTTCAAGGGTGCCCTGACTGGAAAAAGATTGAGAAACACCGACATAGAGGAACCGATCTCTCCATTTTTATCCTGCAGCCACTGAATGCCTGCGGGAGGGAGAGGAGGAGAAGCCGGGGGAAACTGAGAAATCAGTTCCTTTATATGCAGCCACCCACTTGCGACCGTGCTCTGTTGTTCCGCCACCGGGCTCGGAGAAAAGAGCCCTGTCCGGGGGTCAGGGGGGCCCTTCATGGTTTCTTGCATCGGGATCCTGAATGTTCTAGTTACGCCACTGAGTTTTCTGCCACTCATAGTGCTTTGCTTTGAGGCCAAAGAGTTACATTTTGGTCTCCTGACCAGAGCACCTTCTTCCAAATGTTTGCTGTGTCCCCCACATGGCTTCTTGCAAACTGAAAACTGGACTTCTTATGGCTTTCTTTCAACAATGGCTTTCTTCTTGCCACTCTTCCATAGAGGCCAGATTTGTGGACTGAACGACTAATAGTTGTCCTGTGTACAGATTCTCCCACCTGAGCTGTGGATCTCTGCAGCTCCTCCAGAGTTACCATGGGTCTCTTGTCTCTGATTAATGCTCTCATTGCCCAGCCTGTCAGTTTAGGTGGACGACCATGTCTTCATAGGTATGCAGTTGTGCCATATGCTTTCCGTTTTTAGATGATGGATTGAACAGTGATCCGTGAGATTTGCAAAGCTTGGGAATTTTTTTTTATAACCTAACCCTGCTTTAAACTTCTCCACAACTTTATCCCTGACCTGTCTGGTGTGTTCCTTGGCCTTTGTGATGCTGTTTGTTCACTAAGGTTCTCTAACAAACCTCTGAGGGCTTCACAAAGCAGCTGTTTTATACATAGAATAAATTACACACAGGTGGACTCTATTTACTAATTAGATGACTTCTGACGGCAATTGGTTCCACTAGATTTTAGTTATGGTTATCAGAGTAAAGGGGGCTGAATACAAATGCATGCCACACTTTTCATATATTTATTTGTAAAAAATTGTGAAAAAACATTTATCACAATTATGTGACACTTTGGGGCTGATTTACTAATAACAGTGTGCTGCTTCTAACCTTAATTGGTGCGCCGGATAACTCCTTCACTGGGCGCAGGAAGCAGCGGCGCACTGTTATAGTAAATAGAAATGTCAGCGGAGCTCTATTGAAAATGAATGGTTCCCTATGGGAGCCCATTGATTTGAATAGAGGTCGCCCGGGAAGTCGGATCCGACTTGCGGGCGACTCGTGTGCCGGCTGACACAGGGACAGCGCGACTCTGCGAGGCGACCTGGACACGACCTGAGCGTGAAGCAGCCGCTCAAGTCGTGTCCTAGAGGCGACTAGCCGGCCGAGAATGTGTCAACACAGGTTTGAAAAGTAATTTATTGGGCAGCTCCGGGGGTCTTTCTGCCGGGCCCCCGCTATCTTCTGCTAGCTCTTTTGCTAGCGGAGGTCCCGGGCTTCCTCGCCGTCTCCTTTCGACTTCGGGGGTCTTTCTGCCGGGCCCCTGCTATCTTCTGCTAGCGGGGTCCCGGGCTTCCTCGCCGTCTTCGTCCGACTTCGGGGGTCTCTTGTTCTGTTCTCCGGTTCTTCTCCCGCTCTCCGACGCCTTCTCCACGATCTCCGGTTCTTTCTGCCGTGCCCCCGCTATCTTCTCGCAGCTCTTTTTCTAGCGGGGGCCGGTCTTCTACGTCGCCTTCTTCCTTCTTCTCTTCGCCCGATGTTGCCTCGTCGCTGTCCACCGCCGCAATGATCTGGCCGAGCAGCGGTGCCACTTTTATTGGCATGGGCGTGCCACTATGATCGTTTTTATTGTGCACAGAATCGCCGGCTGAAAAGCATGATATCTGAATGATGCCTGCAACTGCAGGCATCATTCAGATGTCACCGCCCAAAGCCAAGGATGTCATTTGACGGTGGGCAGTAGGAAACTGGTTAATATTTTAAAAAAAGATAATTTTTCTTCTTCATTGATGTACACTGATGAGACTGCACTGATGGGCACTGATAAGGTGGCAAGGGTGGGCACTGAGAGGTGGCATTGCTATTTGGCACTGGTGGGCAGTGAGAAGTGGCACTGCTAGGTGGCAATGATAGTTGGCAGTGATGGGCACTGATAGGCCGCACTGCTAGGTGCCACTGATTGGCACCAGTGGTGGGCATTGATAGGTGGCACTGGCAGGGGCTACTAATTGTCACAGATGATGCAGAATTGCCTCTTCCTCTTCGGGCCCCATGTCCCTTGCACATAAGCCGGTGATTGCCTTTTTTTATGCTCACGCTGTCAGCACAAGGAGAAAACAAAAACCATTACCCAGCTTTTGTTTACATCACGTGATCAGCTGTCATTGGCTGACAGCTGATCACATGGTAAAGGGCAGGGATTGGTCCCTTACTCGGATCTGTCATCACCTGAGTCTCAGTGACTCGGTGACCACAGCGCGCGCGAAGGGGAGGACGTTTATTGACGGACTCCCGGCAATTGAGGACCATGCTGTGGCCGTCGATCAGTTATAGCGCTGATCTCAAGTGATTAAAGAGGGTCTAAATGGGCCATTGACATGCATCACAATTCAACTTAGGAATGAGTCTTTGAAAAGTTAAACTAAATAATTTGGCCACTTTATCCTTCCAAATAATTCACTTCCTGTCACTTAGCCACACAGGAAGTGAGGGGAAATCCCTAACAATGTCTTTCCTTGGGGACACACAGGTCAGTCTAAATACTTTCCCCATTATGCACATTGCACTCCAGCATATTGCGGGGTACACCACAATTTATTAGGTAGTTTGGACTGTGGGGTTTATTTACTAAAGGCAAATCTACTTTGCACTACAAGTGCACTTGCTGTATATCTGAGGGGGACATGCACGCCAAAAAAAAACACCATCTTTGCTTTTACATGATTGCAACATCCAATCACCAGTACTTTCCCTCAGATTTTCAGCAGCTACACTTTTACTGCAGAGTGGATTTGTCTTTACTAAACCCCAAACTACCCAATGATTTGGGGTGTACACAAAAAAGTGCTAGAGTGCAATTTGCTTAATGGGGACACTAGTTAGATTGATATGTGTGTCCCCAAGAAAAGCCATTGGTACGGTTTTACCTTCACTTCCTGTTTAGCTGTGTGACAGGAAGTGAAGCCAATGTTAAGAAAAGGAGACAAAGGCCAAACTACAAAAAAAAATAAAAAATTCTAAAAAAAAAAAAAACACACACGCAGGGGTTCTAACACTTACTTTGTTTCCCTCAAAATGCCCACAATTAGAATTGTATGGCCTTGAGCTATTTTTAAGTGCAGTGCTCTAAATCAGTGCTTCTCAAGTACCCCCAACAGGCCATGTTTGCAGGTTTTCCTTCATCTTGCACATGTGCTTTAAATCACAGTCAATGGTTTTGATTTTTGGACAGCAATTCTCGATAAGATAAATTCACAAAACATGTCCTGTTGGGGGTACTTGAGGACTGAGGCTGAGAACCACTGCAGTAAAAAAAGGAAAATTGAATACTTACCGCTCTGTATTTTTAATTTCCTGGTGACGCTCCATGGCAGCACACAATACAATACATGCATATGCTACCATGAAGGCACCAGGGTAGACAAATCACACCAGTTTTGTTTTGACATGCCAATCAGCTGTCACATTTGTTGCAAAGAAAACACAAAACAAACATCAAAACTTTGCATCAAATTTTATTGTTCAACAAAACAAAAGGGAAGGCAAAATAAAAAACATGGTCAATTTGAAACAGTTACAGATTCAACATCTTGAGCAATTTTTGGCCAAAAAAATGCAGCAGACAATTAAATCAAAGTGAACAAACAACACACATTAACAACATCAGAATTATTTCAGGGGAACATATATCAGCCACACCAAAAATATACAATCCACATAAGTTAACCAATCACCTGTTTTGCAAAGACATAACAAATAAAATACATGTGTTACAAACTCAATAAGGACACCAACATGTACATTTTGCCCCCACACACTTGCCTCTTCTCAAGGCAAGCGACCGAATGCTCTGTGAGCTTTATATAACATATGTTTGTGTGCTAATGAGGCAATTGAAAACACATGCACAGTCCATGAAACACCCAAAATGCAAGTTCACTCAATGTAGAGACTGAAACTCAAAGTGGGTACACCTGTTAAGGATGTCCTTCAATTTCTAACCCATAAAAACACTCTCTGAGTGAGCATGCCCAGAAATATCCAAGCGCTGTTCACACACAATAAGCACGCCAAAAAAAAATAACTGGCTGGGCATGTGCAGAACAACACCAATGCAGCTAGCAAAAAATAACCCCCCCTCCCCCCGTCCAAAATTAAGCACATCATCCACTATGCTACAAAATTAGAGATGGGACAATCACCCTTCCCCCCCACCAACAAATCCCATTGCAGTCTATGGGAACTGACTTGTTAATTTTGCTAGTCCCCACTTGGCTGGCTTATCTTCTAGTTATTGGCCTTAAAATGGGGGCCCAGGTCCCACCCTAAGGGACATATATCAATGTCACCAATTTGGAAAACACCAAAAACAAAACAAAGAGAAGTGCCTTTAAATATGCCAAATTGCTTAAGGGCCATTTCACACCACATGCAGTGCATTGCGTTTTTTATGCATCCAAAATGCATGGAAAGTTGGTTATATGGTTCTAAATGGCAGTGTTTGTTCCAGTGCGTTCCAGTTCCACCAAAAAAGTAGAACATGCTGCATTTTACCTGCACTGGACTGTACTGGAACGCATCAAAACGCATCATAAACGCACTGGAACGCACAGGAACACACCTAAATGCACTAAAAACGCACTGGAACACACTTGTCCTTATCTATGGTTAATAAAAAAGAGGGGGGGGAAAAAAGCACTGGACTGCATCAAAAACGTAACAAAAATGCACTGGAACGCATGGAAAACGTGCATGCAGAAAAGCACCTGGAACGCATCCGGATTGTGTTTCTATGGTGTGAACTGGCCCTAGTTCACACTATAGAAACGCAGTCTGGGTGCGTTCCAGGTGCTTTTCTGCATGCACGTTTTTGACACATTCCAGTGCATTTTTGATGCGTTTTTGATGCAGTCCAGTGTTTTTTTTCCCCTCTTTTCACTTAGGACAAGTGTGTTGCAGTGCGTCTTGGGTGCATTTAGGTGCGTTCCGGTGCATTCCAGTGCATTTTTGGTACGTTCCGTTGCATTTTTGATGTGTTTTACTGCGGTCCAGTACAGTTCTGTTCCTAAAAAATGCAGCATGACCAATTTTTTTTTTGCTTTCTGAAACGCACTGGAACAGACTGCAGTGGTGTGAACTATGCCATTGGCATTAATGTGATCAACTTTCTTTGCGTTTTTCAGGCATCAAAAAAACGCACTGCACTGCATCCGGTGTGAACTGGCCCTAAATATCATCCCCGGGGGGTGTCTATAGTATGCCTGTAAAGTAGCACATGCTTTCCATGTTTATAACTGTTGGAGAGCAAAATGAAATGTCTAAAGTAAAATAATAGTCATTTAAAAGTCCTTGCGGCTGTAATGAATTGCTGGTTCCCGTCAATACAGATAAAAGTCATTAAAGGTCTTTGATTACACAAAATAAAATGCGTGGGGGTCCCCCAAATATCCATACCAGGCCCTTCAGATCTGGCATGGATTTTAAGAGGAACTCCACCCCAAATTTAAAAAAAAAATGGCGTGGAGTCCCCCCGAAAATCCACACCAGACCCCTATCCGAGCACATAACCTGGCCGGCCGCAGGGGAAAAGGGGGGGACGAGAGCGGCCCCCCCTCCCTCCTGAACCGTACCAGGCCACATGCCCTCAACATGGGGAGGATGTCCCCATGTTGATGGGGACAAGGGCCTCATCCCCACAACCCTTGCCCGGTGGTTGTGGGGGTCTGCGGGAGGGGGCTTAGCGGAATCTGGAAGACCCCTTTAACAAAGGGGACCCCCAGATCCCGGCCCCCCCCTGTGTGAAATGGTAATGGGGTACAAATGTACCCCTACCATTTCACGAAGAAAGTGTCAAAATGTAAAAAATGACAAGAGCCGGTTTTTGACAATTCCTTTATTAATGTGTTTTCCTTTCTTCCATCTTCTTCTTCTTCCTTCTTCTTCCATCTTCTTCTTTTCTCCATTCGGGTTTCTTCCTCCATCTTCATCTTCATCTTCATCTTCATCTTCATCTTTATCTTTATCTTTATCTTTATCTTCCTTCTTCCTTCGATCTTCTCGTCCGCATCTTGCTCCGGCGTCTTCCCTTCTTCTTTCTTCGGCCGCTCCGTTTGAATTGGAGGTTCCCGCTGTGCGACGCTTCAGTTCTTCAGTTCCCCATCGGGTCCGCTTACACCCGGTGACCCCGCCCCCCTCTGACGCACATGCATTTCACGGGGACTTTCCCCGTGGTGTCAGAGGGGGGCGGAGCCACCGGGGGGCAGCGGACCAAGTGGGGAACTGAGGCATCGCACAGCGGGAACCTCCAATTCAAACGGAGCGGCCGGAGAAGAAGGGAAGACACCGGAGCAAGATGCGGACGAGAAGACCGAAGGAAGAAGGAAGCTGAGGATGAAGATAAAGATGAAGAGGAAGAAACCCGAATGGAGAAAAGAAGAAGCTGGAAGAAGAAGGAAGAAGAAGAAGATGGAAGAAAGGAGAGGACATTAATAAAGGAATTGTCTAAAACTGGCTCTTGTCATTTTTTACATTTTTGACACTTTCCTTGTGAAATGGTAGGGGTACATTTGTACCCCTTACCATTTCACATAGGGGGGGGCGGGATCTGGGGGTCCCCTTTGTTAAAGGGGTCTTCCAGATTCCGATAAGCCCCCCGCCCGCAGACCCCCACAACCACCGGGCAAGGGTTGTGGGGATGAGGCCCTTGTCCCCATCAACATGGGGACATCCTCCCCATGTTGAGGGCATGTGGCCTGGTACGGTTCAGGAGGGAGGGGGGCCGCTCTCTCGTCCCCCCCTCTTCCCCTGCGGCCGGCCAGGTTGCGTGCTCGGATAAGGGTCTGGTATGGATTTTTGGGGGGACTCCACGCCATTTTTTTTTTTAATTTGGGGTGGAGGGGGGCGTGTCCGGATGTAGAGCGAGGAAGACGTGCTGCTGAGGAGCTCCGCACATCCTGATTACATCTGATGCCATCCTGCCTTCCCACCGCCCTGGTAAGCCCCCAAACTTACCCAGTGGGCTCCTGAACGTCCCCTGCCTCGGCCCCAGCTGCTATTTTCTGCCCTGGTCCCCCGATTGTGCTGCTACAGGGACCCGCGGCTGGCTCTGTGCCCCTGAGACCAGCCGCCATCTTGCGGCCTGCTGACACTCCCGGATCCCCTGAGCTGAATTGCCGCGATTCGCGGTGCTAGGGGGGCCTCATCCACACGCACCAAGGGCGCCTGTGGCGAGGGGGGTGCTCCGGACCGGCGCTATGACCACCGGGGGGCCTCGGGAGGTTGATTGCCCCGGCCTGTGGCCTCCAGCCATCTTGTGGCCTACCGCACTTCTTGCAGCCTCCGGCCTCAATTACTTTATACGGCGGGACGAGCGGCGGACATCCACATCCTCCGGTAGTACCATCCGTGAGGGGGGAGTTGGCAGTGTATCCGAGGACTTTCAGAGAGCTGCTCACCCGCACCCACACCTGCGGCCTGCTGCCATCTTGCGGCCTGCAGTGCCGGCCCCATCCACCGGACACTGTGGGACAGTCTTACCTTCCCTCCTCCTGTGATCCTTGGCTAACTGACTGCTCTGCAACACTGCGGGGGGGGGGGGGGGGCTGTCCCACTCCTGCACCTCTCCACCTTGTCATTATCACAGTTAAAAATGGCCCGCAGGCAGGGCCAATCCTGGACAAGTTTTTTTACTGCACAGTCACCGCAGAGTGGGAGGCACCGAAGATCTTTTATCTCTCCATCTTCTTTGTCCTCTCCGCTGCACGCTGCTGCAGCCTAGAGAGAGAACAGAGTGGAGGAAGGATCCGCCCATAGCCCCGCCCACCATGCACTGACGATCGATCAGAGCCCCGATCCAGGGTCCTGCTGCCACCTCAGGGCGGGAGATTGTGTTCTCTGAGTGCCCTGGCTGTCACTAGGCCTCTGTGGAAGCCAGGAGCTGACAGGAGGAAAGGACTCGGGAGGCAGGTGATCCTAACTGCCAGGAGAGGTGAGTGAGCCATCACACTGAGGCAAAGTCCTTAGTGGGGAGACTGGGGTAGAAATTTGTGCAGTGTGGGGGGTATTTTTTGGAGTGTGGGGGGTATTTTTTGGAGTGTGGGGGGGTAATTGTGTAGTGTGGGGGGGGTAATTGTGTAGTGTGGGGGTAATTATGAAGTGTGGGGCTATTTGTGCAGCGTGGGGGGTAATGTTGGGGGTTAATAATGCGTTTGCTGACACCAATGCTGGGTTAATAATGCGTTTGCTGACACCAATGCTGGGGGTTAATAATGCGTTTGCTGACACCAGTGCTGGGTTAATAATACGTTTGCTGACACCAATGCTGGGGGTTAATAATGTGTTTGCTGACACCAATGCTGGGTTAATAAGGCGTTTGCTGACACCAATGCTGGGGGTTAATAATGCGTTTGTTGACACCAATGCTGGGTTAATAATGCATCTGCTGACACCAATGCTGGGGGTTAATAATGTGTTTGCTGACACCAATGCTGGCGGGTAATAATGCATTTGCTGACACCAGTGCTGGGTTTAATAATGCGTTTGCTGACACCAATGCTTGGTTAATAATGCGTTTGTTGACACCAGTGCTGGGGGTTAATAATGCGTTTGTTGACACCAATGCTGGGGGTTAATAATGCGTCTGCTGACACAAATGCTGGGGGTTAATAATGCGTTTGCTGACACCAGTGCTGGGTTTAATAATGCGTTTGCTGACACCAGTGCTGGGTTTAATAATGCGTTTGCTGACACCAGTGCTGGGGGTTAATAATGCGTTTGCTGACACCAGTGCTGGGTTAATAATGCGTTTGCTGACACCAGTGCTGGGTTAATAATGCGTTTGCTGACACCAGTGCTGGGTTAATAATGTGTTTGCTGACACCAGTGCTGGGTTAATAATGTGTTTGCTGACACCAGTGCTGGGTTAATAATGTGTTTGCTGACACCAGTGCTGGGTTAATAATGCGTTTGCTGACACCAGTGCTGGGTTAATAATGCGTTTGCTGACACCAGTGCTGGGTTAATAATGTGTTTGCTGACACCAGTGCTGGGTTAATAATGCGTTTGCTGACACCAGTGCTGGGTTAATAATGCGTTTGTTGACACCAGTGCTGGGTTAATAATGCGTTTGCTGACACCAGTGCTGGGTTAATAATGTGTTTGCTGACACCAGTGCTGGGTTAATAATGCGTTTGCTGACACCAGTGCTGGGGGTTAATAATGCGTTTGCTGACACCAATGCTGGCGGGTAATAATGCATTTGCTGACACCAGTGCTGGGTTTAATAATGCGTTTGCTGACACCAATGCTTGGTTAATAATGCGTTTGACACCAGTGCTGGGGGTTAATAATGCGTCTGCTGACACCAATGCTGGGGGTTAATAATGCGTTTGCTGACACCAGTGCTGGGTTTAATAATGCGTTTGCTGACACCAGTGCTGGGGGTTAATAATGCATTTGCTGACACCAGTGCTGGGTTAATAATGCGTTTGCTGACACCAGTGCTGGGTTAATAATGCGTTTGCTGACACCAGTGCTGGGTTAATAATGCGTTTGCTGACACCAGTGCTGGGTTAATAATGTGTATCGTGGACGCGACTGGATTCGAATCTGAGTGAAGGGTATGCGAAATGTGACAATTGAAATTACTATTAGTGAATGAGGTGACAAAATTAGCGGGGACAAACCGGTGAGTCGCTGATGCGACTAGATTCGACCGGAGGGTAATGCAAAGTAAAATAACTGAAATGATAGACAGTGTATTTCTAAAGTGACATGGGCCTACTACGTTGCGTGAAACGACA
Source organism: Rana muscosa (assembly GCA_029206835.1). Lineage (NCBI taxonomy): Eukaryota > Metazoa > Chordata > Amphibia > Anura > Ranidae > Rana > Rana muscosa. The sequence goes on from CM055116.1 coordinate 476,215,464, forward strand.
AGGTACGAAAATGCACGAAACTAAACTGATGAAACAGCTCTGTGTTTGTGCTCACGAATAGTGATGAGCCGAACACCCCGGGGTTCGGTTCGCACCAGAACCCGCGAACGGACCGAAAGTTCGCACGAACTTTAGAACCCTATTAAATACAATGGATGCGAACGTTCGAAATCTAAAGTGCTAATTATAACGACTATTATGCATGTTATTTACTATGTAAATTTAAATTACACAGTGAAGGAAGTTCCCCGCTCAAGCCAATGACGTAGGCGGGTCCGACATACCGAGGGGGCGGACCTGATGGGGAACTGCTCTCACTTTGGTAATACATGTATAGACCCGCCCCTTCTCATGTTCCGCATCTGGTCCGCTGAGCGGACCTGATGGGGAACTTTAGAAGGGGCGGGTCTATACATTTAAAATACTGAGAGGGAGTTCCCCATCAGGTCCGCTCAGGCACAACCAATGAAGGACAGCGCTGGACATCGGGATCGCCGCGGGACACTGGATTTCACCGCTGGAATGTTTTGTTTTTTTTTTTAAATAAAGGACTTTTTCAATGTGTTTGTGTGTTTTTTGAAACATTTTTTTACGCTTTCTTCGTGAAATGGTAGGGGTACAATGTACCCCTTACCAATTCACATAGGGGGGGGCCGGGATCTGGGGGTCCCCTTTGTTAAAGGGGTCTTCCAGATTCCGATAAGCCCCCCGCCCGCAGACCCCCACAACCACCGGGCAAGGGTTGTGGGGATGAGGCCCTTGTCCCCATCAACATGGGGACATCCTCCCCATGTTGAGGGCATGTGGCTTGGTACGGTTCAGGAGGGAGGGGGGGGGGGCGCGGTCTGGTATGGATTTTTAGGGGGACTCCACGCCATTTTTTTTTTTAATTTGGGGTGGAGTTCCCCTTAAAATCCATGCCAGATCTGAAGGGCCTGGAATGGATATTTGGGGGAACCCCACGTCAATTTTTTTTAAAATTTGCGGCGGGGTACCCCTTAATATCCATTCCAGACCTGAAGGGCCTGGTAATTGAAGTCTGGGGAACCCCCACGCTTTTTTTTTTTTTTTTATCAATGACTTTTGTATGTATTGCCGGGAGCCGACAATTCATTAATAGCCGCGAGTCAGTTTTAAATGCATTTTTTTCTTTCAAAAATGACATTTTTTGCAGGGACAGTTCTAAGCACGGGAAACATGCGCCACTTTACATGCATATCATACACACCCCCCAGGTATGAAATTTAAAGGAATATTTCACTTTTATTTTTTCATTTTAAGCATTATTAAAATCACTGCTCCCGAAAAAACGGCCGTTTTTAAAACTTCTTTTTGCATTGATACATGTCCCCTGGGGCAGGACCCCGGTCCCCAAACACTTTTTAGGACAATAACTTGCATATAAGCCTTTATAATTAGCACTTTAGATTTCTCCCATAGATTTTTCGAATTTGCCGCGAACACCCCAATTTGTTCGCTGTTCGGCGAACGGGCGAACAGGCAATGTTCGAGTCGAACATGAGTTTGACTCGAACTCGAAGCTCATCCCTACCAGCCAGTAATGGTCCCTCTCCTTGATCCGAAGAATATGAGGATCCTTCCGCAGACTTTGCAGGATCAGGGAGGCCATGCAGCGTAGGTTAGCTGAGGCATTCAGTCCGGAGTCCTCTGGGTCACTAAGGACGACATGATCTGCAGCCACCTCCTCCCAGCCACGTACAAGTCCACTGGTTTCTTGGGACTGTAAATCATCCCTAAAAGACTGCTGCTGTTGATGCTGAGTGCCAGGCTCCACCTCCATGCTGACACAATCCTCCTCCTCCTCCTCCTCTTCTTCCTGTGCGATGGGTGGGACAGAAGGAACACTGTCTGGGTAAAGGGGGCCTTGAGAGGCAAGGAAGTCCTCCTCTTCCTGCCTCTGTTCTGCCTCAAGTGCCCTGTTCATTATTCCACGCAGCGTATGTTCCAACAGGTGGACAAGAGGTACAGTGTCACTGATGCAAGCACTGTCACTGCTCACCATCCTCGTGGCCTCCTTAAATGGTGCCAGGACAGTGCATGCATCCCTGACCATGCCCCACTGGCGTGGTGAAAAAAACCCGAGCTCCCCTGACCCTGTCCTGGTGCCGTAGTCGCACAGGTACTCATTGATGGCCCTCTGCTGTGTGTGCAGCCACTGCAGCATGGCCAACGTTGAGTTCCACCTGGTGGGCATGTCACATATAAGGCGGTTTCTGGGCAGGTTCAACTCCTTTTGCAGCTTAGCCAGGCGAGCACTGGCATTATAAGATCTGCGGAAATGCACACAGACTTTCCTGGCCTGCCTCAGGACATCCTGTAAGCCCGGGTACCTGCCCAAGAACCGCTGCACCACCAGGTTAAGGACGTGAGCCACACAGGGCACATGGGTCAGTTGTCCCTGTCGGAGAGCGGAGAGGAGGTTGGTGCCATTGTCGCAAACTACCATTCCTGGCTTAAGCTGGCGTGGCGTCAACCACCTCTCGGCCTGCCCCTGCAGAGCAGACAGAACCTCTGCCCCAGTGTGGCTCCTGTCCCCCAAACACACCAGCGCAAGCACGGCATGGCATCTTTTTGCCTGCGTACTTGCGTAGCCCCTTAAACGCCTACGGAGCACCGCTGGTTCCGAGGACAAAGCACAGGAAGAGGCCACGGAGAAAGAAGAAGAGGAGGGGGTGGAGGACAGAGGTGTGTCACAACCAGTAGTAGCATTTTGGAGGCGTGGCGGTGGAACAACCTCCAACACTACTGCACCTTGTCCTGCATCCTTCCCAGCTGCCAAAAGAGTGACCCAATGGGCCGTGAAAGAAAGGTAACGTCCCTGTCCATGCCTGCTGGACCATGAGTCAGCGGTAATATGCACCTTACCACTGACCGCCCTGTCCAGCGAGGCCAAGACATTGCCTTCCACATGCCGGTAGAGAGCCAGAATCGCCTTCTGTGAGAAAAAGTGGCGTGTGGGAACCTGCCACTGAGGAACCGCACATTGCACAAACTCACGGAAGGGGGCCGAGTCTACCAACTGAAAAGGCAGCAGTTGAAGCGCTAGCAATTTAGCCAAGCTAGCATTCAACCGCTGGGCATGTGGATGGCTGGGAGTGAACTTCTTTCGACGGTCCAGCAGCTGGGGCAGGGAAATTTGCCTGCTAGAATCGGACGTTGGTGTACTGCTAGCAGAGTGCCCGCAAGTACTTGGCTGTGACACACCTAATTCTACACCTTCATTCCTCTCAGAGCAGGTTTCAGAGAGGACTGAAGGTATAGTGGGGTTGGAGATCCCAGCTGATGCGGTGCAAGAAGAGGTCAGCTTTGTTCTTTGGTGTGGGTCTTTAAGGTAGGCTTGCCAACGAGCTGCATGGCAGGTCAACATATGTCTGGTCAAGCATGTGGTGCCCAAGCGGGTGATGTTTTGGCCACGCGATATACGCTTGAGACATATGTTGCAAACAGCAGCTGTGCGATCTGATGCACTCGACTCAAAAAAGGCCCACACCAAAGAACTTTTTGAATAACGGGCAGAGGCAGCACCCTGCACAGGCGGAGCTCTGCGGTGTGATTCCGTCAGTGTGCTGCCCTTACGCTGGCCCCCCGAGGGCATCCTGCCTCGTTGGAGATGTGCCTCCTCCTCATCCTCCTCCTCCTCCTCTCTCCTCATCACTGGAGCCAATCTGGCAGTATGCTGCAGCTGCTGGAACATGACTGCCAGATTGGTGTCCTTCTTGAGCATCCCCTCTCTCTGCTCTCACGCTACTGCCTTCCTCTAGCTGGGTATCATCATCAGACCCTTCGAAACGCTGGGCATCCTCCTGGAGCATGTACCCAACACTGTGCTCAAACAGTTCGGGGGACTCCTCAGGAGGACATGGTTGGTCTAGGGAAGGAGTGACTGATGATGACATTTATACCAGGGAAGAGGACGCTTTGGCAGCTGCTTTGCCAGTACCCTGAGCCTGGGTGAGAGAGGATGAGGAGGATGAGGAGGGCTTGGTCATCCACTCTACCAAGTCTTCGGCATGATGCGGCTCAACACGTCCAGCTGCCGAAAAGAAGGACAAGCGTGTCCCATGGCCACGTGCTGATGGCGATGCACCGCGTCCACGACCAGCACTGTTGTCTCTAGACACAGAGCCTGCTTGCCCTCTTTTTTTGGCTCCTGACTGTCTGCCTCTCCTTGTTTGCCTTCCAGACATTCTAATGGCCTGCAGGGAAATGGGAAAAGCAGCAATACAGGCTAAGTTAAGGTGTAATATGGTCAGGAGGCACACTCCGCCCTCTGTAAGTGCCGCAAAATCCTGTTGGTGTAACACACCAGGAAAAAGCAGCAATACAGGCTAAGTTAAGGTGTAATATGGTCAGGAGGTACACTCTGCCCGCTGTAAGTGCCGCAAAATCCTGTTGGTGTAACACACCAGGAAAAAGCAGCAATACAGGCTAAGTTAAGGTGTAATATGGTCAGGAGGTACACTCTGCCCGCTGTAAGTGCCGCAAAATCCTGTTGGTGTAACACACCAGGAAAAAGCAGCAATACAGGCTAAGTTAAGGTGTAATATGGTCAGGAGGCACACTCCGCCCGCTGTAAGTGCCGCAAAACCCTGTTGGTGTAACACACCAGGAAAAAGCAGCAATACAGGCTAAGTTAAGGTGTATTATGGTCAGGAGGTACACTCCGCCCGCTGTAAGTGCCGCAAAATCCTGTTGGTGTAACACACCAGGAAAAAGCAGCAATACAGGCTAAGTTAAGGTGTAATATGGTCAGGAGGTACACCCCGCCCGCTGTAAGTGCCGCAAAATCCTGTTGGTGTAACACACCAGGAAAAAGCAGCAATACGGGCTAACTTCAGGTGTATAATGTGCAGAAGGCTTAGCAACAATGACACTGACACTGTCCCCTGCCTATCCTTCTCTCTCCCTGCACACAAGGTTTATCAAAGTATATGACACTGACACTCTCCCTGCCTATCCTTCTCTCTCCCTGCACACAAGGTTTAGCAAAGAATATGACACTGACACTGTCCCCTGCCTATCCTTCTCTCTCCCTGCACACAAGGTTTATCAAAGTATATGACACTGACACTCTCCCTGCCTATCCTTCTCTCTCCCTACACACAAGGTTTAGCAAAGAATATGACACTGACACTCTCCCTGCCTATCCTTCTCTGTCCCTACACACAAGGTTTAGCAAAGAATAGATTTGACAAGATTTGACACTGTCCCTGCCTATCCTTCACTTTCCCTGCTCCGGAACACACTACACAAGGCCACCGCGCTGGCGGCCTTTTATAGTGTGGGGCAGGTACTAAACCCCCTCAGCTATAATTGGCCACAGGCATCCTGCCTGTGGCCAATCATTGCTCTCCTCGCTGCCGGCGCTGTGATTGGCCAAGCATGCTTTGTTCGACTCGAACACCGAGCTCATCCCTACTCACGAACTGCACGACAAAACTGTGGTTTTGCACGAGGCTCAAATAAGGCTTCATATGGAGACTTGACGAATGACTCGCAAATTCCACAGCAGGGTTTTGATGACACGGGGTATCTGGCAAACAACGGTGCGTGAAACGAAGAAATTCTACGAATCCTACCGGCGACAGTTTGAAAAAGACTCGATCTACAAAAAAGCAAGAACGGAGTACCGAAAGCATGTGAAAAGTTCGGACACGCAGCTTGCAAACACGAAGTGCGTTGGGAGAGTCGTGTGACTGGGTTCGCATTGGACTGGGGCGGGTGTGCAACACATCCGAAGAGCGTGGTGTTACGCTGTGCATGATGCACAGAAAATGACTTTAGTTTGGTAAACAAATGAGAGAAGAAACATGTACAAAAGATTTGTAAGTTCCGCTGCGAAACTAAAACACACGGTATGGGGGAAAACAACGAATGGCAACGGTAGAAAGTATGCAATGTATCTGATACGAATCAGTTTGCAAATATATGTGTAGCGGCCTCACTCTCCCTCTCTGCTTAATCGCTTCCTTGGCTTGTGTCTAGGGGTACCTGGGAGAGGAGAGTGCAGGAACACTTTGCCAAGCTCTCACCTCGTATGTGTATGAGGGTTGAGCAAAGTCACTTGAATTACCTTCGGGTCTGTTCTCTGCATACAAAGCCTCTGCTTGTTCCGTGGAGATGTGTCTGCCAGTAATAGAGCCCCACACCAATAAAAGTCCAACACACCTTTATTTCTCCATTTGCCAAGGTGAACATAAACAGTTGAACTTTAGTAACAGACAGACAGGGGTGTGGATACGAGTAGGCCCAGGCACAAATGAACTCTCCTATTCCTTTGCAAGCGAATAGGCTTGGCGCACGGTCTCTGCCACCGACCGTGAGATTGGTCGCTGCCACCGACCGGGTGAACTCTTGAGGCCCCTGCCACAGGCCTAATAGCAGGTCTCTGCCACTGACCTGAGTTGACTAGTTGGACCGCTGCCACCGGTCATAGAACATGAACCACCATCCTGTATGAATTGGCCCCTGTTCGGGAAAGATATCCATCCGAACGGTCTCCGGAGGTTCACCCGGCACTGGCAATGTGCTGCACCAGATCTTCGGTTGAATCCCTCCTCCGGTCCCTTATGCCTCTGGATTCGGGTGCCCAACACCCGGGGCACCCTAGGACAATCCCTCCCTTGTGGGACCCAGTGGAAGGTACTGGGCCCCAGGCCTCCGGTAGAGTACCTCACCCCAGACTGAAGGTGTCTGGGATGGAACACGAACTCCAAGTGTCCAGGCCTAGGCCGCCTGGATACCAACCGCGGACAGCAGCCCTCAGGCTGAAGGTGCCTGGGACTCGAACCCCGTGGCGAAGATGTCCGCCCTCTTTATACCCTCTCCCAGCAAGCACAGCGGGTTCCCTGCCCCGCCGTACAACTGCTGCGAGAGGTCACAAAGGGTACGGCACTGCAGCGATGGTTCAACCCCTGCCCAAAGTGACAGCGCCACCTGCTGGGCCGCAGGGAACTAGACATCACTGATGTCTTCACCAGAATTAAACACACTGAAAAGTACATACCCGCTACATATGAAATGAATCCGATACGAATCGGTAGTAAGGAGTATTAAATTAATCTGATATGAATTGTTTGTGGAGTGTATGCCACCCCTTACTCTGAAACTGAACACCTACCAACCACCCCTCCCCCCAGGCTAATCAAGTGCAGAGAACGCACCAGGTGGGTCTAATTACCACCTCAATCAGCCAAAATAACATATAAAAGGTTATTCAGTTATATAGTTATTGAAAAATTGACAAGTAGAAAATATATTGATACAATCAAGGGTTTTGTACAAATAAATGTCTGTACAGTAGTGTAAAGAATATATATATGTAGCGGGGTGCTGAATTAAGAGGAAGTGTTTGGGTGGTAGTTATGCCCAAACACCCTAATTGTTAGAATACTTGAAACCATTTTGTCCACAGGTGGAGTATTGGTGTACAGTTCCCTGTGGCTGTGGCCTACAGGTGGCGTTGCCATGGTGGGCCAGGGTTGAACCGCTGATACAGTGCTGTGCCTTGTGTGTCCCCTCTCGGCAACCATACAGTGGGTGTGGTATACCTCCTGGGCATGCTGGGAGAGGATATAAAAGGGGCAGACGCTGCCTGTTCAGGGTTCTCATTCCTGTCTGCCCTGGGCACCTTTAGCCCAAGGGTGGGTCTGTGGTTAGTTTTCAAGGGTCCCAGGCACCTTCAGCCCTGGGACTGCAGCAAAAGTCTGGGCCCAGCACCTTCGGCTGGAGCCCACCGGGGATCGAGGAATCTCAGGGTGCCACCTTGCGAGGGGACCCATATCCTAGATGCGGAGGCCGGGGGAGGAACCGTTCCGAAGGACTGGTGCGGAAGTCATAGTGAAGGAAGGGTCCCGGTAACTCTCTGGAGGGATGTCTTCTCCTTGAACAGAGACCAAGTTCACCAGGTCTGTGGCAGAGACCAAGTGTAAAGTTCGAGCATCATTTCGGCTGCTAGTCCCAAGCTAGGGAGACTATCCGAATGGGCTGAGTCTGCTTGAGATCTGGAGCAGTGAATTGTGTAACGTTTGTGCCTGGACCTCATCCACCTCTTACGCTGTCCTGTTCTCCCTCCAACCTTTCCTGTCAGAGACTGTGTTTTATAAGAAATAAACCTCTACGTTGGAGTGCAGCTGGTGTGGACATTCAAGTTACTGTGGGGATACAAGGACTTGTCTTTATTCAACATAGAGGTGAGAGACATTCTCTGGTAGGGATGAGCTTCGTGTTCGAGTCGAACATACGTTCGACTCGAACATCGGCTGTTCGATCGTTCGACGAAGATCGAACGATTTGGGCCGTTCGCGCCAAATTCGAGTGACGCGAACGGCCCACAATGCACTACGCCATCGCAGTGTCATCCAGGCGCTGTGATTGGCCAAGCATGCACTGTGACCCCGCATGCTTGGCCAATCACAGCGCCGGCAGCGAGGAGAGCAATGATTGGCCACAGGCAGGATGCCTGTGGCCAATTATTGCTGAAGGGGTTTAGTACATGCCCCACACTATAAAAGGCCGCCAGCGCGGCGGCCTTGTGTAGTGTGTTCCGGAGCAGGGAAAGAGAAGCATAGGCAGGGACAGTGTCATTTTTTTCCTTTACTAATCCTGGATTCCTTGTGTTTAGGGACAGAGAAGGATAGGTAGGGAGAGTGTCAGTGTGTCATTCTGTGCTAAACCTTGTTTGTAGGGACAGAGAAGGACAGTGAGGGAAAGTGTCAGTGTGCTATTCTGTGCTAATCCTTGTTTGTAGGGACAGAGAAGGACAGTGAGGGAAACTGTCAGTGTGCTATTCTGTTCTAAACCAATCTTGCTGAACCGTATTTGAAATCCTTGAGTTTAGGGACAGAGAAGGACACTCGTGGAAACTATCAGTGTGCTATTCTGTGCTAAATCTTGTTTGTAGGGACAGAGAAGGACAGTGAGGGAAAGTGTCAGTGTGCTATTCTGTCCTAAACCAATCTTGCTGAACCATATTTGAAATCCTTGAGTTTAGGGACAGAGAAGGACACTCGTGGAAACTATCAGTGTGCTATTCTGTGCTAAATCTTGTTTGTAGGGACAGAGAAGGACAGTGAGGGAAAGTGTCAGTGTTCTATTCTGTCCTAAACCAATCTTGCTGAACCATATTTGAAATCCTTGAGTTTAGGGACAGAGAAGGACACTCGGGGAAACTGTCAGTGTGCTATTCTGTTCTAAACCAATCTTGCTGAACCATATTTGAAATCCTTGAGTTTAGGGACAGAGAAGGACACTCGTGGAAACTATCAGTGTGCTATTCTGTGCTAAATCTTGTTTGTAGGGACAGAGAAGGACAGTGAGGGAAACTGTCAGTGTGCTATTCTGTTCTAAACCAATCTTGCTGAACCATATTGGAAATCCTTGAGTTTAGGGACAGAGAAGGACACTCGGGGAAACTATCAGTGTGCTATTCTGTGCTAAATCTTGTTTGTAGGGACAGAGAAGGACAGTGAGGGAAAGTGTCAGTGTGCTATTCTGTCCTAAACCAATCTTGCTGAACCATATTTGAAATCCTTGAGTTTAGGGACAGAGAAGGACACTCGGGGAAACTGTCAGTGTGCTATTCTGTTCTAAACCAATCTTGCTGAACCATATTTGAAATCCTTGAGTTTAGGGACAGAGAAGGACACTCGTGGAAACTATCAGTGTGCTATTCTGTGCTAAATCTTGTTTGTAGGGACAGAGAAGGACAGTGAGGGAAACTGTCAGTGTGCTATTCTGTGCTAAACCAATCTTGCTGAACCATATTTGAAATCCTTGAGTTTAGGGACAGAGAAGGACACTCGTGGAAACTATCAGTGTGCTATTCTGTGCTAAATCTTGTTTGTAGGGACAGAGAAGGACAGTGAGGGAAACTATCAGTGTGCTATTCTGTGCTAAACCAATCTTGCTGAAGCATATTGCAAATCCTTGTGTTTAGGGACAGAGAAGGATAGGCAGGGGACAGTGTCAGTGTCTTTGTTGCTTAGCCTCCTGCACAGTATACACCTGAAGGTAGCCCTTATTGCTGTTTTTCCCATCTCCCTGCAGGCCATCCATTAAAATGTCTGCAAGGCAAACAAGGAGAGGCAGACAGTCAGGAGGCAAAAAAAGAGGGCAAGCAGGCTCTGTGTCTGGGGGCAACAGTGCTGGTCGTGGACGCGGTGCATTGTCATCAGCACGTGGCCATGGGACACGCTTGTCCTTCTTTTCGGCAGCTGGACATGTTGAGCCACATCATGCTGAAGACTTGGTAGAGTGGATGACCAAGCCCACCTCATCCTCCTCATCCTCTCTCACCCAGGCTCAGGGTACTGGCAAAGCAGCTGCCAAAGCGTCCTCTTCTCTGGTATCAATGTCATCATTAGTCACTCCTTCCCTAGACCCACCATGTCCTCCTCCTGAGGAGTCCCCCAAACTGTTTGAGCACAGTGTTGGGTACATGCTCCAGGAGGATGCCCAGCGTTTCGAAGGATCTGATGATGATACCCAGCTAGAGGAAGGCAGTAGCGTGAGAGCAGAGAGAGGGGATGCTCAAGAAGGACACCAATCTGGCAGTCATGCTCCAGCAGCTGCAGCATACTGCCAGATTGGCTCCAGTGATGAGGAGGGAGGGGATGATGAGGTCACTGACTCCACGTGGGTGCCTAATAGGAGAGAGGAGGAGGAGGAGGATGAGGAGGAGGCACATCTCCAACGAGGCAGGATGCCCTTGAGTGGCCAGCGTATGGGCAGCACACCGACGGAATCACACCGCAGAGCTCCGCCTGTGCAGGGCGCTGCCTCTGCCCGTCATTCAAAAAGTTCTTTGGTGTGGGCCTTTTTTGAGGCGAGTGCATCAGATTGCACAGCTGCTGTTTGCAACATATGTCTCAAGCGTATATCGCGTGGCCAAAACATCAGCCGCTTGGGCACCACATGCTTGATCAGACATATGTTGACCTGCCATGCAGCTCGTTGGCAAGCCTACCTTAAAGACCCACACCAAAGAACAAAGCGGACCTCTCCTTGCACCGCATCAGCTGGGATCTCCAACCCCACTATACCTTCAGTCCTCTCTGAAACCTGCACTGAGAGGAATGAAGGTGTAGAATTAGGTGTGTCACAGCCAAGTACTTGCGGCCACTCTGCTAGCAGTACACCGACGTCCGATTCTAGCAGGCAAATTTCCCTGCCCCAGATGCTGGACCGTCGAAAGAAGTTCACTCCCAGCCATCCACATGCCCAGCGGTTGAATGCTAGCTTGGCTAAATTGCTAGCGCTTCAACTGCTGCCTTTTCAGTTGGTAGACTCGGCCCCCTTCCGTGAGTTTGTGCAATGTGCGGTTCCTCAGTGGCAGGTTCCCAAATGCCACTTTTTCTCACGGAAGGCGATTCCGGCTCTCTACAGGCATGTGGAAGGCAATGTCTTGGCCTCGCTGGACAGGGCGGTCAGCGGTAAGGTGCATATTACCGCTGACTCATGGTCCAGCAGGCATGGACAGGGACATTACCTTTCTTTCACGGCCCATTGGGTCACTCTTTTGGCAGCTGGGAAGGATGCAGGACAAGGTGCAGTAGTGTTGGAGGTTGTTCCACCGCCACGCCTCCAAAATGCTACTACTGGTTGTGACACACCTCTCTCCTCCACCCCCTCCTCTTCTTCTTCCTCCATGGCCTCTTCCTGTGGTTTGTCCTCGGAACCAGCGGTGCTCCGTAGGCGTTCAAGGGGCTACGCAAGTACGCAGGCAAAAAGATGCCATGCCGTGCTTGCGCTGGTGTGTTTGGGGGACAGGAGCCACACTGGGGCAGAGGTGCTGTCTGCTCTGCAGGGGCAGGCCGAGAGGTGGTTGACGCCACGCCAGCTTAAGCCAGGAATGGTGGTTTGCGACAATGGCACCAACCTCCTCTCCGCCCTCCGACAGGGACAACTGACCCATGTGCCCTGTATGGCTCACGTCCTTAACCTGGTGGTGCAGCGGTTCTTGGGCAGGTACCCGGGCTTACAGGATGTCCTGAGGCAGGCCAGGAAAGTCTGTGTGCATTTCCGCAGATCTTATAATGCCAGTGCTCGCCTGGCTGAGCTGCAAAAGGAGTTGAACCTGCCCAAGAACCGCCTTATATGTGACATGCCCACCAGGTGGAACTCAACATTGGCCATGCTGCAGCGGCTGCACACGCAGCAGAGGGCCATCAATGAGTACCTGTGCGACTACGGCACCAGGACAGGGTCAGGGGAGCTCGGGTTTTTTTCACCACGCCAGTGGGGCATGATCAGGGATGCATGCACTGTCCTGGCACCATTTGAGGAGGCCACGAGGATGGTGAGCAGTGACAGTGCATGCATCAGTGACACTGTACCTCTTGTCCACCTGTTGGAGCACACGCTGCGTGGAATAATGGACAGGGCACTTGAGGCAGAACAGAGGCAGGAAGAGGAGGACTTCCTTGCCTCTCAAGGCCCCCTTTACCCAGACAGTGTTCCTTCTGTCCCACCCATCGCACAGGAGGAGGAGGAGGAGGATTGTGTCAGCATGGAGGCAGGGCCAGATTAAGAACATCATGGGCCTGGTGCTGAGGATTTTGGTGGGCCTTTTCTAAATAATAAATAAATAAATATGCAAACAATTTTTTGTTATAACAAATTAAATTAGAGAGAGAGAGGGAGGATGAGAAAGAGAGAGGGTGAGAGGGGTGAGGGGTAAGGGAGGGAGGATGAGGAAGAAAGGGGGGATGAGAAAGAGAGGATGCGCATGAGCATGCGTGGGAATGACATCAACGCAGCCCGGCCAAGGCAAGTGACCGAAGGCACAGAGCCCAGAAGGAAGACCGGGTGAAAATGGAAGCGCTCAGGACCTGCCGGATTGATCACAGCGCTGGAGGGCTCAGTCTGACAATTTAAATGTACCCTAATGTGCTAATATGCTGTGCATACTTGTACATTATGGCAAAACCTACCTCAGGGCCTCTAAAAAGTAGTCATGTTAGCGAAGTTTACTACCGCTTTATTATCACAGGATCCCAGGAGCCTCTCATGGGGCCCCTACTGACCCGGTGGCCTTTGGTCAGTGCCTAAGTGCATAGTTGCCAACATTTCAAAAATATTTTTAAGGGGCACTTTTTTCACCAGTGCTATATTTAGAGTAGCTGAGATCCCCTATGTTCCTCTATACATCACAATAGTAATCACAAAATGAAATGAGTACTAATAATGGGGCAGAACAAATATGAGGACTGAGAAGATTTCCTTCAGTTGAACTAACAAAATTGTGCCTTTTCTAGATCTGGTAACATTGAGGATATTCTGTATAATTTTAAATAACTGTTTTTTGTGGGTAAGAGGCTTAGGGGAGGAGTATGGACGGTATAAAACTGGGAAGTATGTGCAGGTAATGGAGAGGAATGTGGAGGGTCTAACAGTGGGCACTATGTACAGGAGAGTAGTGTGGAGGGTATGGCAGAAGGCACTATGTACAGGAGAGGAGTTTGAAGGGTATGACAGTGGGCAGCATTCACAGCAGAGGAGTGTGGAGGGTATGACAGAGGGTGGTATGTACCGGAGAGGAGTGTGGAGGGTATGAAAGTGGGCAGTATGTACAGAAGAGCAGTGTGGAGAGTATGACAGTGGGCAGTATGTACAGGAAAGGAATGTGGAGGGTATGATGGGGGCAGTATGTACAGGAGAGAAATGTGGAGAGAAAGATAGTTGGCAGTATGTACAGGAAAGGAGTGTGAAGGGTAAGGTTAGGTTACAGTATGTACAGGAGAGGAGTGTGGAGGGTAAGGTTGGGTTACAGTATGTACAGGAGAGGAGTGTGGATGGTATGATAGCGGGCAGTATGTACAGGAGAGGGGTGTGGAGGGTATAATGGGGGCAGTATGTACAGGAGAGGAGTGTGGAGGGTGTCATGGATATGCAGTAGTGTTTGTCTGTCAGCTTACCTTCCTTCCCATGTGTTCATCTTAGAGGCCTGAGCCCTTTTACCTGGCTTCCTTTATAATCTCCTCCCAGCCAGACTCCACCCCAGGCCCTATCACAGAACACTATATTAACCTGTGCACTGCAAGCCTGCTTTGCTGATCAACGTGTTTGTTAGGCATTGTGTGTTTGGGTTCCTGCCTGCCGTGTGCTACGTCTGTCTCTCTGTTACGTTATTGGCTTGTCCCCGACTATCCCTGTCTGCTCGTGACCCTTGACCTTCGGCTCGTTCTTCGTTATCCTTGTCTGCTTGTGGCCCCTGACCTTCAGCTTGTTATTTGGATCTCTCTCATCTTGTGCTGCTGCTTCCCCTCTTTTCCCCTTATCCTACGGAGCGTGAGCTAGGAAACTCCAGGGGCCGCGACCTGGTCCCAGCCTGCAGCTAACATCCTCACCACTAGAGGCCCTGGAGAAGACCAGCTGGGTCTTAGACTCCGCGCCCTGGGGAATCTTGGCTCTAGCTTCCGTTTGGATCCCAGTTGTGCTCCTCTGGTCCCGCTTTCCACAACCACCCAGTTTCCTATCCGCAGAAGCCAGCCATAGGGTTCACTACCTCGCGGTGCACTCCTGTCCCCCTACGGTGTGCATCTGTCACCTGGCCACAGGTGACCCTGACAGTTTGATCAGCCATGAACCCGGCTGACATCCCGTTACCCGTGGATGATCCGTTGCAGGGCATAGTTTGCAGACTTGAAACCCAGGAATCGAATCAGACTCAGGTGATGCGATTCCTCCAGGATCTGGCTTCTCGCTTTGAGCAGCTTCAGGCCTCCTTGGGAACCCTGAATCCGCAACCTCAAATACAACCAGCGGCTGCACCTATTGCACCAGTCGCAGCCACACACTCACTACAACTGCCAGCTCCGTCCCGTTTCTCTGGGGACTCCAAGGCTTGCAGGGGGTTCCTTAGTCAATGCACAATTCATTTTGAGCTCCAGCCCCAAAACTTCCTGTCTGATCGGGCTAAGGTAGCCTATATCATTTCCCTCCTCTCTGGTGAAGCTTTAGCCTGGGCAGCCCCTCTGTGGGAACTGAATGATCCAGTGGTTTCTAGCCTGTCTGGCTTCTTGAAACTTTTTCGGAATATCTTCGAAGAACCGGCTCGTGTCTCTTCAGCGGCCAGCGCCCTTTTACGTCTCCGCCAAGAGTCTGCTTCTGTGGGACAGTATGCCCTTCATTTCCGCATACTGTCGGCTGAGTTGAGCTGGAACAATGAGGCCTTAGTCGCAACCTTTTTGCATGGCCTGTCTGATAGAGTGAAGGATGAATTAGCAGGAAGAACCATCCCCACTGATCTGGCCGGCGTTATCTCCTTGTGTAACCAGATCGATATTCGCTTTCAGGAGAGGACCTTAGAAAAGCAACACCAGCACTCCTTGGTTCTTAGTCAGCCTGAGCTCCCCTCTCTTCGACCCGTAGAGCATCTCCTACCAGCTGAGGAACCCATGCAGCTGGGTCGGACCAGGCTATCCCCCGAGGAACGTGCTAGGCGCAGAACTCTTGGTCTGTGTCTTTACTGTGGGGGCAAAGGTCATTTTCGTGACACTTGCTCTCTTTGTCCAGAAAAACGTCCGGGTCCACTTCATCTGGAAAGTTGAGTATTGGACCCAGAAATATCACCCTCCCCTTCTCGTCTTCTGCTTTCTGTGTTCCTTCATGTTGGTGCTTCTTCTCATTCGGTCTCAGCATATCTGGATTCCGGAGCCGCTTGTAATTTCATGGACTGGGAAATCGCATCGTCCATGAGACTTACTCTTTTGCCCCTCACCACGCCATTGGTGGTCTTGGCGATTGATGGTACTGTTCTCCAAGGGGGACCTATCCGCTTCCAGACCCTCCCTGTTAAGATGTCGGTAGGGACACTCCACCAGGAGTGGATATCCTTCCTTATCTTACCCAAGGCCTCAACGCCTATAATTTTGGGTCTCCCATGGTTACAGCTCCATTCTCCTCATGTGGACTGGACTACTGGACAGATCCTGGCTTGGGGTCCCTCCTGTTCCTCGTCCTGCCTACCCAAGGTTGCCCCCTGTGAATCTGAGCCGGTCATTCATTCCGGGTTGCATAACCATTTACATTTCTCTGTCCCTAACCACCCTTGGACGCACAGCCAGGCTAGCTTGTCTACAAGTCCTGCAGTCGCTACGTCTTGCGATGCGATTCAGGTAGTCGCTACACCTGACTCAGCTATTCACTCTGCCTCTGTACTAGTTATGCCAGTCCAGCCCATGCCCAGTGAGCCTCCTACTTTTTCTTGTTCGGGACATTCTGCTTCTCCTTCAGCCATTCAGCTTGACTCCGGCGACATGTCACCTTCTAACCAACCTGACTTCAGGGTTCCACTGACATCTGCCCAATCTGATGGTCCTGTGCAAGATGACCAGTTCCCCTTTAAGGGTCTAGGGGTCCCTCCTCAGATTCCTGTTGATCCTCTCATGCCCTTGCTTATTCCTAGAGAGCCTTTGGTCCTCAATAGATCTTCTTGTCATCTCCCTACCTCGTTTTCGGTCTCTGAGGATAATCTTAAGTACGAGGTTAGACAAGTTCTGGATTCTCGGCTCTGCAGAGGCATTCTTCAGTACCTTGTGCATTGGAGAGGGTTTGGTCCTGAGGAGGCGTCTTGGATCGCTGCATCTGATGTCGCTGCACCTCATCTGTTGAGAAGGTTTCATCAGAGATTTCCCTTTAAGCCTGGGTCCAGGCGGGGGAGGGCCCATAAGAGGGAGGGTACTGTCATGGATATGCAGTAGTGTCTGTCTGTCAGCTTACCTTTCTTCCCATGTGTTCATCTTAGAGGCCTGAGCCCTTTTACCTGGCTTCCTTTATAATCTCCTCCCAGCCAGACTCCACCCCAGGCCCTATCACAGAACACTATATTAACCTGTGCACTGCAAGCCTGCTTTGCTGATCAACGTGTTTGTTAGGCATTGTGTGTTTGGGTTCCTGCCTGCCGTGTGCTACGTCTGTCTCTCTGTTACGTTATTGGCTTGTCCCCGACTATCCCTGTCTGCTCGTGACCCTTGACCTTCGGCTCGTTCTTCGTTATCCTTGTCTGCTTGTGGCCCCTGACCTTCAGCTTGTTATTCGGATCTCTCTCATCTTGTGCTGCTGCTTCCCCTCTTTTCCCCTTATCCTACGGGGCGTGAGCTAGGAAACTCCAGGGGCCGCGACCTGGTCCCAGCCTGCAGCTAACATCCTCACCACTAGAGGCCCTGGAGAAGACCAGCTGGGTCTTAGACTCCGCGCCCTGGGGAATCTTGGCTCTAGCTTCCGTTTGGATCCCGGTTGTGCTCCTCTGGTCCCGCTTTCCACAACCACCCAGTTTCCTATCCGCAGAAGCCAGCCATAGGGTTCACTACCTCGCGGTGCACTCCTGTCCCCCTACGGTGTGCATCTGTCACCTGGCCACAGGTGACCCTGACAGAGGGTATGATAGTGGGCAGTATGCACAGGAGAGGAGTGTGGAGGGTATGACAGTCGGCACTATGTACAATAGAGGAGTTTATGAATGTGGGCAGTATGTACAGGAGAGGAGTGTGAAGGGTATGACAGTGAGCAGTATGTACAGGAGAGGAGTGTAGACGGTATGATACTGAGCAGTATGTACATTAAATGTGTGTGGAGGGTAAGACAGTGAGCAGTATGCACAGGAGAAGAGTGTGGAGGGAATGACAGTGGGCAGTATGTACAGGTGAGGAGGGTATGACAATAGGCAGTATGTACAGGAAAGGAATGTGGAGGGTATGAGAGCGAGCAGTATGTAAAGGAGAGGAGTGTGGAGGGTATGACAGCCGGCACTATGTACAATAGAGGAGTTTATGAAAGTGGTCAGTATGTACAGGAGAGGAGTGTGGACAGTATGATACTGAGCAGTATGTACATGAGATGAGTGTGGAGGGTAAGACAGTGAGCAGTATGTACAGAAGAGAAGTGTAGAGGGTAAGACAGTGAGCAGTATGTACAGAAGAGAAGTGTAGAGGGTATGACAGTGAAGAGTGGGGAGGATATGACAATGGGCAGTATGTACAGGATAGAGGTGTGGAGGGTATGACAGTGGGCACTATGTATAGGAGAGAAGTGTGGAGGGTATGACAGTGAACAGTATGTACAGGAGAGGAGTGTGGAGGGTATGATGGTGGGCACTATGTATAGGAGAGAAGTGTGGAGGGTATGACAGTGGACACTATGTATAGGGAAGGAGCGTGGAGGGTATGACAGTGAGCAGTATGCACAGGAGAGGAGTTTGGAGGGTATGACGGTGGGCACTATGTATAGGAGAGAAGTGTGGAGGGTATGACAGTGGGTACTATGTATAGGAGAGGAGTGTAAAGGGTTTGACAGTGGGCACTATGTATAGGAGAGGAGTGTGGAGGGTATGACAGGGGGCACTATGTATAGGAGAGGAGTGTGGAGGGTATGACAGTGAGCTGTATGTACAGGAGAGGAGTGTGGAGAGTACGACAGTGGGCACTATGTACAGGAGAGAAGTGTATGACAGCGGGCACTATGTACAGGAGAGGAGTGTGTAGGGTATGACAGTGGGCACTATGTATAGGGAAGGAGCGTGGAGGGTATGACAGTGAGCAGTATGCACAGGAAAGGAGTGTGGAGGGTATGACGGTGAAGAGTGGGGAGGATATGACAATGGGCAGTATGTACAGGATAGAGGTGTGGAGGGTATGACAGTGGGCACTATGTATAGGAGAGAAGTGTGGAGGGTATGACAGTGAACAGTATGTACAGGAGAGGAGTGTGGAGGGTATGACAGCGGGCACTATGTATAGGAGAGAAGTGTGGAGGGTATGACAGTGAAGAGTGGGGAGGATATGACAATGGGCAGTATGTACAGGATAGAGGTGTGGAGGGTATGACAGTGGGCCCTATGTATAGGAGAGAAGTGTGGAGGGTATGACAGTGAACAGTATGTATAGGGAAGGAGCGTGGAGGGTATGACAGTGAGCAGTATGCACAGGAGAGGAGTGTGGAGGGTATGACGTTGGGCACTATGTATAGGAGAGGAGTGTGGAGGGTATGACAGTAGGCACTATGTATAGGAGAGGAGTGTGGAGGGTATGACAGTGAGCTGTATGTACAGGAGAGGACGACAGTGGGCACTATGTACAGGAGAGAAGTGTATGACAGCGGGCACTATGTACAGGAGAGGAGTGTGTAGGGTATGACAGTGGGCACTATGTATAGGAGAGAAGTGTGGAGGGTATGACAGTGAGCAGTATGTACAGGAGAGAAGTGTGGAGAGTATTTACAGGTGAAGAGGATAAAGGGAATCTGGGAAGGAAAAATGTAAAGGTTTGTGGAAGGATGTTTAGGGACTGCGTAGTGGTTAAGCGGGCCATACATGGATTGAAATTACGCCAATTAAGCAGAGACCAGCCATAGTCGATCTATGTATGGGCTAGCTGGTTTTACACAAGTCAATCTATTATCTGACTTGAGTACAACCAGCCTGTCAGGTTTTTCCCAAAACAATCAGTGCTGCCAGCTATAGTTAGCAACACTAATCATTGTATTCGCAGGCAGAACACAATAACACTGCAGGAGTGATTCCCCCATCCACAGGTCAGCAGGTGAGAGGGTGTGTGGGGACAGGCTGGGGAGAGATACTAGTAAGTGGCTGGGTAGGCCCTGGCTAGTATCAGAGCCAGATACACACAGGTTACATACGCCACGATCGTTAGAGCGAGAACAATAATTCTAGCACTAGACCCCCTCTGTAACTCTCAACATGTAACCTGTAAAAAAATTCAAAGCATCGCTTAGTATACAACAAAATAAATCGTGATAACTTTAGTGTTTTTTTTTTTTTTTTTTTTTTTATGAATCAAACAAACAGTCTCTTTAAAAAAAAACAGGTTTGAAAAATTGCTGCGCAAATACCGTGTAACATAAAAAGTTGCAAAGACCACCATTTTATTCCATAGGGTCTCTGCTAAAACAATATATAATGTTTGAGGGTTCTGAGTAATTTTCTAGCAAAAAACAAATGATGATTTTTACATGTAGGAGAGAAGTTTCAGAATTGGCCTACTATAAGACCCCTTTAACACTGAGGGCGTTTTGCAGGCGCTATAGCGTTAAAAATAGCGCCTGCAATCCGCCCTTAAACAGGTGCTCTATTCACACTGGAGCGGTGCGCTGGCAGGGCGTCAGAAAAAGTCCTGCCAGCAACTTCTTTAGAGTGCATTAGGAGCGGTGAACTCACCGCTCCTAATGCGCTCCTGCCCATTAAAATCAATGGGCAGCACCGCCGTATGCTGGAAATACGCCGCTGTAGCGGCACATCTCGGGCGTTTTTTTACCCTTTCTCGGTCGCTGGCGGGGGTTAAAAGCGCCCTGCTAGTGGCCGAAATGTGCCGCAAATCCGACGGTAAAATAGCAGCGTTTTACCGCTATTTTACCGCCAACGCTCGGGGCGGCATAGTGTGAAAGCAGTCTTAGTGATATACAAATAATTATGATAAGCACTGTGAGCTCATCCTCTCTGCTGCAGAGTGTGTCAGCTTGTATTTAAACTGGCCGCTCTGTATATAGCTTCTAACAGGCTGCGGAAGCAGCCCCGTATCTCCGGAACCATAAATGATAGCAGCCCCATATTTTGACCAGTGGTGGGGTGGGTCTTCAGCTGCATACCCCCCAATATGGGGTCTCTGTGGCCCCTGGTCACCGAGCTACAATCCTCGAAGCCGATCTTTTTATTTATTTCTTTTTTTTTTTTGATTTTTTTTTTTGTTTGTTTTTTTTTGGGCAAATGGGCCTATCTTGAGGAAGGGGCCTGGAGCTGCAGCTCCAATAGCCCCTATGTTAATCCGGCCCTGCATGGAGGTGGAGGCTGGCACTCAGCATCATCAGCAGCAGTCTTTTAGGGATGATTTACAGTCCCAAGAAACCAGTGGACTTGTACGTGGCTGGGAGGAGGTGGCTGCGGATCATGTCGTCCTTAGTGACCCAGAGGACTCCGGACTGAATGCCTCAGCTAACCTATGCTGCATGGCCTCCCTGATCCTGCAAAGTCTGCGGAAGGATCCTCGTATTCTTCGGATCAAGGAGAGGGACCATTACTGGCTGGCCACTCTCCTTGATCCACGGTACAAGGGTAAGGTTGCGGACCTTATGTTACCGTCGCAGAGGGAGCAGAGGATGAGACAACTCCGGGAGGCCTTGCAAAAAGGTCTGTGCAATGCGTTCCCAGAGACTGGGAGGTTACAAACTCCTGGTCCTGGACAACGAGTTGCTGAGGCTTCGGGCAGTCAAAGAAGGAGCGGTGGGGAAGGTGGCCGTCTGACCGATGCGTTCAGACAATTCTTTAGTCCGCAGCCCCAAAGTATGATCGGTTCCAGCAACCATCGCCAGCGTCTGATATACATGGTGCAGGAATACCTAGGGGCAAGGTCAGACTTGGACACCTTCCCCACCGAAAATCCTCTGGCTTACTGGGTCTTGAGGATGGATCACTGGCCAGAGCTTGCACAGTATGCAATTGAGCTACTGGCCTGTCCTGCATCCAGCGTTCTTTCAGAACGCACATTCAGTGCTGCTGGAGGATTTGTCACGGATCACAGGGTGCGCCTGTCCACCGACTCGGTTGATCGACTGACTTTCATCAAGATGAACCAGTCTTGGATCACCACCAGCTACCACACACCTGATGCTGATATAACAGACTAATTGATTTTAAAATGTCACATCCCTTCAAGACTGATGCTGATGCTGAGTGCCTGTGCTGTTATGTTGACTGGCTATCCTCCTCCTCCTCCTCAATGATCCGATTAATGATGATAGCTTGGAAGATCATTTTGGTTTATGGGTGCCGCCACCAGTGGCTAAGGCCCAATTTTTCAGCCCCTGTTTAACAGGGGCGTGTAATTAAAATTTTTGATGCAATACTTTGCAACAGGGCTCATTGCTGTGCTCCAAGTACAGTATCTGTGAGGGGTTGCAGTGTTGTGCCACCAGTGCCTAAGGCCCAATTTTTCAGCCCCTGTTCAACAGGGGCATGCAATTATAATTATTGATCTAATAATTCACAGCAGGGCCCATTGCTGCGCCCACCAAGAGTAACTGTCAGGCCTTACAGTGTTGTGGCACCAGCACCACCATCAAAGGCCCAATTTTTACTACCAGTGTTCAACAATTATATGTTATTACAATTCCTGATATAATAGTTGACAGCAGGGCGTTCCAGCACCCACCAAGAGTAACTGTGAGTGCTTACAGTGTTGTGCCAACACCAACACCTAAGGGGCCAATTTCTGCAGAGTATATACGGCAGGTCCCTACTTTCAAACATCCAACTTACAAACGACTACTACTTGCAAACGGAAGAAGACAACAGGAAGTGAGAGGAAATCTACCCCTTGGAAGGAAAATTCTCTCCTGTAAGAATTAATATGGGAGAAAGGTGTCTCCTCTCTACTGATGCTTTATCACCAATCCTTGTTTCAATAAAAACACCACATTTCAAAAACAGTTGTCATTGGGATGCAAAGTGAGGTGAAATGTTCTGAACAGGGGCACAGACAGCAAAACAAATGTGACAGGGGTGATAACTCTTCCCTATGTTTTCCAAAAAGCTTAAAAATAGGTATTTGGGCTGGAGCTACACTTAAACAATGTAGCTGTTCAAAATTACAAACAGATTCTACATAAGAACAAACCTACAGTCCCTGTCTTGTATGCACCGCCTGTATACGGCTGTTCAGAGTATATAGGGCCTTTTTTATTTTGTGTGCGGGGTACCCCTTAATATCCATACAAGACCCAAAGGGGCTGGTAATGGGCTGGGGTAGGGGGGGGGGGTGTGTGATGGGGTAGCTATGCCATTTTTCTTAAAGATTTTCATCCATATTACCGGGACCAGACATTACATTAAAGCCGCAAGCAGTTTTAAATGGCTTTTTTTTCTTTTGGAAATGTAATTTTGTGCAGGGACAGTTCTAAACACGGGAAACACGTGGCACTTCACAGGCATACTTTAGACACCCCCCAGGTACAATATTTAAAGGAATATTTGACTTTTTTTTTTTCACTTTATGCATCATTAAAATGACTGCTCCCGGAAAACGTCCGTTTTTAAAACTTCTTTTTGCATTGATACATGTCCCCTGGTGCAGAACCCGGGTTCCCAAACTCTGTTTAGGACAATAACATGGATAATAGTCGTTATAATTAGCACTTTAGAATCCGAACGTTCGTATCCATTGTATTTAATAGGGTTCTAATGTTCGTGCGAACTTTCGGTCCGTTCGCGGGTTCTGGTGCGAACCGAACCCGGGGGTGTTCGGCTCATCACTATTCTCTGGTTGTCTGACTGTGGAAGACCCATCAACAACACCGCTCAACCTCTTCACACAGGAGGGTACGGGCTTGTGGTGCGGTGTGCCTCTCTCTTCCTGCGAGGAGCCAAAGTAAATGCAGGTAAAGAAAGGGGTCTGTGCGCTACATATATATATATATATATATATATATATATATATATATAAAATGAATAAATAAATACAATAAAAATATAAATTTGAACAAACTTCTCTATTCAACAATTTGCATTTCTGAACAATACATCTCCATGTGAGAACCAAGAGTCTCATTTTTTATTATGTTTGCTCGAAAACTTAATCAATTTATAATAATGACATTTCTAAAGGAAAAAATGTAATTTAAACTTGCTTGCGGCTGTAATGTATTGCCGACTCCCAGCAATATAGACGAAAAAATCTATGAAAAAAACATCATGGGTCTCTCCCCCAGTTCATACCAGGCCCTTTGGGTCTGGTATGGACTTTAAGGGGAACTCAGTGCCAAATAAAAAAAATTGAAGTAGGGTCCCCCCCAAAATCCATACCAGACCCTTATCCGTCATCCCAAAGCACCCTCCCCATGTTGAGGGCAAGCAACCTGGTATGGTTCAGAAGGGGGGTGGGGGCGCTCGCTCGTCCCCTCCCCTTCCTTGCCTGCCAGGCTGCATGCTCAGACAAGGGTCTGGTATGGATTTTGGGGGGGACCCCACGCCATTTTTTTTTCGTTTTGGTGTGGAGTTCCTCTTAACATCTATACCAGTCCCAAAGGGCATGTGGATGGCTGGGAAAGTATTTTTTTTATGGTTCAACGAATTTGCCTGCTGATATCAACAGGTGATGTACTGCTAGCAGATTGGCTGCAAGTACTTGTGGCACCCATTGCTATACCATCATTCCTCTCAGTGCAGGTTTTTGAGAATCGTTAAGGTATAGTAGGGGTAGAGATCCCAGATGAGCAAGGAAAAGCATACATTTTTTTATGACGTGGGTCTTTCAGGTGCTTTTGCCAATGGACTGCTTGACATTTTCTCATATGACTTGTCAAGCATGTGGTGCTTAAGCGGGTGGTGTTCTGGCCACAATTGATCCGCTTCAGACAGAGATTGCAAACAGCAACAGTGCGATCTACTGCACATGTGTTTGAAAAAAGCCCACACCAATGAACTTTTGGAAGTCAGCAGGGAGTCAGCAGCGCCCTGCACCTGTGGAGCTCTGTAGTGTGATGCAATAGGGTGGATGTCCTTAAGCTGGCCCCTGAAGGACATTCTACCTCGTTTGAGTTGTGCCTCCTCCTCACATTCCTCCTTTGTTCTCTCAGGCCCCCAAGTACAGTCAGGGACCTCATCATCCCCTCCCTCCTTGTCACTGGAACAAACTTGGCAGTATGCTGCAGCTAGGGGAACATGACTGATAGTTTCTTGTCCTTCTGTGGCACCCCCTCTCACTAGGCTCACGTTGCTCCCTTCCTCAACCTAGGAAAAACTTTGGAGCATTCAAATTTCTGCGCATCCTCCAGCAGCATGTAACTGACACTGTGATCGAATAATTCTGGTGACTCCTCCATGCATGATGGAGGGGCTACGGAAGGAGTAGATATGGGCAAGGAACCAGTGAAATAGGCCGCTTTGGCAGCTGTGGTGGAAGGCAAACTACTCTGAGCCTGGGTCACAGAGGATGAGGAGGATGAGGATGGGTTAGTTATCCACTCCACCAACTCTTCTGCATGTTGCTGCTCAATAACACGGCCAGCAGCGGTAAAAAAGGACAAGCTTGCCCCACTTGCAGAGGATGCATCATGTCCGCGACTACCACTTTTCACTGGTTATTCTATAAGACCCCAAATCCCTCCTTTGCACTTAAAAGCATTTAAAACACCAAGTATGGCTGTTTTGAATACTGTAATTTTTTTAAAATTTGGTACCTTCAAGTCTTCTGTAAACCGGAAGTGATGTCATGACATTGCTTCCATATTACTAGATCCGAGACCCGATCGAAGCCGATTCCGGCTTCATTCGGGTCTCCAGGCCAGCCTGCGGAGGTGCCAGCTGGTCACTCAGGCCAACCCGGTGGGACAGGAGAGCCCGGGTGAGCCGCAGAGGTGGCAGGAGGGGGGACATCCCCTCCCACTGGTTGGGATAACAACTGAGTGGCTTCTTAGCCACATCGGTTGTTATCCCAAGAAAACCTATCGAGGTTAAAATGTCTGCGGGCCGGACATTTAGCGGTGGCAGGCTGGATGCGGCCCGCGGGCCATAGGTTGCCGACTCCTGGTTTACATTCACAGAGCTCTGTCCTGTCATCCTGTTCGTTTATCTTTGTTAATCATTGGCCAGCACCCGCGGATCTGCTTGTGCGCTTACTAACCACAGCACAGCTGGCGTGCCGGTAGCGTGCACGTGCCCCCTACCCGAAAGTGCTGCATCACGTACTAGATGCATGGTCTGGCACAAGCTGCTCTGCCATTGTACTCATACGTGAGGTGGTACGCAAACAGTTAAGAGTGGCAGGGGAGCGGAAAAAGCAGGAGATGTTTTCTTTTTTTTTTGTGGATTATATAGCATGCCTAAGGTCCAAAACTGGGGAAAACATAGGCTGTCCTACAGTTCCTGCTATGTGTAAGACATCTCTTACCACAGCAAGATCACATAGTGGACGGTTGCTTTAGGTCCATTTCACACAGGTGTCATTCAAAGAAAAAAGTTTACATACATTTTCAGTTTAATTCAGTATACATTTGTTTTTACATCTGCCCTCCCCCCCCCCCCCCCAGTTCATACCAGGTCCTTTACATCAATTTTTTTTTAATGTTGCGATGTCCCCCCAAATTCATACCAGATCCTTATCTAAGCATTCAGCCTGGCAGGCCAGAAAATTGGGGAGAAGATTATGCACCCCCACCGAAACATGCCCTCAACATGGGGGGTTTCTTGGCAAAGCACCCCCAAGATAAAGCACCTTGTCCCCATGTTGATGAGGACATTCTTTACAACACCGGCCTGGTGGTTGTGGTGTGAGGGGATAACTTATGGGAATCTGGAAGCCCCCTTTAACAAGGGTGCCCCAGAATCTGCCCCCTCTCCATGTAAGTGAGTATGGGGTACATAGTACTTCACCAAGAACAATCAAGTAAAATAAACACATAACACACTTTTGACAAGTCCTTTAGTTAAAAAAATATCATCAATCATGTTGTCCAGCGATGTAGGTCCACATTAATAACGATGAACGATGGCCATCGGCCTGCACACACAAAAAAAAAAACACTGCCTGCTGATCTCGACTGCTCTGGTCACTTGCTGGCACTGAATGACATCTCTGCTTCCTCCCACCACTAAAGTAAACAGTGGGACAGGGTCACCCGGTCGATATCGATAGTAGGATTTTTAAAACAGCTTACCTGTAAAATCCTTTTCTTGGAGTACATCACGGGACACAGAGCGGCATAGTCATTACTATGTGGGTTATATAGAATTACCTTCAGGTGCTGGCACTGGCAACTTCCAAAACAGGAAGTACCCTCCCCTATATAAGCCCCTCCCATCCGGGAGCACCTCAGTTTTGTAGCAAAGCAATACGTGTCCCCAAAAGAGGGGTGGGAGCTCTGTGTCCCGTGATGTACTCCAAGAAAAGGATTTTACAGGTAAGCTGTTTTAAAAATCCTACTTTCTTGTTCATACATCACGGGACACAGAGCGGCATAGTCATTACTATGTGGGACGTCCCAAAGCAATGCCAAATGAGGGGGGGGGATACACCATACATAAGCTGGGCGCCATCAGGCATGAGGATCTTTTGCGGCCTGCAACACACTGCGCCCAAAGGCGACATCCTCCTGACTTCTAACGTCCACCTGGTAAAACCTAGTAAACGTGTGTACTGAAGACCATGTTGCGGCCTTACAAATTTGAGCCAGGGAGGCCTGGTGATGCACTGCCCATGAAGTTCCAACTGCTCTCGTGGAGTGCGCCCTAACTTTGAACGGAGGCGGTCTACTTCTCAAGCCATAGGCTTGTATTATGACCTGTCGAATCCACTTGGCTAAAGTAGATTTTGATGCTGCCTGACCCTTTCTGGGGCCTTCCGGCAGAATAAACAAAGTATCCGTTCTACGAATCTGAGCAGTGGCTTTTAGATAAGCTTTAACTGCTCTTACTACATCCAAAGAATGCAATAACTTTTCCTCTACCGAGCTTGGTTTGGGGAAAAAAGAAGGAAGAACCACATCCTGGTTCAAGTGAAACCTCGATACCACCTTAGGAAGAAAGGCAGGGTGAGGACGTAATACTACTCTGTCCTCATGAATAACCAGATATGGCTCTTTACAGGACATGGCGGCTAATTCCGACACTCTTCTAGCCGAGCATATGGCTACTAAAAATATCAATTTTCTGGTGAGTAGAACCAAGGAAATGTGCCGCAAAGGTTCAAATGGCTGCTTCTGCAGAACCGACAGAACCAAATTTAGATCCCATGGGCATATGGGAGCTTTAATCGGTGGAATAATACGAGTCACCCCTTGCATAAAGGATCTGACAAGTGAATGCATAGCCAGGGGCCTTTGAAATAGTATTGATAAGGCCGAGACCTGACCCCTGATAGTACTTAAGGCAAACTTCCTGTCTACAGCCCACTGTAGGAAGTCCAGAATTCTGCCTATAACGTACTTACGTGGATGCCATTTTCTGGCCTCGCACCAAGCGATGTACGCCTTCCAAACTCTATAGTAGATCTGCCTGGATACAGGCTTCCTGGCATTGATTATAGTTGATACCACAGAGTTAGAGAGACCTCTCTTTTTTTTTAGGATGTGGGATTCAATAGCCAGGCCGTTAAACTTAGAGTTAGTAAGGAAGGGTGGTATATCGTCCCTTGCGAAAGCAGGTCCGGACGACGTGGAAGGGTCCAAGGACTCCCCACAGACATTTTGATGATCTCCGCGTACCAGGCCCTTCGGGGCCACGCTGGAGCCACCAAGATCACCGGCTTCTTTTCCAACCTGACTCTACGAAGGAGTCGAGGCAACAATTGTAGCGGAGGGAATGCATATATCAGTCTGAACTGATCCCAAGGGAACACCAGAGCATCCGAGCCGCAAGCGAGGGGATCCCTTGTCCGGGAGACAAATCTGTCCACCTTTGCGTTGAATCTGGATGCTAGCAGATCTACATCCGGTGTTCCCCACCGCTGACATATCGCTCGGAATACCTCGGGATGAAGGGACCATTCCCCTGGGCATAACTGTTGGCGACTTAGAAAGTCCGCCTTCCAATTCTCCACCCCTGGAATGAAGACAGCTGACATACATGGGACATGCTTTTCTGCCCATTCCAGGATGTGACTTACTTCCCTCTGGGCTGCACGACTCCTGGTGCCTCCCTGATGATTGATATAGGCCACTGCTGTGGCATTTGTCTGATCGAATTCTGACAGGGGACCCTTGGAGTCTGGATGCCCAGGCTACTAGGGCATACCGGGCTGCTCGTATCTCTAAGAGATTGATGGGCAGGGTTTTTACTACATTTGACCATCTGCCCTGGAGAGACCATTGCTCCAGTACTGCCCCCCAGCCTATAAGGCTGGCATCTGTAGTGACCACCTTCCAGGATATCGGACTGAAGGGTTTTCCCTTCTGGAGATTCTGGGGGATCAACCACCAGCAGAGACTCTTCCGAACGGAAGGGGACAAAGCCATCGGGAAGTCTAGAGCCTGACTTTTCCGTTCCAGGCTGACAATATGGCCCTCTGTAAATTCCTTGAGTGGAATTGGGCGTATGGCATAGCTTCGAATGATGCTACCATCTTTCCTAGCAGCCTCATGCACAGGCGTATGGACGGCTGTCTTTTTGCACAAAGTAGGTGGACCAAGTCCCTCAAAGAGGATACTTTGTCTTGAGGTAGGAAAATCCTCCTCTGGTCTGAATCTAGCCGTAGCCCTAGATATACCAGGTTTTTCACTGGCTGTAGGGCTGACTTGTCCAGGTTGATGACCCAACCGTGAGATTCTAGATACTTGATTGTATCGACAATTACCACTTCTAGCTTGGCAACTGAGTGGTCCATCAACAACAGGTCGTCTAGGTATGCCATTATCGTTACACCTCGTGTTCTTAGATCGGCCAACAGTGGGGCCAGAATTTTTGTGAACACTCGTGGTGCTGTGGCCAGACCGAATGGTAAGGCTCTGAACTGAAAATGGCGCCCTTCTACTGCAAAGCGTAGAAATTTTGATGACCTGGAAAGATGGGAACATGCAAGTAAGCATCTTTGATGTCGATCGAGGCTAACCATTCCTCCCCCTGTAGGGCAGCGGTGACCGATCGGATCGACTCCATCCGGAAAGACCGGACGTTTAGAAATTTGTTTAGACTCTTTAGGTCCAATATGGGTCTTATGTCCCCGTTTGGTTTCGGGACTGTGAAAAGGTTTGAGTAGAAACTCAACCCCCACTCTTCCATAGGAACCTCCATAATTACTCCTTGGAGCAATAGTTGTTCTGACGCCACTAGGAGACACCTTCTTTTCAGAGGGTCTTTTGGCATGCCTGACCACATAAAATGGGAAGGAGGAGACTCTTTTAACTCCAACTTGTATCCCCGAGTTACTGCGGAGAGCACCCATCTGTCTCTGATCGTCTCCCGCCAGGTCTCTGTGAACAACTGAAGTCTTCCCCCCACCCGTTTGAGTGGGGGCAGCCCTTCATGGGCTTGACTTGGAGGCTGGTTTAGTACCTCTTCGGATCCAGGGTTTTTTATTACCCTGTGACTGTCCCTGATTTTTAACTCCTGAGTTTGACCGAGGAGGCCGTCGGAACTGCTTAGTAGCAGACGTCCCAGGGATAGGAGAGGTAGCCCTCTTAAAAGATGGACCCCTAGACCTCTTTTTAATTGGTAAGAGAGTACTTTTACCACTGGAAATCTTCTGGATATATTTATCCAGGTCTTCGCCAAAAAGGCGTTCTCCATGAAATGGGAAGCTAACTAAGAGCTTCTTACAGGGAGCCTCAGCAGACCAGTTCTTGAGCCACAGAAGCCTACGCATATGTACCAAAGACAGCGTGAGGCGGGAGGCCTGATGGATAGAATCCTTGATGGCGTCAACCGCAAAGCATAATGCTCTAGGCAGATCAGCCAGAGCCTGGGCCTGCTGGTCTGGCAAATCCCTCAGGACCATTTTCATTTGATCCTTTAAAGCTTGGCAGACCCCAATAGCTGCCACTGCTGGCTGTGTAACAGCCCCTGCTGTGGAAAAAGCAGATTTTAATAAAGATTCCAATTTTTTATCTACTGGATCTTTGAACATTTGAACATTATCTACTGGACATGTCAGTGATTTGTTCACAGAAGAAATGGCTGCGTCCACCGTAGGAACATTCCATCTCTGGGTGAATTTTTCCTCCATGGGATAGATCACCTGAAATTTCTTAGGTGGAACAAATAGTTTATCAGGATGTTCCCAGTCCTGGTATATAAGTCCTTCCAACAATGGATGAATTGGAAAGGAGCAATTAATCTGGGGAGCTTTTAGCGACCCCAATGAGGAGACAGCAGTAGTTGATGGTTCAACAAGAGGCATTTTAAATGCAGATCGAACCATGTCAGTTAGGGTCTGGACCCACAATCTTTCAGTCTGTGATGCTGAAAATGGTTCATCTACTGTCGATTCCTCAAAAACAGAGTTAACCTCCTCCTGATCCCCTTCAGGTAGGTCAGTCCCTTCCTGGGACTGTTGCTCTGCCAACAGGCACTCTAATGGAGGGGATGGAGATCTGGCGCGCTTTCTTTCCTGTAGAGAAGAAGCGATCAATGCTGCCAATCTCTGCTCCAATCCCTCCAGAGTTGAGGCAAAAACCTCCTCTGTTATATATGCAGGAGCAGGTGGACTGAGGACAGCCGCAGTACCTGGCACTCCCGGGGGTTCCTTATGGGTATTAACCTCTGATTTCTCAGGGGAGGAAGGTGCAGATGACTGCTCCAGATCCTCAGAGCCCGATGGAGACCCCCTACACTTCCTGAGAGGTATATCTCAGAGTTTTTTAGGCGGCATATTCCTTAGTTCAAAGCTGAGGTATTCCAGCCGCAATACACCCCTTTACTGAAATAGTCTAATGCAATTTGCTGCTATGTACATCAGTGGGTGTCTATTAATGCGTCTTTCTGGGGATGCATGTATCAACCGCCCGCTGTAAGCCCCTATACCATGCTACCAGCTCCTTTTCATGCTCTGTGTCCATAGCAAGCAGCGTGGACTGAGTCCTTTTATCTTGCTGGGACGCCCGCACATGCGCAGAAGCGCTGGGCGCACAGAGCGCGTCATCCGCCAGGCTCCGCCCCCTTTTTTGAAGCTAAATCTATAAAAAGAAAGCGTGTGTGCGCGCGCGCGTGCACGTGTGCGCTCTTGGCGCCATGTAGGGAGAGGAGCCAGGGTCCCTGTTTCACCAGGACTCGGGGATGGAAGGAAACTACTTGGCAGCATGACAGAGGAATGCAGCTTCCCTGATAGAGAGCTCACTCATCTGCCTGGACTTTCACCATGGAAGGAATAGTCCCAAGAAAAAAAGACGTTCCACAGCGGCCTCTAGTGGACAAACACAGGTACCGCACTTTTGTCTTTTTTTTTTTTTTTTTTTTTTAAAACCTCCTTTATGAAAAACATTTCTAGGTTTACAGTTTTTAAAACTTCCTTTATGAAAAGACATTTCTAGGATTCCTTAGGCATATACAGCTATTAGCGGGAATACCTTTAGGTAACAGGCAGAAAGACATATTAGGCTTGGGGGTCCCCTCAATAGAACCAAGTTCCTGAGGGGCCCCCACTTACCTTTTCCCCGCCGCAGGACTTTGTTTGGTCCACAGAAGCCCAAACTTCACCTCTCACGGCAGGCATTGTACTAGACCTTCAGGGACCGGGTTCCCAAGGATTCCACTCCCCTGGACCTGTATAGCACCCTGCACAGATAGCCTCTTGGTTTTGGGTATGACCAGAGCTCTGGATCCCAGGGTCCAGCCCTCCTAAGAGAGGCATTACAGGCAAAACCCTGCTCTTCTCTGCAAGGCCCGGGTACCGACCGTTTAGCTATGAAGCTTTTTTTGGTCGGATCCGGAATAGCTTGCTAAGGCCCAGAGAACCTGTACACAAGCCCAGATGAATACATGTTAACCTTGGCCAACACCTTAGACACTGGCAAAAAACTGAGGCGCTCCCGGATGGGAGGGGCTTATATAGGGGAGGGTACTTCCTGTTTTGGAAGTTGCCAGTGCCAGCACCTGAAGGTAATTCTATATAACCCACATAGTAATGACTATGCCGCTCTGTGTCCCGTGATGTATGAACAAGAAATAGCCATATCCACATCACCAAGTGATGTGTATTTAGGACCCCTTTCACACTGAGACCACGGCCGCTTTTGCCCCAGTGTGCCCCCAAAGAAGGGGTTAAAAGTGTCCGTGTTGAGGCGCTTCCAAAGCGCTGCCCATTTATTTAAATGGGCAGGGTGTTTTGGGAGCGCTAAATACAGCGCTCCCAAACCACACCAAAGATGCTGCTTGCAGGACTTTTCCTAACGTCCAGCAAGCGCACCGCCCCAGTGTGAAAAGACACACTGAAATGAATGGGAGGCAGTTTTCAGGTTCTTTACAGGCGCTATTTCTAGCGCTAAAATGTCTGAAAACCACCTCAGTGTGAAAGGGGTCTAAGCGGCAAGTGGAAGTGGAGCTGTAATTCAGCCTGCTTTGAACACCTGGGTGACCTCGACCTTATAACAGCACTGCAAAGGACTTTGTTTGCATCAGAGGCAGGGACGAATGACAGCTCTGCTTCCCAACGCTGCTAAAGCAAATGAAGGGCCCGGGTACTACCGGTTGACCCCTCTCCTTTTGGATGTCATTGCCCATATATGAATATATCCATACAGTGGGGACTTTTTTTTTTTGATCCCCGGCAGATTTTTTAAGTTCGCCCCACTTACAAAGAATTGAAGGGTCTATCATTTTTATCATAAGTGTATTTTAAATGATAGAGACAAAATATCAACCAAAAATGCAGAAAAAACACATGATACAAATGTTATAAATTGAGTTGCAGTTCAGTGAGTAAAATAAGCATTTGATCCCCAAGCAAAACATGACTTTCTTTTTGCACACATCTCAGGAGGGATGTTGGTCCACTCTTCTTCACTCTTCTACAGATCTTCTCTAAATCATTAAGGTTTCTTGGCTGTCACTTGGCAACTCAAAGTTTCAGCTTCCTCCATAAATTTTATATAGGATTGAGGTCTGGAGACTGCCTAGGCCACTCCATGACCTTAATGTGCTTCTTCTTGAGGTACTCCTTTGTTGCCTTAGCGGTATGTTTTGGGTCATTGTCATGCTGACAAATCCATCCATGACCCATCTATGGTGTTCTGGCTGAGGGAAGAAGGTTCTCATCCAAGATTTTACAATACATGGCCCCATCCATTAGTACCTTTAGCAGAGAAACAGCCCCAAAGCATAATGTTTCCACCTCCGTGCTTGACTGTAGGGATGGTGTTCTTAGGGTCATTGAGGAAAAATATAACTGGAAAAATTGACTTTATAGGCACAACTGATAAAAAGTAATACATTTTATTAAACACACCACATAAATATAAAAACAGAATTCAAAAGACAGTAATTGAGAAAACACACAGTAGTCAAATATATGTCTCCAAGGCAGCCGTCTATGATAGGGGTGTACCTGTGACAACCCCAACTATTGTCATAACGGCTAGTGCAAAGCAGTGCTGTATTCTGGCCTAGGCCGACTAGGCCCAGGCCTAGGGCGGCACTTTGCGGGGGCACATGAAAATTGCCCCCCACACGAAAATTGCACCTGCGCCCTCCTCCCGACTCCCGCACGCAGGGCCACTATCAGGGGAGTACTGCTAAGCAGTGCAGTGACTCGCGCCGGGTGCGAAGGGGGCCAGGAAGCAGTTGAAAGAGGAGCCGTCAAGCCGCCGCCCCCCCCACAGCCGTGATTCTGTTGTGGCCAATGATGGGGAGGAAAACAGCGGGCAGGAAGCTGGGCGGCGGGCGGCGGCGCGGCGAGTCCTATTAGAGCCGCTCTCTCTCTCTTCTCTCTTCGGGTTACAGAAAGGGAAGGGGGCGGCGGGGGAGATGCAGACAGCCCGAAGCTCTCCTCTCCCTGTCACAGCGCCGCTGCTGAGTTCTCTGGCAAATAGAGTAGCGGCGCTGTGACAGGGAGAGGAGAGCTGCGGGCTGTCTGTATCTCCCCTGCCACCCCCCCTTCCCTTTCTGTAACCCGAAAAGAGAGAGAGCGACTCTAATT
This sequence comes from Rana muscosa, assembly GCA_029206835.1. Lineage (NCBI taxonomy): Eukaryota > Metazoa > Chordata > Amphibia > Anura > Ranidae > Rana > Rana muscosa. The sequence goes on from CM055116.1 coordinate 476,250,053, forward strand.
GGATTCACTGCACCCTCCCCATGATTGGCCACAGCAGAGGGCCAATCAGAAGACTCTGGGGCATCATGGGAAATGTAGTTCCGGCCCCAGTGTGTCCATAGACACCAAGCTACAGCCCCCAGCATGCAAGCACTCTGCTGGAGGGGAGAGAGGGGGTGTTAGACGAGGAGCAAAAGAGAATACTGTGCTGGGGGAAACCAGAGAGGGAGCCACGTTGTACCCACACCACCAGAGAGCCACGCTGTACCCGCACCACCAGAGAGCCACGCTGTACCCGCACCACCAGAGAGCCACGCTGTACCCGCACCACCAGAGAGCCACGCTGTACCCCGCACCACCAGAGAGCCACACTGTACCCCGCACCACCAGAGAGCCACGCTGTACACCGCACCACCAGAGAGCCACGTTGTACCCCGCACCACCAGAGAACCACGCTGTACCCGCACCACCAGAGAGCCACGCTGTACCCCGCACCACCAGAGAGCCACGCTGTACCCCGCACCACCAGAGAGCCACGCTGTACCCGCACCACCAGAGAGCCACGCTGTACCCTGCACCACCAGAGAGCCACGCTGTACCCTGCACCACCAGAGAGCCACGCTGTACCCTGCACCACCAGAGAGCCACGCTGTACCCCCCAGCACCAGGGAGCCACGCTTTACCCCGCAGCACCAGGGAGCCACGCTGTACCCGGCAGCACCAGGGAGCCACGCTGTACCCCGCACCACCAGAGAGCCACGCTGTACCCCGCACCACCAGAGAGCCACGCTGTACCTGCACCACCAGAGAGGGAGAAAGACCGAGCCACTGCCAGGATACAGACATGCTACACTACTGACTAGAGTCACCCCGTGCAACCCAGAGTGAGCGAACGTCCACCCAGAGGGATCATTGTTGCGATTTTGCTGGGACTGGTAAGAGGGCCTGTTGGCCATTATCCATTACTATTCCCAGGGACTGAGCCATTAGGAAGTGCCTAGCCTGCTATTCTCTAGGCCTTATTGACCGCCACAACATCTCTCTCTGTCCTCTTCCCACGGCGTCCCTCTGTCCTCTTCCCACAGCGTCCTTCTCCCACAACGTCCCTCTGTCCTCTTCCCACGGTGTTCTTCTCCCACGGCGTCCCTCTTTCCTCTTCCCACGGCATCCCTCTGTCCTCTTCCCACGGCGTCCCTCTGTCCTTCTCATGCGGCGTCCCTCTGTCCTTCTAATGCGGCGTCCCTCTGTCCTCTTCCCACGGCGTCCCTCTGTCTTCCTCCCATGAAGATGACAGGGCGGGTCTTAAAAAGGAAGGGGTGTGGCTTCGACAGGAAGGGGTGGGTCATATTTAAATTAGGGGGTGCGCAAGTTTAGTCAGGCCTAGGGCAGCACAAAACCTAAATACACCACTGGTGCAAAGTATGAATTACAGGAAGCTCAACATGTTTTGCGGGAAACTGCTTCTTCTGGAGCTTATATACAATTTCTAAATGAAAATGGAGAGACGTTCATTAAGTATATACACATAGATATAATTCCATAGATCATGCATCAGGATATATACTTATTCACCGGTGTCATATAAACATAAAGCAAATGGTGTATCTATAAACCAACACCTCAGACATACACATGCAATTCAGCTATGGGCGAATGTGGGGACATGCCAGGTATCATATCAAAGTGCATCAAGTTAGAGAAACCTCATCATAAGACATGTGGCATTAAAGTGGTTGTAAACCCTAGAAAAAAATATATATATATAAACAACCTGCAAGACAAAGGCATAATGAGCCAGTATGCATGCTAGATCATTAAATACTTACCTTAGAACGAAGCTGTTGCAGCGCTCCCCCTACACCGCTGTGACGGGCGACATGTCTCTGGAATGTTACTTCCGGTATCGCGGTCTCCGGTGCTGTGATTGGCCGGAGCCACGATTACGTCACTCTCACGCATGCGCGCAGGAGCCACCGGTAACAGCACAGCAGCTGAAGAAATGGCACGTTCAAGCCGTTTTTTCAGTGCGCATGTGCCGATGACGTCCATTTAGGAATATTTTAAATACTGTGGGAGAGCTTAGCTGGCTGGTTTGATCCTACATAACAGTGTCAGAGGTGAGTCTATATGCAACCAGGTGATTCTTTATCACCACCGTAGTTGATCCCCTGGTGGTGAGATAGCTGTTCCCTCCTTCCTTATTACTATCTATTCTGGCTAATAAAGAGGTTTCTCTAACTTGATGCACATAATGATACCTGGCATGTCCCCACATTCGCCCATAACTCAATTGCATGCGTATGTCTGGGGTGCTGGTATATAAACACACTATTTGCTATATGTTTATGTTTATGTCAGTGACGTCATGAATGGGGGGTTATACTGTGACCTTCGCTCATTGTTATTGATGTGGACCTACATCACTGGGCAACATGTGTAATGATGGATGTACATTGGGGGACTTTTTATCTTTAATAAAGGGCATTTTAAACACTGTGTTGTGTTTTTATTTACATTTGACTTTTCTTGGTGATTGAGTAGGAGTACTATGTACCCCTTACTCACTCACATTGGGGGGGCAGGGATCTGGAGTCTCGCTGTTTAAAGGAAGCTTCCAAATTCTGATAAGTCACCCTCCCATACCTCCACGACTACCAGGCCAGGGTTCTGGAAGGAGCCCTTCTCCTCATTAACATGGGGACAAAGCACTTTGCTAGGTGGGTACCCTTCCCTGGAAAAATACCCCGGTATGTTGAGGGCATGGTTCAAGAGGGGGGCACGCGCTTGTCCTCCCCCTTTCTAGCCTGCATGCTTGGATAAGGGTTTAGTATGGATTTTGGGGGGACCTCATGCCATTTTTTTTGTCTCTTTTGTTTACATATAGAAATAAAGAATTACAAAAAAGTATTTTTTTCCTTTTAAATAATATATTGTTACATACATATATACCCTTTAGTAAATGGGCGTTGTTAACAGAATGTTTAACTTACCTAAATTAGGTGGTATTTCTAGGCACAATGTCAACTCTTTTGAATCTGTGAGAAAATAAAAATACTTTTAAAAACCAACATATTTTTTATATACTATTTTGTGCATATTTTAAATAAATAACTCAAGTAAAACAATCTATTATTTCCTATGTATTTGCAAAATGGAAAATTGTTGCAATACCTACCAACTATACTGTAGATATGGTTGGTGCTCTGCTCCCTTCCAACCCACAGGTTCAATAAACAATTATATAAAAATTATAAGAATGTTCCTTAAAAAATGCTAACTTGAGCAATACATAAATAACCCCATAAGATCAAAAGAAAGGGTTCCTAGTGTAGCGGAGTCTCCTTTAAGGCCCCTGGACTACGTTACCCAGAACCCCGTTTGGCACCCAGGGTGCATTGGGCCGCCGCAGAGACTCATGGGTGGGGCTATATAAGAAGAGGGCGAGGCTAGGCTCAGCCTCTTTGGACACCGCGCTGCAAGCAATAGGACTCCCTGTGCGGATCTGCTGCTGTGTAAGGCCTGAAGCCTGGGCCTTGCATACCGACCAAAGAGCCTTCCACCCCACTGCGGAGCCTGGGTGGCATCTGTTCCTGCTCGAGTTTGCTGACGTCAGCTGGACCGGAGACCCGGCCATTGGAGACACTGTGTGGGGATACACAGTGGTGGAAGTCCGGACTGGAATCGCGTCCGGAGTGGTGAGCGAGCACTTGCTCACTTCATTATCCTTTTACTTTGTTGGGCCTAGTGACTGCCTTGGCCCACCCTGTTATTTACTACCCCTTGGATTACAAATACTGTTTCCTGAAAGTGCACCACCGTTCAAATTGCATGCAAAGAATTGTTCTCATAAGGGACTGAGTTTTAATCTGGGTCAGGCCTGACCAGGGTGGGGGTTAAAACTTTGTTGCTGCGCCATGTTGCGCATAGGGAAAGAAGATAGTTGCAAGTGGCGGGTGATCACTCTGCACTATCGTTGATGAATATGTTTATTGCTGCAGGGCTCTGCATGTATGCTATGTGATATGTTTAACTTTAAATCCTTATACCTAGGTAAATCCAGTTATATTTTATCACTTTGGTATTAGTGTCATCTTTGCAGATAGTAGTTATCTATCAATACTGACAGATTGTGTATAATCAGATATAGACCGTTACGAGGTAACAATCCCTAGACTAACTGTGCCAGTGTGGGTTAAGTATATTGCCGGGGGGGTTGGCGGTGCTGTATACAGGGCCCGAAACAAAACTCAGCGGCTCTCTTAACTGGGCGTAGCGCTACACGTGGGGGCTCTCGAGTCCGGGATCCTGATACAGCAAGCAACGGGCCAAAAGTACCGGCATGGACCCATTAGAAGTGGAACAGTGGTGCACGGTGGCTGGCACCGATTCTGCCGCGGCAGTAGTTATTAAACTTCCGGGGATCTGGCAAGAAGCGGCGGTAAAGCAGCTAGTAATGTCGCTGTCCCCACACCAGAGAGCGTGGGTCATGGATGTTAGGTCGAATTCTTCACTGACCCACGCACTAATAGAATGGAAGAATGAAATCCCAGAGCATTTCAAGAGTCCAAGCATAAAAGCAATGAATGATCAGACCTATAGCTTGATACATGCGCTGCCAGTCAGGGGAGGATGGTTTCAGACACCAATTCCATCACCTCCACAGATATCTCCAGTGCAGTCCCCAAAAGCAGGAAAGCATAAGAAAGAGAGTCCCGGGTCACCACCGGCCACCCTCAGCGCAGAATTATGCGCGGTCCTGGGGGAGATTGTAGCCCAGTGTAAGAAGGATCCTACAGACTACCCGATGTCGGGATACAGAAAACGTAGGATATTTTCTGGAAGGAAGCCTGTACCTTCGGGGGAAGAGGGATTTGAGGAGTGGTTAGATGGTGCCACTCAGGCTTTAGAAGAATGGGAAGTCCCAGAACACCGAAAAAAACTGAGAATCACAGAGAGTCTGAAGGGGCCTGCCTTGGAGGCCATACGCAACCTCAAGCTGAGCAAGAAAGACTGTGATGCACAGGATTATCTGGACATTTTGCAGAATGTGTTCGGTGGAACAGAGAAAGTCACTGAGCTCACGTACCAGCTGGAACACTGCTACCAAAAGACAGGAGAGAAACTGTCAGAGTTAATGAGGCGTCTGGATAAGATCCTGCATAAAATTATACTGAAGAAGTGAATCGATCCAAGGAAGGTGGATGAGGCCCGTGTTCAGCAGGTGTTGCGGGGAGCTCAGCCCCTGGACCCCATCGCATTGGCGTTACGCACTCGACAGGACGGGAAGAGCCTGGAGTACCCCGACTTAATCCGAGTGGTCAGAGAGGAAGAGGCTATGTTGGAAGACAAAAGAAGGAACCAAACAGTTGAGCCAACCCATCCTCCGGCAGTGATGGTCAGGACGGCCATGACCCTAGAGAGAGACTCAGAAGTGGATACCTTGAAGTCGCAGATGTCCCAAGTGTTGGGGATGCTGACCCCCCTGATGGCCAAGGATCAAGGGGTACCAGAGAGGGAAAGTCCGAGGAAGGAGCTGTTTCCAGACACCTCAGCACCCGCATCCCTGCAAGATTGGGGGGATGCGATTTGTTTCAACTGTGGAGGGGCTGGTCATATCGCCAAAGTGTGTTCCAGTCCCAAGAAGAAAAAAATTAATAACCGCAAGCCGGCGGAAAACTTCAGAGGGCCCCGGTGAAGGAGTCAACTGGGTGCCCATCATCTCCAGTGAGCTCCAAACTGAATGAGAAGGGTAGAAAGAGAGGGGACAACACCCCTCAGAAGAAACACAGTGTTCCTCAGCGGGAATACACACCAAAGAAGGAGAATAGTGTCCCTCAGCGGTTAGCTACACCCATTAAGAGGAGGGAGATCAATGCATACCAAGCCCAAGAGAGACTAAAGTCCAACGAGAAATGGAAGAAAGAGAGTCCAAAAGGGAAATGCAAGCATCAAAATAAAGTAACCCCCTCGAAGCAATATCCAGAGAAGCTGGTAGGCCCCTCACCCATAGTACCTGTCCAGGTGGAGGGAGTCTACACAAGAGCCATATTGGATACTAGGGCACAAGTGACCTTGTTATACAGAGACTTTTATGACAAGCATCTAAGCCACTTACCCATCCAGAAGATTGAAGAGTTGAAGATATGGGGGATTGGGACCAGGAGCTTCCCTTATGATGGCTATCTGTCCATAAAACGGACCTTTGATCCATCTGTAGCCGGGAAGGCTGAAGTGTTCAACACCCTGGCTGTGGCATGCCCCCGACTGCCTGGAGCTAGCAAGAGCTCCATAATAATAGGGACTAACACGGACCTGGTTCGGAGAATCTTGGCCACTCTAGTACGAAAGAAGGACCCCACGGTCACCAAGATCCACCCAATGCTGAAGACAGCCTACCAGCGACTGGTCTTAGAGCAGAAGGCCCCGGAAGAGGGGGTAGGAAAGGTCTGTAGGCTGGGAAAAAGAGGAATAGTGCTGCACCCCGGCGAAGTTACCTGTCTCAGAGCCACTGTGAAGCTCACTTGGGAGCAGCCTGGGCCCTTTGTCGTGTTGGAACCTGACCCAAGGGAAGAACACTCGGGCTTAGAAGTAGTCCCAGAAGTGGTCCCGTTGAAGGCCTTGAAGAAGGCACACTGTAAAGTACCTGTGAGTGTCAGGAATACTACGGGTGGTCCGATGGAAATCCCAGCCAGGATGTTACTGGGCCAGGTGAGCCCTGCTACCCCGGTTGTCTTGTCAGATGTGGAGAAGACAGATGGAGAAAGGACTACTTGGGAGAAGCTCTGCATGGAGAACCCGAATCTGCCGAGGGCTTGGAAAGAGAGAGCCAAGGCCCAGTTGACCAAGTGGAGAAGGATCTTTTCCCAAGATGAGTTCGATGTGGGGTGTGCAAAGAGTGCCACCCACCGAATCCGCCTCCAGGAAGACAAGTCCTTCAGGGAGAGGGTCTGGCGAGTCCCATTGGCGGACCTCGAAGATTTGAGGGAACAGCTCGCCGAGCTCAAGCGAACCGGTGTTATCCGGGAGTCCAGAAGCCCCTATGCCTCTCCGATAGTGGTGGTCAGGAAGAAGAATGGGTCATTGAGGCTATGTATAGACTACAGGACCCTCAACCGGAGAACCATACCTGACCAGTATACCACCCCGAGAATAGAGGATGCCTTACAGAGCTTGTCCGGAGCAAGGTGGTTCAGTGTAATGGATCTCAAGAGCGGGTACTATCAGATACCCATGCATCCAGAAGACAAGGAGAAGACAGCTTTCATAACTCCGGTGGGGTTCTTTGAGTTTGACAGGATGCCCCAAGGTCTGTCTGGAGCTCCAGCCACCTTTCAACGCCTTATGGAAAAGACTGTAGGAGACATGAACCTCATCGAAGTTCTTGTTTACTTGGATGACATCATTGTCTTTGGGAGAACCCTGGAAGAGCATGAGGAGAGACTGGAGAAGGTTCTGAGAAGGCTCAGTGAGGAGGGACTCAAGCTTTCACCCGAAAAATGCCAGTTCTATCAGTCATCCGTCAACTACCTGGGACACATAGGGGCTGATTTACCAAACGTTTGCGCCATGAGTATTGGCGCATCTGCGTGCGCAATGGCTGTTTTGGTATTTACAAAACATTAGCGCCTGTAGCGCAGCCCTATTTCCCATTTACTATAGTGTTCTCTGCGCCCGGGAGGAGGCGCTCAGTGCGCTACTATGGACCTGGCGCAGGGCATGTTAAAATCTAAATATAAAGAAGCTGGAAGTGAGAATATATTGGGGGTGATGTGGGGTGATGTGAGGAAGTGTAGTGACACCTGCCCAAATAACTAACATGGCCAAAATAGAGAGGGAAAGTACGTTTTTCAGAACCAGCCCGCTGCGCCGGCAATTCCGATTCGAGCTGCGGGAGTTTTTTTTTAGCTCAGCGCGGGAATTTCAATGGTTTAAATGCGCCGATACACTGCACCGGCAAAATCTTAGTAAATGTCAAGTCACCTAAGTCAATTTGCATAAGTTGAACAGGCGCAGCCCTGAACTTCCCAGTACGCCAGCAAAATGACATTTCTAAAGGGAAAAAAAAACATTTAAAAGCACAGTCACATGTTCCCATGACGTCACAGTCACATGCTCCGGGGCCATGTGCCCCGGAACATGTGACTGTGACGTCATAAAAAGCCTATATTAATGCGGAGCGGAGCGAACAGCCAGTATTACAGCAGGAGGAAGCGACGCGTCAACATCGAGAAGGAGAAGAGAGAAGAAGACGGCGATGGCGACGGGAAGACCGGCCCCTCCACTAGCAAAAGAGCTAAAGAAGTTAGTGGAGGGGCCGGCGGAAGAAAGAAGCGGGAGAAGAACCGGGAGAAGAACCGGATAGCGGGAGAAGAAGAAGGCGACGGAGAAGACCGGCCCCTCCACTAGCAAAAGAGCTAAAGAAGTTAGTGGAGGGGCCGGCGGAAGAAAGAAGCGGGAGAAGAACCGGGAGAAGAACCGGATAGCGGGAGAAGAAGAAGGTGACGGAGAAGACCGGGCCTCTGCTAGGAAAAGAGCTAAAAGAAGTAAGCGGAGGCCCGCGGAAGAAAGTAAGAACCGGAGAGGAGAAGAGGGGAGAAGGCGACGGAGAAGACCGGAGCCTCCGCTAGCAAAAGAGCTAAAGAAGTTAGCGGTGGCCCGGCAGAAGAAAACCGGAGAGCGGCGGCGACGACACCGGAGACCCCCGAAGTCGGAAGACCCCCGGAGCTGTGCAATAAAATACTTTAAAAAGCTGTGTGGTTTATTTATTGCAATTTTTTCCACCAGGTGAATGGGTAGGGGTACGATGTACCCCATACTCATTCACATAGGGTGGGGGGCCGGCATCTGGGGGCCCCCTTTTTAAAGGGGGCACCCTGATTCCGAAAAGCCCCCCGCCCGCATACCCCGACAACCAACGGCCAGGGTTGTCGGGAAGAGGCCCTTGTCCCCATCAACATGGGGGCAGGGTGCTTTGGGGTGGGGGGCCCCTGCCCCGAAGCACCAAACCCCCCATGTTGAGGGCATGCGGCCTGGTACGCTCTCGTCCCCCCCTTTTCCCCTGCGGCCTGCCAGGTTGTGTGCTCGGATAAGGGTCTGGTTTGGATTTTGGGGGGACCCCCACGCCGTTTTTCGGCTTGAGGGGTTCACCTTAAAATCCAGACCAGACCTAAGGGTCTGGTTTGGATTTTGGGGGGGACCACCACACCGTTCTTCGGCTTAGGGGGTTCACCTTAGAATCCAGACCAGACCTAAGGGCCTGGTATGCTCCTGAAGGGGAACCCATGCCGGTTTTTTCATTAAAATTTGGCTTGGAGTTCCCCTTCATGATTCATACCAAAACATGGGACAGCGAGGCTGCCGAGGACCAGCGCGATGACATCGCGCTGGACACATTCTCGGCCGGCTAGTCGCCTCTAGGACACGACTTGAGCGGCTGCTGCACGCTCAGGTCGTGTCCAGATCGCCTCGCAAAGTCGCGCTGTCCCTGTGTCAGCCGGCACACGAGTCGCCCGCAAGTCGGATCCGACTTCCCGGGCGACCTCTATTCAAATCAATGGGCTCCCATAGGGAACCATTCATTTTCAATAGAGCGCCGCTGACATTTCTATTTACTATAACAGTGCGCCGCTGCTTCCTGCGCCCAGTGATGGAGTTATCGGGCGCACCAATTAAGGTTAGAAGCAGCGCAGCGCACTGTTATTAGTAAATCGGTCCCATAGTGTCCGAAGAAGGGGTAGCTACAGACCCTGAAAAGTTGGAGGCAGTCACCTCCTGGCTTAGGCCCACCACTGTGACAGAACTCAGATCCTTTTTGGGATTCTGTTCCTACTACAGGAGGTTCGTGGTAGGATTTGCACGGATTGCAAAACCACTAAATGGGCTGCTCAAGGTGGAAGGAGAAGAGGATGACTCGGGCCCCAGGAAGCCGGGGGAGTCAGTCAAGGACCAGTGGAAAGAGAAGTGTAAAGAGGCCTTCCAGATGTTGAAGAAAAGCCTAACCACTGCCCCTGTCCTGGCTTACGCAGACCCAAAGAAACCCTATGAACTCCATGTGGATGCCAGCCATGATGGCTTGGGAGGAGTGCTCTATCAGGAGCATGAAGGGCAACTGCGACCCGTTGCATATGTGAGCAGGAGTCTAACCCCATCGGAAAAGAACTACCCCACCCACAAGTTGGCGTTCCTGGCCCTCAAATGGGCTGTAGTCGACAAGCTCAAAGACTACTTGTATGGGGCCGAATTTACAGTGAAGACTGATAAGTGAGGGGGTTGTTATCTCTTCACCACAGCAAAGCTGGATGCCACAGGACACAGATGGCTGGCAGCCCTGTCTACGTTCAACTTTAGCCTGAAATATAGACCTGGGGCTGGAAATCGAGATGCGGACGCCTTGTCAAGAAGATCCCATGCTCCCACCAGCAGTACAGAAGACTGGACCCAAGTGGCACCCGATGGGGTGTGGGCCCTCTGTCAGGGGGCTGAACTCCAGGCCAGTGGCGGTTCAAGAGCAGAAGAGATTGGAGTCACTGTAGTAGGGGTCCCCAAACAATACTGTGGGGTAACGCAGCTGGAGGAGGCTGACTTGCCAAAACTGTCAAAGAAGGAGTTGAGGTGCGACCAATTGGAAGACCCCATGGGGAGATTGGTCCTGGAAGCCCTGGAGAGTCAGGATCCAGATAAACTCTTACGCCACCCTTCAAAGGAAGCTCGTCTGCTGAGGAAGGAATGGGACAGGCTGCAGGTACATCAGGGAGTGGTCTACCGAAGGGGCCCCTCTGATGACCTAGAAGACAAATGGCAACTGTTTCTGCCCGAGAAACATTGAGGGACCGTCCTGGTCACCCTGCACGACAATCATGGCCACTTGGGAGCGGAAAGGACCTTCCAGCTCGTTAGGAACCGGTTCTATTGGCCCTGCATGAGGGCCGAAGTCGAGGAATACTGCCACTCCTGTGCACGCTGCATCCAGAGGAAGACTTTGCCCCACCAAGCTGCCCCAATGGGCCATCTACAAAGTCAAAGCCCACTGGATTTGGTATGCATTGATTTTCTCTGCCTTGAACCCGACTTGAGTGGACTAGGAAATGTTCTGGTGATCTCCGACCATTTCACCCAGTATGCCCAGGCTTTTCCAACCAAAGACTAGAAGGCTTCCACTGTAGCTAAAGTGCTCATGGAGAAATACTTTGTACACTACGGGCTACCACAACGGCTCCACTCGGTTCAAGGGAGGGACTTTGAAAGTCGGCTGATTCGGAAGCTCCTGGATTCTTTAGGGATCAAGAAGACCCGAACCACCCCCTATCATCCGCAAGGTGATGCTCAGCCGGAGAGGTTCAACCGAACCCTGCTCAACATGCTGGGGACTTTGAGTAGTGAAAAGAAGCTGCATTGGAGCAAGCATATAGCAGCAATTGTACATGCATATAACAGTACCACAAGTGACGCTACAGGGTACTCGCCCTATCGACTTATGTTCGGAAGAGAAGCAAGACTACCGGTAGATCTGGCCTTTGGTACCTCCATAGACCATTGCTCGGCCACTTCACACAAGGTATATGTAGATAGGCTCAGACACAATTTAAAATTGGCCTATGAGCAGGCACAAGCAGCCTCGGATCAAAGGGGAGCCCGCAACAAGAGAAACTTTGATCTAAAGGTCCGGATTCAGGATCTACAACTTGGGGACAGAGTGCTGATGCGCAACTTGGGGGTCCCTGGAAAGCACAAGCTTGCAGACAGATGGAGATCTGAACCCTATGTTATTTGCAAGAAACTGTCAGGCCTACCTGTTTACAGACTAAAGCCAGAAGGAAAAGTGGGGCCCTTAAAGACTTGGCATCGGAACCATTTACTCCCACTTACCGAAGCAGTTCGGATACCCCCAGCGAGGGATCCCCCTGAGTCAACTTCCATTCTGGATACTCCCAAGCCAAGAACTCGGTCCCAGACTCCTCAGATTGAAGAATCAGATGTCTCTGAATTGAGTGAGGATGAGAGAGAAGAACTTGATTGGCTATGGCCTTCCCAGGTCCCAGAAACTTCTGCTATAGATCTTCCACCTACTGAAGACGCCATAGACAGTACATTGAATGCAGAAGCTACTGAGTTCATCCCGTCCAGTCCTTTGTCGGATTCCTGGGAAGACGCCTGAGACTTACTCCTTGAAGAGGATCCAAGAGATTCTATGTATCTCCCTGCTCCTGAGTCGAGTGTCCCAGAACCAGTGGAAACTCCCAAGTCGGTTCCAGAAGAGGAACCTGTATTACCAGAACCAGAAATCCCAAGAGAACGAAGGATAAGAAGGACCATAAGGCCTCCCCGAAAATTGACTTACCCACAAATGGGGGAGAGCTCAGAAGACACTGTGGTCACTGCCAGGAGGAGTGTGGAAGACCCTGATCCCTCCACTGTTTATTTAGTGGGGGGCAACCCCAACTCACCCGCTGGCACAGCTAGGCAGGCCACGAATGACAGTGTGACCTGTGGGCAAGGAAGTCCACCCCCTCGTTTTTGGTGGGAACTCCCTCTGCCAACATCATACGCAGCTTTGTCAAATGTTGTGCGTAGTATGTGTTAACTTTTATCTTTTGGGGACCAAAGAGTTTAAGTGGGGGGAGTGTGTAGCGGGGTCTCCTTTAAGGCCCCTGGACTACGTTATCCAGAACCCCGTTTGGCACCCAGGGTGCATTGGACCGCTGCAGAGACTCATGGGTGGGGCTATATAAGAAGAGGGCGAGGCTAGGCTCGGCCTCTTTGGACACCGCGCTGCAAGCAATAGGACTCCTTGTGTGGATCTGCTGCTGTGTAAGGCCTGAAGCCTGGGCCTTGCATACCGACCAAAAAGCCTTCCACCCCACTAAGGAGCCTGAGTGGCATCTGTTCCTGCTCGAGTTTGCTGACGTCAGCTGGACCGGAGACCCGGCCGTTGGAGACACTGTGTGGGGATACACAGTGGTGGAAGCCCTGACAGGGATCGCGTCCGGAGTGGTGAGCGAGCACTTGCTCACTTCATTATCCTTTTACTTTGTTGGGCCTAGTGACTGCCTTGGCCCACCCTGTTATTTACTACCCCTTGGATTACAAATATTGTTTACTGAAAGTGCACCACCGTTCAAGTTGCATGCAAAGAATTATTCTCATAAGGGACTGAGTTTTAATCTGGGTCAGGCCTGACCAGGGTGGGGGTTAAAACTTTGTTGCTGCGCCATATTGCGCATAGGGAAAGAAGATAGTTGCACGTGGCGGGTGATCACTCTGCACTATCGTTGATGAATATGTTTATTGCTGCAGGGCTCTGCATGTATACTATGTGATGTGTTTAACTTTAAATCCTTATACCTAAGTAAATCCAGTTATATTTTATCACTTTGGTATTAGTGTCATCTTTCCAGAAAGTAGTTATCTATCAATACTGCCAGATTGTGTATAATCAGGTATAGACCGTTACGAGGTAACAATCCCTAGACTAACTGTGCCAGTGTGGGTTGAGTAGATTGCCGGGGGGTTGGCGGTGCTGTATACAGGGCCCGAAACAAAACTCAGCGGCTCTCTTAACTGGGGGTAGCGCTACACTAGCCTTTCTGGTACATTTACAATTCTAGAACATACTGACTGCATCCACAGAGGCTAAGGCCTCGTACACACGAACGAGTTTCTGGGCAAAAACCAGCAAGAAACTTGCTGGCAGAGATTTTTTGCCGAGAAATTCGTTCGTGTGTATGGTTTCTCGTCAATAAAAGCGACAAGAATCTCGACGAGAAAATAGAGAACCTGCTCTCTATTTTCTCGTCGAGATTCTCGTCAGCCTGTTTCTCGACGAGAAAAGTGTGTGTGTGTACACTTACCTGTCCTCCCGGAAGCCCGCGCATGTTCGAAATTAATTTGACGCATGCGCGGTAGCTTCCTAGGCATAGATAGGGTATACCAAGATGGCGGCGACGGCATCGAATGTGACGAGCGCATGCTCGTCGTAGTCGATGACGTCACCGCGTACGCTCCATTCAAAGAACCGCGGGTTCTTTGAATCGAGCGTGTGTACACTCGGCCGGGACAATTTTCTTGTCCAAGAATCTCGTCGAAAAAAACGACATGTTTTTTTTGACGAGAATCTCGGCCGTGTGTACGAGGCCTAAGCCTACAAAATGGTACAACCATAGATGATGGCATGGTAGGGAAAGGGTCAGAAGCAGTATTATTGGTCATGTAGTTCTGAAGACAAAAAAGATATTGAGGCTTTTCCGCTCTAACAAAGGTTTGTAAGTTATCTGTGTCCTGTGTTTTTAATAGAATAGACTACCAGCCATATTTATATGGTCAAAAGCGCAGATTTTTTGCTGCTTTCAAGGTATTAGAATTGTACCAAGAGCTTGGGTATATAAATATGTTGTGAATCACATGTAAATAGATTTCTTTAATTACAACTAATTCATTAAATATGTAAATCTGTATAACTCAAATATATATATCAAATGTATATGTAATAAAATCAAAAATACAGTACATCTGAAGAACACTGTCTGGCTGTCTATACATGATTTATGAGCATTACCTCTCAGTAACCAGCCACCGATGTATGTACATTAACTCTGCAGTGACAGCCTTCATGAAAGACAATGTAAAAGCAGCATCTGGGGAACAGTGGATGGCTAGTTGGCAACTGCAGCCCACCAGTGCTCTGTTGTAGCATACCTCCCAACTTTTGGACTTGAGAATGAGGGACACATTAGGGAGACAGCAACAGGGCTCGAGTCCTGCGGGAACGCGTGGGAACGGCATCCCTGCAGTTTTTTCACAGCAGGAACGCCGTTCCCTTTGCAGGACTAGAGCAGCCTCGAGCAGCCGAGCCAATCCTTCACTAAGTGGCGATGCCCAGCAACGTCGCATGACCGCGCAAATGTCAGTTAAAGCGACACAGTGCCGTATCACAAAAAATGGCCTGGTCATCAGGGGGCAAATCCTTCCGGGGCTGAAGTGGTTAAATTATGCTAAATATTGGGCATGGCTTAATAACTGCTCCCACTCTCTTTTCACATTACAAACCCACCCTGTACACACTGCCTTCTGTCTATATACTCTGCCCTCCTCCCTGTACTCCCTTTGGAATTATAATTTCTGGTAGATAGGTTGCACTCCAACTCCCCTTTTTGCTCACAGCTGCCCTCCCACCCCCTCCCCCCATTAACCTACGCACCACAACTCCTCCCCCTCTGCTAACCTCTGTTTCCCAAGCACCCTCTCTGCTTGCCTCCGCACCTTCATCTGCTTGCTTTTACACCCAAAACCCCTTTCTCTGCTAAACTCTGCACCCCTAGTCCTATGCTAACCTCTGTTCCCCAAACCTCCCTCTCTGATCATTTCTGCATCTCTAATCTGCTTACCTCTACACTCACCTTTTCACCCAAAACCCCCTTTCTGCACATGTCTGCATCCTACCCCTTCTCTTCTCACCATTGCACGCCCCCCCCTCAGTTAGTAACACACCCCTAGGCACACTTAACCCCTTCAGCGCCCCTAGTGGTTAACCCCTTCACTGCCAGTGTCATTTTCACAGTAACCAGTGCATTTTTATTGCACTGATCGCTGTGAAAATTACAATGGTCCCAAAAATGTGTCAAAAGTGTCCGATGTGTCCGCCATAATGTCGCAGTCACGAAAAAAATCGCTGATCGCCGCCATTACTAGTAAAAAAAAAAAATTAATAAAAATGCCTTAAAACTATACCCTATTTTGTAAACGCTAAAATTTTTGCGCAAACCAATCAATAAGCGCCGATTGCGATTTTTTTTTACCAAAAATATGTAGAAGAATACGTATCGGCCTAAACTGAGGAAAAAAAACATTTTTTTATATATTTTTTGGGGATATTTATTATAGAAAAAAGTAAAAAAAAAAAATTTTCAAAATTTTCGCTCTATTTTTGTTTATAGCACAAAAAATAAAAACCGCAGAGGTGAACAAATACCACCAAAAGAAAGCTCTATTTATGGGGAAAAAAGGACGCCAAATTTGTTTGGGAGCCACGTCGCACGACCGCGCAATTGTCAGTTAAAGCGACGCAGTGCCGAATCGCAAAAATGGGCCTGGTCATAACGTCGTTTTTTACATCGTCGTTTTTCTCGTCATGAAAAACGGCCGTGTGTAGGCTTTAACGACGTGAAAAAAAATGCGCATGCTCAGAATCAAGTATGAGACGGGAGCGCTCGTTCTGGTAAAACTAGCGTTCGTAATGGAGATAGCACATTCGTCACGCTGTAACAGACTGAAAAGCACGAGGCTGAAAAGTGCGAATCGTCGCTCAACAAACTTTACTAACATGAAGGGTGGCGCCATCCGAATGGAACTTCCCCTTTATAGCGCCGTCGTACGTGTTGTACGTCACCGCACTTTACTCAAGCATTTTTTTTCACGATAGTGTGTAGGCAAGGCAGGATTGAGAAGAATCACATCGAGAAAAATGCAGTTTTTTTTTTTTAATTACATTAAAAACGGTCGTGTGTACGCGGCATAAGACGAGTATAACACAAATAACTGAAAACAAGTTGTCCCACAGAGTATAAAAAATATATGATAATGATGGATGTCAGGGGGAATAGGCTAAAATATGTCCATTAGGTTTTATTTAAAAAGTCCAAGGACCATGAGGAAAGGTATAGAATCCACCACTCAGGGCTGCCGTCATATGGGAACAGAAACCAAGTTCCAGTGACACTGAAATACACAAGTGGAGAGGCACCTCTGGGTGTAGATATAGAACAGGTTTATTAAACACTTAAAGTGGTTGTAAACCCACTTTGACCACTTGCATCTACAGGTAAGCCTAGATCAAGGCTTACCTGTAGGTGCAAGAAATATCTCCTTAACCTACATGGTTAAGGAGATATTTGCATTTAAAAACGGCGCTGTGACGTCACGCGCATGCGCATGGGGTTAACCCCATTCACAAATTCGGCTAGGTCGCAACATTCGACGACGTAGCCAAATTCAATGGATCACGCGCGCATGCGCGGAGTCACGTCTTCGCCGCTCCGGCCAATCACAGCGCCAGAGCAGCGCTGTGATTGGCTGCAGCGGCGATACCCGGAAGTAACATTCCGGCTATCGCCGCAGCAATGGATGC
The DNA here is from genome assembly GCA_029206835.1 of Rana muscosa. Classification (NCBI taxonomy): domain Eukaryota; kingdom Metazoa; phylum Chordata; class Amphibia; order Anura; family Ranidae; genus Rana; species Rana muscosa. The sequence goes on from CM055116.1 coordinate 476,267,151, forward strand.
GGCTAGAGGAGGGACACGGACGACTTCGGGGGCCCCGACCTAAGGTAAGTGGTACATAATGAGCTAGTATGCTAGTCATACTAGCTCATTATAGCTTTGTCTTGCAGGTAAGTTAAAAAAAAAAAAATTGTCTACGGGGTTTACAACCACTTTAAAAAGTGGCAACTCACATTTGTGAAGTAAAAATAGACATGTAGTAGGTCCCAGGAAGGGGGAGGAGGTCATTTATTAGTATGATCTACTGGACGATTCTCATGAGTTTTCACTCTGAAATAAATATTTGTTCTTTGTTTCTATAGCCTGTTTTGGATCTGTTCGCTGTTCATCTCTCTATTTTACCTCTGACATCTTTTGAGGAGTGTGGCCTGATGAGAATTTACTATCAAGATTGGAGACATTTTTTAGTTAGGCGAGTGACTCTTTTGAACCACTCCCCGTGGATCCAAGGTGAAACCTTGACTTATATTATAATGTGTTCAATACTATTTTGATATTAGGATATATACTACATATGTATGTTCTTTCTTTTTCACATAGAATCGCCTTTGAGATCCTTTGTGATTCGCTTTAATTTTACTATCTACATCTGGTTCTGGTCCACCCCTGTGTTAACATATACTCCCTGCCAAATTAGGTGCTCCTTATAGTTGTAGCGGGGTATCGGTTTCACCCGCAAGACTACAGTTCCCAGCAAGCTTTGAGGCACCCAGGGTGCCATTCCCCGCGCAAGGACTGCTGGGGTGGACTTTAAAAGGGGAAGGAGGAGCTTCAGACTTTCTCTTGGAACGCCGCCGTCCTTGCAAGAGGATCCCCTGCACTTACCTGCTGTGTGTGTTAGGCCTGAAGCCTGGGCCTCGCACTTTGTTCCAGAGAGCCTTCTGTTCCGCCGAGGAGCCCGCGGAGCATCCGATCCACCTGAGGTGCCATCATCTTCTGGAGGACCAAAGACCTGGTACATCGTGGGCACTGTGAAGCCACTCACAGTAGCGGAGGAACCGGACGGGAGTCGGTCCGGTCTGGGTGAGAGAGCGCCAGCTCAGAACCACATCCCAATAACTTTGTTGCCTATTAACTTGCCTATTAACTTTGCCTAGGCCCAGCATTGATCGCAGTTATACTTTGGAGAGACTGTTGTGCTGAACTGAGTTTGTCAGTCCCTCCAGCTTTGCCGAGTTAGCGATTATCTGAAACCCCCCTTGTTGGATTACAATTTGTTTCTCTATGTGCACCACCGACAGTTGCTAGCGAAGATTCTTCAACTAACTATACCCCAAAGTTATAGTCAGGCCTGACTGGGTAGTATAGGACATTGCTGGGCGCCATTTTATTATGCTCACGAGGGAGGATAGCTGCAGCACACCTTTTTTATGTGCACACCTATATTGCAGGGATCTGCATAAGATATTGTAACCAAATTACTGTTCTACATTTTTGCTTACTGTAAAGAGTTATAGTTGAGTAATTTGGTTGTGTGTCTCCATTACTGTGCTGGTATACAAGAGAGGGGGTTGTACTCCATAACAGTATCAAAGATAATATAGTTATACCATTACTTTCCCTCTTTCTAACTGTGTCACGAGAAAAGTCAGAGCCGATTGTCAGGGGTTGGTAGCAGTGCATTACGGGGCCCAAACAAACAAGCAGCCCTCTTAAGCTGAGGGTACTGCTACATAGTGAAGATCATACAGGTGTGTAACCCTTTCTTGGAAATTATATGATGATGATTATTATTTCCTCCCTCCTCTTTTTTTCTCTGTGTTTTTTTGAAAAGGAAAATGTTTACTTAACCAACAAAAAAATTAATCAAGTGTAGCGGGGTCTTCAAAGTTAGTGGGATACACCTGGGGGTAGAGAGACCCAGGTGTGTAATTATATCAGGGATTAGACCCCTTTTTGTTATTCGTGGAGGATTGGGTGGTGCAATATTCTCCTTGGCCTGTGGGTGGCGGGGTACCTACAGGTTCGAGGTAGAATCACTACCACAGTGTTACCTTTTTTTGTCCCTTCCTGGAGATGGTACGGCTGGGGCGGGGAATCCGCCGTGGTGTCGATGGGAGGTGTCACGTACCTGATGGAAGAGTCTGATTATGCAGAGGGAGGCCTCCCTTACACCTCTCACTCGTGGCCCCTGGTAGTGAAGACAGGGGGCGCAGGAGTGTAGAGTCACACGAGAGCCTGGTAAAAGTCGCTGGTGGTGCGCTGGACCGGAACTGGGACGGAGACTGGAATAGATCCGGAAACAACTGACGGCCTAACAACTGGAGCTCAGGCGGGTGCAGTCAGATGGGCTGGAAGCGTGGGTACACCAGTCCCAAGCAGGTAGGTACTGGAGCGGGATCAGGTATGAGCAGGTTCAGGCAGCTGGCAGGTCTCAGGTTCAGGTAAGTACTGGAGCAGGATCAGGTATGAGCAGGTTCAGGCAGCTGGCAGGTCTCAGGTACAGGTAAGTACTGGAGCAGGATCAGGTATGAGCGGGTTTAGGCAGCTGGCAGGTCTCAGGTACAGGCAGGTTCGGCAACGGGCAGGCAACAATGTAGCAGAAGGAACAGGCAGGAACGTAGTCAACACAGGCCGGGGGTCAGGTACAGGCAGATCAGCAAGGATGGTCAAACAAGCCAGGAAGGGTCAGCTGGAGCAGGATTCAGGTAAGCAGGGGTCAGAGGTCTCAGGTAACGCTGTAGACCGAACAGCACAGAGCCCAGCCATCAGCCCCTTCAAATAACCTCATCTGGCGCCATGAGCCGCCGCTGCGCGCTCCCGCGCGTGCCCGCGCGCGCACCGCTATCGCGCGTGCCCGCGCGCGCACCGCTATCGCGCATGCGCACATCAGCGTGCGCCGATGCGCCACTACCGCGCATGCGCGAAGAGGCGCCGATATCGTCAATGACATTTCTGGTTTGCCCTTCCTGACAGGAGGAGATAAAAGGGGGAGACACTCTCGCCACAAGGTCTGTTGGGGGAGATCATCTCTTCATGCACCCAGGCACCCTAGGCCTGGGTGCGGGCGGTTCAAGGTTCCGGCCTAGGCGCCCTAGGCCTGGCCGGAATGAAGATGGAGTCCATCCCAGGCACCTTCAGCCTGGGGTGAGGTACTATTGAGGAGGCCTGGGACCCGGTGACTCCGACTGGGTCCCGCGAGGGTGAAGTTGCTCCAGGGCGCCCCTTGCGAGGGGACCCGCATCTGAGGTGAGGAGGCTGGGGAGGTCACCCGTCCGAAGACCCGGTGCAGTGTCAACCTGGTGACGGATGGGCCTTCGGTAACTCCCTTGGAGGACATCTTCCCCTGATAGGGGCTACAGCGCAGCGGAGGAGCTTTCATCAAGACTCCTGCAACCCCTGGTCATAGCACAGGGAGTGTAGGGACTAGGAATCTGTACAGTGCCTCGACCTGTTTCCCCATCGTATCATGCCGTTGCATTTGACTGTATGTGGAGATACGCAATAAACCTGAGTTTGGACTTTGATGGGTGTATGGACTCTGTTGATGGGAACAAAGGGAGATTCTGGCACGGAAGGACTGACCCTCATAACCAGCACACATTTGGCCCGAGGAAAAGATTGGTACTGGCCTTCACCTCACCCACAGCCATGGGGAGGACATGGGCCGTAGCGCACCTCACTCTGTCGCTCGACATACCCCTAGCTAAAGAGGTCGGGGTGAGGCCGCTACACGTGGGGGCTCGTGAGTCCGGGATGAAATGTGTGTTGACCCTGAGGTTTGGAACGGCTGTGTTTGAACTTTGCTGCCCGGAGGAGGTCCGAGCAGGTCGGCCATGTGATTGGCCAAAGTGCGTCCCTGTGCTCGAAGTCGTGGAAATTTCTCTGAAAAACCGGGAGAGGCCCATGCAGAAAGAGCGGGAAGAGGGAGGAGTCCAGCCGTGTGACGAACTACATGTGGGGACTTTTGCTGCACTGCGCCACGAGGCACCCCGTGACTGTACAATTCGTGGGCGGAGACTGAAGGAAGCCCGCGAAAACGTGCAAGTCGTGGGAGGAGTCTGGCCACGTGTGGAGATACACGTGGAGACTCCGGCGCGAGGTGAGCGCGTGATGGAACAGCAGGTGGTCGGGATGGCCTCAAGCTCCCCGTGGATGCCGGTACCTTACCCCACGAAAATGACTGCATTTGCTGCGCCCATTACAGACACGGGGATAAGGCTCAGGCCCCGAGGACAGTTGGCTCTGTATTCATGCAGAGACACGGAGGCCCTCGGTGTGATCTGTCCCGGATGCTCGGGACTGGTGGTCCAACTAAAGCCATTCGGGCGATGTGAGGCATGCAAGGAGTTCCTTTTTGAGGTTGAACCACACACGGAAAGGCCCCGGGCCCTACGCCTCAACTGCATCACAGGAACCGCCACTCCGGAGGGAGAGATCAAAGCCTTTGCGGAGTTTCCCGTGCGCGCTGACCAGGGCGAAGTGACTGCCCAACCAGAGATTAAGAGAGAAAAATCCGAAGACACTGCTTCGGTCACCACAGACTCCCTGCTACCACCCCCGAAGAGGAAGATAGGCCTGGTGCAGGCCTCCTGTGGTCGTGGTCGAGCTTCACCCCGCCGCTTGCCTGGCCTGGATGGCGCCGGTAGAGAAGAGAGTCCCGGACATCCCAGTTCTTCAGAAGGTCCAGGTGAGCCAGGGGCTGGGACTGTGGTGTTGGTTGGAGGTGTCGGGGGTCCACCGTCGGTGGAGCCCGCAAGGGAGGGTAGCCTTCTGTCCACTAGAGACTACCTTCCCGCGGAGATGTATGACACCTCCGACCTAGAGTCATTGTCAGACTGTGGGGATGACGGAGAGATAGACAAACTGTTTCACCGGAAGGGCTGGGACAGACGCCCACTACCTGTACTGAGTAAACCGCAGGATTCCCCCATGTCCATAGAAGACAGTACGCTCCGGGTGAAGGCCCCGGAGTTCCCGAGGAAATCTAGTCCTCGGGCCAACTTTCCTCATTCAACTACATCACCTGCTCTGATGGTGGGGATGCAGCATGCTTCGTTGCGGGCACCAAAGACAAAGCAACCCGAGATGGTGAAGGTACCTCGGCACCCGGAGGCCATCGTGCAGCCAGGAGAAGGTGAGCGAGATGTGATGCCGCCTCTAGCCAGGTTGCAGAGACTTTTCTCCCAGAGAGTCGCCCGTGAATATGGGTGGGAGTACCCCTACTTGCCTCGGGACTTATTGTATGAAGTCGAGGTCCTGCGACCAAGGTGGTATGACGAGTTTGTATGGGAAAAGCTTAAAGTACCCCATGCCAGGCGATACCTGTCATGTTCGCCGCCTGTGTCTAAAAAGTTCAAGGACTGCAGAGCTGATTGGAGACTTGGGCGCCATATCCATGCCGATAAGGTGCTCATCTGCAGGAAAGAAGGAGAGGATGTCGAGTATTCGGTGGGAGTGTTTGACGGGCACCTGAAGCCCCTGTTTCTGCCGGATCCAAGGTTCTACTTATAGGAGAAGTGAGCTCCTATCTTGTTGCTGTTGAAACTTTCTGGAAGAGACATTCCCAGACGCCTAGAACTGTGCCCTACTTTTGTTTTGATTTGGGCTTTTCTTTTACTCACTGGAGACTTGGGAGCTGTTGTTTTTTTTTCTCCCTTTTCTTCATGTGCCAAAGGCAGAGACTTTTGGGGTAGAGTCAGAGTAGGAAAGCAGGAAGAATGAAGATCTCACCAAGTGTCATTACCGCAGCGCTGTCACCAGGTGGCAGTGTTGTGCAACGGTTGTTTGAAATGTTACACATGCATTACTTACTTATTGTGGTTATAAAAGAAAAATTTGCGCTAGGTGCAAATTATTAAAGTGCAATAAATGAATAAATCCCTAAAGGAAAACCTGCTGCTAAACACCAAAAAAAACCTGATATAAGGTACAACAATATAAATATACAAAAAGGTGTAGCGCTGGATGAGCAAAACTGTGTATGGCTATACAGTGAAAAAAATATATAATATAAGAAAAAGTATCAAAAACATGAGTGAATACTACAAATAAACAATTTAAAGTTCATGTGTGTCAGTGAAAAATATATGAAATCTTCTCCTCTATTTGAAGATGATAAGAGTTCTACAGAGTGCAGGTATCCGATAAAAATCATAGGCAAAATGCTCCAACACTTAGTAAAGATCCCGCCACCAAGGTGAAGAATGAAGGCTTACCAGACAGCCTGCGACCGCCCTTCTCAGGGGGGTCAAAACAGGCTCAGTAGAGTGATGTTTTACTCCATGGAAGGCAGGATGATTCTGCAGGAACGCTTCATCCACAATGGGAGAGTCTCCAGAGACGTTGATTGAACACCTGGCCAGAACTGGGAGTAGACACACTCTTTGCAGATCAGAGTGGATGTTCCTCAGTAAGTAGGATAAAATCCAAAAGAGAAAGAAAAACTTTCCATAGTGTAGCGTTCATCCATAAAAAAGGGGTTTATTTTCACAAAGTATGCGATACAGAACTTCAAAGTAACAAGTCCTGAGATATTAAAATGCTGGTTAAAAACTCCTTGCAAGGAATAAAAAGCTCCGTATTCTGTCAATCAAACGACCGTTCGCGCGTGCGCAATGCATGCACGTGTCACCCTACGTCGTTTCGTCAAATCTGACATCATCAGGGGCACTTATTGGAGTGAGTGGGTCTCTCGGCTGACGGACCCACTCATGCCAAGTTAACACAGAGTGTTAGGATATGTTTTTTTTTGTTTCCCTTCTGCAGGAGATTCGTCGGTCAAGACTACTGAGTATGGGGTGGTTCTTAGACAGTGACGGGATGGATTGTATATGTGTACATGACAGATGTTTTATACAAAAAGTTTTAATGTTTTATAGCTCCCTTTCCCTGGAGCAGGTCTTGGCACACACAGTATCCAAAATTTGAGGGATAGCCTCTGGGGCCCACTTCATGTCACCACTCCTTGGGAGACATGGGTGTGCACCTGACGCTGGGGACCAGCGTCAAATCACAAGGGGGAGTGTGTAGCGGGGTCTTCAAAGTTAGTGGGATACACCTGGGGGTAGAGAGACCCAGGTGTGTAATTATGTCAGGGATTAGACCCCTTTTTGTTATTCGTGGAGGATTGGGTGGTGCAATATTCTCCTTGGCCTGTGGGTGGCGGGGTACCTACAGGCTCGAGGTAGAATCACTACCACAGTGTTACCTTTTTTTGTCCCTTCCTGGAGATGGTACGGCTGGGGCGGGGAACCCGCCGTGGTGTCGATGGGAGGAGATAAAAGGGGGAGACACTCTCGCCACGAGGTCTGTTGGGGGAGATCATCTCTTCACGCACCCAGGCACCCTAGGCCTGGGTGCGGGCGGTTCAAGGTTCCGGCCTAGGCGCCCTAGGCCTGGCCGGAATGAAGATGGAGTCCATCCCAGGCACCTTCAGCCTGGGGTGAGGTACTATTGAGGAGGCCTGGGACCCGGTGACTCCGACTGGGTCCCGCGAGGGTGAAGTTGCTCCAGGGCGCCCCTTGCGAGGGGACCCGCATCTGAGGTGAGGAGGCTGGGGAGGTCACCCGTCCGAAGACCCGGTGCAGTGTCAACCCGGTGACGGATGGGCCTTCGGTAACTCCCTTGGAGGACATCTTCCCCTGATAGGGGCTACAGCGCAGCGGAGGAGCTTTCATCAAGACTCCTGCAACCCCTGGTCATAGCACTAGGAGACTAGGAATCTGTACAGTGCCTCGACCTGTTTCCCCATCGTATCATGCCGTTGCATTAGACTGTATGTGGAGATACGCAATAAACCTGAGTTTGGACTTTGATGGGTGTATGGACTCTGTTGATGGGAACAAAGGGAGATTCTGGCACGGAAGGACTGACCCTCATAACCAGCACACATTTGGCCCGAGGAAAAGATTGGTACTGGCCTTCACCTCACCCACAGCCATGGGGAGGACATGGGCCGTAGCGCACCTCACTCTGTCGCTCGACATACCCCTAGCTAAAGAGGTCGGGGTGAGGCCGCTACACAAGGATACCACATGCTATGCTTATTTATTTATACATCCTTTTTCTTTATAAAAACAGCTTGTTTGTATCATTGTATCATTGAATCTTCCCTGATTTCCGCACTCGCCAGGGAGATTGTCTTTTTTGGCCTCGAGACTCCCAAGTTTTTGGTGCTGGCTATGTGGGTGAGTTTGTATTGCTCAAAATTCCATCTTTCCATTAGGTCCTATCCATTCCTATTGTGGGGGTTACTATCATAGGGATTAGTCTATACCTCAGTATTCTACTTTCAATACATGACAATATACCATGAAGATGGGTCACTAGTTATGTATATATTTTGATGTTATTATTGTATATCTGATTCATATGCTTTTTTGTAGATCTTTTTCTGACTCATACTCCTGAAGAAGGGGGTAACGCCGAAACATATTGAGTGTACAACGGGAATATTAGTATCCGTACATTCAGTGCGGTATGACCATCTATATCTAATGTCCCTTGTATGTCATATAAATGAATGTTCCACATATAGCAGCATCCAATGTCTAGGATCTATGTATTTAGGGCTGATTTTATTATGTATGATTTTGTAAAATAAATTTATATTTTTGTAAATTGACTTTGTAATTCATATCGTACCACAAAAGTCCATATTGCCTCCACAATATCCCATTTTTCTATATAATAGGACGAAAGTACTTTAACTTTTTCTTATCAAGTAGTGTTTCTCATAAGAACGCCATTATGGTCAAGCTTTATGGTCAAGCTGCGGAGCCCCCCAAACATTGACTTTGACGGAGCCGTCATTAATATTTTCCCTGACCTCTCCAAGGAGACCCAGGAACGCCGCAGACCTGTAAAACCCCTTCTTGACCAACTGAGAACAGATGGTGTCACCTACAGATGGGGCTTCCCCTCATGCTTGATTGCCACAAAAAATGGCCACTCTTACACACTTTGGTTTCCTGAAGAGCTTCCAACTTTCCTCCATGACCTCAATATGTCTCTACTGGAGCTCCTGGGTTGGCATCATCCTTTACCAACGTTCTCGGTCCCCTCGAACCCCCAATGGCGGAAAACCCCATCAAAAATGAGGCACGCGGCGACACCGGGCTCCTCTCAGAAAAATGGATGAGACGCACTCTGTGCATTCCCTTTGCATTCACATATACCCATATTAACTGTGGCTGTTACACTGTTATTAAGTTTTTGTGACACTTCTCCATCACGGTTCTCTTTCTGCGACCAGAGACCTAATGAATATTTGACACCAATCCAGGTTCTGCTCTGTTCCTTACTACACTTTTGGACTATTACAGTGCCTTGCAAAAGTATTCACCCCCTTGGCATTTTTTGTGTTTTGTTGCCTCACAACCTGGAATTAACATGGATTTTTTGAGGATTTGCATCATTTAATTAAGAGAACATGTCCACAACTTTGAAGATTTTTGTTTTCCTATTGTGAAGCAAACAACAAACAGGACAAAATAACAGAAAAAGTGAATGTGCATAACTATTCACCCCCCTAAAGTCAATACTTTGTAGAGCCACCTTTTGCGGCTATCACAGCTCCAAGTCGCTTTGGATAAGTCTCTATGGGCTTGCCACATCTTATCACTAGGGATGAGCTCGGTGTTCGGCGAAACCAGAACTTTGTGGGCCGTTCGCGCCAAATTCGTGTGACGCAAATGGCCCACAATACACTGCGCCATCGCAGTGCAATCCCTGCGCTGTGATTGGCCAAGCATGCACTGTGACCCCGCATGCTTGGCCAATCACAGCGCCGGCAGCGAGGAGAGCCATAATTGGCCACAGGCAGGAGGGGTTTAGTACACGCCCCAACACACGCCAGCGCGGCGGCCTTGTGTAGTGTGTTGGCGTGCAGGGACAGAGGACAGAGAAGGATAGGCAGGGAAAGTGTCTTTGATATTTTTTCATTAACCTTGTGCATTTTCAGTGTGTTGGTATACAGGGACAGAGAAGAATAGGCAGGGACAGTGTCAGTGATATTCTTTCATTAACCTTGTGCTTTTACAGTGTGTTGGTATAAAGGGACAGAGAAGAATAGGCAGGGACAGTGTCAGTGATATTCTTTCAATAACCTTGTGCATTTACAGTGTGTTGGTATACAGGGACAGAGAAGGATCGGCAGGGGACAGTGTCAGTGATATTCTTTCATTAATCTTGTGCATTTACATTGTGTTGGTATACAGGGACAGAGAAGGATAGGCAGGGGACAGTGTCAGTGTCATTTTTGCTAAACCTCCTGCACAGTATACACCTGAAGCTACCCCTTATTGCTGTGTTTTCCTGTTGTGTAACACAGGCAGACATCTGCAGCAGTTACAGTAGGTTTAGTGTGCCTCCTGCACAGTATACACCTGAAGCTACCCCTTATTGCTTGTGTTTTTTTTCTTTTGTGTTACACTAACAGGCATCTGCAGCAGTTACAGTGGGCGTAGTGTGCCTCCTGCACAGTATACACCTGAAGCTACCCCTTATTGCTGTGTTTTCCTGTTGTGTAACACAGGCAGACATCTGCAGCAGTTACAGTGGGTGTAGTGTGCCTCCTGCACAGTATACACCTGAAGCTACCCCTTATTGCTTGTGTTTTTTTTCTTTTGTGTTACACTAACCGGCATCTGCAGCAGGTACAGTGGGCGTAGTGTGCCTCCTGCACAGTATACACCTGAAGCTACCCCTTATTGCTGTGTTTTCCTGTTGTGTAACACAGGCAGACATCTGCAGCAGTTACAGTGGGTGTAGTGTGCCTCCTGCACAGTATACACCTGAAGCTACCCCTTATTGCTCATGTTTTTTTTCTTTTGTGTTACACTAACAGGCATCTGCAGCAGTTACAGTGGGCGTGGTGTGCCTCCTGCACAGTATACACCTAAAGCTACCCCTTATTGCTGTGTTTTCCTGTTGTGTAACACAGGCAGACATCTGCAGCAGTTACAGTGGGTGTAGTGTGCCTCCTGCACAGTATACACCTGAAGCTACCCCTTATTGCTGCGTTTTCCTGTGGTGTAACACAGGCAGGCATCTGCAGCAGTTACAGTGGGTGTAGTGTGTCTCCTGCACAGTATGCACCTGAAGCTACCCCTTATTGCTCGTGCTTTTTTTCTTTTGTGTTACACTAACAGGCATCTGCAGCAGTTACAGTGGGCGTAGTGTGCCTCCTGCACAGTATACACCTGAAGCTACCCCTTATTGCTGTGTTTTCCTGTTGTGTAACACAGGCAGACATCTGCACCAGTTACAGTGGGTGTAGTGTGCCTCCTGCACAGTGTACACCTGAAGCTACCCCTTATTGCTGAGTTTTCCTGTGGTGTAACACAGGCAGGCATCTGCAGCAGTTACAGTGGGTGTAGTGTGCCTCCTGCACAGTATACACCTGAAGCTACCCCTTATTGCTTGTGTTTTTTTTCTTTTGTGTTACACTAACAGGCATCTGCAGCTGTTACAGTGGGCATAGTGTGCCTCCTGCACAGTATACACCTGAAGCTACCCCTTATTGCTGTGTTTTCCTGTTGTGTAACACAGGCAGACATCTGCAGCAGTTACAGTGGGTGTAGTGTGCCTCCTGCACAGTATACACCTGAAGCTACCCCTTATTGCTTGTGTTTTTTTTCTTTTGTGTTACACTAACCGGCATCTGCAGCAGGTACAGTGGGCGTAGTGTGCCTCCTGCACAGTATACACCTGAAGCTACCCCTTATTGCTGTGTTTTCCTGTTGTGTAACACAGGCAGACATCTGCAGCAGTTACAGTGGGTGTAGTGTGCCTCCTGCACAGTATACACCTGAAGCTACCCCTTATTGCTCATGTTTTTTTTCTTTTGTGTTACACTAACAGGCATCTGCAGCAGTTACAGTGGGCGTGGTGTGCCTCCTGCACAGTATACACCTAAAGCTACCCCTTATTGCTGTGTTTTCCTGTTGTGTAACACAGGCAGACATCTGCAGCAGTTACAGTGGGTGTAGTGTGCCTCCTGCACAGTATACACCTGAAGCTACCCCTTATTGCTCGTGTTTTTTTTCTTTTGTGTTACACTAACAGGCATCTGCAGCAGTTACAGTGGGCGTGGTGTGCCTCCTGCACAGTATACACCTAAAGCTACCCCTTATTGCTGTGTTTTCCTGTTGTGTAACACAGGCAGACATCTGCAGCAGTTACAGTGGGTGTAGTGTGCCTCCTGCACAGTATACACCTGAAGCTACCCCTTATTGCTCGTGTTTTTTTTCTTTTGTGTTACACTAACAGGCATCTGCAGCAGTTACAGTGGGCGTAGTGTGCCTCCTGCACAGTATACACCTGAAGCTACCCCTTATTGCTGTGCTTTCCTGTTGTGTAACACAGGCAGACATCTGCAGCAGTTACAGTGGGTGTAGTGTGCCTCCTGCACAGTATACACCTGAAGCTACCCCTTATTGCTGCGTTTTCCTGTTGTGTAACACAGGCAGGCATCTGCAGCAGTTACAGTGGGTGTAGTGTGCCTCCTGCACAGTATACACCTGAAGCTACCCCTTATCCGCCATCCTCTGACCACCTCCTCTATCCTGTGCACATGTTCTGACCACCTATTGTCTGCAGCCTCTAACCACCTCCTGTATCCTGTCCGCAGCCTCCAACCTGTCTGCAATCTCTGACTATCTCTTGTCTTTTATCGTGTCTGCAGTCTCTTAGGGGGAGTCTGGAGAGGAATCAAGAGTGAGAGCGTCGCCGGGATTGGGATTATGGGAGGAGTCAGACGTGTATGGACTGTGGAGAACAGACTATAGAATAAAACCAGAGCCACTAACCTGGAGCCATCTAACTGAGCCCTGCACGCTGCACCGGAGAGGAGGTCAGTGACAGCGCCGTCAGGTCAGTCTGAGGGGGGGTCACTGATGTAAGGGCGGAGTGAATACAATTATGTAAGTGGGCACTGATATAAAGGTTTCCCCTTATATCAGTAACCCCCCCCCTTACCTTAGTGTATTCACTCTGCAGAAGGTGGTCTCTGGTGACCAGAGCACTCCTTACATCAGAGTTCCTCCTTAGATTATGCTCTGCAGTATTTTCCTTTACATCTGAGTTCCCTTGCACTGTAAGGGGGAATCCTGCCGACTCTGATGTAAAGGGCAATGCCGGGAAATGTGATGTGGAGGGGGGAGACTCTGGTGACCAGAGACTACCTTCCGCAGAGTGAATACACTAAGGTAAGAGGGGAGGGTGTTACTGATATAAGGGAAAACCTTTATATCAGTGCCCCCTTACATAATTGTATTCACTCCCCCCTTACATCAGTGACCCCCCCTCAGACTGACCTGACGGCGCTGTCACTGACCTCCTCTCCAGTGCAGCGTGCAGGGCTCAGTTAGATGGCTCCAGGTTGGTGGCTCTGGTTTTATTCTATAGTCTGTTCTCCACAGTCCATACACGTCTGACTCCTCCCATAATCCCAATCCCGGTGACGCTCTCACTCTTGATTCCTCTCCAGACTCCCCCTAAGAGACTGCAGACACGATAAAAGACAAGAGATAGTCAGAGATTGCAGACAGGTTAGAGGCTGCGGACAGGATACAGGAGGTGGTTAGAGGCTGCAGACAATAGGTGGTCAGAACATGTGCACAGGATAGAGGAGGTGGTCAGAGGATGGCGGACAGGATACAGGAGGCAGTCAGAGGATGTGGAAATGGTACAGGTGGTAGTCAGAGTATGCAGACATGTAGGGGTAGCACACAGAGGGGTTCCCCATGTAAGGGGTGCACAGAGGAGTCAGTCATGTAGGGGGATCACACAGTGGGATGAAGCCCTGATAAGAGCTGTCACAGAAGGGCCCTCACACAGAACACATGGCAGGCAGGGCAGTGAGGTTGGCACACACAGGGTGATCAGGTTCCTGTTCTTAGGGGAGGTGGGGTCCTGATCCCCAGGGAAGATGGGGTCCCTAGGTGAGATGAAGTCCCCGTTGCCAGGGGAGATGGAGTTCCTGCCCCCAGGTGAGATAGGATCCCTGTCCCAGAGTGAGAAGGGGGTCCCTGTCCCCAGGGGAGAAGGGGGTCCCTGTCCCCAAGAGAGGAGGAGTTCCTGTCCCCAGGTGAGTGACCCAGAGGGTCCCTGTTTCCAGGGGAGAAGGGGGTCCCTGTCCAAAGGAGATAAGGTGTCCCTGTACCCAGGGGAGAAGGGAGTCCCTGTCCTCAGGGGGGAGAGGTTTCCTTGTCCTCAGGGGGAAGAGGGGGGTCTCTGTCTTGGGGGAGAGGGGGTCCCTGTCCTAAGAGGGGGGAACAGGGGTCCCTGTCCTCAGAGGGGGGAACAGGGGTCCCTGTCCTCGGGGAAGATGGAGTGGGATATGGGATGTCTCACTTACCATGACCAGGTCTGCAGGTCCCTCATTTATGGTCATCTGGGCTCCCTCCAGCAGCACGGATGGGCGATCAGCTTATCCCCAGGGAGCACAGCTACGGCTTGACAATCTGGCAGCAATTGATGGGTACAGTGGCTGCGTTTGACAGGCACAGTGGTTGCGTTTTTTGCTGGGTGCAGTGGCTGCATTTGACGGGCACAGTGGCTGCATTTGATGGGCACAGTGGTTGCGTTTTTTGCTGGGTGCAGTGTCTGCATTTGACGGGCACAGTGGTTGCGTTTTTTGCTGGGTGCAGTGGCTGCATTTGATGGGCACAGTGGTTGCATTTTTTGCTGGGTGCAGTGGCTGCATTTGACGGGCACAGTGGTTGCGTTTTTTGCTGGGTGCAGTGGCTGCATTTGACGGGCACAGTGGCTGTGTTTTTTGCTGGGTGCAGTGGCTGCATTTGATGGGCACAGTGGTTGCGTTTTTTGCTGGGTGCAGTGGCTGCATTTCTTGCTGGGTGCAGTGGCTGCATTTGACGGGCACAGTGGCTGCATTTGATGGGCACAGTGGTTGCGTTTTTTGCTGGGTGCAGTGGCTGCATTTGATGGGCACAGTGGTTGCGTTTTTTGCTGGGTGCAGTGGCTGCATTTGATGGGCACAGTGGTTGCGTTTTTTGCTGGGTGCAGTGGCTGCATTTGACGGGCACAGTGAGGCTGCAATTGATTGGGGGGGTGGGTGTTTTCAGTTTGTTTGCGCCCCCCCACAAATTTTTGACCACCAGCCGCCACTGTCAAAGACACCGCTCTATAATTTTCCTTGACCTCCCGTATATGTATTTTGCAGGGCTGTGCAAAGACAGGTTTGTGTAAGCCGAGGCTCCGTGTGTCAGGCTGCTGTTTGCACAGCCCTTCACATTATGTACATCATGCAGTGGCTCATATTCCCACAGGCAAAGCTCTATATTTTTCATGGACCTGCCATTGATATACACAGTGCTATGCACGGGGCCCGCCCCCCTTCAGCAGAGCAGGCTAGGGGCGTGTTAGGGGCTGGAGGCGGTGCAGCTCTATATTTTTTTTCGACCTCTGTCCCATTAATATATACATACACAGTGTTAACTTGCCCGCCCTCTTCTCCAGAGCAGGCCTGGGGCGTGTTGGGGGCGGGGCTGGAGGCGGTGCTGCCGACGATCTTAAGCAATTGGCAACTCCTCCGCCCTCCCGCTCGAGTCGAGAATTTTCACGGACTGAATTGGCCGTCTGCACGGTATAGGCGCGGTGAAGCCGCGCATGTGCAGTGGAGCCCTTGATCAGCTGTGTTTTTGATGTAGCTGCACCGGAAGTGACGCGGTCGAGACCCTGCATAGGTCAAGACTTTTTTTACAACACAGGCATCTGCAGCAGTTACAGTGGGTGTAGTGTGCCTCCTGCACAGTATACACCTGAAGCTACCGCTTATTGCTTGTGTTTTTTTTCTTTTGTGTTACACTAACAGGCATCTGCAGCTGGTTTTCCCATCTCCCTGCAGGCCATTAGAATGTCTGGAAGGCCAACAAGGAGAGGCAGACAGTCACAAGCCAATAAAAGAGGGCAAGCAGGCTCTGTGTCTGGGGGAAACAGTGCTGGTCATGGACGCGGTGCATTGTCATCAGCACGTGGCCATGGGACAAGCTTTACTTATTACTTTTACAGCTGGACGTATTTACCTGCATCATGCCGAAGACTCGGTAGAGTGGATGACCAAGCCCTCCTCATCCTCCTCATCCTCTCTCACCCAGGCTCAGGGTACTGGCAAAGCAGCTGCCAACGCGTCCTCTTCCCTCGTATAAATGTCATCAGTCACTCCTTCCCTAGACCCACCATGTCCTCTTGAGGAGTCCCCCGAACTGTTTGAGCACAGTGTTGGGTACATGCTCCAGGAGGATGCTCAGCGTTTTGAAGGGTCTGATGATGATACACAGCTAGAGGAAAGCAGTAGCGTGAGAGCAGAGAGAGGGGATGCTCAAGAAGGACAGCAATCTGGCAGTCATGTTCCAGCAGCTGCAGCATACTGCCAGGTTTGCTCCAGTGATCAAGAGGGAGGGGATGATGAGGTCACTGACTCCACGTGGGTGCCTGATAGGAGAGAGGAGGAGGATGAGGAGGAGGCACATCTCCAACGAGACAGGATGCCCTCTGGGGGCCAGCGTAAGGGCAGCATACCGACTGAATCACACCGCAGAGCTCTGCCTGTGCAGGGCGCTGCCTCTGCCCTATATTCCAAAAGTTCTTTGGTGTGGGCCTTTTTTGAGTCGAGTGCATCAGATCGCACCGCTGTTATTTGCAACATATGTCTCAAGCGTATCTCGCGTGGTCAGACATATGTTGACCTGCCATGCAGCTCGTTGGCAAGCATACCTTAAAGACCCACACCAAAGAACAAAGCGGACCTCTCCTGCCTCCTCATCAGCTGGGATCTCCAACCCCACTATACCTTCAGTCCTCTCTGAAACCTGCACTGAGAGGAGTGAAGGTGTAGAATTAGGTGTGTCACAGCCAAGTACTTGCGGGCACTCTGCTAGCAGTACACCGACGTCCGATTGTAGCAGGCAAATTTCCCTGCCCCAGCTGCTGGACCGTCGAAAGAAGTTCACTCCCAGCCATCCACATGCCTAGCGGTTGAATGCTAGCTTGGCTAAATTGCTAGCACTTCAACTGCTGCCTTTTCAGTTGGTAGACTCGGCCCCCTTCCGTGAGTTTGTGCAATGTGCGGTTCCTCAGTGGCAGGTTCCCAAACGCCACTTTTTCTCACGGAAGGCGATTCCGGCTCTCTACTGGCATGTGGAAGGCAATGTCTATGCCTCGCTGGACAGGGCGGTCAGCGGTAAGGTGCATATTACCGCTGACTCATGGTCCAGCAGGCATGGACAGGGACGTTACCTTTCTTTCATAGCCCATTGGGTCACTCTTTTGGCAGCTGGGAAGGATGCAGGACAGGGTGCAGTAGTGTTGGAGGTTGTTCCGCCGCCACGCCTCCAAAATGCTGGTTGTGACACACCTCTCTCCTCCACCCCCTCCTCTTCTTCTTCCTCCATGGCCTCTTCCTGTGCTTTGTCCTCGGAACCAGCGGTGCTCCGTAGGCGTTCAAGGGGCTACGCAAGTACGCAGGCAAAAAGATGCAATGCCGTGTTTGCGCTGGTGTGTTTGGGGGACAGGAGCCACACTGGGGCAGAGGTTCTGTCAGCTCTGCAGGGGCAGGCCGAGAGGTGGTTGACGCCATGCCAGCTTAAGCCAGGAATGGTGGTTTGCGACAATGGCACCAACCTCCTCTCCGCCCTCTGACAGGGACAACTGACCCATGTGCCCTGTGTGGCTCACGTCCTTAACCTGGTGGTGCAGCGGTTCTTGGGCAGGTACCCGGGCTTACAGGATGTCCTGAGGCAGGCCAGGAAAGTCTGTGTGCATTTCCGCAGATCATATAATGCCAGCGCTCGGCTGGCTGAGCTGCAAAAGGAGTTGAACCTGCCCAAGAACCGCCTTATATGTGAAATGCCCACCAGGTGGAACTCAACGTTGACCGTGCTGCAGCGGCTGCACATGCAGCAGAGCGCCATCAATGAGTACCTATGCGACTACAGCACCAGGACAGGGTCAAAGGAGCTCGTTTTTTTCACCACGCCAGTGGGGCATGGTCAGGGATGCATGCACTGTCCTGGCACCATTTGAGAAGGCCACAAGGATGGTGAGCAGTGACAGTGCATGCATCAGTGACACTGTACCTCTTGTCCACCTGTTGGAGCATACGCTGCATGGAATAATGGACAGGGCACTTGAGGCAGAACAGAGGCAGGAAGAGGAGGACTTCCTTGCTTCTCAAGGCCCCCTTTACCCAGACAATGTTCCTTCTGTCCCACCCATCACACAGGAAGAGGAGGAGGAGGATTGTGTCAGCATGGAGGTAGAACCTGGCACTCAGCATCAACAGCAGCAGTCTTTTAGGGATGATTTACAGTCCCAAGAAACCCGTGGACTTGTACGTGGCTGGGAGGAGGTGGCTGCAGATCATGTCATCCTTAGTGACCCAGAGGACTTCGGACTGAATGCCTCAGCTAACCTACGCTGCATGGCCTCCCTGATCCTGCAAAGCCTGCGGAAGGATCCTCGTATTCTTCGGATCAAGGAGAGGGACCATTACTGGCTGGCCACTCTCCTTGATCCACGGTACAAGGGTAAGGTTGCGGACCTTATCTTGCCGTCGCTGAGGGAGCAGAGGATGAGACATCTCCGGGAGGCCTTGCAGAAAGGTCTGTGCAACGCGTTCCCAGAGACTGGAAGGTTACAAACTCCTGGTCCTGGACAACGAGTTGCTGAGGCTTCGGTCAGTCAAAGAAGGAGCGGTGGGGAAGGTGGCTGTCTGACCGATGCGTTCAGACAATTTTTTAGTACGCAGCCCCAAGGTATGATCGGTTCCAGCAACCATCGCCAGCGTCTGATTTACATGGTCCAGGAATACCTAGGGGCAAGGTCAGACTTGGACACCTTTCCCATCGAAAATCCTCTGGCTTTCTGGGTCTTGAGGATGGATCACTGGCCAGAGCTTGCACAGTATGCAATTGAGCTACTGGCCTGTCCTGCATCCAGCGTTCTTTCGGAACGCACATTCAGTGCTGCTGGTGGCTTTGTAACCGATCACAGTGTGCGCCTGTCCACTGACTCGGTTGATCGACTGACCTTCATAAAGATGAACCAGTCTTGGATCACCACCAGCTACCAAGCACCTGAAGCTGACGTAACCGAATATTTTTTTTTTTAAATGTCACATCCCTTCAAGACTGCCTATGCTGATGCTGAGTGACTGTCCTGTTATGTTGACTGACTATCCTCTTCCTCCTCAATGATCCTCCTGATAGCTTGGAAGAACATTTGTGGTTCTGGGTGCCGCCACCAGTGGCTAAGGCCCAATTTTTCAGCCCCTGTTTAACAGGGGCGTATAATTACAATTTTTGATGCAATACTTTGCAACAGGGCTCATTGCTGCGCTCCAAATACAGTATCTGTGATGGGTTGAAGTGTTGTGGCACCAGTGGCTAAGGCCCAATTTTTCAGCCCCTGTTTAACAGGGGCGTGTAATTGCAATTTTTGATGCAATGCTTTGCAACAGGGCTCATTGCTGCGCTCCAAATACAGTATCTGTGATGGGTTGCAGTGTTGTGGCACAAGTGCCTAAGGCCCAATTTTTCTGCCCCTGTTTAATAGGGGCATGTAATTACAATTCTTGATCTAATACTTTGCAACAGGGCTCATTGCTGTGCTCCAAATACAGTATCTGTGATGGGTTGAAGTGTTGTGGCACCAGCACCAGTGCCTAAGGCCCAATTTTTCTGCCCCTGTTCAACAGGGGCATGTAATAACAATTTTTGGTCTAATATTTCACAGATGGGCCCATTCCTGCGCCCACCAAGAGACCAAGAGTAACTGTGAGGACTTACAGTCTTGTGGCACCAGCACCACCGCCACCACCAAAGGCCCAATTTTTCAGCCCCTGTTCAACAGGGGCATGCAATTACAATTCTTGATCTAATAATTCACAGCAGGGCCCATTCATGCGCCCACCAAGAGTAACTGTGAGGGTTTACAGTGTTGTGGCACCAGCACCACCACCAAAGGCCCATTTTTTCCTACCACTGTTCAACAATGGCATGTAATTACAATTCCTGATCTAATAGTTCACAGCAGGGCGTTCCAGCGCCCACCAAGAGTAACTGTGAGGGCTTACAGTGTTGTGGCAACACCTAAGGGGCAAATTTCTGCAGAGTATATACGGCAGGCCCCTACTTTCAAACATCCAACTTACAAACGAATCCTACTTGCAAACGAAAGGAGACTACAGGAAGTGAGAGGAAATCTACCCCTAGGAAGGGAAATTCTCTCCTGTAAAAGTTAATATGGGAAAAGGGTGTCTCCTCTCTACTGATGCTTTATCACCAATCCTTGTTTCAATAAAAACCCCACTTTTCCAAAAACATTTGTCATTGAAACGGAAAGTGAGGTGAAATGTTCTGAACAGGTGCACAGACAGCAAAACAAATGTTACAGGGGTGATAACCCTTCCCTATGTTTTTCAAAAGGCTTAAAAATATATTTTTTTGGCTAGAGCTACACTTAAAAATGTACCTGTTCCAAATTAGAAAAAGATTCTACTCAAGAACAAACCTACAGTCCCTGTCCTGTTTGCACCGCCTGTATACTGCTGTTCAGAGTATATAGGGCCTTTTTTTATTTTGGGTACGGGGTTCCCCTTAATATCAATACAAGACCCAAAGGGGCAGGTAATGGGCTGGGGGGGGTGATGGGGTAGCCATGTCATTTTTCTCAATGATTTTAATCCATATTGCCGGGACCAGACATTACATTAAAGCCGCAAGCAGTTTTAAATTACCTTTTTTTTCCTTTAGAAATGTCATTTTGTGCAGGGACAGTTCTAAACACGGGAAACACGTGGCACTTCACAGGCATACTTTAGACATCCCCCAGGTATGATATTTAAAGGAATATTTCACTTTTTTTTCTTCACTTGATGCATCATTAAAATGACTGCTCCCGAAAAAACTGCAGTTTTTAAAACTTCTTTTTGCATTGATACATATCCCCTGGGGCAGAACCCGGGTCCCCAAACCCTTTTTAGGACAATGACTTGCATATTAGCCGTTTTAATTAGCACTTTTGATTTCGAACGTTCGCATCCATTGTATTTAATAGGGTTCTAAAGTTAGCGCAAACTTTCGGTCCGTTCGCAAGTTCTGGTGCGAACCGAACCGGTGGGTGTTTGGCTCATCCCTAATTGTGGGTAGCATGTAAAAGCATCCTCAGATTTTTCTTATTGGCAGTGGGAGAATTGATCTCAAGATACTGGAAATCCCCATTACTCAGAGTGGATCACTAAACTTAGCCAGGTTATGAGGCGGAAAGAGCTTACTCCTCACCTCTAAGACACTTATTAATATTTTGGATAAATTGGAGGTCTTGGATCCATTTTCTACACTTTGGACACCTTTAGACATATCACAGGTAGTAGTCTGGATGGGGATGGGGATCCCCCCTGAGTTGACACTCCTTCCCCCTTTTTCCCTATTCCCTTCTTGCACCTCCTCTCTCCATAGCTACCTCCATGTCTTTCCTTGGTTTATTTTTGCAAGATTATTTCCATTCTTTATTTCACACTTGATGCTCCAGCACTCGACCATGCAACTCTCAGCACACAGCCCATACCATGTACTATGATACTATGTATCTATGTGATACTATGGGGTTGATGGACTAAGGATGAATAGGCTGTTAACTTTGCAGGGGAAGTTGCATTTTTTTAAGGGAATTTTTCAGAGCTTATTTATCATGGTGAAACTTCTCTTTGCAAAGGATACACAATCACATGCAAGATTTTTTTTTTTTTAAAACAGCTTGAACACAATTGGATGGTAGAAATCCGCAAAGCTTTAGACTTAAATAGACTGGTCATTTTTGCCACGGAATTTTCCCTAGATCTTAGTGAATGGGAATTCACTAAGATCTAGAGAAAATTCCGTGGCAAAAGTGACCAGTCTATTTGACTTTAGTAAATCTACCACTATACCTTGTTTGCTTTTCCACAAACTGTACAGAGAATGCATTTTTTCTACTTGCTATGCCTTGTCATTTACCTATATAGTGGTGGGTTGTAATGGGAGTCAAGTGTACTATCTGATTCTTATCTCAGTCAGTTTTCTGTAAACCTTGGATAACCTCAATAAAAATTTCCAATTCAAAAAAACATAAACTCATCCAAGCATAATATTTTTATATTTGGGTTTGTGTGTGAAAGGTATATATGTTATAAATAGCAAACATCATTTAAATGGTATATATCATATTGCATTATATCTTCTACTGTAAAACTTCCTCACAGTTTTGTAACTTATTTTTTGAATCTTCCAAATAAAACTTTTGTAAACGGTAAATTATACAGTATAAGTGTCCATGCACACTGGGAATTAAAAAAAATGTCAGTTATTTTGGCAGATTTTTTATTTATTTTTTCATTTAGAGCTTTTTTGTACAGGCGTTTAGGAGTGTTTAGCGTTTTATTCTGCTAGAAAAAGTCTCTCGAAAAACACAAACCGCAAGGGGTTTTTTTTCTGCCTCTAAACGCTGAGCTTAAAATATGTCTCTAAACATCCTAATGTTCTTGGACACAACATTGAGCTGCTTCAACAGGAAAAATGCAAACCTCCGGTAGAAGAAGTGTTTTTTAAGCCCAGTATGCATGGATCCTAAATTATAGTAAAATTAAAATTTGTAACAAAAATACTTATTACATTGCAATTCAACAAATGTTGCACTACTGAGAGCATTCAAAACTTTTATATGGATAGCTGCCAAGACAATAAAACAAAATGAACTTACTTAGTTTGTGAACATTTCTGAATCTCAGTCTATCCAGACAGATTTCCTGTAGTGAGGACGGATTTAGGTATATAAAAACAAAACTAAAAACACTAAAAACACAAAGGGCTACCATAAGATATAAAAATGTTTTCCTGGTCCAAAGCATCTTCTCTATCTGCGTTGTCTCACAGTAACATACTTGACATGACATTTAATACTATCAGATAAGTTAAACAGTATTGTATGTAAATTAAGTTAGATCCTGTTCTTCCAGTATATTAACTATTAGCAATCAAACGTTCGTGCACAGCTAGATTAAAAAAAAAGCTGCTTGCCAGTATTCTGTCATTTGTGTTGTTTAGCAGGTACTAACATTGCTACTTTTGTATGATAAGTGGTAAGGCTGGCCGCAGGCCAGCCTGTATTTGTGGGAGGAGACTGAGAGGGCTACTTAAGCCTCCTCCCCTGTCGGGTCTGGGTTGCCGTCATTTCCGGGCTGCAGCCAGCCCCTCCTCCTGCCGTCATTTTTCGGGGACCGTGTCACTTCCGGTTACGGCTGATCGACCGATGGAGTCTCGTGGCGGTTCCTCTCCCGGTGCTAACGCCGGGTATCGGGGGGGGGGGGGGCTGCCTGCCTGCCTGCTATCCCGGTCCTCACGCTGAGCAGCAGGGGTAGGGGGAGCCACTCACCGCCCGTTTCTCACGCCGCTCCATCTGGGGAGGGGGGGGCACTCACCGCCAGTTCACCTCCCTGGATCTCATGTCAGGCATGGAGGGGATGCCCGCATGCCTCCCAGTTCTCACGCCGGCTGCGGAGGGGCGCTCACCCGCCTGCTAACCTCCCGGGCATCCACCGCCTCAGTTTAGCCTGGGGGGGGCCTTTTTTAGTCCTCGGGCCCTGCTTAGCCAGCCGCTATGGATTGCACAGCACTCCCAGCAGTCCGCTGTCCCCCACCGTCAGGTGTTACCACCTTGCCACTTAGTATTCTTGGCATAAGTCAGTTTTTTCCATGCATGTCGGAAGAGTTTCTATGTTCAGCGCGGTGGCTTGGCGGCTGGTGTCCTTGCAGGGCCGCCCTCTTTCTCGCTGTCTTCATGGGGCTCTAGCTGACTCGTCCCAGGCTCATGTTGGCAGCATGGGGGTGGGAGGCTGTCCACCTGTCACATCTCCCGGGGCTCGAAGTATCAAGAGGGAGGGGGGGCGTCCATGCTGGTGTCAGGAGGGGGGGGCGTCCATGCTGGTGTCAGGAGGGGGGGGGGCGTCCATGCTGGTGTCAGGAGGGGAGGGGCGTCCATGCTGGTGTCAGGAGGGGGGGCGTCCATGCTGGTGTCAGGAGGGGGGGCGTCCATGCTGGTGTCAGGAGGGGGGGGCGTCCATGCTGGTGTCAGGAGGGGGGGGGCGTCCATGCTGGTGTCAGGAGGGGGGGGCGTCCATGCTGGTGTCAGGAGGGGGGGCGTCCATGCTGGTGTCAGGAGGGGGGGGGGGCGTCCATGCTGGTGTCAGGAGGGGGGGGCTGTCCATGCTGGTGTCAAGAGATGGGGGGCCATCCGTTTGGTGTCCGGCATTTCTGTCATTGCATTTCTACCCCGCCATTTCTGTCATTGCGTTTTTACCCCGGCATTTCTGTCATTGCGTTTCTACCCCGGCATTTCTGTCATTGCGTTTCTACCCCGGCATTTCGGTCATTGCGTTTCTACCCCGGCATTTCGGTCATTGCGTTTCTACCCCAGCATTTCGGTCATTGCGTTTCTACCCCAGCATTTCGGTCATTGCGTTTCTACCCCAGCATTTCTGTCATTGCATTTCTGTCTTTGCGTTTCTACCCCGGCATTTCTGTCATTGCGTTTCTCCCCCAGCGTTTGTCATTGCGTTTTCTGCCCCAGCATGTCTGTCATTGCGTTTCTGCCCCAGCATTTCTGTCATTGCGTTTCTGCCCCAGCATTTCTGTCATTGCGTTTCTGCCCCGTCGTTTCTGTCATTTCGTTTCTGCCCCGTCATTTCTGTCATTTCCTTTCTGCCCCGTCATTTCTGTCATTGCGTTTCTGCCCCGTCATTTCTGTCATTGCGTTTCTGCCCCGTCATTTCTGTCATTGCGTTTCTGCCCCGTCATTTCTGTCATTGCGTTTCTGCCCCGTCATTTCTGTCATTGCGTTTCTGCCTCGGCATTTCTGTCATTGCGTTTCTGCCATTGCGTTTCCTGCCTCAACGTTTCTGTCATTGTGTTTCTGCCCCAGCATTTCTGTCATTGCATTTCTGTCATTTCGTTTCTGCCCCAGCATTTCTGTCATTGCATTTCTGTCATTTCGTTTCTGCCCCAGCATTTCTGTCATTTCGTTTCTGCCCCAGCATTTCTGTCATTGCGTTTCTGCCCCAGCATTTCTGTCATTGCATTTCTGCCCCAGCATTTCTGTCATTGCGTTTCTGCCCCAGCATTTCTGTCATTGCGTTTCTGCCCCGGCATTGCTGTCATTGCGTTTCTGCCCCGGCATTTCTGTCATTGCGTTTCTGCCCCGGCATTTCTGTCATTGCGTTTCTGCCCCGGCATTTCTGTCATTGCGTTTCTGCCCCGGCATTTCTGTCATAGCGTTTCTGCCCCGGCGTTCCTGTCAGAGCGTTTCTGCCCCGGCGTTCCTGTCATAGCGTTTCTGTCATAGCGTTTTCTGCCCGGCGTTCCTGTCATAGCTTTTCTGCCCAAGTATTGCTGTCTGCGTTTTTGCCTCAGCATTTCTGCCCCGAGATTTCTGTCTACGTTTTTCTGCCCCAGGATTTCTATCTGCGTTTTTCTGCCCCAGGATTTCTATCTGCGTTTTCTGCCCCAGGATTTCTGTCTGCTTTTTCTGCCCCAGGATTTCTGTCTGCGTTTTTCTGCCCAGGATTTCTGTCTGCGTTTTTCTGCCCAGGATTTCTGTCTGCATTTTTCTGCCCAGGATTTCTGTCTGCGTTTTTCTGCCCCAGGATTTCTGTCTGCATTTTCTGCCCCAGGATTTCTGTCTGCGTTTTCTGCCCCAGGTTTTCTGTCTGCGTTTTCTGCCCCAGGTTTTCTGTCTGCGTTTTCTGCCCCAGGTTTTCTGTCTGCGTTTTCTGCCCCAGGATTTCTGTCTGCGTTTTCTGCCCCAGGAGTTCTGTCATAGCGTCTCTGCCCCAGGATTTCTGTTGCTGCGTGTCCGTCGTAGCATTCTGCCCCAGTATTTCTGTCTCCGTGTCCAGTCTCAGCATTTCCATCATAGCGTATCTGCGATTCTGGCATTGCGTTTCTGCCTCAGCATTCCTGTCTTAACGTTCTGCCTCCAGGATTTCCGTCTTTCCATTTCTGCCTCAGCGTTGCAGTCTCAGCGTTTCCATCTTCACATTTCTGCCTCAAACGTTTCCGTTTCAGCATTTCTGTCCTTGCATTTCTGCCCCTAGATTTCTGTCGTAGCATTTCCGCCTCAGCATTCAGTCTCAGCATTTCCGTTGCAACGTTTCAGTCTTAGCGTTCCAGAGGGGTGTTGTGGTCCAGTCACGGCATACTCCGGTAGCTGTTCTCTTCTTTGTTGGTTTCTATGTATCATGTTATCTTCGTCCATGTTTGTACCTGGGTTAGTTAGGGCACACATTTCCGGATCTGTCACGTCTACAGATCCATACGGGCTGAGGTTTCGTTTTTAATGATTGTTGACCACAATCTTCTCGCCCGTATACCATACGTCATACGATGCACGTTCATTCTTACACCTATACGATCACCCACCACGGTCCGTGGGTACACCAGCCCTGAGTGTTCAGTTAATTGCCTGTCTCTGCGCTACAGGTTACTCGGGCTCACTCGCCACTCACACAAGGTGGGGGGGGGGTCATCCGTCATCAGGTTCATGTACGCGCGGTGGTCTTGTCACTTCTGCATGTTCTCTTCTTAGGTAGGCTCGTTGTTGTTCTCATGTCTGGTTGTCTGTCATTTCTCTGGTTCGTGTTCTCAGGTTGGGCTGCGCTGGCATCTTTGCCTTCATCAAACATTGCTTGCACTCGCTTCCATCAGTCCTGCCCGTTTGCCAGGGCTAGTTGATTGGTGCGGATGTCATTCATCACTGGGTTCACCCTTGGGTAGGAAGCAGTCTTCATTTTACTAAATCGTCGTTCTGTTGCTGAGGCCCTGGTCACCACTTAGGGTTTCAGTCTTTCTCGGGGTATGTGCTGAGCCACGGCCCCTTGTCGGCCACAGGGGTGGGTTTGGGGTTCCGCTAGCGGCTCTGATCTTTTGTCCAGGCATGTCTGCATCATGCCATGAGACTTCTTGCCCGGGATGGAGTCTGACCTTCCTTTCTAGGTTCAGGATTCAGTCGCTTGTCAGGTCACAGGCGGTGGCACGATCCGTTTGAGTCAGGTGGGACCAGTGTTCTGTGTCTGGCATGTTTTCTCCCATGCTTGACTATGCTCATTGCCGTAGCGCTTGGCCTTTTCCGCCTACTCCGGCAACCCATCCTCCAGGTATCCAGTCCTACAACTCCTGCCAGTTGTCAATTTTTGCCCTCTCCCTCTCTTCCCCATACCTAGTATGGGTAGGCCGGAGGCACATCGTTGATGTCCGGTTGGAGTATTACGATCTACTCGCCCATCGGTTGCAGAGGCTCCTCGGGCCAGCCTTCGCTTCCTTTCCCCCCACGTATCCTCTCATTTGCTAGCAGGTCATTCTCATGTTTGGATTGTGCCGGGCATCAGGCTTATTCCATTCTTGCACGGGACCGGGTTCAGATACTGTTGCCGTCCGGGTGCGTGCTACTTCTCTGTTCGTTACCTTCCCTTCTTCACCTACAGTTGTCTCTTTTTGCCCACTTTTCAGGCATACTGACCAGCTAGGCCAAGGCACACCTCAGGCCTTGGTGCATTAGGGTTATCACTGTCACACTCGAGGACTCGAAGACTCTGACGACAAGTGGTAAGGCTGGCCGCAGGCCAGCCTGTATTTGTGGGAGGAGACTGAGAGGGCTACTTAAGCCTCCTCCCCTGTCGGGTCTGGGTTGCCGTCATTTCCGGGCTCCCACCCACCCGTTCCCCCAGATTCATGCATACTCATTCTATTTTCCTTATTCTTATTCTTACATTCAGGGTATGCCCACTTTTCAGGCATACTGACCAGCTAGGCCAAGGCACACCTCAGGCCTTGGTGCATTAGGGTTATCACTGTCACACTCGAGGACTCGAAGACTCTGACGACAAATAAACATTCAGACTTACAGGAGCCTGAACCATACTTTCATCTACATCTACAGTATGGCATTGAGAACCTGCTTGAGAATGAGATAATTAGAAGTTACAAACAATGTTTCCAAATATCCCTGACCCTCCCACTATGTAACGTTCAATTTAACCCCTAAATTTAAAACTCTTAGGGCCAGTTCACACCACATGCAGTCCAGTGCGTTTTTTTTTTCTGCATCAAAAATGCATGGAAAGTATGTTATTTGGCCTTCAATGGCATAGTTCCCACCAGTGCTTGCAGTTCCAGTGTGTTCCAGTTCCAGAAAAAAAGTAAAACGTGCTGCATTATTCCTGCACTGGACTGTACTGGAACGCAGTAAAACGCATCAAAAATGCACTGGAACGCACCTAAACGCACTAAAAACGTACAGGAACACACATGTCCTTATTTAAGGTTAAGAAAAAAGAGGGGGGAGGAGAAAGCACTGGAGCATCAAAAATGCACTGTAATGCGCCAAAAACCCGTCAAAAACGATCATACAGAAAAGCATCTGGAACGCATCCGGACTGCGCTTCTATGGTGTGAACTGGCCCTTAAGGTTAAGAAAAAAGCGGGGGAAAAATACACTGGACTCCATTAAAAACGCGCCAAAAAAAAATGTTCATATGATTGGCTCACTGATTTTCCCAGAAGTCAGCAAATGCAGATTAATGTCAGGAATGCAGCTTTTCTTTGTATAACACTGATGCCGCGTACACACGATCGATTTTCTCGACGGTGAAAACACTGTCGAGAAAATCGACGGGAAAAACGAGGAACGACTTGTTTCCCTACACACGGCCGTTTTTCCCATCATTTTTTCTCTTGGTCGAGAAAAACGACCGTGTGTTCTCTATGGGAAAACTGCCGCGGAAAAAAATGCCGTAAATCACAACGAGAAAAATTAGAGCATGTTCTAATTTTTCTCGTCGTGATTAATGCCGTTTTTCTCGTCGGAAAAAATTACCAAAAGCCCACACACGGTCGTTTTTCTCGTCAAAGAGAAAAAATTAAATTTTTCCCGACGAGAAAAATGGTTGTGTGTACGCGGTATTAGATTGATCAGGTGGTGCCCCCCTAGCTGTCGCTTTGTTTGATAAAAGTGCTGGCAAAGTAAATATATACAGTATATCTACAGAGCAAAAAAGTTAAGAATCAGATACAGGTATAATAATCCTTGCAATATACTGTATATAGTTCACCTGCAGGGGGTGTTTTCTATTGGGGTTAAAAAAAAGACTTTAGCTTAAAAATTATTTGGTAGTGCTATTAATATGAAGATATTTTCACATAAACACATTTTTCAGTTTTTTTTTTCAGATCATTCAGTTTAAAATTTTCTGTTTTGGAAGCATTGACTATATACAATGGTGTGCAATACCTCCTCCTTATCACAATATATATATATATATACAGTCAGGTCCATAAATATTGGGGCATCGACACAATTCTAATCTTTTTGGCTATATACACCACCACAATAGATTTGAAATGAAACAAACAAGATGTGCTTTATCTGCAGACTTTCAGCTTTACTTTGATGGTATTTACATCCAAATCAGGTGAACAGTGTAGGAATTACAACAGTTTGTTTATGTGCCTCCCACTTTTTAAGGGACCAAAAGTAATGGGACAGATTAACAATCATAAATCAAACTTTCACTTTTTAATACTTGGTTGCAAATCCTTTGCAGTCAATTACAGCCTGAAGTCTGGAATGCATAGACATTAGGGATGAGCTCGGTGTTCGAGTCGAACACACGTTCGACTCGAACATCGGCTGTTCGATCGTTCGCCGAAGATCGAACGTTATGGGCCATTCGCGCCAAATTCGAGTGACGCGAACGGCCCACAATACACTGCACCATTGCAGTGCAATCCCGGCGCTGTGATTGGCCAAGCATGCACTGTGACCCTGTGACCCTGTGACCCTGTGACCCTGTGATTGGCCAAGCATGCACTGTGACAAGCATGCTTGGCCAATCACAGCGCCGGCAGCGAGGAGAGCCATAATTGGCCACAGGCAGGATGCCTGTGGCCAATCATAGCTCAGGGGGGTTTAGTACACACCCCACACTATAAAAGGCCGCCAGCGCGGCGGCCTCATGCAGTGTGTTCCGGCGTGCAGGGAAAGAGATAGATAGGCAGGGACAGTGTGTTCTGTGTTCTATTTTTTTCTCAGGCATCTGCAGGAGTTAGTGGGTGTTGTGTGCCTCCAGCACAGTATACACCTGGATCTACACTTTATTGCTGTTCTCTTAGCTAGATAGGCAGGCAGGGAAAGAGATACATAGGCAGGGACAGTGTGTTCTATGTTCTATTGTTTTCTCAGGCATTTGCAGGAGTTAGTGGGTGTTGTGTGCCCCCAGCACAGTATACACCTGTATTTCTTTTTCGTACATCACGGGACACAGAGCGACTTAGTCATTACTAATGGGTTATATAGATTACCTTCAGGTGCTGGCACTGGCCAATTCCAAACCGGAAGTACCCTCCCCTATATAAGCCCCTCCCATCCGGGAGCACCTCAGTTTTTTGCCAGTGTCTAAGGTGTTGGCCAAAGAGTAACATGTGTTTTCACTGGGCTTGCATACAGGTTCTTTTGGGCCTTAGTAAGCTGTTCCGGATCCCACCAAAAAAGCTTCATAGCTAAACGGTCGGTACCCGGGCCTTGCAGCAGAAGAGCAAGGTTTTGCCTGTAATGCCTCTCTTAGGAGGGCTGGACCCTGGGATCCAGAGCTCTGGTCATACCCACGACCAAGATGTTGTCTGTGCAGGGTGCTATACAGGTCCAGGGGAGTGGAATCCTTGGGAACCCGGTCCCTGAAGGTTTAATTACAATGCCTGCCGTGATAGGTGAAGTTTGGACTTCTGTGGACCAAACAAAGTCCTGCGGCGGGGATCAGGTAAGTGGGGGCCCCCAGGAACTTGGTTCTATTGGGGGACCCAAGCCTAATTTGTCTTTCTGTCTGTTACCTAACGGTATTCCCGCTAATATCTGTGTATGCCTGTAACTACTGAAAATGTAAAATTTTAATAGTAGTCAAGAAAAAAAAAAAAGGACCGCGGTACCTGTGTTAAACCACTAGAGGCCGCTGTAGTCCATTTTTCTTGTCATGTGGATCTTTGGTTTTCTCAAGTCAAAAGATCCAGGCAGTTGGTAAGTTTCTCTGTGGGAATCCACTTCCTCTGCCCTGTTGCTGCGCTCATCCACCGCACAGGCCCTCCGGCAAAAAGGGCCCTGGCTCCTAGTCCCTGTTTGATTTCGAAAAGGGCGCCAATGGCGCACGGGCGCATGCGCGGGCGCGTGCACACGCCTCCTATGAAAAAAAAGGGGCGGGGCGGGTGGATGACGCTCGATGCGCGCCGCGGCGCTTCTGCGCATGTGCAGGCGTCCCAGCATGGATAAAAGACACAGTACAAGTGTCAGCTGGATGCAAACAGAGCTAGCAACAAACAGTGGCACACAGAGGCGGTTGATGCAGGCATCCCCATAGAAAGGCACTTTAGTGGACACCAGCTGGTATATAGCAGCAACTGTGTTAGACTATTACCAGCAAAAATTGGTGTATGACGACGGGAATACCTCAGCTTTGTGCTTAAAGGATATGTCGTCCAGACGCTCCGGAAATAGGTCTTCCAGGAAGCCAAAGGGGTCTCCATCGGGCTCTGAGGATATTGGGCATGCTTGTACTGCACCAATCTCCCCTGAGAATTCAGAGGTCAGTAGCCGTAGAAACCCCGCAGGAGTGCCTGGTGCTGCGGCTGTCCCCAGTCCACCTGCTCCTGTATATATAACAGAGGAGGTTTTATCCTCAACTCTGGGAGGATTGGAAGAGAGATTAACAGCATTGATCGCTGCTTCCCTGTCACAGGGAAAGCGCGTCCGATCTCCGTCTCCTCCTTCAGAGTGCCTGTTAGTGGAGGAACAGCCCCACACAGAGATCGACCTACCTGAAGGGGATCAGGATGAGGTTGATTCAGTTATGGAGGAATCAACAGTGGAAGAACCTTTCTCAGCATCTCAGGCTGAAAGATTATGGGTTCAGTCTCTGACTAACATGGTCCGATCAGCATTTAAAATGCCTCTGGCGGAACCACCATCCACTACGGTTTCCTCGCTGGGGTCGCTAAAAGCTCCCCAGGCTGTCTGTTCCTTCCCAATCCACCCTTTATTAGAAGGGCTTATTTACCAGGATTGGGAGCATCCTGATAAAATATTTGCTCCCCCCAAGAGATTTCCGGTGATCTATCCCATGGAGGATAAGTTCATAAAAAAATGGAGGGTCCCTACAGTGGACGCAGCCATCTCTTCTGTTAACAAATCACTGACATGTCCAGTAGATAATGTTCCAATGTTCAAAGACCCAATAGATAAAAAATTGGAGTCTTTACTAAAATCTGCTTTCTCTACAGCAAGCATGGTGACACAACCTGCGGTAGCAGCGATTGGAGTCTGCCAAGCAGTGAAAGATCAGTTGAAACAAGTCTTAAGGGACTTACCAGATCAGCAGGCTCTTGCCCTAGCTGACCTGCCTAGAGCCTTGTGTTTTGCGGTGGACGCCATAAAGGATACAATCCAACAGGCCTCCCGCTTTACGCTGTCTATAGTACATATGCGTAGGCTTCTGTGGCTCAAAAACTGGTCTGCTGAAGCTCCCTGTAAAAAACTGCTGGTTAGCTTCCCATTTCATGGAGAACGCTTATTTGGAGAAGATCTGGACAAATATATCCAGAAAATTTCTGCCGGTAAAAGTTCACTCTTACCGGTTAAGAACAAGGGTAGAAGTCCTTCTTTTAAGAGGCCTACTTCTCCAGTCCCGGGCACATCGGCTGTGAAGCAGTTCCGACGGCCTCCGCGGTCAAATTCAGGGGGCAGAAATCAGGGACAATCACAGGGTAACAAGAAGCCCTGGATCAAGAGAGGTACAAAACCTCCCCCCAAGGCATGAAGCGTTGCCCCCACTCAATCGGGTGGGGGGAAGACTTCAGTTGTTCACAGAGACCTGGCGGGACACCATCAGAGACAGATGGGTGCTCTCCGCAGTAAGTCTGGGATACAAGCTGGAGTTAAAAGACACTCCTCCTGCCCAATTTATGAGGTCAAACGTGCCAAGAGATCCCCAGAAGAGAGGATCCCTCCTTCTGGCACTAGAACAACTATTGCTCCAAGGTGTAATCATGAAGGTTCCCCTGGAAGAAAGCGGATTCGGGTTTTACTCGAACCTTTTCACAGTCCCCAAACCAAATGGGGACGTGAGGCCCATATTAAATCTAAAAGGGCTAAACAAGTTCCTAAATATCAGGACTTTTCGGATGGAGTCGATCCGATCGGTGGCCACCGCCCTACAAGGGCAGGAATGGTTAGCCTCGATCGACATGAGGGATGCTTATCTGCATATTCCCATCTTTCCGGCCCACCAGAAATTTCTACGCTTTGCAGTAGAAGGGCGCCATTTTCAGTTCAGAGCCTTACCTTTCGGTCTGGCCACAGCACCACGAGTGTTCACAAAAATTCTGGCCCCATTATTGGCCAATCTAAGAACACAGGGTGTAACGATAATGGCATATCTAGACGACCTGCTACTAATAGACCACTCAGTGGAAAAGCTGGAAGTAGCTATTCACAAGACAATCAAGTATCTGGAATATCACGGTTGGATTATCAACCGGGACAAGTCAGCTCTAAGACCAGTCAAAAGTCTGGAATACTTAGGGCTAAGGCTGGATTCAAATCAGAGAAAGATTTTCTTACCTCCAGAGAAGGTGTCGTCTTTAAAAGATTTGACCCACTTAGTGGGTACAAAAAGAAAACCATCCATACGCCTCTGCATGAGGCTGCTGGGAAAAATGGTGGCTTCATTCGAAGCGGTACCCTACGGTCAATTCCATTCAAGGAATTTGCAAAGGGCCATACTGTCAGCCTGGAACAAAAAAGTTCAGGCTTTAGACTTACCAATGTCCCTGTCCCCTTCCGTTCGCAAGAGCCTCCATTGGTGGTTGGTGCCCCAGAATCTGGAAAAAGGGAAACCCTTCAGTCCGGTTTCTTGGAAGGTAGTCACTACAGATGCCAGCCTCATAGGCTGGGGGGCAGTACTGGAGCAATGGTCTCTCCAGGGCAAGTGGTCAGAAGCAGAAAAGGCCCTGCCCATCAATCTCTTAGAGATACGAGCAGCCCGGTATGCCCTAGTAGCATGGACATCCAAACTCCAAGGGTCCCCTGTCAGAATTCAATCAGACAATGCCACAGCAGTGGCATATATCAATCACCAGGGTGGCACCAGGAGTCGTGCAGCCCAGAGGGAAGCAAATTGCATCCTGGAGTGGGCAGAAAAATATGTCCCAGCCATATCCGCGGTTTTCATCCCAGGAGTGGAAAATTGGAGAGCGGACTTTTTAAGTCGCCAACAATTATGCCCGGGGGAATGGTCTCTTCACCCCGAGGTTTTCCAGGCAATATGCCAGCGGTGGGGAACACCGGATGTAGATCTGCTAGCATCCAGATTCAACGCAAAGGTGGACAGATTTGTGTCTCGCACAAGGGATCCTCTAGCTTGCGGCTCGGATGCCCTAGTGTTCCCTTGGGATCAGTTCAAGCTGATATATGCATTCCCACCGCCACAATTGTTACCGCGATTACTCCGCAGAATCAGGGTAGAAAAGAAACCAGTGATTCTGGTGGCTCCAGCGTGGCCCCGAAGGGCATGGTACGCGGAGATTGTAAAAATGTCAGTGAGGAGTCCTTGGACCCTCCCACATCGTCCGGACCTGCTGTCGCAGGGACCGATATACCACCCTTCCTTACCAGCCCTAGGTTTGACGGCCTGGCTATTGAAGCCCACATTCTGAAAAAGAGAGGGCTCTCTAATTCTGTGGTATCTACCATGATCAATGCCAGGAAGCCGGTATCCAGGCAGATCTATTATAGGATCTGGAAAGCGTACATTACGTGGTGTGAGGCCAAGAAATGGCATCCACGTAAGTACGTGGTAGGGAGGATTTTGGACTTCCTACAGTGGGCTGTAGATAGGAAGCTGGCCTTGAGTACTATCAAGGGTCAGATTTCGGCCTTGTCAATATTTTTTCAAAGGCCCTTGGCTTCGCATTCACTAGTCAAAGCTTTCATACAAGGAGTGATGCGTATTAGCCCTCCGGTTAGTATTCCCATATGTCCTTGGGACTTAAACCTGGTTCTGTCAGTTCTACAGAAACAACCGTTTGAACCATTGCAACACATTTCCTTGGTTCTTCTCACCAGGAAATTGATTTTCTTAGTAGCCGTTTGTTCGGCTAAAAGAGTATCGGAATTAGCCGCCTTGTCCTGTAAGGAGCCATATCTGGTTGTCCATAAGGACAGAGTAGTGTTACGTCCTCATCCAGCCTTTCTTCCCAAGGTGGTATCGAGGTTTCATTTGAACCAAGATGTGG
This sequence comes from Rana muscosa, assembly GCA_029206835.1. Taxonomy (NCBI): domain Eukaryota; kingdom Metazoa; phylum Chordata; class Amphibia; order Anura; family Ranidae; genus Rana; species Rana muscosa. The sequence goes on from CM055116.1 coordinate 476,302,475, forward strand.
TTCTTCCTTCTTTTTTCCCCAAACCTAGCTCGGTAGAGGAAAAGTTATTACATTCTTTGGATGTAGTAAGAGCAGTTAAAGCTTATCTAAAAGCCACTGCTCAGATTCGCAGAACGGATACTTTGTTTATTCTGCCGGAAGGCCCTAAAAAGGGTCAGGCAGCATCAAAATCCACTTTAGCCAAATGGATTCGACAGGTCATAATACAAGCCTATGGCTTGAGAAAGAGACCGCCTCCGTTCAAAGTTAGGGCGCACTCCACAAGAGCAGTTGGAACTTCATGGGCAGTGCATCACCAGGCCTCCCTGGCTCAAGTATGTAAGGCCGCAACATGGTCTTCGGTACACACGTTTACTAGATTCTACCAGGTAGACGTTAGAAGTCAGGAGGATGTCGCCTTTGGGCGCAGTGTGTTGCAGGCCGCAAAAGATCCTCATGCCTGATGGCGCCCAGCTTATGTATCCCTCCCCTCATTTGGCATTGCTTTGGGACGTCCCATTAGTAATGACTAAGTCGCTCTGTGTCCCGTGATGTACGAAAAAGAAAAAGGGATTTTTTATAACAGCTTACCTGTAAAATCCTTTTCTTGGAGTACATCACGGGACACAGAGCTCCCACCCCTCTTTTTGGGACACTTATTGCTTGGCTACAAAACTGAGGTGCTCCCGGATGGGAGGGGCTTATATAGGGGAGGGTACTTCCGGTTTGGAATTGGCCAGTGCCAGCACCTGAAGGTAATCTATATAACCCATTAGTAATGACTAAGTCGCTCTGTGTCCCGTGATGTACTCCAAGAAAAGGATTTTACAGGTAAGCTGTTATAAAAAATCCCTTTATACCGCAGCGTCTCTGTAACCAGGAAGTACAGAGTGATCTCCACGGCAACTGTCTCAAACCCGGAACAAACACTGCAGCGTTACGTTCGCAACACGGGCGCCCTCTTGGGACAGGGTAGCGGTGAATATACTCTGTACTTTATGTGCTTTTTTACAAGTAATTGAAATGTACGTGCATTTGAAACAGGGACTTTGTATTGGGGGTTTTCTTGATTAAAGCAATATTACACTATTGGTGCTTTTATGTCCTTATATGTTTGCCTGAGGATTTTAACCCATACTACCCTGGTGGTGATGACGGATGTTGGAGTGAGATTACCTACAGACTAAAAAGGCTTACCTTTTTCATCTTTGTGGTGAGTTTGTACCCCAGAGGGGGAGCGTGCCTCACTTGTGGTGAAGTCTTGGGATTGGTGTAGGGTGCACTACAGACCGTATCCATAGAAGAAATACCACTACTAGTCTGACTGTTGCAAAGTCATCACTCAAGTGTTTTATATGTTTTTGGACATTTATCCATAACCAGCGCTGTTTATCATATGGACTCTATGAGTTTTATGCTTTTTATATGATACTTATTGTATTTTACTTTTTATATGTATGAGGATCTCATTTCATATAAATTTAAATAGCTGCTCCCTTTTATATAATTTGTATCACAGTTCAACAACTCTGATATCAATTTTTGAGCTGAATTATCGTTTATTCCCCATTACTTTTCCAGCTAAACAGTTGGAGGAGTGAGCCACAGGTACCGCATACTAGCACCTAGGCGCCGAGAAGTGCAAATTTGGGCCAGTTATTTTGCACCTTTACTTTCTATACACCTGTATATACCCGTCATTGCTATTCTCTAATACAGGCATCTGCAGGAGTTAGTGGCACATTGTACACCTGTATATACCCGTCATTACTGTTCTCTAATACAGGCATCTGCAGGAGTTAGTGGCACAGTGTACACCTGTATATACCCGTCATTACTGTTCTCTAATACAGGAATCTGCAGGAGTTAGTGGCACATTGTACACCTGTATATACCCGTCATTACTGTTCTCTAATACAGGCATCTGCAGGAGTTAGTGGCACAGTGTACACCTGTATATACCCGTCATTACTGTTCTCTAATACAGGCATCTGCAGGAGTTAGTGGCACATTGTACACCTGTATATACCCGTCATTACTGTTCTCTAATACAGGCATCTGCAGGAGTTAGTGGCACATTGTACACCTGTATATACCCGTCATTACTGTTCTCTAATACAGGCATCTGCAGGAGTTAGTGGCACAGTGTACACCTGTATATACCCGTCATTACTGTTCTCTAATACAGGCATCTGCAGGAGTTAGTGGCACATTGTACACCTGTATATACCCGTCATTACTGTGCTCTAATACAGGCATCTGCAGGAGTTAGTGGCACAGTGTACACCTGTATATACCCGTCATTACTGTTCTCTAATACAGGCATCTGCAGGAGTTAGTGGCACAGTGTACACCTGTATATACCCGTCATTACTGTTTTCTAATACAGGCATCTGCAGGAGTTAGTGGCACAGTGTACACCTGTATATACCCGTCATTACTGTTCTCTAATACAGGCATCTGCAGGAGTTAGTGGCACAGTGTACACCTGTATATATCCGTCATTACTGTTCTCTAATACAGGCATCTGCAGGAGTTAGTGGCACATTGTACACCTGTATATACCCGTCATTACTGTTCTCTAATACAGGCATCTGCAGGAGTTAGTGGCACAGTGTACACCTGTATATACCCGTCATTACTGTTCTCTAATACAGGCATCTGCAGGAGTTAGTGGCACAGTGTACACCTGTATATACCCGTCATTACTGTTCTCTAATACAGGCATCTGCAGGAGTTAGTGGCACAGTGTACACCTGTATATATCCATCATTACTGTTCTCTAATACAGGCATCTGCAGGAGTTATTGGGTGCTGTGTGCCTCCAGCACAACATACACTACCCAATTGCTGGTTTTCCCATCTCCCTGCAGGCCATTACTATGTCTGGAAGGCCAACAAAGAGAGGCAGACAGTCACGAGTCAATAAAAGAGGGCAAGCAGGCTCTGTGTCTGGGGGAAACAGTGCTGGTCGTGGACGCGGTGCATTGTCATCAGTACGTGGCCATGGGACAGGCTTGTCCTTATTTTTGGAAGCTGGACGTGTTGAGCCACATCATGCCGAAGACTTGGTAGAGTGGATAACCAAGCCCTCCTTATCCTCCTCATCCTCTCTCACCCAGGCTCAGGGTACTGGCAAAGCAGCTGCCAAAGCGTCCTCTTCCCTCGTATCAATGTCATCATCAGTCACTCCTTCCCTAGACCCACCATGTCCTCCTGAGGAATCCCCTGAACTGTTTGAGCACAGTGTTGGGTACATGCTCCAGGAGGATGCCCAGCGTTTCGAAGGGTCTGATGATGATACCCAGCTAGAGGAAGGCAGTAGCGTGAGCGCAGAGAGAGGGGATGCTCAAGAAGGACAGCAATCTGGCAGTCATGTTCCAGCAGCTGCAGCATACTGCCAGATTGGCTCCAGTGATAAGGAGGGAGGGGATGATGAGGTCACTGACTCCACATGGGTGCCTGATAGGAGAGAGGAGGAGGATGAGGAGGAGGCAAATCTCCAACGAGGCAGGATGCCCTCCGGGGGCCAGCGTAAGGGCAGCACACCGACGGAATCACACCGCAGAGCTACGCCTGTGCAGGGCGCTGCCTCTGCCCGTTATTCCAAAAGTTCTTTGGTGTGGGCCTTTTTTGAGTCGAGTGCATCAGATCACACTGCTGCTATTTGCAACATATGTCTCAAGCGTATCTCGCGTGGCCAAAACATCAGCCGCTTGGGCACCACTTGCTTGACTAGACATATGTTGACTTGCCATGCAGCTCGTTGGCAAGCGTACCTTAAAGATCCACACCAAAGAACAAAGCGGACCTCTCCTTGCTCCTCATCAGCTGGGATCTCCAACCCCACTATACCTTCAGTCCTATCTGAAACCTGCACTGAGAGGAATGAAGGTGTAGAATTAGGTGTGTCACAGCCAAGTACTTGCGGGCACTCTGCTAGCAGTACACCGACGTCCGATTGTAGCAGGCAAATTTCCCTGCCCCAGCTGCTGGACCGTCGAAAGAAGTTCACTCCCAGCCATCCACATGCCCAGCGGTTGAATTCTAGCTTGGCTAAATTGCTAGCAATTCAACTGCTGCCTTTTCAGTTGGTAGACTCGGCCCCCTTTCGTGAGTTTATGCAATGTGCGGTTCCTCAGTGGCAGGTTCCCAAACGCCACTTTTTCTCACGGAAGGCAATTCCGGCTCTCTACCGGCATGTGGAAGGCAATGTCCATGCCTCGCTAGACAGGGCGGTCAGCGGTAAGGTGCATATTACTGCTGACTCATGGTCCAGCAGGCATGGACAGGGACCTTACCTTTCTTTCACGGCCCATTGGGTCACTCTTTTGGCAGCTGGGAAGAATGCAGGACAAGCTGCAGTAGTGTTGGAGGTTGTTCCACCGCCACGCCTCCAAAATGCTACTACTGGTTGTGACACACCTCTCTCCTCCACCCCCTCCTCTTCTTCTTCCTCCATGGCCTCTTCCTGTGCTTTGTACGCAAAAAGATGCCATGCCGTGCTTATGCTGGTGTGTTTGGGGGACAGGAGCCACACTGGGGCAGAGGTTCTGTCCGCTCTGCAGGGGCAGGCCGAGAGGCTGTTGACGCCATGCCAGCTTAAGCCAGGAATGGTGGTTTGCGACAATAGCACCAACCTCCTCTCCGCCCTCCGACAGGGACAACTGACCCATGTGCCCTGTGTGGCTCACGTCCTTAACCTGGTGGTGCAGCGGTTCTTGGGCAGGTACCCGGGCTTACAAGATGTCCTGAGGCAGGCCAGGAAAGTATGTGTGCATTTCCGCAGATCATATAATGCCAGTGCTCGGCTGGCTGAGCTTCAGAAGGAGTTGAACCTGCCCAAGAACCGCCTTATATGTGACATGCCCACCAGGTGGAACTCAACGTTGGCCATGCTGCAGCGGCTGCACATGCAGCAGAGGGGCATCAATGAGTACCTGTGCGACTACGGCACCAGGACAGGGTCAGGGGAGCTCGGGTTTTTTCACCACGCCAGTGGGGCATGATCAGGGATGCATGCACTGTCCTGGCACCATTTGAGGAGGCCACGAGGATGGTGAGCAGTGACAGTTCATGCATCAGTGACACTGTACCTCTTGTCCACCTGTTGGAGCATAGGCTGCGTGGAATAATGGACAGGCCGCCTTTACCCAGACAGTGTTCCTTGTGTCCCACCTATCACACAGGAAGAGGACGAGGAGGAGGAGGAGGAGGATTGTGTCAGCATGGAGGTGGAGCATGGCACTCAGCATCAACAGCAGCAGTCTTTTAGGGATGATTTACAGTCCCAACAAACCCGTGGACTTGTACGTGGCTGGAAGGAGGTGGCTGCGGATCATGTCCTCCTTAGTGACCCAGAGGACTCCGGACCGAATGCCTCAGCTAACCTACGCTGCATGGCCTCCCTGATCCTGCAAAGTCTGCAGAAGGATCCTCGTATTCTTCGGATCAAGGAGAGGGACCATTACTGGCTGGCCACTCTCCTTGATCCACGGTACAAGGGTAAGGTTGCGGACCTTATCTTGCCGTCGCAGAGGGAGCAGAGGATGAGACAACTCCAGGAGGCCTTGCAGAAAGGTCTGTACAACGCGTTCCCTGAGACTGGGAGGTTACAAACTCCTGGTCCTGGACAACAAGTTGCTGAGGCTTCGGTCAGTAGCAGAAGGAGCGGTGGAGAAGGTGGCCGTCTGACCGATGCGTTCAGACAATTTTTTAGTCCGCAGCCCCAAGGTATGATCGGTTCCAGCAACCATCGCCAGGAATGGTGCAGGAATACCTAGGGGCAAGGTCAGACTTGGACACCTTTCCCACCGAAAATCCTCTGGCTTACTGGGTCTTGAGGATGGATCACTGGCCAGAGCTTGCACAGTATGCAATTGAGCTACTGGCCTGTCCTGCATCCAGCGTTCTTTCGGAACGCACATTCAGTGCTGCTGGAGGCTTTGTCACGATCACAGGGTGCGCCTGTCCACCGACTCGGTTGATCGACTGACCTTCATAAAGATGAACCCATCTTGGATCACCACCAGCTACCAAGCACCTGAAGCTGATATAACAGAATAATTTATTTTCAAATGTCACATCCCTTCAAGACTGATGCTGATGCTGAGTGACTGTCCTGTTATGTTGACTGACTATCCTCCTCCTCCTCAATGATCCGATTCTTGATGATAGCTTGGAAGAACTTTTTTGTTTCTGGGTGCCACCACCAGTGGCTAAGGCCCAATTTTTCAGCCCCTGTTTAACAAGGGCATGTAATTACAATTTTTGATGCAATGCTTTGCAGCAGGGCTCATTCCTGCACTCCAACTAGAGTATCTGGGAGAGGTTGCAGTGTCGTGGCACCAGCACCAGTGCCTAAAGTCCAATTTTTCAGCCCCTGTTTAACAGGGGCGTGTAATTACAATTGTTGATGCAATACTTTGCACAGGGCTCATTGCTGTGCTCCAAGTACAGTATCTGTGAGGGGTTGCAGTGTTGTGGCACCAGTGCCTAAGGCCCAATTTTTCTGCCCCTGTTTAACAGGGGCGTGTAATTAAATTTTTTGATGCAATACTTTGCAACAGGGCTCATTGCTGTGCTCCAAGTACAGTATCTGTGAGGGGTTGCAGTGTTGTGGCACCACCACCAAAGGCCCAATTTTTCTGCCCCTCTTCAACAGGGGCATGCAATTACAATTCTTGATCTAATAATTTACAGTAGGGCCCATTCATGCGCCCACCAAGAGTAACTGTGAGGGCTGACAGTGTTGTAGCACCAGCACCACCACCAAAGGCCCAATTTTTCCTACCACTGTTCAACAATGGCATGTAATTACTAGGGTTGTCCCGATACCACTTTTTTGAGACCGAGTACAAGTACCGATACTTTTTTCCAAGTACTCGCCGATACCGATTACCGATACTTTTTTTTCAATGTCATGTGACAGTTTGAAAGATGGGGACTGATAGGTGGCACTGACAGGTGGCACTTATGGGCACTGACTGGTGACTGGCGCTGATGGGCACTAATAGGTGGCTGGCAATGATAGATGGCACTGATTGCACTGATAGGTGGCACTTATGGGCACTGATGGCACTGATAGGTGGCACTTGTGGGCAGTGATAGGTGGCACTTGTGGGCAGTGATAGATGGCGCTGAAAGGTGGCACTTATGGGCACTGATAGATGGCTCTTATGGGCACTGATAGGTGGCACTTGTGGGCACTGATAGGTGGCACTGATAGGTGGCACTTGTGGGCACTGATGGCACTTGTGGGCACTGATTGCACTGATAGATGGCACTGATTGCACTGAAAGGTGGCACTTGTGGGCACTTATGGGCACTGATAGATGGCACTTATGGGCAGTGATAGGTGGCACTTGTGGGCAGTGATAGGTGGCACTTGTGGGCAGTGATAGGTGGCACTTGTGGGCACTGATAGCATTGATAGATGGCACTTGTGGGCACTGATAGATGGCACTGATTGCACTATCTGTGCAATCAGTGCCATCTATCAGTGCCCACAAGTGTCACCAATCAGTGCCCATAAGTGACACCTATCAGTGCAGTCAGTGCCATCTACCAGTGCCACCTAATAGGTGGCACTGGTAGATGGCACTGATTGCACTGATAGGTAGCACTTGTGGGTACTGATAGGTGGCTGGCACTGAAATGCTGTGGGGAAAAAAAATGACACAGGATTTAAAAAAAAAAAAAACTGCTGCAACGCCCATCTTGGTACACCCTGCACTCGGCTGAAGTAAGCAGCAGCAGACATCTTGTTACACCCAGCCCATATAGCTCAGGCTGGGTGTAACAAGATGTCTGCTGCTGCTTACTGCAGCCAAGTGCAGGGTGTACCAAGATGGGCGTGGGGACGCTCAGCCGCTGACGGCGACCGAATGTGACAGCACCGGTCACCGATCCTGATGCGGCTGCGCCCTGCACCCCTGCCAGCTTACCAAGTTCAGCTGCAGGTGAGGGACTCGCTCTCCGCCCGCGGACTCCGTCCATCGACTGTGCCCGCCCTCTCCAGCCAGACTCCGCCCACACTTTCCTTCAGAGACTCAGCCCGCCCCCTCTCCAGCCAAACTCCGCCTGCACTAGCTCTGTCGACAGACTCTGTCTGCCCTCTCCAGCCAGACTCCGCCCGCACTCCCCCGCCCTCCCCAGCCACTGACTCCTCCCGCCCTCTCCGGCCACAAAAAAAAAGTATCGGGTGAAGCATCGGGAGCATTTGCGCGAGTACAAGTACTCGCGCAAATGCTTGGTATCGGTCCCGATACCGATACTAGTATCGGTATCGGGACAACCCTAGTAATTACAATTCCTGATATAATAGTTCACAGCAGGGCGTTCCAGCGCCCACCAAGAGTAACTGTAAGGGCTCACAGTGTTGTGGCAACACCAACATCTAAGGGGCAAATTTCAGCAGAGTATATACGGCAGGCCCCTACTTTCAAACATCCAACTTACAAACGACTCGTACTTGCAAACGGATGGAGACAACAGGAAGTGAGAGGAAATCTACCTATGGGAAGCAAAAATTCTCTCCTGTAAGAGTTAATATGGGAAAAGGGTGTCTCCTCTCTACTGATGCTTTACTGATGCTCTACTGATGCTCTACTGATGCTCTCATACTGATGATCACCACTCCTTGTTTCAATAAAAACCCCACTTTTCAAAAACATTTGTCATTGGGACGGAAAGTGAGGTGAAATGTTCTGAACAGGTGCACAGACAGCAAAACAAATGTTACAGGGGTGATAACCCTTCCCTATGTTTTCCAAAAAGCTTAAAAATAGATTTTTTGGCTGGAGCTACACTTAAACAATGTACCTGTTCAAAATTACAAACAGATTCTACTTAAGGACAAACCTACAGTCCCTGTCTTGTTTGCACCGCCTATATACTGCTGTTCAGAGTATATAGGGCCTTTTTTTATTTTGGGTACGGGGTTCCCCTTAATATCCATACAAGACCCAAAGGGGCTGGTAATGGGCTGGGGTAGGGGGGTGATGGGGTAGCCATGCCATTTTTCTCAAAGATTTTCATCCATATTACTGGGACCAGACATTACATTAAAGCCGCAAGCAGTTTTAAATGGCTTTTTTTCCTTTAGAAATGTCATTTTGTGCAGGAACAATTCTAAACACGGGAAACACATGCCACTTCACAGGCATACTTTAGACACCCATCAGGTACGATATTTAAAGGAATATTTCACTTTTTTTTTCACTTTATGCATCATTAAAATGACTGCTCCCGAAAAACGGCCGTTTTTAAAACTTTGTTTTGCATTGATACATGTCCCCTGGGGCAGAACCCGGGTCCCCAAACCCTTTTTAGGACAATAACATGCATATTAGTCGTTATAATTAGCACTTTAGATTTCGAACATTCGTGTCCATTGTATTTAATAAGGTTCTAACGTTCGTGCGAACTTTCGGTCCGTTCGAAGGTTCTGGTGCAAACCGAACTGGGGGGTGTTCGGCTCATCCCTAATAGACATCACCAGATGCTGGGTTTCATCCCTGGTGATGCTCTGCCAGGCCTCTACTGCAACTGTCTTCAGTTCCTGCTTGTTCTTGGGGCATTTTCCCTTCAGTTTTGTCTTCAGCAAGTGAAATGCATGCTCAATCGGATTCAGGTCAGGTGAGTGACTTGGCCATTGCATAACATTCCACTTCTTTCCCTTAAAAAACTGTTTGGTTGCTTTCGCAGTATGCTTCGGGTCATTGTCCATCTGCACTGTGAAGCGCCGTCCAATGAGTTCTGAAGCATTTGGCTGAATATGAGCAGATAATATTGCTCGAAACACTTCAGAATTCATCCTGCTGCTTTTGTCAGCAGTCACATCATCAATAAATACAAGAGAACCAGTTCCATTGGCAGCCATACATGCCCACGCCATGACACTACCACCACCATGCTTCACCGATGAGGTGGTATGCTTTGGATCATGAGCAGTTCCTTTCCTTATCCATACTCTTCTCTTCCCATCACTCTGGTACAAGTTGATCTTGGTTTCATCTGTCCATAGGATGTTGTTCCAGAACTGTGAAGGCTTTTTTAGATGTTGTTTGGCAAACTCTAATCTGGCCTTCCTGATTTTGAGGCTCACCAATGGTTTACATCTTGTGGTGAACCCTCTGTATTCACTTTGGTGAAATCTTCTCTTGATTGTTGACTTTGACACACATACACCTACCTCCTGGAGAGTGTTCTTGATCTGGCCAACTGTTGTGAAGGGTGTTTTCTTCACCAGGGAAAGAATTCTTCGGTCATCCACCACAGTTGTTTTCCGTGGTCTTCCGGGTCTTTTGGTGTTGCTGAGCTCACCAAATCGTTCTTTCTTTTTAAGGATGTTCCAAACAGTTGATTTGGCCACACCTAATGTTTTTGCTATCTCTCTGATGGGTTTGCTTTGTTTTTTCAGCCTAATGATGGCTTGCTTCACTGATAGTGACAGCTCTTTGGATCTCATATTGAGAGTTGACAGCAACAGATTCTAAATGCAAATAGCACACTTGAAATGAACTCTGGACCTTTTATCTGCTCCTTGTAAATGGGATAATGAGGGAATAACACACACCTGGCCATGGAACAGCTGGAGCAGCCAATTGTCCCATTACTTTTGGTCCCTTAAAAAGTGGGAGGCACATATACAAACTGTTGTAATTCCTACACCGTTCACCTGATTTGGATGTAAATACCCTCAAATTAAAGCTGAAAGTCTGCAGTTAAAGCACATCTTGTTCGTTTCATTTCAAGTCCATTGTGGTGGTGTATAGAGCCAAAAAGATTAGAATTGTCTTGATGTCCCATTATTTATGGACCTGACTGTATATATATATATATATATATATATATATATATATATGTATATATATGGAGGAGCCAATGACGTCATGCCGCTAAACTAAAAGTAAGCAAAACACAATCTTGTGAGGTACCCAGTGTTTTGTACATTCTTAAGGGGAAACACAGGCTGTATATCTGAAGTGCACCAGATCAGTAAACTGTTTTATGTGAGTGAAATTTTTAAAGATGTTTAATAAAATAATGGTGGCCATACAGAGAGCGCTATGGTAATTAATTACTTTTAAGGTAACGATGGCATTCTTCCTATTGATGGATGAGAGTGGAGATGGATTGGAATCTGCAGAAGGAGAGAATAATTGTGGTTAGGAGACCCTATTTAAAGGGGAAGGTGCATTAGACCTATTTATGTGGGTCAGATTAAGAAGGTGGGAGCATCAGATTGATGGTGTTGGGATTGCACTGTGTATGGGGAATTGAAAAACACGATTGCATGGTGAGAAGTAACACTGTGTGGATGTGTCTAATAGAAGATTGGTGATAATACACATGGATACTGATATATGGTGGACCAAAAAAAGTTTATTGCAAAAATTCAAGAAATACTTATTATTATGTTTATTTGTATATACCGGTAAGTGATTTGCAGATCATTTACAACTTTATTTATGTAAAGGTATCACATATTTCATAACAGGTGTGATAAGGAAGAGGTATTGCACGCCATTTATTCAGATTTATTGGCTATTGGTTTATTTGGGAACACATTTACTGTCAGCAGCAATACATATAGTGATTAACATAACACAGAGAGTTATGCCCTGTACTCATGATAGAAATTTCCTATGGGCTAAAATCTGATGGAATTTTCTGTCAGAATTCCGTTCAAGCTGTCTTCCATCAGTCTTGCATACACACTGTCAGACTAAATTCCGACCGTCCAAATCGCGGTGACGTAAAATACTACGATGAGCAGAGAAAAATGAAGTTCAATGCTTCCGAGCATGCATCGACTTGATTCTGAGCATGCGTGGGTTTTTTCTCCGACGGAGTTCCACACAGACAATCGTAATTTCCCATAGGATTTTTTTCCATCAGAAAAATGTAAAACATGTTCTATTTTAAAATCCTACGGAAAAAAGTCTGATGGACCCACACACGATAGGAATTTCTGATGAAAAAATTCCATCAGACTTTTTTCAGCAGAAATTCCTATCGTGTGTACAAGGCATTAAAGTGTTACTAAACCTACAACAGTAAAATCAGTCTGTATATGCAGTAAAGCATGTTTGTTATACCCACTGTGGAACCTAAGTGGTTAATCATCTGCATTGTGTAAAAAGGCTGTTTGATCCTGTGTTTTCTAATTCTCCCCGTCTTCCACAGTCCCCAATCTATCTGCTGATAGAACAGAGCCTTGGGGACAAGTTGTACATGCTCAGTTTGGTGTGTATTGCTAGAGAGTTTTTTCTTTTCTTGGGAGAGAGCATGTGATCAGCACAGAGCCAATCAGCACTGTCCCGACAGAGGGTCAGGGGTCCTGCATCCTCATAAAACAATCAGGGTAGATCGAAAACTCCTCCTACAAGCTTTAAAGTGATTGTAAAGTCTCATTTTTTTCCCTATAAAAATAATAAATATGTTATACTTACCTCCCATGTGCAGTGGATTTTCACAGAGCAGCCTGGATCCTCCTCTGCTCCGGTCCCTCTTCTGTGCTCCTGGCCCCTTCCTCCTGCTGAGTGTCCCCACAGCAAGCAGCTTGCTATGGGGACACCCAAGCCGAGTCACAGCTCCCTGTGTCCATTCAGACACGGAGCGCTGACCTGGCCCCGCCCCCTCTCCCCCTATAATTGGCTAGCTGACTTTGATGGACAGCAGCAGGAGCCAATGGCACCACTGCTGTGTCTCAACCAATCAGGAGGGAGAATCTCGGATGGCTGAGACACTCATGGAAATCGCGGGACAGAGTGAAGGGAACTGCTGCACACAGAAGGCTTTTTATCCTAATGCATAGAATGTGTAGCGGGTGTTTGAATTATGTGAGGACTCTGGTGGTGTGGGGTTCCTTGGGGCCTATAGGTGGCGATGTTGCCTTGGGCCGGAGCTGAACTCACATCGCAAACTGTGCCTTTTTGTCCTCCCCTGGAGCTGGTACAGCGGGGCAGGGAACCCGCTGTGACGCAAACGTAGAGGTCATAAAAGGGGCGGACGCCCTGATTTGGGGGAGAGAGTCGGAGGACGCGGCCGCACCCAGGCACCTTCAGCTTGGGTGTTGGCGTTCCGGTGTTTCAGGCCTAGGCGCCCTTGGCCTAGCTGGAGCAGGGATGGAGTCCATCTCAGGCACCTTTAGCCTGGGGTGAGGTACTATGGCGGACGCCTGGGGCTCAGTACCTTCGACTGAGTTCCGCAAGGGTGGAGGAATCCAAGGGGGCCCTAACTCCTTGGGTGCCCGTGTCTGAGTTCGTGAGGACTGGTGCGCAGTAACTTCTCTGAAGAGCCCAGCATCGCTGGTGACGGAGAGGCCTCCACTTCTCCCTTGGACGTATTTCTCCCCCTGACAGGGGCAAAGTGAGCGAAGGTAATTCACGTTCTATATTACCTAGTCAGGGGCAGTGACTATTCACCACTGGTGACAGCACAGTGGGCAGCAGCAAGAAGGGAAAGAATTGTGCCTCGATCTGTCCCCATTTTCCAAAGGAGAAAGATTGTTTTATTGCTTGGCAAGAAGAATAAAACTGAGTTGTACCTATTCACTGTGTGGAACTTGGGTTACTAAAGCAAAGGAGTCAGGGACGAAGGACTGAATTTGACTCTAGGACACCTACACAAAAGCCCAATATTCTGGCCTTCACCTCCCAGTTACGGAGGACATGGGCCGTGGTGTGTTTTATCTCTCTCTCAGGTACAACAGCCATATAACCGATAAAGCAAAGAGAGAGGGGTGAGGCCGCTACAAATGCATTAAGATAAAAAATCTGCTGCCTTTACAACTCCTTTAACTAGACACTGATAGGAATCACAAGACTGCTGTAACTGCTAATGAGAAAGGGTATTTATTTAGCAGTTTATATTTACTAAAATAATTGCATTCCCATGTACGTGTACTGTGGGAGACCAGATATAGTGAATGCAGGGTCCTGGGTTTAGTAACACTTCCGATTAACCTTTATTGACTATATACAGTAGTATCAGCTCTCTGAAAAATGGTTTGGAATTTTTTCAGTTTCTGGGAATATCTCTCCCAGTTTGTATTGTTTTTGTTAACCTTTTTAACCTCACTTATCATGTGGGTATTATTATTTTTTTTAATTTCACCAATATATTTATGTCATTTTGTTCAGGTTTGGCCTTTAGGGGTTAAAGCATTGTACACAGGTAATTTTGTGAGGTTCTTTTTTTTTTCACTTTGCTTATTATTTGAAGGACAAAAACAGTTAAGAAGTAAAGAATACTCAAATCTGGCCCATAATATACTTGGTAAGGGCTAAGTTCAACTTTTGTTATATGGTATATGTTCCACCTATATTTGAGGCATACCATGTAACATGGTACAAATGCACCCTTAAACCACTCCCTCCATGACAGTAGCCAGGGGTTATACTCCTTCCTTTTAAATATTGGCTTTGTGGGCCTCCACCTACACACCTTTGTTGTTCATTCCTAGCAATCTGTGAATGAATGAATTACCCATCCATGACAGGACAACTTGTAGTTCCTAATGTACTACGAGTATGTTATTCAGCACACTCATAGTCCATTGACACTTTCTCCAGCTCAGTAATTGCCAGTTCCTACAGAGGTATGGACAGAGAGCTGTTTGCAGAAGCATGACGTTGCACATGCGGTCCCTTAGAGGCTCCATGGAAAAAAAAATGCAATTTTTTGGCTCACCCAAAAAGATGAACTTAGCATTAAACATCATCCTTGCTATCTCATTATTGTGTGTTTGTATGTCTGCACAATCTAATTTTTTCAGGACACTCATGTAAGTTTTGGGTCATTTCAGGTGTTTGTGCCAATTGTTAGGAACCAAAAATTGTATGATATTGTTTAGCAGGGCCGTCTTTAATATGGTTTGGGCCCTGGGCAAACATTTTTTTTGGGCCTGGCTGGTTCACATGTATGTGTTTTGGCGGCCCTCATTTGCGCAGGCACAGCAGCCCATTCATTTGAATAGGCTGCCATGCCTTTGTTTCCTGCAGAAAAAAAGGTGCATGCAGCATTTTAAAAATGCAGTTGCCTTGAAATCCATTCTGCTTTTGCACCATGCAACTTACCTGCAGTTCCTGCACACACAAATGCACTGTGTTTTTAAAAGCGTGACCTAAACATCTAAAAATGCAGCAAGTTTGCCGGTGCAGGAACTGCAGATAAGTCACATGGTGCAAAAGCAGAATGGACAGACAGTGCTGTATTTCATTGCTTGGTGGGCATAGGTGTGCCGTGTGCGCAGCTCATTACATGATGCATGCACTTTTTTTATTGCAGGAAATGCAGGCATGGCAGCCCATTCAAATGAAAGCAGTATAATAGGAGGGGTGTTAGTGGAGGGCAGTATAATGGGAAGGGTGTTAGTGGAGGGCAGTATAATGGGAGGGGTGTAAGGTGGAGGGCAGTATAATGGGAGGGGTGTTAGTGGAGGGCAGTATAATGGGAGGGGTGTTAGTGGAGGGCAGTATAATGGGAGGGGTGTTAGTGGAGGGCAGTATGATGGGAGGGGTGTTAGTGGAGGGCAGTATGATGGGAGGGGTGTTAGTGGAGGGCAGTATGATGGGAGGGGTGTTAGTGGAGGGCAGTATAATGGGAGGGGGGGTAGTGGAGGGCAGTATAATGGGGGGGTAGTGGAGATCAGTATAATGGGAGGGGTGTTAGTGGAGGGCAGTATAATGGCAGGGGTGTTAGTGGAGGGCAGTTTAATGGAAGGGGTGTTAGTGGAGGGCAGTATAATGGAGGGTAGTGGAGGGCAGTATGGGGGGACTGTACAACATGACTGTGTATGGGAGGGAGCAGAGTGACCATGAGCTACTCAGGGCAGTGCAGGTAGCATTTCTCCTACCTTTCTTCCAGCGGCAGGAACAGCCTTCACCTTCAGGGAAGACCCAGAGTCGGGGGCGGAGTCAGGGCGGAGCTTAACCGTAAGGAGGAGGAATCCGAATGTTGGGGCTCTGCTCTCCTTGTCGTGATGTCACCAGGCAGGCAGCAGTGACTGTAAGGTGCAGGGGGCGGGCAAGAGCGTCAGTGGCGCTCAAGGCCCCGCCCACCCGTGGCCAGCTCCTCCATTGAAAAAAAAAAAGCCCTGGCACTCAGTGCTGGGACAAGGCCATTTGGTGCCCAGGGCGAAGATGGCAAACTGTGCCCGCCGCCCCCCACCCCCTGTTTTTAACAAAGAATCAATGTCCCCATCAGAGTGTCCCTTTACATCAGGGGTCCCCATTACAGTGCCCCTTTACATCAGGTGTCCCCATCAGAGTGTCCCTTTACCTTAGGGGTCCCCTTTAGAGTGCCCCTTCACATCAGGGTTCCCCATCAGAGTGCCCCCTTACATCAGGTGTCCCCATCAGAGTGTCCCTTTACCTCAGGGGTCCCCTTTAGAGTGCCCCTTCATATCAGGGTTCCCCATCAGAGTGCCCTCTTACATCAGGTGTCCCCATCAGAGTGCCCCTTTACATTAGGTATTCCCATTAGAGTGCCCCCTTACAACAGGTGTCACCGTCAGAGTGCCCCCTTACAACAGGTGTCCCCGTCAGAGTGCCCCCTTAACATAATATGTGCCCATCAGCGTACCCCCACTAACATAATATGTGCCCATCAGTGTGTCCCCTTAAAATAAAATGTGCCCATCAGCGTGTCCCCTTAAAATAAAATGTGCCCATCAGCATGACCCTTATTTTATGTTAGGGGGCACTCTGATGTGTACATTTTACATTAAGGGGCATGCTGATGGGCACATTTTGTTGTGCCCATTACCGTGCCATTTAACATAAAGTGTGCCCATCGGCGTGCCCCTTAACATAAAATGTGCCCATCAGAGTGACCCTTAACATAAAATGTGCCTATCAGCATGTCCCTTAACATAAAATGAGGGGCATGCTGATGGGCACGTTTTATGATAAGGGGCACGATTTATGTTAAGGGTCTTGGGAAACTAAATAAAAAAATACACGTTAGAGTCTGCTTCGGCTTTTTAGGGCAGCCGCTTTTGAAGGCTCGCTTTAAGGAACTAAGACCGGTGCCCGGAATAACGAACGTTGAAACAGAGCTGTTATCAGATAGCCGCTACTCATCCTATTGCGCATGCGCGATGCGCAGCTGAAGTGACGTTGCCTCGCGGCCATCTTGGTACACCCCACAACTCGTCCACAGAACAAGAGGAAATCGTAGCCTCCAGAGGACAAGGATTTTACACTATCTAGTGTCCTCCCTTCCTTCCATGTTCCGTATCGAGTACTGCATGATGGTATATGAGCGTTTTGGCTACCAAAAAAATTGAGGCTCAACATACACTGAAGTTTGGAGTCCTATTGATTATCAATTGAGGCTGTTTGGGGTCCTCCGTCATAGGGGACCATCGCTTTTTGGTAAGCAGGAATTCTTACTGGTGGTGGTGAAAGTCACGAATACAAGAAGATTTGGAATCGTTTTTGTTTTTTGTTTTCTTTTTTCTTTTTTCTTTTTTCATCTAGTATGGACACTTGATCACGGGTGTTTTTTTGTATGGACTTTAGACTTGATTATTTAAGGGTCCTATTCAAGCATGTAATAATATTATTAATTAAGTTTGTATTATTTCATATGTTTTGTTTACACTGTTTAGTTATTGTTCTTCACTGAGCACTTACATAATTTATCACTGTGGTGATTTTGAATTTTTTTTCAATCATTCAGTGGTGGGCTTATGTTTATACTCATAAGTTAGCGCGACTATATATTTTTTCTTTTTCATATTTTTTCTTATTCCCATTAGAGTGCCCCCTTACAACAGGTGTCACCGTCAGAGTGCCCCCTTACAACAGGTGTCCCCGTCAGAGTGCCCCCTTAACATAATATGTGCCCATCAGCGTACCCCCACTAACATAATATGTGCCCATCAGTGTGTCCCCTTAAAATAAAATGTGCCCATCAGCGTGTCCCCTTAAAATAAAATGTGCCCATCAGCATGACCCTTATTTTATGTTAGGGGGCACTCTGATGTGTACATTTTACATTAAGGGGCATGCTGATGGGCACATTTTGTTGTGCCCATTACCGTGCCATTTAACATAAAGTGTGCCCATCGGCGTGCCCCTTAACATAAAATGTGCCCATCAGAGTGACCCTTAACATAAAATGTGCCTATCAGCATGTCCCTTAACATAAAATGAGGGGCATGCTGATGGGCACGTTTTATGATAAGGGGCACGATTTATGTTAAGGGTAATTCTGATGGGCACAATTTATGTTAAGGGGCACTCTGCTGAGCACAACAAAACGTGCCCATCTGCGTGCCCCTTAACATAAAATGTGCCTATCGGTGTTGCTTTTAAAATAAAATATGCCCAACAGAGTGCCCCTTAACATAAAATATGCCCATCAGAGTGCCCCTTAACATACACTGTGCCCATCAGCATGACCCTTAACATAAAATAAGTAGCATGCTGATGGGCACATTTCATGTTAAGGGGCACTCTGATGGGCACAACACAATGTGTGCCCCTTAACAAAATATCCCCATCAGTGTGCACCTTAACTAATTCTGCCCATCGGTATGCACCTTAACAGATTATGCCCCACATACCTTGAGGGCAGGAGAGAGCACATTTGGCAAGCTGCAGGGGGGCGGAAGCCGCAAGATATACCTCACATGAGAGCCAGGAGCAGGGAGCCGGGGGCCGCAAGCAGCAGGGGGGCGGGGCGCGCGTGATGTCACGCCCAGCCGAGAGAGAGCGAGAGTCGCGGTGAGGAGCAGGAGGCGGGGCGCACACACGTGATGTCATTGGTTGCTGGGAAACCCGCGGTCCCAGCAAACAAATGACTGGTCCTACACTGGCTGCCTGGCGGTCTGGGCAGAAGCGTCCCGCCCACCCCTTGTATCGGCTCTGCTGGCACTGCTGCACTGTGCGCGCATCGCGCTGACAGTGACAGACTGTGTGTGTGGGGGTTTTCAGCGCCGATTTGCGGGCTTAATGGCAGCTCTGCCTTGGGCCCCAAACAGTGACAGGGCCCTGGGAAGCTGCCCCGGTTTGCCCTGCGGTAAAGACGGCCCTGTTGTTTAGATTTGTTGGCCATTTTTTCCACACAAAACAAAAGTTTTGTGCTATACCACAGAAACCTCTCTGAGTTGCAAGAGACTATGATACAAGATACAAAATTTTGCCAGTTATGTCTGCATGAAGCGTATTTATTAGGGTTAATTTGGCAGGAATTTCAAGTAAGACTTACCAAGGCCGATCTGTTTTGAAAGTGCTGTGTGTGCGTGCGTGCGCGCATGAAAGAGATGTCACATCAAATCTACTCAGTTTTACAAACATTAAAAGAGAAATATGGGAATGATTTTTTTTTCAACATACTGTACTTACCGAGGTAGATGCAGCATCGGCCCAATGCTGCGTCTGTCCCCCGCTGATCGCTCGGTTCTCAGTGCTCCCTAAGCAGAGAGCTGGTAACTGTCAGTCATTGGCTCTCTGCTCCCCCCCCCCTCCTCCCCTCGCTCACGGGCTGTGGAGGGTGCAGGAGTGGCTGGCTGTCTGCTCATATCCCCCTTATGGGCAGGCAGTTACTGAATTGCAGGAAGAATCAATGAACTATGAGAGTGCTCACCAGCGCCCCCGCAGTTCATTGAGAACTACAAGCCATCGGCCGCAATGGCCAACGATACTTCTAGTTCATTCAGAGAACTCTGTGGATGAATGATGTAGCCATGTGGGAGGAGCCTCATAAATCTGTGTGGTTTTTAAATTGTGGCACTGAGTGCAGACCTTTAAGTAAGCAAGATGACAAACTTCTGGTAGCATTACAAAAATGTAACGTACTTCTGGTAGCATATTTGCCTGTTAGCTTGAGGCATGGAATTGTCCATTCTCCTGTGGAGAATGTAACAATTTTTATTTGACATGTAGATCCATGTGAATTCAAACCTTTTAAGAACCATTTTGAATCATTTTAATGTGCCTTTTTATTCACATGGGCTTGTAGATGAACACAAAAAATGGAGGGCTGGTTGTATTTCCTTAACCACTTAAGCCCCGGACCATTTGGTAGCTAAAGGACCAGAGGTGATTTCAGAATTTTGCACTGCGCTGCTTTAACTGTAAATTGTGCGGACATGCAATGTTGTACCCAAACTAAATTTGCGTCCTTTTCTTCCCACAAATAGAGCTTTCTTTTAATGGTATTTGATTGCCTCTGCGATTTTTATTTTTTGCGATATAAGCGGAAAAAGACCGAAAATTTTGAAAAAAATGATATTTTCTACTTTTTGTTATAAGACAAATCGAATAAACTCAATTTTAGTCATACATTTAGGCCAAAATGTATTCAGCCACATGTCTTTAGTAAAAAAAATGTCAATAAGCGTATATTTATTGGTTTGCGCAAAAGTTATAGCGTCTACAAACTAGGGTACATTTTCTGGAATTTACACAGCTTTTAATTTATGACTGCCTATCTCATTTCTTGAGGTGCTAAAATGGCAGGGCAGTACAAAACCCCCCCAAATGACCCTATTTTGGAAAGTAGACATCCAAAGGAAATTGCTGAGAGGCATGTTTTTTTTGTTTTGTTTTTATTCTTTATTTTGTTTTATCAAGATTTCAATTATGTTACATCAATACATTTCCATTGATCCAGCCAAGATAATAAGCATACAAAAATAATACTGAGTACTAAGAGATTCCTGGCTCTCTCCTTATACTCACATTTCTAAAATCTCGATTTCATCCCCCCCCCTTTCCCCTTTTATATCCCCCTCCCCGCTTCTACCTCTTATGTTCTACCATTTCTCTACTACTTTCTCAGATTTTCTACATAGCTCCATGTTTTCTTAAAATCTTTCCAACATTCCCACTTGTTTTTAAATCCTTTTTTTTCCTCCTCTACGCCGTACTTCAGTCCCTCCATACTGTATGTTTCTTCCACGGAATCTACCCACTCCCATATAGATGGACTTTCCACTTTTCGCCATTTTTTTGGGATCAGCCTTTTGGCCGCGTTTAATAAATGTGGGATCAGTGACTCTTTATACTGTTTCATTCCTCCATCCCCTCCGTGGAATAAAACTATCCAAGGATCTTTTTTAATCTCCTTCTCTGTAATTATTTTTATCATTTCCAGTATCTTTTCCCAGTAAGTTTGAATTTTAGGGCATTGCCACCATATGTGGGCCATTGTTCCCCTCCCCCCACATTCTCTCCAGCATTCTGCCTTCTGTTCTACTTGAAATTCACTCAATTTATCTGGTGTGGCATACCAGCCTGTAATACATTTATAGTTCATCTCTGCGGTTGTCATGGATATGCATTAATGTCTGTCTGCCATCTTACCTTCCTCCTCATGTGTTCATCTAGAGACCAGACCTCCTTCACCTGGCTTCCTTTATAATCTCCTCCCAGCCTGACTCCACCCCAGGCCCTATCACTGAACACTATATTAACCTGTGCACTGCAAGCCTGCTTTGCTGATCAACGTGTTTGTTAGGCATTGTGTGTTTGGGTTCCTGCCTGCCGTGTGCTACGTCTGTCTCTCTGTTACGCTATTGGCTTGTCCCCGACCATCCCTGTCTGCTCGTGACCCTTGACCTTCGGCTCGTTCCTCGTTATCCTTGTCTGCTTGTGGCCCCTGACCTTCGGCTTGTTATTCGGTTCTCTCTATCGTGTGCTGCTGCTTCCCCTTATCCTACGGGGCGTGAGCTAGGAAACTCCAGGGGCCGCGACCTGGTCCCAGCCTGCAGCGTAACATCCTCACCACTAGAGGCCCTGGAGAAGACCAGCTGGGTCTTAGACTCCGCGCCCTGGGGAATCTTGGCTCTCGCTTCCGTTGGGATCCCGGTTGTGCTCCTCTGGTCCCGCTTTCCACAACCACCCAGTTTCCTATCCACAGAAGCCAGCCATAGGGTTCACTACCTCGCGGTGCACTCCTGTCCCCCTACGGTGTGCATCTGTCACCTGGCCACAGGTGACCCTGACAGTTTGATCAGCCATGAACCCGGCTGACATCCCGCTTCCCGCGGATGATCCATTGCAGGGCATAGTTCGCAGACTTGAGACCCAGGAATCAAATCAGACCCAGGTGATGCGATTCCTCCAGGATCTGGCTTCTCGATTCGAGCAGCTTCAGGTCTCCTTGGGAACCCCGAATCCGCAACCCCAAGTACAACCAGCGGCTGTACCTATCGCACCAGTCGCAGCCTCACACTCACTAAGATTGCCAGCTCCGTTCCGTTTCTCTGGGGACTCCAAGGCCTGCAGGGGGTTTCTCAGCCAATGCACTATTCATTTTGAGCTTCAGCCTCAAAGCTTCCTATCTGACCGGGCTAAGGTAGCCTATATCATTTCCCTCCTCTCCGGTGAAGCTTTGGCCTGGGCTGCCCCCCTGTGGGAGAGGAACGATCCGGTGGTTTCCAGTCTGTCCGAATTCTTGAAGCTCTTTCGTAATATCTTCGAAGAGCCGGCTCGGGCTTCTTCAGCGGCTAGTGCTGTCTTACGTCTTCGCCAAGAATCTAGTTCAGTGGGGCAATATGCTCTTCAGTTCCGTATCCACACAGCTGAATTGAGCTGGAATAATGAGGCCCTGGTCGCTACCTTTTTACATGGCCTCTCTGACCGAGTGAAAGATGAATTAGCGGGAAGAGCCATTCCCGTCGGTCTGGACGATGTAATTTCATTATGCAACCAGATCGACATTCGTTTTCAAGAGAGGTCCTTAGAAAAAAGACGCCAGCACTCTCTGGGTCCTAGCCAGTCTGAGCTCCCCTCCCTTCATTCCGTGGAGCATCCTCTACCTGCTGAAGAACCTATGCAGCTGGGCCGGACCAGACTAACCCCCGAAGAACGTGCTAGGCGCAGAACTCTGGGCTTGTGCCTCTATTGTGGGGGCAAGGGTCATTTTCGTGACTCCTGCTCGCTTCGTCCGGGAAACGCTCGGGTCTAATACATTTGGAAGGTGGAGTATTGGACCCAGAAACATCACCTTCTCGCCTGCTCTTGCCGGTGTCCCTTCATGTAGGCACTTCTCCTCAGTCAACCCTTGCATACCTGGATTCCGGGGCTGCCGGCAATTTCATGGATTGGAGAACTGCTTCTTCTATGAAGCTTACCCTTTCACCTCTCACTACCCCATTGGTAGTCTCGGCAATTGATGGCACTGTTCTCCCAGGGGGCCCTATTCGCTTCCAGACGCTACCCATTAGGATGTCGGTAGGGATTCTCCACCAGGAGTGGATATCCTTTCTTATTCTACCCAAGGCCTCTACCCCAGTTGTATTGGGCCTCCCTTGGCTACAGCTCCACTCTCCACATGTGGACTGGGTCTCTGGGCAGATCCTGGCCTGGGGTTCCTCATGTTTCTCGTCGTGTCTTCTCAAGGTGACCCCCAAGGAGAGTCTTCCGGTTGCTGCCACTTCTGTTTCTTCTGATCTTCCCGCCGCATACAGCGATTACCGGGATGTGTTCTGTAAAAAATCAGCTGAGGTGCTTCCTCCCCACAGGTCTTTTGACTGTGCTATTGATCTTGTCCCCGGAGCAACTCTACCCAGGGGTCGTACCTACCCTCTGTCCACCCCAGAGACCCAGGCCATGTCGGAGTATGTAGCAGAGAATCTGGAGAGAGGGTTCATCCGGAAATCCTCATCGCCTGCAGGGGCAGGGTTCTTTTTTGTTGCCAAAAAGGATGGTACCTTAAGACCCTGCATCGATTATCGGGGTTTAAATGCGGTTACTATTAAAAATCGATACCCCTTACCCTTAATATCTGAGCTATTCGATAGGTTGAAGGGTGCCTCCATTTTCACCAAGTTGGATCTCAGAGGCGCGTACAATCTCATTCGAATACGGGAGGGTGACGAATGGAAGACTGCATTTAACACTAGAGACGGGCATTACGAATATCTGGTGATGCCTTTTGGTCTGTGTAATGCTCCAGCCGTGTTTCAAAACTTTGTCAATGAAATCTTCAGAGATCTGCTGTACCAGTTTGTTGTCATCTATCTGGATGACATTCTGATCTTTTCTGAAAATCTGCTCGTCCACAGAAACCATGTCCGCACTGTACTTCAACGTCTTAGAGAGAACAATCTCTATGCCAAGCTGGAGAAATGTTCCTTTGAATGTTCTGAGGTCCTGTTTTTGGGGTGCTTTGTCTCATGTTCGGGGCTTCGTATGGACCCTGGGAAGGTCTTGGCTATCACCAACTGGCCTCTTCCTGCTAGCCTCAAGGCCACACAGCGCTTTCTTGGCTTCACTAATTATTATAGGCAGTTCATAAGGAATTACTCTTCCATTGCCGCGCCTATTATCGCTTTGACCAAGAAGGGTGTGAATGCCAGAGACTGGCCTCCCGAAGCTGTCTCTGCATTTCACAACCTGAAACAGGCCTTTGTTTCTGGCCCCCTCTTGAGGAGACCAAATCCTGGGAATGCATTTTTTATTGAAGTGGACGCTTCCTCAATGGGGGTGGGAGCTGTGCTTCTTCAAATCTTTGAGAAGAGACGCCAACCATGTGCGTTCTTCTCCAAAAAATTTTCTCAGGCAGAGAGGAATTATGCCATCGGTGATCGGGAACTTCTCGCAATTAAATTGGCGTTAGAGGAGTGGCGTCATCTCTTGGAGGGTTCCCCTCACTCCATAACGATCTTTACCGATCACAAGAATTTACAGTATCTACAGAATGCTAAACGTCTGAATCCTAGACAGGCCAGGTGGAGTCTCTTCTTTGCCCGTTTTAATTTCACGATTACCTACAAACCTGGTTCCTGCAACGGTCGGGCTGATGCGCTCTCTAGGTCATTTGACACTTTGGACGAGGAGTCCGCCCCTGAACCTGAGCCGATCATTCCCACCTCATGCATTGTTGCCCACTCTACCACCCTGAAGTCTAAAATTCCGCCTGGTAAGACCTTTGTCCCCACTGAGCTAAGAGCTAAGATCCTTCGTTGGGGACATGATTCCAAGGTGGCAGGGCATTCTGGATTCCTCCGATCCTTCCTACTCATCAGTCGTCACTACTGGTGGCCTAATCTCCGCTCAGACGTCAAAGACTACGTTAAAGCTTGTCATGTCTGTGCTCAGTCCAAATCCTCCACACAAGCTCCTGCTGGTCTCCTCATGCCCTTGCCTATTCCTAAGGAACCCTGGGCCCATATTGCCATGGATTTTATCACCGATCTCCCACTGTCTGAGAATAATACAGTCATTTGGGTGGTAATCGATCGATTCTCCAAGATGGCTCATTTTGTTCCTCTTCCTGGTCTTCCTTCTGCCCCTGCCTTGGTTCCCATTTTCATTCGAGAAATTCTCCGCCTACATGGGGTCCCTTCTCATATTGTTTCCGACAGGGGAGTCCAATTCACGTCTCGTTTTTGGAGAGCCTTTTGCAAATCCCTCAATATTGTCTTGGATTTTTCTTCTTCTTACCATCCCCAATCCAATGGACAGACTGAGAGGGTTAATCAGGAGTTAGAGGTCTTTCTTCGCACCTTTGTGTCTTCTCACCATGACGATTGGTCCTCTCTACTCCCGTGGGCAGAATTCTCCCATAACAATCATGTGAATACCAGTTCGCAGAAGACACCCTTTTTCACAGTTTATGGAAAACACCCTCAACTTCCTCTTCCTATGATCTGTTCTCCAGACATTCCAGCTTTGGCTTCGGTTCAGGAGTCTCTCAATTCCGTTTGGGGTCACGTTCATGATTCCCTCCGGGCAGCTGCTGAAAAATTCAAAGGCTTTGCCGACCGCCGCAGGCGTAAACCGCCTTCTCTTCAGCCAGGGGACAAAGTCTGGCTCTCTACCAGGAACATCAAGCTCCGAGTTCCTTCTCTGAAGTTTGCTCCACGATTCATCGGTCCATACACGGTAACTGCTAAACTGAATCCGGTTTGTTTCAAACTCCAGATTCCTAAGAGCCTTAAAATCACTAACTCCTTTCATGTTGCTCTTCTAAAGCCTTTAGTCCTCAATAAATTCTCTCGTCCTCTTCCTACCGTGGCGCCTGTCTCGGAGGATAATCAGGAGTACGAGATCAGTCAAATTCTGGACTCCCGACTCTGTAAAGGCGTTCTTCAGTACCTCGTTCATTGGAAAGGGTTTGGTCCTGAGGAGAGGTCTTGGATCACTGCATCTGAGGTCTTTGCACCTCGTCTGTTAAAGGAGTTTCATCTGAAGTTTCCCTCTAAACCTGGGCCCAGGCGGGGAAGGGGGAGGCCTCGTAAGAGGGAGGGTACTGTCATGGATATGCATTAATGTCTGTCTGCCATCTTACCTTCCTCCTCATGTGTTCATCTAGAGACCAGACCTCCTTCACCTGGCTTCCTTTATAATCTCCTCCCAGCCTGACTCCACCCCAGGCCCTATCACTGAACACTATATTAACCTGTGCACTGCAAGCCTGCTTTGCTGATCAACGTGTTTGTTAGGCATTGTGTGTTTGGGTTCCTGCCTGCCGTGTGCTACGTCTGTCTCTCTGTTACGCTATTGGCTTGTCCCCGACCATCCCTGTCTGCTCGTGACCCTTGACCTTCGGCTCGTTCCTCGTTATCCTTGTCTGCTTGTGGCCCCTGACCTTCGGCTTGTTATTCGGTTCTCTCTATCGTGTGCTGCTGCTTCCCCTTATCCTACGGGGCGTGAGCTAGGAAACTCCAGGGGCCGCGACCTGGTCCCAGCCTGCAGCGTAACATCCTCACCACTAGAGGCCCTGGAGAAGACCAGCTGGGTCTTAGACTCCGCGCCCTGGGGAATCTTGGCTCTCGCTTCCGTTGGGATCCCGGTTGTGCTCCTCTGGTCCCGCTTTCCACAACCACCCAGTTTCCTATCCACAGAAGCCAGCCATAGGGTTCACTACCTCGCGGTGCACTCCTGTCCCCCTACGGTGTGCATCTGTCACCTGGCCACAGGTGACCCTGACAGCGGTCCTGCTGTCCATGGCAGACGAGTGGGCCAATTTTATTATTTTCTCTATAGTCCTTTTATCCCTACATGTTCCCAATTCTCTTTCCCATTTCTTTATAAATGGGGGCATCGTCAGTTCATCCACTGTCATCAGTAATTTGTAGAGTTTTGATATAGTTCCTGTTAAGTTATCGGCCATACAAAGCCGTTCCAACGTCGTAAGTTCCTCCCCAGACCTAATTGGCTGGGGAAGGCTTTGTACAAAGTGGGTCAACTGGTGGTACCTCCATTCATCTACTATCATTAATTCCCTATTGTGTCTCAATTCTTGAAGTGGTATAATTTTCCCTTTTTTTATTATATCTCTTAACTGTGCTCTCTCTTTTTTAATCCAATTTCCTCCCACAATTTTTTTTCCCGGTGCAAAATATTTGTTTTCTTTTAATTCTATAAGGGGAGAGTTATATTCCCTATCTATTTGTTTATGTAATCTATCCCAAATTTTCAGTGCTATTCGTGTCATGATGTGAGTGTTTTCTCCTAGTGCTCTAAACTGGGGGGGGGGGGGGTTCCATATTACACCTCCTAATTGTGTTTTTGCCATTGCCTTTTCAATTTTTACCCACCTTTTTTCGTGCCTATCTTTGGCCCACTCCACTACCCGAGACAACACCAATCATCATAATATTTTTTAATGTCTGGCACTGCCAGCCCTCCATGCTTTTTTTTCCTGTTTTAATACAGAGAAGGAGATTCTATGTTTTTTATTATTCCATACAAAGTTCATTAGCATCTTTTTTAACACTCTGAAGTACGGTTGAGGTATTGCAACTGGTAACATCTGGAACTTATACAAGATTTTCGGCAGCACAACCATCTTTAAGATGTTAATTCTTCCTATCCATGATATCGGGTGGTTTATCATTTTTCTAATTTCGCTTTTTATTTCATTTAACAGAGGGATATAATTTATCTTGTATATTTTTTTTATTGAGTTGGCCAGTTTTACCCCTAAGTACTTAAGTTCCTTCTGCCAAGGGAAGTTGTACTCTTTTCTTAAGCTCTGTTCTTCTGCCTTTCCAATATTGACATTTAGAATCTCAGTTTTAGCTATATTGATTTTAAAATTTGATATTTCTCCATATTGTTTAAGTGTTTTGAGTAAGTTCGGTAATGTTGTCCTGGGATTGTTAATAAAGAACAAGACATCGTCCGCAAAAGCTGCGTGTTTGTGTTCATCTTCCTCCAATCTAATCCCTTTAATGTCTGGATTATTCCGTACCGTCGCAAGTAAGGGTTCTAGGGACAGGACAAATAAGAGGGGGGACAGGGGGCATCCCTGCCTTGTCCCATTTTTCATCTCAAAAGCTTGAGACAGTGTGCCATTTATTTTAACCCTACCCATAGGATGTTGGTACAATGTTTTAATCCACTGTATCATCCTGGCTCCTAGGCCCATAGTTTCCAGGGTTTGTATCATGAGTCCCCAGTCTACCCTGTCGAATGCCTTCTCTGCATCTACCGACAGGAGTAGACTTGGGGACTCATTCTCTTTTATTTTCTGGAGAAGGAACAATGCTCTCACACCATTGTCCCTCCCCTCCCTACCTGGGATGAATCCCACCTGATCCGGATGTACCAGTGATGGCATCCATCCCTTCATTCTTTCTGCCAGGACTTTCGCATATAATTTTGCATCCGCATTTAATAGCGAGATTGGTCTATATCCGGAACATAAGCTTTCATCTTTCCCCTCTTTTGGTATGACCGTTATTATGGCCACTAAGGCTTCCCTTCCCATTTCATAGTCCGTCCCTAATCCATTCATGTAGTTGCATATCCTGGGTACCAGTATCTCCTTACATTTTTTAAAGTATAGAGCTGTAAACCCGTCAGGGCCGGGACTTTTCCCTAGGGCTGAGTCTTTTAGTGCCTTACTTATTTCTTCTTCCGTTATGGGTTTGTCTAATGCTGTTCTTTCCTCTTCATTAATCCTATGCAATCCTGCCTTGTTTAAAAATTCTTTAATTTTCAGTTGTTTCTCTCCTACTCTCCATCTGTTCTGCTCCACTGAATACAGCCCCTCATAGTAGTTTTTAAATGCATCTGCTATATCCTTAGTTCTATATACTTCCTCTCTGTTCTTTTTTTTAATCTTTTCTATGAAATTTCTAGTCTTTTTATTTTGTACCATTCTTGCAAGGTGTTTACTAGACTTATTCCCCCACTTATATCTTTCTTTTGCTATGCAATGTAGTTTTATTTTTGTCTCTTGTTCCATTAGTTCTTTAAGTTCATGATATAACTCTTGTTGTTGTCCCTGTTGTTTTTTGTGTTCTTGCTCAATTTTGAATATTTCTTCTATTAACACATAAAATTTTCTGTTTCTCTCTTTTTTTTTTCCTTGCCCCTTCTGAGACCAAAATCCCCCTGATATAGGCTTTATGTGCCTCCCATAGAGTGGCCCCCGATATCCCTTCCGTGTCGTTTACCTGGAAGTAGTGCTCTAATTCCTCTTTCACCCTCTTTAATCCTCCCTCATCCCGGAGCAATTCCTCGTTTAAACGCCAAGTGTAGGGTTGTCTATGATATTCGGGTACTTTAAGTTTCATGCTTACTGGGGCATGGTCAGAGAGTGAGGCAATTCCTATATTTGATTCCATGACCATATCTAGCATTCTATGTTCGACCATTATGTGGTCTATCCTCGAGTACGTCCCGTGCACAGGGGAGAAAAACGTATAATCCTTTGATTTTGGATGCATAATCCTCCATATATCAACCATCTGACTGCTATGCATTTTTTGTTTTATCCTTGTTAATTGTACGTTATTTGTCCCCTGTGTCCGGGACGTACTGTCCATGGCCGGATCCAAACAAAAGTTCATATCTCCCATCAATATTATATATCCCTCCCCAAAATCCTTCAGTTTCCCCAGAGTCTCAATAAGGTAATTAATGGGGTTCACATTAGGGGCGTATATATTTGCCAGGGTACATTTCATTTCCCCCAACTTCCCTTTTAGAAAAATATATCTACCATCTTTATCCATCATTCTTTCCTCCAATGTGAACCTCATTTCCCTTGAAAACCCTATTGCGACCCCCCTTGCCCTTTTTGAGATAGTATCTCCATAGAACCAATTCGGGAAATTGGGTGAGTGTAATCTAATATTTGATTCTAGGGTCAGATGGGTCTCCTGTAGGAAAACTACATCTGCTCTATATTTAAGCTCTCTTAAGACCTTATGTCTTTTGGTAGGTATATTGAGCCCTCTCACATTATAGGACAGGAAATTTATTGCTGTCATATCTGTCTTTCATCCCCTTTTCCCTTTCTTTTTTGTAGAGTCAAAAAGGTAGAATCCCCTCCTTTCTCCCCATTACAAAACCCCTCTCCCTCCCCCCCAATCCCTCCCTCCCCCCGCCTTTCCCATTGCTAACCCTTTCCCTCCTCCCCCCATTTCCCTTTTGGCCCATTATTGGCCTTAGAACCATCAATGATCTTTTCTCCTGGTTCTCCCATTTTAGAGGTGCCACTCTAACCCTGCCGCTCAGCCCCCTCCTCCTCCCTTTAAATTTAGGGAGAATGAGGGAGGTCCGGAGGTGCTGCATGGTGGGCCGGTCTACCCTTTCCCACCTCCTACACCTCTCCCCCCCTCCCTCTACTACCCCCGCCCCCTCCAAAGGACCCCCCATATCCCCCCTTCCTGAGCCTCTTATGATGTTATTTTTAATTATCTTTCTCTATCCATCCAGGTAAGTCTGGGACCTGCAAGTCTAATTTATTACAGAATCCCACAAGTTCCTCAAGGAACCTTAATCTTGCTGATTTTCCTTCTTCCTGGCCTATAAGACAGGCTGAGAGGCATGTTGAGCCCATTGAATATTTTTTTTTGTCTCAAGTGATTGAATAATGACAAAAAAAAAAAAAATACAAAAAGTTGTCACTAAATGATATATTGCTCACACATGCCATGGTTATATGTGGAATTGCACCCCAAAATACATTTTGCTGCTTCTCCTGAGTACGGGGATACCACATGTGTGGGACTTTTTGGGAGCCTAGCCGCGTACGGGCCCCCGAAAACCAAGCACCGCCTTCAGGATTTCTAAGGGCGCAAATTTTTGATTTCACTCCTCACTACCTATCACAATTTTGAAGGCCATAAAATGCCAAAATAGCACAAAACCCCCCCAAATTACCCCATTTTAGAACGTAAACACCCCAAGGAAATTGCTGAGAGGCCTGTTGAGCCCATTGAATATTTTTTTTTTGTCCCAAGTGATTGAGTAATGACAAAAAAAAAAAAATTACAAAAAGTTGTCACTAAATGATATATTGCTCACACATGCCATGGTTATATGTGGAATTACACCCCAAAATATATTTTTCCGCTTCTCCTGAGTACGGGGATACCACATGTGTGGGACTTTTTAGGAGCCTAGCCACGTACGGGACCCCGAAAACCAAGCACCGCCTTCAGGATTTCTAGGCACAAATTTTTGATTTCACTCCTCACTACCTATCACAGTTTCGAAGCCCATAAAATGCCAAAATAGAACAACCCCCCCCCCAAATGACCCCATTTTGGAAAGTAGACACCCCAAGCTATTTGCTGAGAGGCATGGTGAGTATTTTACAGCTCTTATTTGTTTTTGAAAATGAAGAAAGAAAATTTTTTTATTTTTTTTTTCAATTTTCAAAACTTTGTGACAAAAAGCGAGATCTGCAAAATACTCACAATACCTCTCAGCAAATAGCTTGGGGTGTCTACTTTCCAAAATGGGGTCATTTGGGGGGTTTTGTGCCATCTGGGCATTCCATGGCCTCCGAAACTGTGATAGGCAGTGAGAAGTGAAATCAAAAATTTACACCCTTAGAAAGCCTGAAGGCGGTGCTTGGTTTTTGGGGTCCCGTACGCGGCTAGGCTCCCAAAAAGTCTCACACATGTGGTATCCCCGTACTCAGGAGAAGCAACAGAATGTATTTTGGGGTGTAATTCCACATATACCCATGGCATGTTTGAGCAATATATCATTTAGTGACAACTTTGTGCAAAAAGAAAAAAAAATTGTCTTTTTTCCGCAACTTGTGTCAACATATAAAATATTCCATGGACTCAACATGCCTCTCAGTATATAGCTTGGGGTGTCTACTTTCCAAAATGGGGTCATTTGGGGGGGGTTTTGAACTGTTCTGGCATTTTATACACAACATTAGGAAGCTTACATCCACTCTTCTAACCACTTGAAGACAAAGCCCTTTTTGACACTTTTTGTTTACATGAAATCATTTATTTTTTTTGCAAGAAAATTATGTTGAACCCCCAAACATTTTATATATTTTTAAAGCAAAGGCCCTACAGATTAAAATGGTGGGTGTTGCATTATTTTTTTCTACACAGTATTTGCGCAGCGATTTTTCAAACGCATTTTTTGGGGAAAAAATACACTTTTTTTAATTTTAATGCACTAAAACACACTATATTGCCCAAATGTTTGATGAAATAAAAAAGATGATCTTAGGCCGAGTACATAGATACCAAACACGACATGCTTTAAAATTTCGCACAAATGCGCATTGGCGACAAACTACATACATTTTTAAAAGCCTTTAAAAGCCTTTACAGGTTACCCCGTTAGATTTACAGAGGAGGTCTACTGCTAAAATTACTGCCCTCGATCTGACCTTCGCGGCGATACCTCACATGCATGGTGCAATTGCTGTTTACATATGACGCCAGACAGACGCTTGTGTTCGCCATTGGGCAAGAGCAGGGCAGGACAGGGGTGCTTTTTATTTATTTTTATTTTTATTATTAATTTTGCTTTTTTTTTTTTTTAAATTGTTCCTTCCATATTTTTATTTTTTTTTATCATTTTTATTGTTTTCTCAGGGACTGTAAATATTCCCTATGATAGCAATAGGTAGTGACAGGTACTCTTTTTTTGAAAAAACTGGGGTCTTCTAGACCCCAGATCTTTCCTCTGCCCTCAAAGCATCTGACCACACCAAGATCGGTGTGATAAAATGCTTTCCCAATTTCTCACTGGCGCTTTTTATATCCGGGGGGGGTCATTCCCTCCCACTGCTTGTAAAAGCAGTCCAGAGGCTAATTAGCCACTAGGATTGCTTTTACATGAAAGCCGGCCGCTGGCTGAAAAGAATGATACCAAGATGATACCTAAACCCGCAGGCATCATTCTGGTATAAACATTCAAAGTCCAGCAACATACCAGTACGTTGCTGGTCCTTGTTGGACATGTATTGTAATCTTTTTTTTTCATGCAGCCAGTTGACTGAACGAAAAAAGAGATTGATAGGTGGGTATGCCCACCATTAGAATACCGCCCTTCATCCACCCACTTCTAATGATGGGCATACATGCACCATTTATATATGCCGAAGCATGGGGGCATCCTCCCGCAAAAAAGTTATGCCGCACACACATAGTCGGACTTTTCCACGGGCAAGCCTCCGTCGGAATTTCGACCGTATGTACGCGGCATTAGGAGCAAAATTGCTCCTCCGCTCCTCCGCCCCTGCTGCCCCAATGCTTCGGCATATATGTTTTTTTTTTAACTGTGGTGGTGAAATCACCTCCTACAGCACTGGAGTCGCAGGGATCAGGCCTGTCTCTGCGAACGCTGCAGTTATGTGTGTTATGTTTTGTAAGTGACAGTGATCGATCGATACTGCACTTGGGTGGCCTGGGCTGGACGGAGGGGCAAAACGCAGGTGCTAGCAGGTATCTGGGCTGATCCCGCTAACACTGCGTTTTTGGGAACCCTAAACTGCTGGGGACGCTAGTATAGATCTGATCTGATCAGATCAGATATTGATCTGTTCAGATACTATACCACTAAGGGAGGTGTATGCTTCACGCGTGGGTGTTAGCATTACTGGCACTAACCTGACGCTGCCTGGGGTGTGACGCAGACCCTCTCTGACGCTAAAACCTAATTGATATCACCCGCCGGGTGATCAGGGGGTTAAACCTTTATTGGGTTATATATACGGCGGGTGCCCTGACACTATAAAAAGCAAACTAACTAACCAGCGTCACCTGTAACACTTATATGGTGATCACTGGTGAAAGGGTTAACTAGGGGCAATTAGGGGGTTAAAACCTTTATTAGATAATATATGGGGGTACCTGACGCTATAAAAACCTGCGGCGAACCTAAAAAAAATTACTGGCTACCGATCGGCATCACCGACACTAAGACAGCGATCAGAAAAACGATCGCTTAACGACAGTGGTGATAGGGGGTGAAAGGGTTACCTGGGGGGCGATCAAGGGGGTTAAACCTTTATTAGATAATATATGGGGGTACCTGACGCTATAAAAACCTGCGGCGAACCTAAAAAAAATTACTGGCTACCGATCTGTATCACCGACACTAAGACAGCGATCAGAAAAACGATCGCTTAGCGACAGTGGTGATGGGGGGGAAAGGGTTACCTGGGGGGCGATCAAGGGGGTTAAACCTTTATTAGATAATTTATGGGGGTACCTGACGCTATAAAAACCTGCAGCGAACCTAAAAAAAAATACTGGCTACCGATCTGAATCACCGACACTAAGACAGCGATCAGAAAAACGATCGCTTAGCGACAGTGGTGATAGGGGGTGAAAGGGTTACCTGGGGGGCGATCAAGGGGGTTAAACCTTTATTAGATAATTTATGGGGGTACCTGACGCTATAAAAACCTGCGGCAAACCTAAAAAAAATTACTGGCTACCGATCTGCATCACCGACGCTAAGACAGCGATCAGAAAAATGATCGCTTAGCGACGGCGGTGCTAGGGGGTGAAAGGGTTATCTGGGGGGTGATCAGGGGGTTAAACCTTTATTAGGAGGGGGTTAGGGGGCTACACTGGACCTAAAACTAACTTTAGTGACACTTTTACAGTCACAAATGTCACTGATTGCAGTGATCAGTAAATAAATGGTCACTGCAATCAGTGACACTGTGACTGGGGGCTGGGGGGTGATCTGGGGGTGTCTGGGGGGGCGATTTGTGTGCCTATGTGTCCTGGTGTCAGTGTAGTGTTTTGTGCACTGACCTGATGTCTTCTCTTGTACGGCGCTCGGTATATGTGAGCGCCGCATGAGAGATGACATCACTTCCTCCTGCTTCCTCTGCCTGTGTTTACATTACACGGACAGAGGAAGCATTTTCATTCGCCTGGAGCGATCGCGGGGGGTGGCCAGAATCGAACGGCCGTCCCCTCATCTCGGATCGCTTCCCAACGAATACCGACCGCTCACTGGGTAGGAGGGGGGTCCAATCGGACCCCCCAACTGTACAAAGGCAATCACGTACACTGTACGTGATTGTGCCTGTCGGTGCCATTCTGCCGACGTACATATACAGTGAGTGGTCGTTAAGTGGTTAAAATTAAAGAGTCTACAAACTATGGTATATATCTGAAAATTTATAAATCCTGATGTACTGACTGCCAGAATAGTACAAATGCCTCCCAAATGACCCTTTTTTGGAAAGTAGACAGCCCAAGGTATTTAGTAAGAGGCATGACAAGTTTTCTGAAGTTGTAATTTTTTTTTGTCACAATGTTTTGGAAAATGAAGAAATTACATAAAGTGTGTTTTTTTTTACATGCCGTCACCAGTGCAGTACACTGGGAGGGTGATCAGGGATTTTTTTTATACTGTGATTGCTTGTTACAGTGATGATCACTGTAACAGAAATCGTTTGAACTGTCATAAATGGCTTTCATTCATTATCGTGTACTATTGTGATGCTGTGATTGGCCACAGCTATCACATGGTACAGGGTGCTGTGATTGGCCCAGGTGCCATGTGATCACTGGTGAAAACAGGTGTATAGGTGATACAACCTTCCCACATAAAAGCTCCGCCCGGTGCTTAGACCTTGAGGCTGCTGACTCCTCCAACGTACCAGAATAAGGAAAGGGATGGTCGGCACTCAGGATGACATCCAAAATAGTATCTCTTTATTAAAGCGGAGGTCCACACAAAAATGGAACCTCCGCTTTTCGGAACCCTCCCCCCTCCGGTGTCACATTTGGCACCGTTCTGGGGGGAGGGGGTGCAGATACCTGTATAATACAGGTATTTGCACCCACTTCCGGGCATAGACTCCCGCGGGAATCATGTCCCTTCCCCCCCCCGCTGTCTTCTGGGAAACACACAGGTCCCAGAAGATAGTGGGGACCTGTTAGGATGAGCAGTGCGACTCGCGCATGCGCAGTAGGGAACTGGAAAGTGAAGCCGCAACGCTTCACTTCCTTAAAAGTCAGCAGCTGCAGTATTTGTAGCTGCTGGCTTTTAATATTTTTTTTAGGCGGACCTCCGCTTTCAGTACATGTACAAAGTTATAAAACACCCTACGCGTTTCGGACATTAGTCCTTAGTCATGACTGGGGACTAACGTCCGAAAGGCGTAGGATGTGTGCCCTTTTGGGATTGGAGCACTAGGCACACACAATATCTGACGGCAGGAGTACGAGCACATCGCTCGTGGATGTATTTACTGTTCGTTCTTTTCAAATGTGAGTTTTTATTAATTTTCGCTTATAAAAATTCTCTTTTAAACGGGTTTATGCTATGAGTGCCCTTTTTTCATTTTATCACCACTTGCTGAATATCCGGTTACCGAAGTGGACCAGGACCAAGCACAGTTTGGGGTGAACGAGCTCGGCGCTGGTGGATTGATGCCCGCGCTCATTTGATACAAAGTGAGTGCTATACCTGCGCTACTGTTCCTGC
The DNA here is from genome assembly GCA_029206835.1 of Rana muscosa. Lineage (NCBI taxonomy): Eukaryota > Metazoa > Chordata > Amphibia > Anura > Ranidae > Rana > Rana muscosa. Next base: position 476,339,101 of record CM055116.1, read on the forward strand.
CCCACTGTGGTCTCTCGTGTTACGCTATGTTAAGTTTGTTCATAGGATCACATTTCCATTTTATCTACATTGCTTATTCCATATATATCTTTACCCACTGTTTGTGTCACACCACCCCCCCCATCCCCTACTTTTACTTCTCCCTACACAGCGCAGTCACCATTTTTTATTGCATTTACACAAACCTAATGCCGGTGATAGGACTTCAGGGCCTGGCATATACGCAGGGAAACAAAAAAACTAAAAAAAAAAATTAGCTTTCCGTTATTCTTTTTCTTTGGGCCCCTTTTTCAACATACTGTACAAGAGCATACACAAAAGGTACCTTAATGAACGTTTAAAGCTCTATGCATGGTTTCTTTCTGTACTGGATTGCTTTTAGGAGGAATATTCCACATATTGCAGATGGGGATTAACATTTACTGTATATTACTATTATTGTAATATATTTTTTTATTTTTTTCAGGAGATTAGGGAAAACTGCCTATCGTGCTTTCATCGCATGGATCTATGGGTTTTTTAAGGAAGGGGAGCAGAAGGGCGATCCCATCATGTGCACTTAAAGTTGTGCGACAGGTTTTTTCAGATCCTAACGACACATACGTCAGTTTCCTTTATTCAGACGACTATGATGCATCTGAGATGGCATTTCATTAAAGCAGGAATTACAATTTTTAAATATGTTGTGTTTTTTTTCCTACATTTTAGAATAACTGTACTTGTTTTTTTTCCAATAAAAAATTATTTGTTATACCAAACATATAATTGTTATTTTGAAATGATACATTTTATTTTTAATTACTATTTAAATAAGGAGTAAAGTAAAAAATATATTCATTTAATTAATAAATCACAAATCCAAGTATTTATTTATTTATTTTTTTTGTACTTCAGAAAAACAAAATATATGCAACATAAGAAACACATTCACAATATATACAAATAAGAACAATCAACATTTTTTAAGAAATTTTTGGGATGATTATAGGTTTTTTAAAACAATTTTAAAAATAGAACAATGTATGGTTTATTTGGCAAAAGTTGGAAAGCGTGTCATATGTTTTTCACAGCACTACTAGTTTCCGGCCTTTCCACTGGAGCTGTTTTTCGGCATATCAATTTTTTTTGGGTTTCCAAGAACCTGTTATGTTGCCCTCTACTATGGAAATCATGTTGGACAGCATTATGAACACATGTTCATTATTCATTTTTTCAAAAACATTGCGCACAATCCATTTTTTCCTACCTCTGGGAAACTCCAAGTTTTTACATTCGACCAAAATTTCTGGACCGCTAGCATCTTTTTTTTTGTGTCAGAGCAGGTTTGCATATCACATTATGATTGTGGCATAATGCCGCCAATTTTGTTCAGGCATCCATAGAATCAATTCCATAATGTATTCTTTTTGAACGATATTTTAGAATCATACTGTGATACGTTTCTATAACACCGGTCTGACAAAAAAAAAGTAAGATGTTTCATGTCCTTTTCCAGTTGGGGATCCAAGACAATTGTGAACAATGCATGAAATGCAAGTGTCTGTTGGGTTAACCAGGGAACAGTCGGACAATCCACATTGGCTTCATCGTGCAGGCATTTGTTCTCTAAATCTCCAATTTTCCATACATGGACATTTAACACATGATGTAGTACAGATTGCCAAAGTTCTTTGAAAATGTCCTCGTTACCTTCGCAAGCTCTACTACACTAATAGACATGGTTCAGTATGGGGCCAATCCATGGCAAAATTGGACAATACATTTTTTGGGGGGGAAATTTGAATAATCTTTCTTTAATTTTTTTTCACATAATGCCAAATGTCAAATTGATGATTGATTTTTTGGTATTTTTCAGTTTTTAATAATTTACATATGCCAGTGTGTCGATCTGTTCCCAGAAATTGAACATCTACGTTTTTGCCAATTATCCGATCCAAACTTTTTGTAAATCCGAATTTCTCCATTGCGACAGATGAAGTTGTTTGTGACACCTGCACCAACTCAAAGTCCACAATTTTTTTGGAAAAGAGATCCATGAAAGTGTAAGTGGAGTATTTAGCTGAAAAACCAGGGCCATCCCCAACAAGAAACAATGGTTTTGCAGTCAAGTCTTTGATCACATTGCCATTGTCTTGCCAACTGTAGTCAATAGATTTAAAAATGTATTGGTTTTGCGTTCTATTGTAAGATGATTTGCCAAATATCTAAATTCCACAAAGTTCGAACATTTCACTCACTTTGGTATAGCTACCTCCACTTCCACAGATGGCACCAGACAGCAAAATGTTAACAGCTGCATAGTTTATTTTTGGCTGGCTTTCCCATAGCTTCATGCGATGTTCTGCGGAACATGTTGAGTAGACAGCAACCATTGTTCCTATTATTTTTTTGGTCAATTTTTTTTATTTTCGAAAGACAGTCTTGATCAGGACAACGCATTTGATAGAGCAATTGATCAAGGCTGCTTTCTTATACCAAATTTAGAGGATATGTCAGTGATTCTTCAGGTTGTCTGTCTTCCACACTTTCTGTGATACTAATGTCACCTTTTTGTGGTGTATCACAATCAGACATGTGGAAACTTGGGTCCTCATAATAGGCCAATTTTCTCTTTGGTCTGCTTTCTGGACTGTCAACCTCTGCCTGAAAATGTGACATTTTAATTTTAAGGGGTTCCAAATTAGGTGTCAAGCTAACTGAAGGTGACAGTGGCATAGATGATTGAGGTTCAGATGTCTTTTCATGACTTACTGGTGTTGACACATGAAGTGGTGTCATTAAAACTTCCTCCAAATTGCTGTATGAATGATCCAAACGTATCAATCTTTCACTTGCAATAAGTTTCTTCCAATTCAGACACAATAGGCCTGTTTGTGTGGCAGCATTGTTCATTAGTACTCTAGATAACTGGCATGTACATCTTGTGGTGACAAGCGAAGATTGTGATGTTCCCGCCATCATGGAATTCACTTGTTTAATTTTGTTCAGTTTTATTTGCCATTTATTTTCTGAAGATGTTGTTGTCGCCGTTTCATTGTAGGGACTGAATCTGCTTTTAATTTTCTTTTTTTTTCCTTTCCCAATAAAACAAGCAGTGTTGAAGTGTGCAGAACACATCCGATAAAAGTTGCCACGCAAGTCTTTTTGGATTAGTGGAATATATATATATTGTACGTCACCTCGCTTTACTCAAACATTTTTTTCCACGATAGTGTGTAGGCAAGGCAGGCTTGAGAGGAAACACGAAAAATCACGTCGAGAAAAATGCAGTTTTTTTCAATGACATTAAAAACGGTCGTGTGTACACGGCATAAGAAAATGTGTAATAATTTATATTGGTCTGAGGTTTTAGCGAACCACTGTTGTGGCTGCAAAATAGAGCAAAACAGCTAGGCATTTCTACAGAATAAATAAGAATAACATTAGCGAATGTAACATACATTATAAAATTTAATCTGTATATATGTAAAAAAAAAATACTAAATTTTAATAAAAATATAATTAAAATAACATATTTTATGAAAAAAAAAAACATGCATTAAATATTTTAATTTATAATTCTATAAGAGTCAAATTTGTATAATAGTAAAAAATTTTCTTATTACTAACTCTTTTAAAAAAAATCTGATCTAAAAATTATTAGAAATAAAAGGAAGCATTCTATTTTAAATACAATATTTTTTTATAATGAAATATTAAAATAAACACAATTACTCATAAAATTTTAAATAAATATTTGTAATTTTATTAATTATAGTACACATAAACTCATTGAAATTAACCAAAATGTTACATTTCAAAAACAATGATTGAAATTACAAATTGTATAAAAAAAAAATTATCATTTTTGGAACATAATTTTATATTCATGCATGGTTGGCTAAATGACAAATCCAATTGTTAATGGAAAAATAAAGTCGAGAGACATAAAAATGGAACAATGAAAGAGAGAGACAAAATGAGAATGAGAGAGACGCATAGATATATGCAGCAAGAAAGAGGGTGGAAAAATAGGGGGAGAGAAAAATAGAGAGAGGGGGATAGAGAAAGAGAGGGGGATAGAGAGGGAGAGAGGGGGGGAGAGAGAGAGAGAGGGATAGAGAGAGAGAGAGGGATAGAGAGAGAAAGAGAGAGAGGGGGATAGAGAGAGAGACATTACACAATAAAATATAATTAAAAACATACAATTTTACAAACAATATTTATTTTTATAAGTTCAAATCCAATTGTAGAAGAGAGAGCAAGAAAGAGAGATGGGGAGAGAAAGAGAGACACACACAGAGAAAAATAGTGTGAAATATAGAGAGAGTGGTTGGAAAAATAGGGGGGAGAGAAAAAGAGAGAGAGGGGGGATAGAGAGAGAGAGAGAGAGACATTACGCAATAACATATAATTCAAAACATATACAATTTTACAAACAATATTTATTTATATGGTTTTGATGAGCTCAAATCCAATTGTCAAAGAGAGAGAGAGTGCAGGTAAATATGTAGCGCTACGTGTTATAAAGTGAAATGTGAAAAAACACTAAACAATATACACCCAACTGGGTGTGACAGTGAGAACAATTATAATCAGTCCACATATAAAATAATATCAATCCACACAAAAATGAGAAATAATGAAAATGTCCATCATAAGTGGGTATGCATAACACAGTAGAGGTGTCATGAGATTGTATGAACCATTCCAGCGAGAATTCTTCAAACAAATGGTATGGCTAAAATACACTTACCGGAACTGTTGGATCCGACGGTCAGCGACAACGGATCAATCAAGCATGGGATATCCCAACCGACTGATGGACCAAACTGTCAGCGAAGATCCTGAAGAGTGTAGGGTACGCCTCACTGGTATCCGGATGGTGTCAACCAAAGGTAAGACCAATAGACCCGATATTCCTCAGCTGAAGGTTGATCAGATGTTAGTATCCCAACCATATAAATGGCTAGGACATCGATGGGAATCCACAAGGCACCTGAAGGTAACTCGGTTCTGGTAAGTAAATAAACAAATATTGATGCGCTGAACACCAACCAAATTATTGTGCACTTGTGACAGTGTTCAAACAACTCTCCTTGCTGAGAGTGGGTAATCTTACAGTAAAGTAATCTACAGTAAAAAATCTTCAATAAAAAACATATAAAAAGCATAAAAAACATAAAAATCCCCCCCACACCACACGTAACTGTGTATATAGATCCAAATAGCATGGATTCCAATGTGGGCTATAGTGCTTTATATTGCGTGTCCCCAGTCCATAAAGATCACTGATCAATATAATGCAAAAAACATCACCATCTGCACCGTAATGATTTTAGACTACTTGCTCCTAGATCAGACTCCTCCTTACAAGCTCCAATATTCAGGATAATCCCATTCACATAAAAGAAAAAGAAAAGGAAACAGATCATAGCGCAATAAGCCTCTGCAAGACACAACCTGTCACAGCCGTGGCCCGCACTCACATAACCTCCGGGATCATCCGCGTGTGCTCAGCTCAGTAGTTCCTGTGTTCCTCAAACAGACTGCCGATGCGAGCGTCACTTAGGCTCCTCCCCCCTACGCTTTACGTCACTGACACGTGACTTAATCATGGGTTCATTAGCGCTTTAGTAATTTACACACATATACACGCGGTTCTGGTAAGTAAAAACCCTTTCTAGGGTAATAAGGACCAACTGGAGAGACTCAAAAAGGACTCTTTGCAGAAGTCCCATGATACTGGCTTTCCAACCTAGAGAGAGAGGGTGGAAAAATAGGGGGAGAGAAAAAGAGAGAGAGACAATACACAATAAAATATAATTCAAAACAAAATTTTACAAACAATATTTATTTTTATGGTTTTTAGAAGTTCAAACCCAATTGTCGAAGAGAGAGAGAGAGAGGGTGGAAAAATAGGGGGAGGGAAAAAGAGAGAGAGGGAGATAGAGAGAGACATTACACAATAAAATATAATTCAAAACATAAAATTTTACAAACAATATTTATTTATATGGTTTTGATAAGCTCAAATCCAATTGTCGGAGAGAAAGAGAGAGAGAGGGTGGAAAAATAGAGGGAGAGAAAAAGAGAGGGGGATAGAGAGAGAGAGAGAGACATTACACAATAAAATATCATTCAAAACATAAAATTTTACAAACAATATTTATTTTTATGGTTTTAAGAAGCTCAAATCCAATTGTCGAAGAGAGAGATGGGGAGAGAGAGAGAGGAAAAAGAGGGGGAGAGAAAGAGAGAGAGAGCGGAAAGAGAGGTGGAGAGAAAGAGAGAGAGGGGGAGAGAAAGAGAGACGAGGAGAGAAAGAGAGAGAAGGGGAGAGAAAGAGAGAAAGAGGGGGAGAGAAAGAGAGAGGGAGAGAGAGAGAGAAAAAGAGTTAGAAATATATATATAGAGGGAGAGAGAGAAAGATAGAGAGAGAGAGAGAGGGAGAGAAAGAGATAGGGGGAGAGAAAGAGAGAGGAGAGTAGGGCGGTTTTTAAAAAGGACGAGAGAGGGAGGGTGATGGGGTAGTAAGGAGTAGGGAGGGAGGAGGACGGCAGGAGGGATGAAGGGGAGGAGGTAGAAAAGATTTGGGTTGGAGGAGGGAGGGAAGAGGGAGGTAGGGAGTCAAGGAAGGAGGTAGGGAGTGAGGGAGGGTGGAAGGAAGGAAGAAAGGGAGGGCTGTAACATGGAAGAGGGATGGGGGGGTGGGGTAGTGAGGAAGAGGAGGTAGGGGGGTAGTAAGGAGGAGGGATGGAGGGAGGGTGGATTACATAAATGTCACACATTATAACAACAATAATTTAAACATTAAATTGTATTTTGGCATGGTTTTGAAAAATCAAATCCACTTGTCTGTTCAATCTATTGAATAAAAAATTAAAATAAGAAATTAATCAAAATAAAAAATAAAGACATTTAATGGGAAGGCTGGCCGTAGGCTGGCCTGAGTTTGTAGGAGGAGTCGGGGGGTATTTAAACCCTCCCTCCTCCTCCTTACTCCCACGGCCGGACCCTTCTTGTTTTGTTTATGCGACGACGCTGTGTGTGACGTCATCTTCAGGCGCCGGCTTCGTGCTCCACGAGGCTCCAAGGACTCGGCGCTTCTTTCACCAGCTCGGCTCGGCTTACAGAGATAGGAATCGCCTCCTCGCTCCGCTCGGCCGTTTTCAGAAGGGGTCGTCTCCTCGCTTTATCTCCGCTCGGCAGATCGTTGCAGGCCCTCGGTGTCACCTCGTTGGCGGTACAGGTATCGGTGGGGAGGGGGGGTGGTGTGTGCGGCAGCATCAGATAGGTGGTAGGAGGGGGGCTGTGTTTTTGTTTGCTACACAGCATGTCGTCCGGGGGGGGGGGGAGGGGGGTGATGGTTGCTGCATCAGGTCATTGTCAGGAGGGGGTTGTTTTTCGGCTGCTTTTCTTTGTTTTGCAGGGGGGGGGTGTGTTGCTGCAGCTCATGTTGCAGGGGGGGTGTACTGCCTGCTTCATGCCTTCTGGCAGGTTGGTTGGTTGCTGCAGCACATGTCACTTTTGTAGGGAGGGGGGGCGTTTGCACATCTGACAGTGCCACTCATCATGTGGGATTTTCGGTGGGCATGCCCACACACGGTGCAATTTCTGCACTAGGCTGCGTCACGTGACATTTCCCTGCATTTGACTTGGGGTGGCAGGGTTGTCTTTGGGGCAGGTGGGGGAAGCTCACATGTGTGGTTCCTGTCATTTTCCTCCACAGTCATTTGATGCATGTATCTGTCGTTTCTTTTTCTCCCCTTTTAGGACGTTAACGAGTTTTACGTTTGCATCAGAGTCTGTGTTTTCCTTTTCAGGTTGTTTCAGTAAGTGTCATGCATTTCCGTGTCGGGTCTTGGTGGCTGGTCAGAGAGGGGGGGGAGGGTTGTAGTTCCACTGCGGGGTCACCCACCACGTTTGTGGGTGTCAACGGTTTGAGATGTTCGTTTTTAATTGACTTGGTCAGTGGCAAGCCTCCTCAACCGTTTGGGTTTTACGTTGTTTCTCTTCCATGCGTTACATGGTACGTTCATGCATGGCCTGACACGTTTTCAGGTCTCGTAGGGGGGTTTCTGTTTGCTGGGCTTCATCTGTGACTTTGGTCCTCGTCCTGGGGTTCTGATTCGCTTTCAGTTCCAATTCGTTCGTTTTATTTCAGGGCTGCTAGGCGCCAGACGCAAGGTTTCTCGTTGGGTTGAGAATTCCCAGTGCAGGTAAGTCCGGGTTCTAGGCGTCAGGCTATCCTTTTCTCGTTTTCACTTGAGGGGCAATCACCACTATGGTTACCTATTTCGTTAGGTCTTAGCGGGTTGAGTTGTTCGTTTTTAATTGACTTGGGGCAAGTCTCCTCACCCGTTGGCTCAATCTCTCGTTTTTAAATTGGTGGTATCTGTTATTTCTTTTAATCATTAGACCTGTCACGTTTCAGGTTCTGGGAGGCCTGAGTGTGCGTTTTTAATTTATCTGCGACCGCAGGTGACTCGGCCCTCTTAGTCGGGGGGGGGGAGGGGGGGTGATCATTCTGGGCCAGGTTAGGGTTGGTTAGGTTTAAAGAGGAGGTTGGGTGTTGGGGAGTCGGCGTGGTTGGTCTGTGGTGAGTTCTGCCAGGCTGTTTTCATTTGTTTCGATTATTTTAGGTCATGTCTCAGGCAGCGGACATTGAGGATTTCGCCTCCGTTTCCCCTTCTTCAGCGAGGGGGTCAGTGCAGGGCGGCACACCTTCCTTGAGGTCCTGGACGGTTCCGAGGTTGATCGCGGAGTTGCGGCTCAGGGGCATCTCTCACTCGGCTTCAGCTCGCAAAGCAGAACTTTTTAGACTTTTGTTCCCCTCCTCGGCGAGTTCTGATGCAGAGCAGGTCACCCTGCGTGCCATGGCCGCATCCCTAACTCAGATCCACTCCACCCTCAGCTCTCTGGCAGGCTCTTTTCAAGATTTAAGGGCCAGAGTGGAGGTTCTGGAGGCTGATCCTGTTCCTGCTGTGGTGGATCTGGTTGTCCCTGGGGTCGCGGCAGGGCCCGAGGTCCCTGTGGTTCCTGGGCCTTCATTGTCAGGTACCAGTACCAGTGTCCCTTCCGTCACCCCAGCCCATTTCATTCCAGGGAACATCCGGAAAGACATCCTTGATGGGAAGGATGTCAACCTGGCATCCTTATTGATAGCCACTCACGATGTGGCTGACAATAAGTCGTATGCCTGTGGGGACGTTTCTGTCATCATCAAGTCCAGGGATCACAGGTTGAACCGCAAGCTCTCTATCCCCGAGTTCGTGTTGGCGTTCAGCTTGTTCAGAGACATCATCTGCTCGGCGAGTCCCCATAGAAGAGAGGAGCTGGACCACTATCTTTATGCGGTGGTGGAGTTGGGTCACAAGTTTGGGGGTACGGCGTTTTATGATTACCACCGATCATTCTCCGCCAAAGCCGCCACCTTGTTGGCCCAGCATCAGGTAGTGGCAGCCTGGGGCAGCGTAGATACGGAGCTGTTCTGCCGTCATTTTGCAGGGTTGAGGTCACCAGTCTGCGCCACCTGCCAGTCATCGTCACACACGGCTTACTGGTGCCCCAACGCGGAACCTCCGGTTCTGCCAGGCACTTCCAGAGCCTTCCCCGCTTCACTACCAGCACCTACCCAGGCGGCTACCGTGGACAAATTGGGTCGGCCCATCCAGTATCTGGGGAGGTCACCTATTTGTAACAATTTTAACCACGGTGTGTGTAATTATAGTCAGTGCCGGTTGTTGCACATCTGCTCAGGCTGTTTCAGGGCCCATCCTAAATCATCCTGTTCGCTTAGGCAAGGCAAGCACAGCTGACTGAGCCGCGTCAATATTGGGTTTTTGCAGGACTGCTTGTCCTCTCACCCTTCCACTGAGCTATGCCCCTTTTTGGTGGAAGGTTTCACACGGGGCTTCCACACCGGGTTCATCACCTTGCCGTTGGTCACATTCGAGAGTCCCAACCTTAGGTCTTGTGAAGTGGATGTGGGGGCGGTGGACACCTTACTCCAGTCCGAACTTGACAAGGGGTTTGTTATTGGTCCTTTTTCCATGTCTCCATTTCAGTGTTGGAGGGTCAATCCGCTGGGGTTGGTCAAGGGGAAGTTTTCTAATAAATTAAGATTGATTTACGACTTGTCCGCCCCTCATTGCTCCGCTGTGCCTAGTCTTAATTCGTTAATCTCGTCTGAGGAGTTTTCCTTGAGATATGCTTCTGTAGACCAGGCCATCCAACAGATCATCAAGGTGGGACGGGGGGCTTGGCTGTCCAAGGCAGACATAGCTGATGCTTTCAAACTCCTCCCGATCATGCCGTCACTCTGGCAGTGGCATGGGGTAAAGTGGAGAGGTTTGTACTATTTTGCCACCAGACTCACTTTCGGGTCCAAGAGTAGTCCATGGTTGTTTGATGTTTTTGCCCAAGCTCTTGAATGGATTCTCATCCATGTAGAGCATTGTCATGAGGTCATTCATTATCTGGATGACTTCCTCCTCATTGAGAGTCCTCAGCAAATCCCCACTGATTTGCAGAAGTTGCTGGCGGTTTTTTCAGCACTCAACGTGCCTCTGGCAACCAAGAAGTTGGAGGGCCCGACATCAGCACTCACCTTTTTGGGGATTGTCCTGGACACCGAGTCCTTGCTGGCCAAGCTTCCGGCAGACAAACTCACCAGGATCAGGGAGTGTATCCATGCCTTTTCAGTCTCGCAGGTCTGTACCAGGGTGGAATTGTTGTCTCTCTTGGGCATGTTGAATTTCGCCATGCGGATCATTCCGCAGGGGAGATCCTTCATTTCCAGGTTATTGGCATTGTTGCCAGCAGCCCCGGATTCAGATTCACGGGTCAAGCTGGATGCTGCGGCGTTGGCTGACCTTCGCATGTGGGACGAGTACCTCCGGTGTTGGAATGGGGTCACCATGTTCATTCCGGCGGAGTCCAGTTCCTCCCCTCAGGTTGGAACTGACGCGGCAGCCACTGTGGGCTATGCGGCCATTTTTGGCACCCACTGGTTGGCAGGGCCTTGGCCAGATGACATGTTGGCCATCCCAGGTTTCACGGATTCATCTGCCTTATTTGAAATTTTTACCATAGTGGCTGCAGCTTGGGTTTGGGGTAGTTCGTGGTCAGGGCAGATAGTGGTTTTCTCCACGGACAATCAAGCAGCCGTGGAGATTATCACCAAAGGCAGATCACGGTCCTTGGTCATCATGTCTTTCGTTCGTAGGTTAATTTGGTTATCCCTGCAATATCATTTTCACATCCAGTGTAAGTTCATCAGTGGGGTGGACAATGTGGCGGCTGATGCGCTGTCCCGGCTTAACTTTCCGTCATTTTACCAGCAGGTCCCGAATGCCGACGCATGTGCCACGCCGTCCCCGCAGGCTTCCCTTCTGATGCTGGATTAAACTCCCATTGGCTGGAGGCGGCAGCCTTAGTCGGGGCTTCATTGTCGGTCAACACTAGGAAGGCTTACACCTCAGCTTGGAAGTCCTTTCAGGTTTTCCAGGCACAGCACCCGTGTGATAACTGCCCTGATGTCCGTTACTTGTTGGCTTTTGTTGCTTACTGTCATACCAAACTCAGGTTGTCTCATGGCACCATCAAAACATATCTTGCCGGGGTTCAGCACCATTTGTCCTTGCAGGATCCAAATCGGCTCTCCATTTTCTCTGCCCATGCCATCAAGGCTGTTTTGAGGGGCATCCGGAGGAGTTGTCCTCCGACCACCATCTGCAGACTCCCGGTCACGGGGCATATTTTCCGGAGTATGTCTGGTTTGCTGGATGCACTGCCTTTTGGGAGGCTTCTCAGCATGGTGCTCAAGGCTGCCATTTACCTGGCTTTCTTTGGGTTCCTCAGGCCAGGTGAGTTTTCCCGTTCCGGGCCTGGTTCCCGGATCCTCACGAGAGGACAACTGGTCAGGCATCCGAACCGTTACATTTTAGACCTATCAGCCTGCAAGACTCAGCAGTTCGGGGCTGGCACGGATGTTTCGTTTTTCAAGACCGGCGGTGCGTGGTGCCCGGTGTTGGTGTTGGATCAGCTCATGGCGCTGATCGGCGACAAACCCAGGGACAGTCCCTTGCTTCCTTTCCCGGTGGCTCCCCTCACAGCATCACAGTTCTCCAAACACTGCCGCACGTTGTGGTCCAACCTGGGTTTGAACCCGGCTAGTCTGTCGGGGCACTCATTTAGGATTGGGGCGGCCTCTGCGGCTTCACGCCAGGGGATCCCTGCTCATGTCATCAGGAAGTTGGGGAGGTGGAATTCAACTTGTTTCAGCAGATACATACCGGATCCTCAGGTGGAGATGGCTCGTGCGTTCATGCATCTGACTGACTGATTGATGTTTGTTACGGCAATAAAATCTGTTAATACTCACTCTAGTGTCCTCTTTTTGGCCCCTTTTAGGCATACCGACCACGTGACCTTTGGCACACTCCAGGTCTTGTTCACATGTCATTCTCCACGTTCGTTACCCATGTCTCACGCAGAGACTCTGAGTACAAACATATACCTGTTGATCAAAGTGTATATATATATATATGTATACATACATATACATATACACACACACACAAACACATTATATGAAAATAAATCACATATATGCACCCCATAATAAAATAAATATATATGTATGTGTAGCGATACCCCCAACTTAAGAGAGCCGCTGATATTATTTCGGGCCCTATACACAGCACTGCCAACCCCCGGCAATCTACTCGACCCTCCCCTGGCACAGCTAGTCTAGGGAATGATAGACTGGTAATGTCTCTGCGAATATCTATGACACAGTCCAACAATAAAGCAAACAGTGATAAAGTACAGTAATTGACACTGATACCGGAGTACTTAACTATAGCAACTTTACTATAAAAGTTAGATAGAAGTACAGTACATCATAACACATGCAGAGCCCTGCAATATTAGTGACACTTAGTAATACTGTATAGAAATAACTAGCACACCACGCTGCAGCTATCCTCCCCGTAAGCAATATGGCGCCCAATAATGTCCTACACTACCCAGTCAGGCCTGACTTAAAGTAAGGTACAGTCTTAAGGTGAAGAATATTCGCATGCAAGGAAATCGGTGGTGCACATCAGGAACAACAATTTGTAATCCAACAGGACTGTATTTTAGCAAAGTAACAACTCCCAGGAGACTATCAAACTCAGTTCTGGAAATAGTCTCCTGCTACGATAGTTGGTATAGCACTAAGGGCCAAAGCAGTCAGTAGGCCTAAACAAAGTACTTGGCTATAACTTTTAGCAAGTGCTCTCTCACCACACCGGACTTAGTCCCCGTCCGTAACTTCCACCGCTGTGTATCCGCACACAGGGTCTGCGATAGCCGGGTCTTCGGTCCTCCTGAGGTCAGTGAGAAACAAATGGAGATCAGGTGCCACACAGGCTCCGCAGTGGGGTGGAAGGCTCTTTGGAAGTGTGCAAGGCCCAGGCTTCAGGCCTTGCACTAGCAGCGAGTCCGCACAGGGAATCCTCTTGCTAGAAGGGCGGTGTCCCAAAAAGAGCCCAAGCTCCGCCTCCGCTTCACCTTTATACCCCACCCCATGAGTCTCTGCGGTTGGCAATGCACCTTGAGTGCTAAACGGGGCTCTGGGTATCGTAGTCCTGAGGCCTTAAAGGAGACCCCCCCTACACACTACCCCCACTTCGATTCTTTGGTCCCCAAAGACAGTACTAACAAAAGGTACGTACAACATCAGTTAAAGCTGTAAGTGAGGTCAGCAGGGGAAGTTCCCACCAAAAACAAGGAGGGGAATTACCCTGCCCACAGGTCCCATTGTCAGAAGTGGCCTGCCTAACTGTGCCAGAGGGTGAGTTGGGGTTGCCCTCCACCAAATGAACAGTGGAGGGGTCAGGGTTTTCTACACTCCTCCTGGCTGTTATCACAGTGTACTCTGAACTCTCCCCCATTTGGGTGTAAGTTAACTTCCGGGGAGGACGTATGCTTCTTTTCATTCTCTGTTCCCTTGGAATCTCTGGTTCAGTCACTGTAGGTTCCTCTTCTGGAACAGACGTAGAGGCCTCCATAGTCTCTGGAGCATTCAGCTCAGATGCAGGAAGATACATAGATTCTCTTGGATCCCCTGCAGGGAGTGAGTCAAAGGCATCTTCCCATGTGTCTGACAGAGGGCTGGACTGGATAAACTCTGTGGCTTCTGCATTCAGTGTACTGTCTATGGTGCCTTCAGAAGGGGGGAGATCTATGGAGGAAGGTACAGGGCCCTGGGAAGGCCACAGCCACTCAAGCTCTTCTCTCTCATCCTCGCTGGGTTCAGAGACATCCATTCCTCCAGATTGAGATGTCTGAGACCGAGTATTCGGTCTAGGAGTATCCAGGATGGAAGTTGGCTCAGGGGAATCCTTTACAAGAGGTATTCGAACTGCCTCAGAAAGTGGAAGTAGATGGTTTCTGTGTCAGGTCTTCAGTGGCCCCACTTTCCCCTCTGGCTTCAATTGGTAAACTGGTAGACCAGGTAGCTTCTTGCAAATGACATAGGGGTCCCGGGGAAGCATAAGCTGACAGACAGATGGAGACCTGAACCCTATGTTTTGCATCAGCACTCTGTCTCCAGGTTGCAAATCCTGAATCCGAACTCTCAAATCAAAGTTTCGTTTGTTACGAGCTCCCCTTTGATCCGAGGCTGCTTGGGCCTGCTCATAGGCCAACTTCAAACTTTGCCTCAGCCTATCCACGTATCCCTTGTGAGAGGTGGCTGAGGTGTGATCTATGGAGGTGCCAAAGGCCAGGTCTACGGGTAGTCTTGCCTCTCTTCCAAACATAAGTCTATAGGGAGAGTACCCTGTGGCATCACTTGTTGTACTATTATAAGCATGCACAATTGCTGCTATGTGCTTGCTCCAGTGTTGTTGTTTTTTCACTGCTTGGAGTCCCTAGCATGTTTAGTAGGGTTCTGTTGAACCTCTCTGGCTGTGCATCCCCTTGTGGATGGTAAGGAGTGGTCTGGGTCTTCTTGATCCCTAAGGATTCCAAGAGTTTCCGGATCAGCCGACTCTCAAAGTCCCTCCCTTGATCCGAGTGAAGGCGTTGCGGTAGTCCGTAGTGCACAAAGTATTTCTCCATGAGTACTTTGGCCACGGTGGAAGCCTTTTGGTCTTTGGTTGGGAAGGCCTGGGCATACCGAGTGAAATGATCGGTTATCACCAGAACATTTCCTAGTCCACTCAAGTCGGGTTCGAGGCAGAGAAAATCAATGCATACCAAATTCAATGGACCTTGACTTTGCAGGTGGCCCATTGGGGCAGCTTGATGGGGTAGAGTCTTTCGTTGGATGCAGCGTACACATGAGTGGCAGTATGCCTCCACTTCAGCCCTCATGCAGGGCCAGTAGAACCGACTCCTGATAAGTTGAAAGGTTCTTTCAGCTCCTAGGTGACCTTGGTTATCGTGTAGGGCCACTAAGACAGTCTCTCTGTGTTTCTCGGGCAGAAATAGTTGCCATTTGTCCTCCAGGTCATCAGAGGGGCCCCTTCGGTAGACCACCCCTTGATGCACCTGTAGCCTGTACCACTCTTTCCGCAGCAGGCGGGCCTCCTTTGAAGGATGATGTAGAAGTTTTTCTGGATCTTGATCTTCTAGGGCTTCCAGGACCAGTTTCCCCAGGGGGTCTTCCAGTTTGTCACACCTCAGTTCCTTCTTGGACAGCTTTGGCAAGTCATCTTCTTCTATTTGGGTCACACCGCAGTATTGTTTGGGTACTCCTACTACTGTGAGTCCTATCTCTTCTGCTCTGGATCCACCACTGGCTTGGAGTTCAGCTCCTTGACAGAGAGCCCGCACCCCATCTGGCGTCACTTGAGTCCATTCTTCTGTACTGCCGGTGGGAGTATGAGACCTTCTGGACAGGGCATCCGCATCTCGGTTTCCTGCCCCAGGTCTGTATTTCAGGCTGAAATTGAATCCAGAAAGCGCAGCCAGCCATCGGTGGCCAGTGGCATCCAGCTTTGCCGTGGTGAAGAGATAAGTGAGGGGGTTGTTATCAGTTTTCACGATAAATTCTGCTCCATACAGGTAGTCTTTTAATTTATCGACCACAGCCCACTTGAGGGCTAAGAACTCCAACTTGTGAGTAGGATAATTCTTCTCAGCTGGGGTTAAGCTCCTGCTCACGTATGCAACGGGTCATAGTTGCCCTTCATGCTCCTGGTAAAGCACCCCCCCAGACCATCATGACTGGCGTCCACATGGAGTTCATAGGGTTTTTTTGTGTCTGCATAGGCCAAGACAGGGGCAGTGGTTAAGCTCTTCTTCAGCATGTGGAAGGCCTCTTCGCACTTTCCATTCCACTGGTCTTCGACTGACTCTCCCGGCTTCCTGGGACCCGAGTCATCCTCTTCCCCTTCGGTCTTCAAGAGTTCATTCAGGGGTCTGGCAATCCGTGCAAACCCCTCTACGAATCTCCTATAGTAGGAGCAAAACCCCAAAAAGGACCTGAGTTCTGTCACCATGGTGGGCCGGGGCCAGGAGGTAACTGCCTCCAGCTTCCCAGGGTCTGTGGCAACCCCTTCTTCGGACACTATGTGTCCTAGATAGTTGACTGATGACTGGTAGAACTGACATTTCTCGGGCGAAACCTTGAGTCCCTCTTCACTAAGCCTTCTTAGGACTTTTTCCAGTCTTTCCTCATGTTCTTCTAGAGTCTTCCCAAAGACAATGATGTTATCCAAGTACACAAGGACTTCGATGAGGTTCATGTCTCCTACGATTTTCTCCATGAGGCATTGAAAGGTGGCAGGGGCTCCAGACAGACCTTGGGGCATCCGGTCAAATTCAAAGAATCCCACAGCGCTTATGAAGGCTGTCTTCTCCTTATCTTCTGGATGCATTGGGATCTGGTAGTATCCGCTCTTAAGGTCCATGACGCTGAACCACCTAGCTCCAGACAAACTCTGTAAGGCATCCTCTATCCTCGGGGTGGTATATTGGTCGGGTATCGTTCTCCTGTTGAGAGTCCTGTAATCTATACATAGTCTCAGCGACCCATTCTTCTTCCTGACCACCACGATCGGGGAGGCATAGGGACTTCTGGACTCCCGGATAACACCGGTTCGCTTGAGCTTGGCGAGCTGTTCTCTCAAGTCTTCTAGGTCGGCTAGAGGAATTCGCCTGACCCTCTCTCTGAAAGGCTTGTCTTCCTGGAGGCGGATTCGATGGGTGGCACTCTTCGCACACCCCACATCTAACTCATCTTTGAAGAAGATCTTCCTCCATCTGGTCAACTGGGCCTTCGCCCTCTCTTTCCAGGCCCTTGGCAGGTTCGGGTTCTCCATGCAGAGCTTTCTCCCATGTTGTGCTTTCTCACTCTGTCTTCTCCACATCTGACAAGACAACTGGGGCAGCAGGACTCACCTGGCCCAGCAGCATCCTGGCTGGGATCTTCATGAGGGCATCAGTGGTATTTCTGATGCTCACCGGCACCTTACAGTGTTTGCCTTCTTTAAAGCTCTTAGCGGGACCACTTCAGGAATCACTTCTACACCTGAATGTTTCTCCCAGGGATCTGGTTCCAACACGACAAAGGGCCCAGGCTGCTCCCAAGTAAGCTTCACAGTGGCTCTGAGACAGGTTACTTCACCGGGCTGTAACACTATCCCGTTCTTCCCTAACCTCCAGACTTTCCCTACCCCCTCTTCTGGGGCCTACTGCTCCAAGACTAGTCACTGGTAGGCTAGCTTCAGCATCGGATGGATTCTGGTGGCTGTAGGGTTCTTCCCTTGTGCTAAGGGAGCCAGGAGCCTCCTGACCAAGTCCGTATTGGTCCCGATTATAAGGGAACTCTTGTTGGCTCCGGATGGTCGAGGGCAGACCCCTGCCAGAGTATCAATTACTTCACCCTTCCCGGCCACTAAAGGGTCGAAGGTCAACTTTACTGGTAAGTAGCCATCATAGGGGAAACTCTGTGTTCCGATCCCCCATATCTCCAAGCCTTTGAGTTTTTGGATGGGCAGATGGCTCAGATGTTTATCATAAAAGTCCCTATATAATAGGGTCACTTGTGCCCCAGTATCTAGGATGGCTCTTGTGTAGACTCCCTCCACTTGAATGGGTACTAGTGGAGAGGGTCATACCAGCTTTTCTGGGAATGGTTTCAGGGGGGCCTCTTTCCTTTGATCCCTGCGTTTTTCCTTGGGACTTTTCTTCTTCCATTTTTCTCATGACTTCAATCCCTCTTGGGCTTGGTATGCATTGATATCTCTCTTTTTTTTAGGTGTATACTCCCGCCGAGGGACATTATTCCTTTTCGGAGGGGGTTTGCCCCCTTTCTTGCTGGACTTCTCATTAAATTTTGATCCATAGGAGCTTACTAGAGATGGCGGGCACCCGGTTGACTCCTTCACCGGGGCCCTCTGGAGTTTTCCGCCGGCTTGCGATTATTAACTTTCTTTTTCTTTGGACTGGGACATACTTTTCCAACATGGCCAACTCCTCCACAGTTGTAGCAAATTGCCTCCCCCCAATCCTGTAAGGGAACGCTTGCTGAGGTATCGGGGAACAGCTCCTTTTTCGGTCCCTCTTTCTCTGGGACCCTTGGATCCTTTGCCATCAAAGAGGTCAGCATCTCCAATACCTGAGACATCTGTGACTTCAGGGTATCTACTTCTGAGTCTCTTTCAGGGGTCATGGCTGATCTGACCATTACAGGTGTAGAAGAGGTGTGTGTCTTGATGGCTTGCTGATCTTTTAGTAGAGCCTCTTCGTCTCTTATGATCTTCACCAGATCAGGGTAATTCAATGACATGCCTCCTCCAGAGGTTTTCAGGTGGAGCCAGACCGGATCTGAACGTAGTGCTCCTTTTAGGATCTGCTTCATCCTTGTCGCATCTATGGCTTGGGGCACCATTCCCTTTTTCAGCACGATTTGGCAAAGCATCCTATTCAATCTTCTTACATACTCCGACAGCTTTTCTCCTGGTTGCTGAAAAGTGTGTTCAAACTGATAACACCAGTTCTGTCACCTTCTCCAACTGACCAAACTCTTCCTGCAGCATGGCCAAGTAGTCGTAGGCCGCTTCAGCAGCCGCGCCTTTCAAACTCTCAATCACGCACTGCTTCTTCTGCGCTTCAGGCACCTCCCATGCCTCTACCGCCAGTAATGCCTGCTCAATCCATGTATCAAAGTCTTCCTCCCCTGCAGGGACAGGCAGCTTCCCTGAAAAGATCCTTAGCTTTCGGTAACTAGCCTCTATGTGCACCGTGTTGGTTTTCTGACACTTAGTGAGCAGATCCCCTAGGGCATTTAAAAGTTCCGGACCTATAGTAGTCAGGGGTCTCACCGGAGGTATCGTCCCTTTTAGCTTCTCTGATGTATAGGATGTCCCTGGCGGTGACCCCGGAGGGGATGGCGGGGGTGACTCTCTCTTCGTGGTCACTGCGCCAAACCATATGTCTTGTTATCTGCCGTCTGCATACTTCGACCTCTAAAATTCCCGGGTATTCCTTCCCTCCATTCTATCAGTGCATACTTGAACAAGGTTTCTGGATTCGATCTCATGTCCATCATCCATGACTCTTGATTCGGGGATAACGACACTAAGAGTCGCTCCACCGCATGAGTCGGCCATTCTTCTCCCAGGAGACTGAGGACCACTGACATGTCTGGGCTGGCCTTGACTGCCTCGCACCACGCTTTCACCTCTAGCGGGTCCATACCGATACCTTTGGCAAGTTTGATTGCCGCGTACAGGATCCCGGACTCTGAGCCCCCACGTGTAGCGATACCCCCAACTTAAGAGAGCCGCTGATATTATTTCGGGCCCTATACACAGCACTGCCAACCCCCGGCAATCTACTCGACCCTCCCCTGGCACAACTAGTCTAGGGAATGATAGACTGGTAATGTCTCTGCGATTATCTATGACACAGTCCCACAATAAAGCAAACAGTGATAAAGTACAGTAATTGACACTGATACCGGAGTACTTAACTATAGCAACTTTACTTTAGTATAAAAGTTAGATAGAAGTACAGTACATCATAACACATGCAGAGCCCTGCAATATTAGTGACACTTCGTAATACTGTATAGAAATAACTAGCACACCACGCTGCAGCTATCCTCCCCGTGAGCAATATGGCGCCCAATAATGTCCTACACTACCCAGTCAGGCCTGACTTAAAGTAAGGTACAGTCTTAAGGTGAAAAATCTTTGCATTCAAGGAAATCGGTGGTGCACATCAGGAACAACAATTTGTAATCCAACAGGACTGTATTTTAGCAAAGTAACAACTCCCAGGAGACTATCAAACTCAGTTCTGGAAATAGTCTCCTGCTAGGATAGTTGGTATAGCACTAAGGGCCAAAGCAGTCAGTAGGCCTAAACAAAGTACTTGGCTATAACTTTTAGCAAGTGCTCTCTCACCACACCGGACTTAGTCCCCGTCCGTAACTTCCACCGCTGTGTATCCACACACAGGGTCTGCGATAGCCTGGTTCTTTGGTCCTCCTGAGGTCATTGAGAAACAAATGGAGATCAGGTGCCACACAGGCTCCGCAGTGGGGTGGAAGGCTATTTGGAAGTGCGCAAGGCCCAGGGTTCAGGCCTTGCACTAGCAGCGAGTCGGTACATGGAATCCTCTTGCTAGAAGGGCGGTGTCCCAAAAAGAGCCCGAGCTCCACCTCCGCTTCACCTTTATACCCCATCCCATGAGTCTCTGCGGTTGGCAATGCACCTTGGGTGCTAAACGGGGTTCTGGGTATCGTAGTCCTGAGGCCTTAAAGGAGACCCCGCTACATATGTATGTGTATGTGTATATGTATATATATATATATATATATATATATATATATATTGTGAGGGGGTTAGCTCGGCAGCGGGTATGTGTGACCCCCGGGATGGGCTCCCCACCCAAAAACAGGCCCAGCAGACGGAGGTTGTGGTTTTCAAAATCAAAAAGGTGCGGTTTATTTTCTATTTACAGTGACAAAAACACAGCAAGGCAAAAAAAACATAAACAAAATAAATCCTGGTCAACTTGACCTCTGACTAAACATACAGGTTTCCTAACTAACAACTGGGATCAGCCTAGTGCTGTCCTAGTCCCTAAGTCCCTGGTTTTAAATGTCCAAGCAAAATATAGCCACACAGGCTTTCTCTCACCGCACAGGGGTTCACTCTCCCTAGACAGTCCACACAGGTCTGGTTCCAGGCATGAGCTAACATCTAATGAAGCTGGGCTTTCTTATAGAGGCCTAAATGAGCTGACAAGGTTCAGCTGGTCTCATCAACTCCCTGTCTGCACGACGCCCAGCCCTCTCCCTAGAGGTATGAGTCATCCATGAGCACACTAGCCTTATACAACTCTCCACCTAGTTGTACAAATCGGCGTAAAGCCTGAATCTGGGCGAAATATATCTACCCCCCTGGATGCAACCAGGTGACTTTACCTTCCTGCTGTCACATACCCCCCCCTCTTGTTTTAACCTCGGGGTTGGAACACCAGCAATCAGGCATTCATGTACTCGAGACAAAGCATCCACATTCCCCATTTGAACGCCAGGGCGATGCTTTACTGTGAAGTTGAATTCCTGGAGGGCCAGGAACCACCTATTCACTCTTCTATTTGTTTCCTTGTTTTGAGCCATCCACTTTAACGGAGCGTGATCCGTAACCATGTCAAAGTGCCTACCTAGCAGGTAGTACCGAAGGGAATCTAGAGCCCACTTCACCGCTAAACACTCCTTTTCAACGGTGGCGTAATTTACCTCATGGGACTTCAACTTCCTGCTGAGGTAAATGACTGGGT
The DNA here is from genome assembly GCA_029206835.1 of Rana muscosa. Taxonomy (NCBI): domain Eukaryota; kingdom Metazoa; phylum Chordata; class Amphibia; order Anura; family Ranidae; genus Rana; species Rana muscosa. The sequence continues at coordinate 476,360,878 of CM055116.1, forward strand.
GCTCTTCCCCGTTCCAGACCTGGGACAATACTGCTCCTAACCCCACATCTGACGCATCACTTTGTACGACAAAGTCTCTAGAGAAGTCGGGTGAGTACAACACTGGCTGGCTACATAAGGCTTGTTTCAAGAATTGGAATGCTGCCTCAGCCTCGGGGGTCCATTTAATCATGACCGACCCTTTCCCCTTCGTCAGGTTGGTTAGGGGCACAGCCTTAGAAGCAAAGTGGGGAATGAATCGCCGATAATACCCAGCGATTCCCAGAAAGGCTCGTACCTGCTTCTTGCTGTTGGGACGTGGCCAACTCTGGATGGCCTCGACTTTGTTGAGTTGGGGTTTTATTACTCCCCTCCCAATGGTGTACCCAAGATATTTGGCCTCCTCCTGCCCAATGGTACACTTCTTGGGGTTAGCCGTAAACCCTGCTTCCCGAACAGAGTCCAGGACTGCTTGCACTTTTGGCAGATGTGAGGCCCAATCTGTGCTATGGACAATTATGTCATCCAGGTAAGCCGCAGCATACTTCCGATGGGGCCTCAGCATCTGGTCCATTTTCCGCTGGAATGTGGCCGGCGCATTCTGTAACCCGAACGGCATTCTTTTATATTGGAACGCCCCGTCTGGGGTTACAAATGCGGTTTTCTCTTTGGCCGACTTGGCCAGGGGGATTTGCCAATACCCTTTTGTGAGGTCAAGAGTCGTCATGTATCGGGCTGTTCCCAGCCGGTCGATCAACTCATCTATACGTGGCATGGGGTAGGTGTCAAATTTTGTAACTTTGTTCAACTGACGAAAATCGTTACAAAATCGCCAGCTCCCATCCGGTTTAGGCACCAACACAATGGGACTAGACCAATCACTTTGGGACTCCTCTATCACCCCTAAGTTCAGCATTTTCTGTACTTCCTCCCGTATTGCCTCCCGTCGGGCCTCTGGGATCCGATAGGGTTTTAACTTCACCCTTTCACCGGGCGGGGTAATAATGTCATGCTCTACCCCAGATGTTTGTCCCGGCAGCTCAGAGAATACCTCCTTGTTGCGAAGCACAAACTCCTTAACCTCCTGTTGTTGGGGTTGTGACAAGGTGGCTGCGATTCCAACCTCAGGAATCACGCAACCAGTTTGAGCTGGTGACCAAGTGTCTGCGACTAGGGACTCTCTATCCCTCCAGGCTTTCAACAGATTAACGTGATAGATCTGTTCGGGCTTTCGCCTTCCTGGTTGTCTGACCTTGTAATTCACTTCGCTCACTTTTTCCATTATCTCGTAGGGGCCTTGCCATTTGGCAAGGAATTTACTTTCAACCGTAGGGACAAGTACCAATATCCTATCCCCCGGGGAAAAGGTACGGGTCTTGGCTCCACGGTTGTACACTCTCTGCTGTGCCAACTGCGCTTGGGCCAAATGTTCCTTCACGATGGGCATTACCTGTGCAATTCGATCTTGCATCAGGGCGACATGCTCAATCACACTCCTGTGGGGAGAACTCTCACTTTCCCAAGTTTCCTTGGCAATATCCAACAGCCCTCTTGGGTGTCTCCCATACAGTAACTCAAAGGGGGAGAATCCCGTAGAGGATTGGGGCACCTCCCTAATAGCAAACATCAAATAAGGAAGTAGACAGTCCCAATCCCTTCCATCTCTATCCACCACTTTCTTCAACATTTGTTTTAGGGTTTTGTTGAATCTTTCAACCAGCCCATCGGTTTGGGGGTGATACACAGATGTACGCAATTGCGTCACTTTGAACAATTTACACAGCTCTTTCATAACCCGGGACATAAAGGGTGTACCTTGGTCCGTAAGCAGTTCTTTACAAATACCCACCCGGCTAAAAACAAGAGATAGCTCTTTGGCTATGGTTTTGGCCGAGGTATTTCTGAGAGGGATCGCTTCTGGATAACGGGTGGCATAGTCCATTATAACCAATATGTACTGGTGCCCCCTAGCGGACTTGATTATAGGACCTACCAAATCCATTGCGATTCTCTCAAACGGGACCTCAATGATGGGTAGAGGGACCAGCGGGCTACGGAAATGTGGCATCGGGGCCGACCTCTGACACACAGGGCAGGAGGAACAATAATTTTCTATGTCCTTCATCACCCCAGGCCAATAGAATCTCTGTAATACCCTCTCTCGGGTTTTCTCTGTCCCCAGATGACCTCCAAGAATGTGCCCATGGGCCAACTCCAACACCAACTTCCTGTAAGGTTTGGGCACCACAAGCTGCTCAACGGTTTCTTCTGCCCTTTTTGCCACCCGATACAGTAGGTCCTTCTCTACGCTGAAGTATGGGTAAGTGCCGGTATTATCTGGGTTCACTAACTCGCCATCTATTTTCACTACGTTTTCCCGTGCCTTTATTAGGGCGGGGTCTTTCAACTGTTCTGTGGCAAAGTTTTCCCTGTGAACCTCAAGATCAGAAAACTCCACAGACGGTAGGTTTTCGTCTGAGGAGGTGGGCTCCTCTCCAGTTTCTTGAGTCTCCCCTGCCAATACTGACAAGGGAAATTCCGGAGAGTCCTCACCACTCTCAGGGGAGTTCTGGCTATCACATTCCTGGTACATAGGGGCACCAGTGGGGGGCTCAGGATCATCCCACAGTTCCCAGAACTTCGGAAAATCCCTTCCCACAATGGCGTCATGCGGTAACTGAGATACTAAGCCCACTGGATGAGAGAGGGTACCTTTGGGGGTCTCGAAACACACTGTAGTCACTGGATACTCTCGGGTGTCCCCATGCACACAAATAACGGCTACCTTGCTATTCCCAGAGACCTCTGTTTTAACTAACTCAGCCTTTATCAGGGTCACAAGGCTACCTGAATCCAGCAATACCACAACATTTCTACCATTAATACACATTTTGCATAAATGTTTCTCAGTTCCCCGAATGGCAGTGCATGCGACTGTCGCACACAGCGACTGACGTCTGCCCGTCAGAAAGTCACACTGCATGGGTTCCTCCACAACCGGGCAATTTGCTGCAATATGTCCCGCTTGCCGGCAGCGGTAGCAAACGATCCTTCTTGCGGCCTCTTGAGCCGCTGATTTCCCAGGCTGTTCTCGCCAAACTTGGGGTAGAGCTCCCACCCTCTCACTCTCTCCACCCTCACCCCTTGGAATCCTCTTATCCGCCCCTGGGGATGGTCTGGTCTTAGGGTGGAAAGTCCGAGTGTCTCTGGAAGAGGCCGTCAGGTTCTCTGTAGCCAAGTATTTCTCCACACGATCCACAAGACCATCGGCCGTCTCTGGGTCTCCATGGCTTACCCACTTTTGGATGGCAGTAGGAAGAGCTCTCAAAAACCGATCCATTACAACACGTTCCACAATCTTTGGTGCGGACAAAGTCTCTGGCTGTAGCCACTTTCTGCTCAGGTGAATGAGATCATACATTTGAGACCTGGGGGGTTTTCCAAGCTGGAAAGTCCAGTTATGCACACGCTGAGCCCGGACAGCCAGGGTGACACCCAGCCTTGCCAATATTTCAGCTTTTAGCATCACATAGTCTTTTGCTTGGTTAGGCTCTAGGTCATAGTAAGCTTTCTGCGATTCACCAGTTAACAGAGGAGCCACTAGTCCAGCCCACTGCTCCTCAGGCCACTTTTCTCTTTCAGCGGTCCTTTCAAATGTGGTCAAAAATACCTCTGGATCATCCTCTCCAGTCATTTTTGTCAATAAACGACTCACCCCAAAGGACGCGGTATTAGTGGGACGGCTTTCCTCACTGGTCTGCGGACGTTGCTGCATTACTGCTTCCATCTGTTGTTGTAGTCTCTGCTCTTGCTTCTGCAACAGGTCTATGAAGCGGGCCTCAGATTGCTGTTGGGCTTGTTGCTGAGCCTCCAGACTCTGTTGTAAAGTTGCAAGGCTCTGTTGATGAGCTTGCTGCTGGGCTGCAAGGCTCCTTTGCAAACCTGCATTTGTCTGCTGTTGATTGGCATTTGCTAGAGCCAGCTGTTTCAGTATCTCCTCCATGCTGGCTTAAAAAAAAACTGCCACTGGTTCTCCACCAACTGTGAGGGGGTTAGCTCGGCAGCGGGTATGTGTGACCCCCGGGATGGGCTCCCCACCCAAAAACAGGCCCAGCAGACGGAGGTTGTGGTTTTCAAAATCAAAAAGGTGCGGTTTATTTTCTATTTACAGTGACAAAAACACAGCAAGGCAAAAAAAACATAAACAAAATAAATCCTGGTCAACTTGACCTCTGACTAAACATACAGGTTTCCTAACTAACAACTGGGATCAGCCTAGTGCTGTCCTAGTCCCTAAGTCCCTGGTTTTAAATGTCCAAGCAAAATATAGCCACACAGGCTTTCTCTCACCGCACAGGGGTTCACTCTCCCTAGACAGTCCACACAGGTCTGGTTCCAGGCATGAGCTAACATCTAATGAAGCTGGGCTTTCTTATAGAGGCCTAAATGAGCTGACAAGGTTCAGCTGGTCTCATCAACTCCCTGTCTGCACGACGCCCAGCCCTCTCCCTAGAGGTATGAGTCATCCATGAGCACACTAGCCTTATACAACTCTCCACCTAGTTGTACAAATCGGCGTAAAGCCTGAATCTGGGCGAAATATATCTACCCCCCTGGATGCAACCAGGTGACTTTACCTTCCTGCTGTCACAATATATATATATATATATTTTTTTTTTTGTGTTTATTATGTTGTGTATATATATCTCTAAGTTAAATATAGAAAACATTTTTTATGTAATATATTACCTGAATTAAAAGCTTTAGATGAAAAAGATAAGCACCCCGAGATGTCTGATACCAGATCTTCAGTATCTGTAAGGACAGAAACAAATGAAATAAATGTTAGTACATCAAAAAAGCCTTTATATAATATATAAAATTAATTTATATAAAAACAGACATTTAATACCAATTTTTATTTTTATTTAAAGTAAGTTATATTTTTAACATACCGATGAATGTATTATAGCTACGGACGACGTATATAAAATTTTTCTTTTTGCGTACAGATCGAAAAAACGATTTAATCTAAGTAAAAATAAAAATTGAAAAAAATAGATAAAAGTGAAATTGATCATCAAATAACATAAAAAATATACAGCAGTAAAATAAAAATGCATATAAAAATCTTAAAATCTTGGAATTAAATATACTAACATAATATTTCAAAAATATAAAAAATAAATTTAGAAAATTAAATTTTTTAATTATATTACAGCATTCATTAAAACAATAAAATCTAACATATTTAACGTTATATATAGAATTTAAGTAGTTGTCTATATTACATTTAAAAAAAAATGTGCGGTGGAAATTTAACCACTTCAATACCAGGCACTTACGCACCTTCCTGCCCAAGCCAATTTTCAGCGCTGTCGCAATTTGAATGACAATTGCGCGGTCATGCTACATTTTACCCGAACAAATTTTTTATCATTTTGTTCCCACAAATAGAGCTTTCCTTTGGTGGTATTTGATCACCTCTGCGATTTTAATTTTTTGCGCAACGAATAAAAAAATACCAAAAATTTCGAATTTTTTTTTTTTATTTGTTTCTGTTAATTATTTTTGTAAATAAATACGTTTTCTTCTTCAATGATGGGCACTGATATGGCTGCACTGACGAGCACTGATAAGTCGGCACCGATGAGGTTGCACTGATGAGGTGGCACTGATAAGCACTGATGGGCACTGATATGTGGCATTGATGGGCACTGATAGGTGCAACTGATGGGCACTGATAGGTGGCACTGGTATGTGGCACTGATGGGCACTCATAGGCGGCACTGATGGGCACTCATAGGTGGCACTGATGGGCACTCATAGGCGGCACTGATGGGTAAATATGGGTGGCACTGATAGGTGGGCATTGATAGGCACGTATGGGCACCGATGAGTGGCACTGATTACTGGTGGTGGTATTGCTGGGCATCACTTTTTTTATGCCATTATGGTGCCAGTTAGTGCCCATTTGTGGGCACTGATTGGTACATTTTGGGCATGTTTTAAAACATGTGGATGGCCATGGGGGATCTACCTGGCCATCCACATGTTGCCCGCTTCCCTGGTGGTCCTAGTGGCTTCCCTGGTGGTCCAGTGTGGGCATCCGAGGGGGGGGCTGCACTGATTAACAATCAGCGCGAACCCCCCCTGTCAGGAGAGCCGCCGATCGGCTCTCCTCTACTCGCGTCTGTCAGACGCAAGTGAGGAAGAGCCGATCAACGGCTCTTCCTGTTTACATCGTGATCACGTCCAGTCAGGATAACGAAACCACTTCCCGGACGTCAATTGCCTATTGACCGGGTGGGAAGTGGTTAAATAAGAAAAAAAAAATAATTCTATACACACAAATCACAATTTTATGTTAAAAATATCAACAGAAAAATAAAGCAATTGTATATAAAAAATACAGTCTACAACTTACCTGTGCAACGATTCTTAGCAGTTTAAAAAACCTATTTTATTTAAAACAATTTAAAATGGATGATTAATAAACAAATGTACAGTCACGAACAAGCGGCATCCGGAGAGAATCATTAGGAGAGCTGGCCGGAATAGGAAAGGGAGGAGGAAGGATAGATTGAGGAGCTGGTGGAGAAACCACCTGAAGATCCGAAGGCTGCAATGACCAGCACTGCTTCATCCATTCATCCCCATCCGGAGCACCGGCTCTCTCCATCAACTGGCGCAGAAGAGTTTTCACAGTGAGTGACATGTTCCTTCTTCTTCTGTTGATCCGCCGCTGTCTGCTTCTCCTACGCAGCTGTAAATCCTTATATAAGGGCTAGCTCGTGCCACATTAACATGTGACCAGCCTTTAGCCAATCAATTAAAACAATTTTTGTTCAAAACTTTAAATTATAACTGTCATTTTAGCCTGTAGTCTACCCCGACCCCATAGGTGGGCGGAGCAATTTTTTGGCTCCTCCCCTTTCCATCTGAATTTGAGGTTTTTACCTTTTTTTGGATCAGTTTTTTTTTCTCTTTTTCCTCTTTTTTCTTTTCCTTTTAAGGAAAACTATTTTTCTTTCTGTCCTATATCACCTTTTTTTTTTTTTTGCTGGGTGATTCTTGAGTTTGGTGTTGCTATGGTGTATCGTGTACAATGTATGCAGTGCCCATATAGGGTGTGCTTCAAGGTGTGCTGGTAGTAACATAAAGTACCCTCTAAAATCCTGTCTTTTTTTTTGGTTAGACAAATTACAGATTTCTGATGTAGCTAGCAGGCCCCCATCTTCTGTAAATTTGATGTGAATGTTTAAACTTGACATTAAGTCTCTTCCCAGAGGAAGTGGTCAGTCAGAATGGCAAAACTCATTTAAAAAGATGTTGGTCATGAACTGTACCAACGGGCAATCTGCCTCTTCCCATATTACCCCTGCGGTTAGCTGCCCTACTTGTTCCTCTCCTAAGGGGGCATTCTGACTTCCAATGTCCCATGTCCCTGCATGTGAAATAACCCTGCTGGTTATCCTGGGGATATGCTTGGTATTGTACCTGTTGGGATTGTTGGGGAACTGGTTTTGTATAAGGGACAACCATTTGTGCAGCAGCTAACTGCGGGCTTTTTATCTGTTCGGGGTTAAATGAGGGAAATACCCCTCCTTTTGTAGTGAATAAGCCCGAGGATGCACGCTTTTTTAATGTCTTTGAGAAAGGCATCAGGTTTTAATGTTGACCAATTGGGGGTAATTAATTTAAGTAACTGTGTTGTTTTGGGATCTCCCCCGGACATGACTGTGCTCACATACAGTTCAGGGTTCTCCATTTCTGTATCTTTGTATAACTGGTGTACCCGTTTACAAAATGAATAAAAGTTTTCTCCCGGTCCCTGCTTTGCAGTGCACATTATCTGCAAAGCGCTCTCTCCTTTGTAACTTTACTGCCAAACAGCTGCCCAAAATGATTCCCATCCCTTTGCCTTTTTAAAGGGGTCATTATCAGCAAATAATGTCTTAACTTCTACATCGCAGATGGGATCTGGATCCACGGTCTGTATTATTATTTCACAGTCATCGGTATTCATGCCAGTGCCCGCGCAATGTCTCTGTAAGAACAGAGCTGCCTCTCTGGGGTGTTTGCGTGGCTTTGGGCAAAGATCTTTAATATCCCTTAACGTCCCGAGGGGGAGTGGGATATGGACCGGGGTTTCTCCCATGTGAATAACTGGGAATTTGAGGGCTTCTATCCCCGAGGTCAAGCCACCCACTGCCTCATCATCCTTATCCTCCTCAGCTTTTCTTCTATCACTTTTTCTTCATCTTCCTCTTTTTTAATACACTGTTCTTCCTCCTTTACTAATTGACTTAAGCGTTCCTGTATCTGTCTAATATCGTCCCCCTCCCGTAACCAATTAGTTCCCTTTTGTTTAGCTATGGTTAATACTCCTGCTATAACATTTGGATCTAACGAGGGGTATATTTTCTTTGGGACAAGGGATTCATCTTTTACCATAGCATATGGAGGGGGTTTTTCTTCTTGATAAAAATTAGGGGGAGCCGATGGACTTCCTATTGCGTCTTCTAATTGCTCTTTCTTTTCCATTTTTACACTTGTATATTTCTTTCTATATTCCTTCATACCCTTTGCCCAAATCTTACAACATTTAGTCACGTAATCTTTGTCAAGGTCTCTTATGGGATAATTATACTGTTTATGTTGGCCACATATTCTGGTCACTTCCTCCCACTCTCTTCCTCGGAACATGGTCCGTATTCCCCCAAACATGGCACTTCTAACTGATGTGCTCTTTTTAAAACTAGTGACCAAAAAGGATCAGTATAATTTTTCCCATAATTGACTTTAATGTAATCAATCGGAGAGGGTTGGTGCTGCTTACCTTCAGCTTCCTTTCCTGCTTGATTACCCATTATAGCAAACAATAATACTTATACTTTAAAATTAAAAAATTTCTGTCTTGCTTTCTCTATTTCGTTCCACGGGCGGAAAATGTCCTTAAACTTATGACAATTTATAGATTTATGACAAGGAACCCAGTGTTCTCCTTTTTTAAATACAACCAGACACTGTATTTCTGCTACACTTAGGCCCTCGAGTGTCAAACTATATGATAAAGAATTATGTATATTAAATCTTAACATATGTTGTTTTGATCCCTGGAACATAGGACCCTTGCCAATTTTGACATGATACCCCCCTGGAACAATTGCCACTAATGACGTGGTCTTCCCTTTATAAGCAAACAATAAACCAGTTTTACATTCAGGACAACAATATACAGTCGACATTTAAAAAGGTAACCCTTTTTGTGTACACCTTTAGATATAGAGTTTCCACAGATCTGTCCTATGTAGAGAAGAATTTAAGATTCTTGCTCAATCTAATAACCTGGTCTGGCCAACCTAGCGAGACCCTCTGTATCTATTCTAAATCTACCTTTCAATCTTAACAGAGTCCCAGAAAACTTGTAGTTTTCTCGAGAGTCTACTTTATGGTGAACCAATTGACAAGGCAAGACTGTTGTTCCCAATAATAATTAAAGGGGGTCTTACCTGTTCAATTGGATCACCCCACTTCTGGTACCACTGAAAGGTTCTGGTTCTGTTTGGTTCTGTTGGACCTTCTTGGCTCGAGCTGGACTCAGGATCTGTGGAAGTCTCTCTGACCAGTCGGATATTCAAGACACCAATAAACAGTGAATGGGTATACTAGAATATGTGGTTTAATGGTTACATGTCCTTTTTTATACACAGCGAGAAAAGTTGCCTCCCTCCTATGGACCTATCAGCAATAAGCAAAAACCTCATGAATTAGACAAAAATAAATTCTAACAGGTTTTTTGACTTCTGCAAAAGCGGTCAGTTAACATACGTCAATTGTGGTCAAACTAGACATGTTCTGACATTTGAAACAGGAAGATAAGAAACGCCAGATGTCAGTGCGGTCAATCTGTCAGTTAAAAAGCAGAAGTGAGATAAACTTTTTCCCGGAAAAGGCCTAACCACAAAGTCACATTTCAACCTAAATATACATGCCTGTTACACAGAAGAAAGATTAGCTTGACCACAAAAGTCACATCTTGTTCATACTCATGTCAGAGAAACATTATTGTAAAATATATATATATTTGGGGAGAACTCTAACCATGAATATTGGTTCATGATCTTCTTATACCTTACAATAACTATCGATACTGACTTGATGCAATTTCGCTTACCTCCACAGAAAGTTTCAAAACGACTCTTTTTGATAGATTTTGTCATCTCTAAAAGAAAAGTGGTTTTGCGAACGTTGCAGTCCTTATTAGGTTTGTTGGCCTTTGCTTCGAGAGTTATTCCTATGGGTAGGGTTTTTTCTAAGCGTCTATATCGGTCCATTTCTGGCATTAAGTCTCCTTGTCATTTTGTTAGGATTACGGCTTCGTTGCGTGCAGATTTGTTGGTGTGGAAACAATTTTTATCTTCATTTAATGGTTGTTCCTTTTGGCAAGAACCTTTTTGCTCTTTGGTAGCCCTTAATCTATTTACAGATGCTTCTGGTTCTATAGGTTATGGAGTTTTTTGGCAGGGTCATTGGTCAGCTGGTGAGTGGCCCAGTTCTTGGATTGACAATGGTTTAACGGTTAACATTACCCTTTTGGAAATATTTCCAGTTTTGATTGCTCTTGAACTTTGGGGTTCTTGTTTCGCAAATCGGAGAATTTTGTTACATTCTGATAATAAGGCTGTTGTATATGCTATTATTGTCTATCGTCCAAATCTTTGCCAGTGTTCTTCGTCAATTGGTTTTGAAATGTTTAGTATTGAATATTTGGTTGAAAGCTAAATATGTGCCAGGTATTGATAATTCTGTAGCTGATTCTTTGTCCCGTCTACAGTTGGACCGTTTTCGAATGTTGGTTCCAGAAGCGGATGCATGCGGACTGCGATGCCCTGCTCAGCTGTGGGATCTGTTTTTTTAAGAATTAGTCGAGCCATCAGTAATTCGTTAGCACCTTCTACATGGGTGGAGTATAATGCCGCGTGGAATTCTTGGCGGGCTTACCTGGATGTACATGGTCAGGTTGGCAATCTGATCTCTGAGCTATTGATATTGTCCTTTTTGGAACATCTAATGGATGAAGATTATTCTTATTCACATATAGTGAAGCAATTGGCTGGAATTTCATTCTTCGCTAAATTGCTTGGTTTTCCTTCATGTACGAGTTTTTTCTCTGTGAAGCAAGTGTTGAAGGGTTATCGTAGGTCTTCAGAAACCCATGATACTCGTTTGCCTATTTCAATTGACATTTTGGAAAACATTTGTGCTTCTACTGAGACGGTTTGTTTCTCCGTTTATGAATCTTTATTATTTCGTTTGGCATTTTGTTTATGTTTCTTCGGTGCCTTTCGAATTTCCGAACTTCTACCTAACAATGTTCACGGTTATTCTGGGTTTTCTTTTTCTGATCTGGTTTTGGGTAGTGATTTTATACAACTTAGGATTAAAAGGAGCAAAACAGATCAGTTGGGTCATGGACAATGGGTCACTTTACGTCGTCTCGACTCTTCTACTCTTTGTCCAGTCTTAATAATTCATCAATATATGCGAATCCGCCCTGTTGGGTCGAGTATTCTCTTAATTCATTGTTCTGGCTTACCTCTCACTCGTTATCAATTTTGCTCTGTTTTAAAGAAGTGTTTGAATCATTTAGGTTTGGGTCACCTACCTATTAGTTCTCATTCTTTCCGAATTGGGGCAGCTACTACTGCTTCCAACCTGGGTTTGTCTAAAGATATTGTTATGAATATTGGTAGATGGAGATCGAGTTGCTATCACTCTTACATACGCCCTAATTTTTCTGTTTGAATTCCAGGTGACCTGTACAACGTCTGGATCGTCGGACACTCGTACATATATTGGGCTTTCCGCAGAGCTATGGTTAGACGATATGGTGTTAATTTAGGTTTTAATGTTGAGAATTTTCATTTATGGTGGTCTGGTTTCCGTGGTATGAGATTAAATGATATGCGTCAGACTTTATCAGCACTATATGCTTCTTGGCCTCCTCCTCATATTGTCATTCATGTCTCAGGTAATGATATAGGTGCACGTCATACTTTAGACATCATTTCACAATTGAAATTTGATTTTGTTCAATTGCATTCCGTTTTACCTTATTCGGTTCTTGTGTTTTCCGAAATTGTTCCACGTTTAAAGTGGTTGATTACTCCTGAACTACATTATTGTGATAAAATACGCAAGAAGATCAATAGAGCAATGGCTAAATTTATGTCTTCAATTCAAGGCTTATCTTACCGTCATGTTGATTTGGAGGGTGGTTTGATGGGTTTTTATAGGTCTGACGCTGTTCATTTATCTGATATCGCTTTGGATGTATTTAATGTTGGCATTCAGAATTGTGTTGAATTGGCCGTGGGGCGGGTGGGGTGCCAGGCACATTTTTGATGAGCCTGGCGTATGGGACAGTTATAGAGTTGTTGTACATGTTATAGTATTAACTCGAGCTGTCATGGCTGAGTTAAAGTGATTTTATAGTACAAAAGTAAAGGAGTTTGTGTTATATAAATTGGAAGTGTTTTTTATACATTGGTAAATAAATATGATACCAATAATAAAGGGCCCCAGGCATTCAAATCCATTGTTAAAGTTTTAAATAAAAAAAATTAAAATAGTACTATATTGGTTTATTATTGATTATTATTGTAATTGTTCTGCATACGATCCCATTGAATGCTGCCCCAACCTTTAGGTCTCATGCCCACGGACGTTTTTACAGCTGCTTTTTTGAGCGTTTTTTACAGCTTAAAAACGCCTGTCCATGTTAGTCTATGGCTTGATGCCCACCTAGGCATTTTTGAGCTGCAAATAGCATAGGCGTTTTTAAGCTGTAAAAAAAACCCAAGACCAGGGCATTCTGTGACGCCGGCGTTAGAGCTGAAAAAATGTGAATCGTTAAAAAACGCTTAAAAACGCTGCAGCGGCGTTTTTGAGCTCCGGCGTTTTTTATCTGCAATTCCTGTCTACATTAGATTTCCCAAGAGTCCTTTGCAAACGCTACCTAATGCTAATGCGCAAAAACGCTAATGAAAAACGTGGTAAAAATCGAGTTTTTAACGCCGCTTTTTCCAGGTGTCCAACCTAGCTTTACAGCTCGTTTTTAAAAACGTCCGTGGGCATGAGGCCTAAAATTGTTAAAGAGCGTTGAATCTGTATTTTGTTAAACAAAAAAAAATAAAAAAATGATTGAAACTGCCTTTAAACATTGCCGCTACAAAAAGGCAATGCCCTCTCTCTGTAGTGATTAACATATTATTTGATTCTCAGTGAAAATCAATTTGCAAGTCCATCAGGCCACAGGAAGTTGTATCGAGCGGCCAGACACTGTTTATTGAAACAGACCACAAACAACAACAAAAAAAAAAATGTTTAATTTAGTTAGGCCTGACTAGATAATTCCAATCCAGGATTTTCCTTAAAACAAGAGATAAAACAAAAAAAAAATGTTTTAAGGTCCTCTGCGTTTTTAAAGAAATTTGACCAGTCTTGGTCCGTTCATCCGTCCTTGAGTGTGTGTATTTCTTCCTAAAATACAAAACTCCAAACCATCAATAACACCTCACTGTACCTCTTCTGAGAGGTTTCTAATGAGCTACCTGGCAGTATATGCTTGGAGCAGACTTCCAGCAGAGGTAATGAGTCCATCAACAGTAAGTACAGTGAAACATGTACCGATTCCCCCACATATCTGTACTCTGACAAACAAAAAGTCATAGGGAAACCTGGTGGGGTTTGTAAAGATCAATGTGAAAAAAACAAGACAAAACCTAAGACCTATGCCATAAGGTAATGTATTATGTAGTTTCCATGTGTCAGAGTGAATGAAGCTTCACTCTAACCACAGGAAAGGGAGAGAAAAAAAAACAACGTATCTGCATCACAGGTTATTTATTTGCGAATACATTTCAATTTAAAAAAAAAAAGTATAAATTTAAACTGGTACCAGTATTGAGCTCATTACAAACGAGAGAGAGAGAAGGAAAAAAAAAAAAAACAAATAAACATAAACCGTACAAATATATTGGGGGCGCTGAAAAACAAATAATAATTAACAAAATTACTAAATAAAGTGAAAGAAATCTGTAAACACCAGCCAGCCTGTGTGAACCGCAATGGCTAGTCTATGGCTAACCAACCATATTTAACAGCCTAGTTGCAGTCCCCTGTATATGTGAAATGGCATACATAGCCCATCAAACAAACAACGTATTGTACATAAATTGATGGTGAAACACTAAATGACAACAAGTAATCAAACATGCAGTGCCAATTGTGATAACTGAATGTCCCAAAAAATATTTATATATTTGACAGGTGAACAAGTGATAGTCCATATGTTGAAAACAGTGAAATAAATCCTGGATAGCAGTAGGATCCAACAATAGATTGCTTGAAGTGATAGCCTTCACCAACTTAGTATAGGACACCCGATAGTGCTCATGTAAAGGTAGCAGCTTACCAGAATTAATTGACTCTTTTAATTAAAAAGGAGTCATATGAGCTTTGTGCAAGTTCCACTTGCTACCATGGATAATGATGTCAATAACGGGCATGTAGAATCCCTGCCTCCCGGAGGCTCAGATGGAGGAATGCGGACCACAAAAAAGAAATAGAGCGGAAAATAGTGTGATCCCGTTTTATTAAAACATATTAAAATATGACAGCCAATTGTCACCTTACTTGATTAGTGCCTTGAGCCCGGCACTGAGGCTGAAGAGCATGGACTAGTAGGGCTAGTGACCTGTGTGGAAATGAGCCGGCGTGCGTTCCACCTATTGCAGAGGAAGAGCCAGCGGGACCGGAAGTGTCTGACGCCGGCTCATTTCCACACGGGTCACTAGCCCTACTAGTCCATGCTCTTTAGCTCCATTTCTTTTTTGTGGTCCGCATTCCTCCATCCGAGCCTCCGGGAGGCAGGGATCCTACATGCCCATTATTGACATCATTATCCATGGTAGCAAGTGGAACTTGCACAAAGCGCATATGACTCCTTTTTAATTAAAAGAGTCAATTAATTCTGGTAAGCTGCTACATTTACATGAGCACTATCGGGTGTCTTATACTAAGTTGGTGAAGGCTATCACTTCAAGCAATCCATTGTTGGATCCTACTGCTATCCAGGATTTATTTCACTGTTTTCAACATATGGACTATCACTTGTTCACCTGTCAAATATATAAATATTTTTTGGGACATTCAGTTATCACAATTGGCACTGCATGTTTGATTACTTGTTGTCATTTAGTGTTTCACCATCAATTTATGTACAATACATTGTTTGTTTGATGGGCTATGTATGCCATTTCAAATATACAGGGGACTGCAACTAGGCTGTTCAATATGGTTGGTTAGCCATAGACTAGCCATTGCGGTTCACACAGGCTGGCTGGTGTTTACAGATTTCTTTCACTTTATTTAGTAATTTTGTTAATTATTATTTGTTTTTCAGCGCCCCCAATATATTTGCTATCCTTTGCACATATAACCATTCCCAGTCACTGTTTCAATATTTGAAATTTTTGGGGTTAGCAGCTTAATTAACGATTCATTTACCTTAGGCGCCAGATTACCAACATATACATAAACCGTACAAAGCATGCGCATTAATGTGATCACACTTACTGATGGCCATAAAACAAAAAAATCTTTACACATGGACCGTTCATACACATCCATTCCATCACTCAGACACACACATTCGTTTAGATTGAATCCCATACATTCTGAATAGAGCTTTGGTAATTGCAAATGAATTGCTGTGTTTCTGTCACTGGGAGAAAAAACAAACAAACAGCCAATAACACCAACAAAAAAAAAAAAGCAAGAGTAAGCTTCTGTACTCAGCCATACTTGTACCCTATACCTTTAAATATTTATGGCAGTTTTCTGATCCTTTGGGGAAGATAAACACTTGTATTACTAAGAACCATGTCTGAATACCTAGTCTAATATACGTTACCTTTGTTAGGTGCATGTACTTATGTATATATACCTCTATATTGATACACCAGCTTAATATGTAAATACTTTTTTCATGAGGTCACTGCACCTGGAAAATATAACTTAGACAAAAATTATTACCCTTTTCCCTTTCTTTGACACCCAAAGAAAGCAAACGCTGCCACGTTGTTACATTTACATATTTACATTGGTATATGTTCACTGACATTCACACTTGGATCTGGTGAAAATAAATGACTCAGATCATAGACATCTGAATGACACATTAGATCTGGTATTTATTTCGCTGTTTCTACATTACTTATATTTAAATGTTGTTCCCAGTAAGGTGAAGTCCTGGCAGATAACATAGATAGGTTGCATGGCATGCTTCATATTTTACCATAGAAACTTGTTGTGATGTTTCCATTATTTTATTGGGATTTTCCCATCTATGAATATGCGACTTCTATAGTTCAATCTCATTTTCAAGGGAGGGGATTGTGGTAATTAAAGTTCTTTCAGAACAGATCTCCTGTGCTGTAATCTGAGATCGCTTTCCATGGAATTTACATCCAAAGGGGAGCATGAGGCTATTTGCCTCTGGCTAGTCACTGCGGGGCCATGCCTATAGATCTTATCTTTGGAGGCATTGTAATTGTAATGGTGCCTCTTTCTGTTTGAAAAGGTTGCAAATTCTCCTTTAGTGTGACTTGAATTAGACCTTCTGACTACATGGAAATGCTTGTGCATGCAGTCCATGATAAATTGATATGAATCTGTAAAGCCCTGTACACATGATCGGATTTCCTATGGTTATTAAACCGATGGATTTTTCCATCGGAAAACCGATGAAGCTGACTTCCATCAGTCTTGCCTACACACCATCAGTCAAAAAACCGACCAATCCAAACGCAGCGACATAAAACACTCCGATGAGCCGAGAAAAATGAAGTTCAATGCTTCTGAGCATGCGTCGACTTGATTCTGAGCATGCTTGGGTTTTTTATCTGATGGAGTTCCCCACAGACGATAGTAATTTGCCATCGGTTTTTTAACCATTGGATAAATTTAAAACATGTTCTATTTTTAAACACCGATGGAAAAAAGACCGATGGGGCCCATACACGATCGGTTTGTCCGATGAAAAAAGTCCATCGGACTGTTTTCATCGGTAAAACCTATCGTGTGTACACGGCTTTAGAGGATTTATAAAAAATCCACATTTGATTTTAAATTTTGGATGGGCATTAGATATTAGGAGGGTTTTGTACTCTGGGTCCTCTCTGTGTTCGTTTCTCCGTTTGCCTACATAATAAGCTGACCATAGCCTGTTTGCATAAAGAAGTGGATTCTCATTATTTTCCTGTTTTGTTCTATACGCTGCTATTAAGCCTAGGTCAAAGGGATATAATATTTTTAGCAATTCATCTACTGTTTCGTTGTAATCTGCTCTTCCTTCTTTAACATGGTCTGGTAGGGAAGACCATGTGTTTAAGTTAACTGTTAATAGTAAAACTTTAACCTGATCTCTGGAGTTGGCAACTCCCAGCAATTTACATCTTTGCAAGACATTGTCTGCATGCAATGTTATGTGCACTCCTGGCAATAGTTTGCCAATATTGTTAGCTACAAGTAGCACATTTTCTAAAGAGTGTCTGTCCTCCCTAGCCATCTTTTTTAAATAGGCTGAATCTTCATGCATAGAAACATTGGGCAACAGCTCTTTTCCTCGCCTTCTAATGCATCTGGACTCTTCATGTACAAATTCTATATTATATTTAGCTTTTGACTTAAGTTAAGTGCTCCTCAGTATACTAACCGTAGTCTCCATATTGATTCCCCACTGTACAACACAGCTATTTCTTATAGCCCCTTTCCTTTATTGAGCCCATAGAGCACCCAATCTTAATTTTTAGCATTCAAATGAAAAACCCTTTCTTAGTGTGCCTTTTGTAGATATAGCAACCCCTTGAGATATTGCTGAAAGAGACCACCAAATTTTCTCTGTCCCTTTGTGGTCGTCATTTGTTGCTCTGAGAGATCTTATACAAAAAGAGGTAGTTCTATCCGCAATACACATTTATTGATGGGGTAAGGGTTACAGAATATATACAAATTACACACCAGACATTATTTACAACACAATGTACAGTGTAGGTCCCCTGGCTTACATGGTATTTACAAATTACCCACAACGCCCAAATTTACAATACTGTATAAGCTACAATTATAGTTAGATTACCTGTTAACTTCAGGTCAGCCCATCGTGGCTGCTGTCTGTTCCCACACACCAAAAGCAAGAGGGCTTAGCTTGCTCACAAAAGCATTATATATCCCCCCTACTTTCTGTAAGGTGCCTAATGTAATTCTCCCTGATTGGTCACTGTACCTAGTAAATGTATATTGGGCACAGCCTGGTTGGATGAGTCACAGCAGGCTTTTTTTACAGCCCATGTGCAATGTAAACAGGAAAACAAAAGGCCACCCTTTGAAGTTGTAGCTAATTACCGTAAGAAATACACAGCACTCAATACTTTAAATATATTTCCTTCTACCTGAAATAAAGGGATTTTTATAACAGCTTACCTGTAAAATCCTTTTCTTGGAGTACATCACGGGACACAGAGCGACTTAGTCATTACTAATGGGTTATATAGATACCTTCAGGTGCTGGCACTGGCAACTTCCAAAACCGGAAGTACCCTCCCCTATATAAGCCCCTCCCATCCGGGAGCACCTCAGTTTTGTAGCAAAGCAATAAGTGTCCCAAAAAAAGAGGGGTGGGAGCTCTGTGTCCCGTGATGTACTCCAAGAAAAGGATTTTACAGGTAAGCTGTTATAAAAATCCCTTTTTCTTTTTCGTACATCACGGGACACAGAGCGACTTAGTCATTACTAATGGGACGTCCCAAAGCAATGCCAAATGAGGGGAGGGATACACTATACATAAGCTGGGCGCCATCAGGCATGAGGCTCTTTTGCGGCCTGCAACACACTGCGCCCAAAGGCGACATCCTCCTGACTTCTAACGTCTACCTGGTAGAATCTAGTAAACGTGTGTACTAAGGACCATGTTGTGGCCTTACAGACTTGAGCCAGGGAGGCTTGGTGATGCACTGCCCATGAAGTTCCAACTGCTCTTGTGGAGTGCGCCCTAACTTTGAACAGAGGCGGTCTCCTTTTCAAGCCATAGGCTCGTATTATGACCTGTCGAATCCACTTGGCTAAAGTAGATTTTTGATGCTGCCTGACCCTTTCTGGGGCCTTCCGGCAGAACAAACAAAGTATCCGTTCTACGAATCTGAGCAGTGGCTTTAAGATAAGCTTTAACTGCTCTTACTACATCCAAAGAATGCAATAACTTTTCCTCTACCGAGCTAGGTTTGGGGAAAAAGGAAGGAAGAATCACATCTTGGTTCAAATGAAACCTCGATACCACCTTAGGAAGAAAGGCTGAATGAGGACGTATTACTACTCTGTCCTTATGGACAACCAGATATGGCTCCTTACAGGACAAGGCGGCTAATTCCGATACTCTTTTAGCCGAACAAATGGCTACTAAGAAAATCAATTTCCTGGTGAGCAGAACCAAGGAAATGTGCTGCAATGGTTCAAATGGTTGTTTCTGTAGAACCGACAGAACCAGGTTTAAGTCCCATGGACATATGGGAATACTAACCGGAGGGCTAATACGCATCACTCCTTGTATGAAAGCTTTGACTAATGAATGCAAAGCCAAGGGCCTTTGAAAAAATATTCAAATTGGGGGGTAGGTGCTGAGACTAGTCTATGGAGTAAAGGTTCCCGCATCCCAATAGCTAATTGTGTGGGAAAGGGGGGTTCCTTTTAGGGGACTTTAAAGGGAACTTTACTCTGATAATAAGTGCGTAGTACGTCAATGGAAAGTACAAAGTTATTTTATTCCCACCAGGGTGGTGATAATAAGTAAGATTGTTTTACAAGAAATAAAGGGGTTTGAACATGGGAGGGATGCTAACACAACAAACCATATGATACATGAAATACTAATACAATCAGGGACACCATGTAGTTACAAAAAACATAATGGTGAAAGCCGACGCGTTTCGAAAATTTACAGTTATTTTCTTCTTCAGGGAGATGATTGTGTCAAAAAGCAGGCATGTTAGTATGTCTAGAAAATGAGAAAAGACATTAATGAACAACAAATTATACATCAGGGGGGGGTAGGTGTATATTGACATTGTTCATATATTGAAATGCTGCTGACCATGTATATAAACTTGGGGATCATAATGTTGCATCCATGGGGAGGGGATGGAAAGACATAAAATCAGAAAAACACCAGGGGAGAAAAACCTCTTGTTCCAGAAGGGCCAGGTCCCACCGGCGTCCAGTGCCCAGGGATTCACCCAGGATGGTGCGCTCACACATCAACCCCAGCAGAGAGGAGGCTCCCCAGCAAGGGGCACGTGGCGCTCAAAGGTCAGAGACCAGTGTGTGGAGTCTGCACTGTGGAGCGGAGAAAAAAAGAGTAGATTGGTATAGACAAAATATCTACAGGCGTCTGCTGTAATGAAAGAGCACTATAGGGTAAACTATGAACCTGTGTGTCCAAAAGAAGAGACACATTAAAGTCCATAGGGTGGTGATAGCTGTACCTGTGGGCTGATCCAAAAGTGGGAGGCTTGCCGTCATGCACTGATTCCTGATGCTGAGGGATTTTTGAAGGAGCTAGGTTGATGGGTCACCTCCGTTTCAAGTATTGATCGATGGACCATTGGGGTGGAGGGAGGGGGTTGATTTACAGGGTAGATGTGTACCCCCTACCGACGGTACTCATCAATGTGGTTGGGGGAGACGGAAAAAACCTTGGCCTGTGTGCAAATAATGGTAAGGGATGTAATGGGTTAACAAGGGTTTGTCAGGCCTGTGTAAAAGGCTTGTACTAAAATAATGGGTACTAGGGGTAAGAACAGATAGACTTTCACCTGAGTAGCACTACCCCACTCTAAGAGGGGGGGGGGGTGAGAAGACATGATGTGCTTACAAATGATCACATAGTAATATAGAGTAAAATAGGTGATGGGCAATGGATGCTGATACTAGGTTGAAAATACAAGGTGGGCCAAAATGAATGCAGGCAGGTGGAGTACGGAGCAGGCACTAGGCAGCGGGAGACAGTGAAAAAATGACAGAGCAAAAAAAGGGGGTTTACAGGGATTACCTTGGACAGGATCAGGGAGACATGCAGGCAGCACAGCAGCGTCTGTTGGAATGCGATCAGCTGGTGATGTGGGGCCAGCTGTGAGCAGTGTCTCATTTAAGGTTAGAGTGCGGGGGGGGTGGGGGTCGCGCTAGCCAATCAGGCACAAGCCTAGCAGGTGATGCACAGCCGTGCCTGATGTGCGCGCCCCTCGGGCCTTCGACGCGCGCACCCGCCCCCTATTGCCGTGCCGGTCACCATGGAGATGGGACGCAACCATGGGAGGCATTGACAAGCGCGTGCCCGACGTCATGCTGACGTCAGGCGCACGAGGCTGGGGGCGTGGACCCGCGTCGGTGACCCGCGGCGCAGAGGGTGGTGGAACGCAGCCGAGGAAAAACTCCGGCCAGTCCCTCCCACCTAGGAGGAGGTGCCGCCCATGCAACTGACGCATGTGACGGCCCCCCTGCGCCGAGTGGGGAGACGCCGGAGGGGAAGGAGGTGGCGCACAGAATGAGATGCCCAGGCACTCGGGCGCACGTGGGAGACTGCCCGATGGCAGAAGGACAAGAGGTTTATGCAAAGTGAGGCAAGTGCCAGAGGATAAAGGGCACACAACAATGCTTTACTCAGAGCAAGGGGAAACATACAATTTAAAAACAGAAAACATTGCTTTGGACAAAAGGAACAATAAAAGCTAAAAGGGTAAGATTATGGAGTATCGAAAAGAAGATATAGGTATATGGCAAATCTTCAACATGCACGTATATACAAATATACAAAGAGAGATATAAATCTAGAATAAATAGATAAATAAATGAATGAGTAAAAGACCCAAGATGAAACTAAAAACAATAATAAAAACCCAAATAACGCATGAAAACCTTGGAGAGGCTGGATGTCGATGGTGGGAGTGGGGGAATGTAGAAGGATGAGATTATGTGTCTTATTTTCTGGGATGTGTGCATAATGGGGTTTGCCCGATGGTGGTGGGTGTTGATTCCCACGCAGATTCTTGGTGGGGCTGCGTGGTGAGGGGTGGGGGAGGGGAGGAAAAAAAAAAAGAGATGGAGGGGGGGGAAAGGGGGGGGGAGGGACACGGGGGAGGTGAAAGGGAAAGGGAAGGTAGGAAAGGGGGGGAAGGGAATGGTTGAGGTGAGGGGGGAAGGGAGGGAACAGGGAAGGGGGGGAGAGAGATGAGTGGTTCAATGTATGTATTCAGGTTCCCATTCAGAACCACCTGATTCGAACCCCTCCAGGAACGGTCTGTATGATATGGACCCGTTGAGTCCCGGGGGTTGGGTGGCATTAAGTCTGAAAATCCACTTTTGTTCAAGCTGTAAGAGGGTTTTAATGATGTCGCCCCCCCTCATGCCGGTGTGTACCCTATCGATGAGCAGAAATGAAAATTTAGGGCAGATGCCCTCATGTACTTTAGTTACATGTCTGCCTAGAGGTAAGTTGGGGTTACATGTTTTCATTGCAGTGATGTGTTTGTACACTCTGCGCCAAAATTCTTGGATTGTTTTACCAACATAGAAACACGAGCATTCACATGTCATTAGATAAATAACTCCGCTGGTTTTGCAGTTTGCGAAATGTCTTGGTGTATATGTTTTCCCATTGGGCAAGGTGACGTTCTTTGAAGTGTTTATGAATTGGCAGTAATTGCACCCTCCACATGTGAAGGTGCCTTTGTTCTTGCAGGGGTCACGTTTGCCGTCTGCTTTAAATTCACTACAGACGAGTTGGTCTCGAAGAGAAATGGCCCGTCTGTAGGTGAAAACCGGGGTGGCGGGCACAAAGGGGCCAACTAATGGGTCCATTTTGAGCATGTGCCAATATTTGGCAATAGTTCTTTTGATTGCCAAATGTTGGTTAGAGAACTTCGTAATGATGGAGATGGGAACAACTTTCGTCCTTTTTGATGCTGGGTTGTACAAGATATCGTCCCTAGTTCTGGCACTCACTCGTTTAAATGCCTTCTTAAGGCATTTGTTGGAGTAACCCCGGGCCAGTAACCGAGTTCTGAGGATGTCAGCTTCCTGTTTGAAAATGCTATCATTGGTGCAATTTCTTCTAGTACGTAGGTATTGGCTGTATGGAATAGAACATATCGTGGGTTGTGGGTGGAAGCTGCTGGCATGAAGTATGGAGTTGCCAGCAGAGGGTTTCCTAAACAAGCTGGTGGAGAGGTTGCCCTCACTGTCCTTATGTATGGTGACATCAAGGAAAGTAATGCTCTCATGGCTCCAGGTCATAGTGAAAGTTAAATTGAAATTATTGTTGTTGAGATGTTGAAGAAATATTGGTAGGGTATTGGTCAGGCCCTTCCATATGAGTAAGACATCATCTATGTACCGGAACCATGTGACCACACTTTCCATGTAGGGGGCGAACAGGGTAGATTGACTTAGCATCCGTTCCCATTCCCCCAGGTACAAGTTGGCGTATGAGGGGGCACATGAGGTACCCATAGCCACCCCCTGCACCTGGAGGAAGTGGGAACCATTGAAGGTGAAGAAATTATGATGTAAGATAAATTCCAGAGCTGCGACGAGGAATAGGTTCGTTTTTTTCTCGTACTTGCTATTTTGCGCAATTATGTGTTGTATACATGCTAAGCCTTTGTCATGCGGTATGGAGCTGTAAAGTGCCTCAACATCTAGTGCTACCAGGACAGATACTGGGGGCATGGAAAGCCCTTCCAAGCTTTGTAGCAGATGTGGGGTATCTCTTATATAGCTTGGAAGGCTAAGAACGTGGGGGCGAAGGTAGCCATCTATGAACCTGCTTAGTTTTTCCATCAGGGAGCCGTTCCCGGAGATGATTGGTCTCCCAGATGGTTCGGTCAAGCTTTTGTGTAGTTTGGGGAGAGAATAGAAAGTCGGTGTACGAGGATGTACAGTACGGACAAAATCCCATTCTGCCTTATTTAGGATTTTTGCGGTGTATCCTCCATCCACCAGCTCATAGAATTCCCTGTGGTATTTCTCAATTTTATTAGCAGGGATTTTTAGGTACCAATCTTTGTTATCAAGTATTGTAGAGCACATTTCTACATATCGATCGTTGTCCATGACAACGATGTTTCCCCCTTTGTCCGATGGTTTAATGGTGATGGTAGAATTTTCTTTCAGTTGTTTAAGGGCCTCGCGTTCGGTTTTGTTTAGATTATCATTGTTGTGGTGGGGTGACTTAATTTTCCGGATGTCTCTGCTTACAAGGTTCATAAAAGCCACAACGTTAGGATTGACATTGAGATTCGGAAACATATCCGATTTCTTTTTGGTGCATGGAGGAGGTGTAGGAAGGTCTGATTGGTCAAATCGACCGAGCAATTGCTCAAGATCTATTTGGTCAATCAAATCGGGTGTCTCGTTTTCCTCAAGGAGTGCCACTAAGGTGTCTAGTGCTTCGAGTTCGTAGGGTTCAAATTCTGGTTGGCTAGGTGTCTGTTTAGAGTACATTTGCTTAAGAATGAGTTTCCTAGCAAAGAGCTGTAGATCTTTGATTACTTCAAACTGATCAAAATCTTGGTTTGGGCAGAAACTTAGGCCTTTGGCCAGTACCTGTCTCTGTAGATCAGATAGGGCATGAGAGGAGAGGTTTACCACATTAAGATTTTCTAGTACAGGATAGGTAGGAAGAATAGATTGAGTTCTTACCTGGTCCTTTGGTTTTGAGGATTCAGTATTTGGTGGGGGTCCAGTATTGCGATTACCCATGGGTACATTGAGTGAAAATGCTTTGGTGCCTGATAAAGAGATCCTGGGAAGTAGGGGGTTAGAATTTACCTGAAACATACTAGGGGGGGGGGGAACAGGCGGAGCACAGCCAGACATATCCTTACTAGATAGAGATGGAGTGTGTGATTCGGTAATTCTAATTGTGTTCATTTTTTCTTGGGAGCCTGAGGGCTCAGGGCCCCTTTTTGGTTTTCTGGATCTGTTCGGGTTAGGACGCCTCTTAGAGGAGGTGGACGATGCTGATGAGGCATCTGAGAGGCCTGGGTCCTGGGTGTTAGATTTGGCTTTAAATTGAGTCCTATTTCTAAGATTGGAATTGGGATTCTTCCAGTTGTAGGCTTTTTGGTCTTGGAAGGCCTTGGAGTCCCTCAAAAATTTATTTTCTTTCTTAATCAAAATATCTCGGTTGAACCGTTCTAGGTGTAGGTTCAAATCTTCATTATATTGGTCATATTGGGCATGGGTTTTAAAGTTCAGTAATTGTGTATATAAAGATTCCAGTTCCTTGTCTGTTTCCTTAATTGTTTTGGTGTACACCCCAATAAGAAGTGACATCATGCCATTGGAACATATAGAAAGGATATTCTCCCATTCCTTTTTGAAGGTGGGTTCAAGGTTGTCCATGGCCGGGAAAATTTGAATCCTAAGACCAAAAGGGTTTATGTGGTTGGTCATGTACTGTTCAAAAGAATGAATGTGCCAGTGATTTAATGATTTTTCTCCAGCAATTTTCTAAGACTAAAGAAGATAGAGGATAGTTCAGTATCCTTTTGTTCCTTCTGAGTAAAGTTGATGTAGTGGCCAGACATTGCGCTGTCCCAGTTTTGATTTGTGTAGTTGGTCATATTGGGGATGGTGATCTTTCTATTAAGGATGATCAACAATGGGGAAAATAAAATAATAGTACTTATAGCCCTGAATGAGGGAAAATACTGGACGTGGGTGGTTTTTGGACCTGCTCTGCACCTGGCGAGGAAAAAGGTATCTACTACCTGGTAAATATGCAAATTGGGGGGTAGGTGCTGAGACTAGTCTATGGAGTAAAGGTTCCCGCATCCCAATAGCTAATTGTGTGGGAAAGGGGGGTTCCTCTTAGGGGACTTTAAAGGGAACTTTACTCTGTGTGAGGGGGTTAGCTTGGCAGCGGGTGTGTGTGACCCCCGGGATGGGCTCCCCACACAAAAACAGGCCCAGCAAACGGAGGTTGTGGTTTTCAAAATCAAAAAAAAAGGTGCGGTTTATTTTCTATTTACAGTGACAAAACACAGCAAAGCAAAAGAAACATAACCAAAATAAATCCTGGTCAAGTTGACCTCTGACTAAACATACAGGTTTCCTAACTAACAACTGGGATCAGCCTAGTGCTGTCCTAGTCCCTAAGTCCCTGGTTTAGTAAAAGTCCAAACAAATAGCCACACAGGCTTTGCCTCACCGCACAGGGGTTCACTCTCCCTAGACAGTCCACACAGGTCTGGTTCCAGGCATGAGCTAACATCTAATGAAGCTGGGAGTTCTTATAGAGGCCTACATGAGCTGACAAGCTTCAGCTGGCCTCATCAACTCCCTGTCTGTACGACGCCCAGCCCTCTCCCTAGAGGTATGAGTCATCCATGAGCCCACTAGCCTTATACAACTCTCCACCTAGTTGTATAAGTCGGCGTAAAGCCTGAATCTGGGCGAAATATATCTACCCCCCTGGATGCAACCAGGTGACTTTACCTTCCTGCTGTCACATACCCCCCCCCTCTTGTTTTAACCTCGGGGTTGGAACACTAGCAATCAGGCATTCATGTACTCGAGACAAAGCATCCACATTCCCCATTTGAACGCCAGGGCGATGCTTTACTGTGAAGTTGAATTCCTGGAGGGCCAGGAACCACCTATTCACTCTTCTATTTGTTTCCTTGTTTTGAGCCATCCACTTTAACGGAGCGTGATCCGTAACCATGTCAAAGTGCCTACCTAGCAGGTAGTACCGAAGGGAATCTAGAGCCCACTTCACCGCTAAACACTCCTTTTCAACGGTGGCGTAATTTACCTCATGGGACTTCAACTTCCTGCTGAGGTAAATGACTGGGTGCTCTTCCCCGTTCCAGACCTGGGACAATACTGCTCCTAACCCCACATCTGACGCATCACTTTGTACGACAAAGTCTTTAGAGAAGTCGGGTGAGTACAACACTGGCTGGCTACATAAGGCTTGTTTCAAGAATTGGAATGCTGCCTCAGCCTCGGGGGTCCATTTAATCATGACCGACCCTTTCCCCTTCGTTAGGTTGGTTAGGGGCACAGCCTTAGAGGCAAAGTGGGGAATGAATCGCCGATAATACCCAGCGATTCCCAGAAAGGCTCGTACCTGCTTCTTGCTGTTGGGACGTGGCCAACTCTGGATGGCCTCGACTTTGTTGAGTTGGGGTTTTATTACTCCCCTCCCAATGGTGTACCCAAGATATTTGGCCTCCTCCTGCCCAATGGTACACTTCTTGGGGTTAGCCGTAAACCCCGCTTCCCGAACAGAGTCCAGGACTGCTTGCACTTTTGGCAGATGTGAGGCCCAATCTGTGCTATGGACAATTACGTCATCCAGGTAAGCCGCAGCATACTTCCGATGGGGCCTCAGCATCTGGTCCATTTTCCGCTGGAATGTGGCCGGCGCATTCTGTAACCCGAACGGCATTCTTTTATATTGGAACGCCCCGTCTGGGGTTACAAATGCGGTTTTCTCTTTGGCCAATTTGGCCAGGGGGATTTGCCAATACCCTTTTGTGAGGTCAAGAGTCGTCATGTATCGGGCTGTTCCCAGCCGGTCGATCAACTCATCTATACGTGGCATGGGGTAGGTGTCAAATTTTGTAACTTTGTTCAACTGACGAAAATCGTTACAAAATCGCCAGCTCCCATCCGGTTTAGGCACCAACACAATGGGACTAGACCAATCACTTTGGGACTCCTCTATCACCCCTAAGTTCAGCATTTTCTGTACTTCCTCCCGTATTGCCTCCCGTCGGGCCTCTGGGATCCGATAGGGTTTTAACTTCACCCTTTCACCGGGCGGGGTAATGATGTCATGCTCTACCCCAGATGTTTGTCCCGGCAGCTCAGAGAATACCTCCTTGTTGCGAAGCACAAACTCCTTAACCTCCTGTTGTTGGGGTTGTGACAAGGTGGCTGCTATTCCAACCTCAGGAATCACGCAACCAGTTTGAGCTGGTGACCAAGTGTCTGCGACTAGGGACTCTCTATCCCTCCAGGCTTTCAACAGATTAACGTGATAGATCTGTTCGGGCTTTCGCCTTCCTGGTTGTCTGACCTTGTAATTCACTTCGCTCACTTTTTCCATTATCTCGTAGGGGCCTTGCCATTTGGCAAGGAATTTACTTTCAACCGTAGGGACAAGTACCAGTATCCTATCCCCCGGGGAAAAGGTACGGGTCTTGGCTCCACGGTTGTACACTCTCTGCTGTGCTAACTGCGCTTGGGCCAAATGTTCCTTCACGATGGGCATTACCTGTGCAATTCGGTCTTGCATCAGGGCGACATGCTCAATCACACTCCTGTGGGGAGAACTCTCACTTTCCCAAGTTTCCTTGGCAATATCCAACAGCCCTCTTGGGTGTCTCCCATACAGTAACTCAAAGGGGGAGAATCCCGTAGAGGATTGGGGCACCTCCCTAATAGCAAACATCAGATAAGGAAGTAGACAGTCCCAATCCTTTCCATCTCTATCCACCACTTTCTTCAACATTTGCTTTAGGGTTTTGTTGAATCTTTCAACCAGCCCATCGGTTTGGGGGTGATACACAGATGTACGTAATTGCGTCACTTTGAACAATTTACACAGCTCCTTCATAACCCGGGACATAAAGGGTGTACCTTGGTCCGTAAGCAGTTCTTTACAAATACCCACCCGGCTAAAAACAAGAGATAGCTCTTTGGCTATGGTTTTGGCCGAGGTATTTCTGAGAGGGATCGCTTCTGGATAACGGGTGGCATAGTCCATTATAACCAATATGTACTGGTGCCCCCTAGCGGACTTGATTATAGGACCTACCAAATCCATGGCGATCCTCTCAAACGGGACCTCAATGATGGGTAGAGGGACCAGCGGGCTACGGAAATGTGGCATCGGGGCCGACCTCTGACACACAGGGCAGGAGGAACAATAATTTTCTATGTCCTTTATCACCCCCGGCCAATAGAATCTCTGTAATACCCTCTCTCGGGTTTTCTCTGTCCCCAGATGACCTCCAAGAATGTGCCCATGGGCCAACTCCAACACCAACTTCCTGTAAGGTTTGGGCACCACAAGCTGCTCAACGGTTTCTTCTGCCCTTTTTGCCACCCGATACAGTAGGTCCTTCTCTACGCTGAAGTATGGGTAAGTGCAGGTATTATCTGGGTTCACTAACTCGCCATCTATTTTCACTACGTTTTCCCGTGCCTTTATTAGGGCGGGGTCTTTCAACTGTTCTGTGGCAAAGTTTTCCCTGTGAACCTCAAGATCAGAAAACTCCACAGACGGTAGGTTTTCGTCTGAGGAGGTGGGCTCCTCTCCAGTTTCTTGAGTCTCCCCTGCCAATACTGATAAGGGAAATTCCGGAGAGTCCTCACCACTCTCAGGGGAGTTCTGGCTATCCCATTCCTGGTACATAGGGGCACCAGTGGGGGGCTCAGGGTCATCCCACAGTTCCCAGAACTTCGGAAAATCCCTTCCCACAATGGCGTCATGCGGTAACTGAGATACTAAGCCCACTGGATGAGAGAGGGTACCTTTGGGGGTCTCGAAACACACTGTAGTCACTGGATACTCTCGGGTGTCCCCATGCACACAAATAACAGCTACCTTGCTATTCCCAGAGACCTCTGTTTTAACTAACTCAGCCTTTATCAGGGTCACAAGGCTACCTGAATCCAGCAATACCACAACATTTCTACCATTAACACACATTTTGCATAAATGTTTCTCAGTTCCTCGAATGGCAGTGCATGCGACTGTCGCACACAGCGACTGACGTCTGCCCATCAGAAAGTCACACTGCATGGGTTCCTCCACAACCGGGCAATTGGCTGCAATATGTCCCGCTTGCCGGCAGCGGTAGCAAACGATCCTTCTTGCCGCCTCTTGAGCCGCTGATTTCCCAGGCTGTTCTCGCCAAACTTGGGGTAGAGCTCCCACCCTCTCACTCTCTCCACCCTCACTCCTTGGAATCCTCTTATCCGCCCCTGGGGATGGTCTGGTCTTAGGGTGGAAAGTCCGAGTGTCTCTGGAAGAGGCCGTCAGGTTCTCTGTAGCCAAGTATTTCTCCACACGATCCACAAGACCATCGGCCGTCTCTGGGTCTCCATGGCTTACCCACTTTTGGATGGCAGTAGGAAGAGCTCTCAAAAACCGATCCATTACAACACGTTCCACAATCTTTGGTGCGGACAAAGTCTCTGGCTGTAGCCACTTTCTGCTCAGGTGAATGAGATCATACATTTGAGACCTGGGGGGTTTTCCAAGCTGGAAAGTCCAGTTATGCACACGCTGAGCCCGGACAGCCTGGGTGACACCCAGCCTTGCCAATATTTCAGCTTTTAGCATCACATAGTCTTTTGCTTGGTCAGGCTCTAGGTCATAGTAAGCCTTCTGCGATTCACCAGTTAACAGAGGAGCCACCAGTCCAGCCCACTGCTCCTCAGGCCACTTTTCTCTTTCAGCAGTCCTTTCAAATGTGGTCAAAAATACCTCTGGATCATCCTCTCCAGTCATTTTTGTCAATAAACGACTCACCCCAAAGGACGCGGTATTAGTGGGACGGCTTTCCTCACTGGTCTGCGGACGTTGCTGCATTACTGCTTCCATTTGTTGTAGTCTCTGCTCTTGCTTCTGTAACAGGTCTATGAAGCGGGCCTCAGATTGCTGCTGGGCTTGTTGCTGAGCTTCCAGACTCTGTTGGTGAGCTTGCTGCTGGGCTGCGAAGTTCTGTTGATGAGCTGCAAGGCTCTTTTGCAAACCTGCATTTGTCTGCTGTTGATTGGCATTTGCTAGAGCCAGCTGCTTCAGTATCTCCTCCATGCTGGCTTAAAAAAAAACTGCCACTGGTTCTCCACCAACTGTGAGGGGGTTAGCTTGGCAGCGGGTGTGTGTGACCCCCGGGATGGGCTCCCCACACAAAAACAGGCCCAGCAAACGGAGGTTGTGTTTTTCAAAATCAAAAAAAAAGGTGCGGT
Organism: Rana muscosa; assembly: GCA_029206835.1. Taxonomy (NCBI): domain Eukaryota; kingdom Metazoa; phylum Chordata; class Amphibia; order Anura; family Ranidae; genus Rana; species Rana muscosa. The sequence goes on from CM055116.1 coordinate 476,391,970, forward strand.
TTATTTTCTATTTACAGTGACAAAACACAGCAAAGCAAAAGAAACATAACCAAAATAAATCCTGGTCAAGTTGACCTCTGACTAAACATACAGGTTTCCTAACTAACAACTGGGATCAGCCTAGTGCTGTCCTAGTCCCTAAGTCCCTGGTTTAGTAAAAGTCCAAACAAATAGCCACACAGGCTTTGCCTCACCGCACAGGGGTTCACTCTCCCTAGACAGTCCACACAGGTCTGGTTCCAGGCATGAGCTAACATCTAATGAAGCTGGGAGTTCTTATAGAGGCCTACATGAGCTGACAAGCTTCAGCTGGCCTCATCAACTCCCTGTCTGTACGACGCCCAGCCCTCTCCCTAGAGGTATGAGTCATCCATGAGCCCACTAGCCTTATACAACTCTCCACCTAGTTGTATAAGTCGGCGTAAAGCCTGAATCTGGGCGAAATATATCTACCCCCCTGGATGCAACCAGGTGACTTTACCTTCCTGCTGTCACATACCCCCCCCCCCTCTTGTTTTAACCTCGGGGTTGGAACACTAGCAATCAGGCATTCATGTACTCGAGACAAAGCATCCACATTCCCCATTTGAACGCCAGGGCGATGCTTTACTGTGAAGTTGAATTCCTGGAGGGCCAGGAACCACCTATTCACTCTTCTATTTGTTTCCTTGTTTTGAGCCATCCACTTTAACGGAGCGTGATCCGTAACCATGTCAAAGTGCCTACCTAGCAGGTAGTACCGAAGGGAATCTAGAGCCCACTTCACCGCTAAACACTCCTTTTCAACGGTGGCGTAATTTACCTCATGGGACTTCAACTTCCTGCTGAGGTAAATGACTGGGTGCTCTTCCCCGTTCCAGACCTGGGACAATACTGCTCCTAACCCCACATCTGACGCATCACTTTGTACGACAAAGTCTTTAGAGAAGTCGGGTGAGTACAACACTGGCTGGCTACATAAGGCTTGTTTCAAGAATTGGAATGCTGCCTCAGCCTCGGGGGTCCATTTAATCATGACCGACCCTTTCCCCTTCGTTAGGTTGGTTAGGGGCACAGCCTTAGAGGCAAAGTGGGGAATGAATCGCCGATAATACCCAGCGATTCCCAGAAAGGCTCGTACCTGCTTCTTGCTGTTGGGACGTGGCCAACTCTGGATGGCCTCGACTTTGTTGAGTTGGGGTTTTATTACTCCCCTCCCAATGGTGTACCCAAGATATTTGGCCTCCTCCTGCCCAATGGTACACTTCTTGGGGTTAGCCGTAAACCCCGCTTCCCGAACAGAGTCCAGGACTGCTTGCACTTTTGGCAGATGTGAGGCCCAATCTGTGCTATGGACAATTACGTCATCCAGGTAAGCCGCAGCATACTTCCGATGGGGCCTCAGCATCTGGTCCATTTTCCGCTGGAATGTGGCCGGCGCATTCTGTAACCCGAACGGCATTCTTTTATATTGGAACGCCCCGTCTGGGGTTACAAATGCGGTTTTCTCTTTGGCCAATTTGGCCAGGGGGATTTGCCAATACCCTTTTGTGAGGTCAAGAGTCGTCATGTATCGGGCTGTTCCCAGCCGGTCGATCAACTCATCTATACGTGGCATGGGGTAGGTGTCAAATTTTGTAACTTTGTTCAACTGACGAAAATCGTTACAAAATCGCCAGCTCCCATCCGGTTTAGGCACCAACACAATGGGACTAGACCAATCACTTTGGGACTCCTCTATCACCCCTAAGTTCAGCATTTTCTGTACTTCCTCCCGTATTGCCTCCCGTCGGGCCTCTGGGATCCGATAGGGTTTTAACTTCACCCTTTCACCGGGCGGGGTAATGATGTCATGCTCTACCCCAGATGTTTGTCCCGGCAGCTCAGAGAATACCTCCTTGTTGCGAAGCACAAACTCCTTAACCTCCTGTTGTTGGGGTTGTGACAAGGTGGCTGCTATTCCAACCTCAGGAATCACGCAACCAGTTTGAGCTGGTGACCAAGTGTCTGCGACTAGGGACTCTCTATCCCTCCAGGCTTTCAACAGATTAACGTGATAGATCTGTTCGGGCTTTCGCCTTCCTGGTTGTCTGACCTTGTAATTCACTTCGCTCACTTTTTCCATTATCTCGTAGGGGCCTTGCCATTTGGCAAGGAATTTACTTTCAACCGTAGGGACAAGTACCAGTATCCTATCCCCCGGGGAAAAGGTACGGGTCTTGGCTCCACGGTTGTACACTCTCTGCTGTGCTAACTGCGCTTGGGCCAAATGTTCCTTCACGATGGGCATTACCTGTGCAATTCGGTCTTGCATCAGGGCGACATGCTCAATCACACTCCTGTGGGGAGAACTCTCACTTTCCCAAGTTTCCTTGGCAATATCCAACAGCCCTCTTGGGTGTCTCCCATACAGTAACTCAAAGGGGGAGAATCCCGTAGAGGATTGGGGCACCTCCCTAATAGCAAACATCAGATAAGGAAGTAGACAGTCCCAATCCTTTCCATCTCTATCCACCACTTTCTTCAACATTTGCTTTAGGGTTTTGTTGAATCTTTCAACCAGCCCATCGGTTTGGGGGTGATACACAGATGTACGTAATTGCGTCACTTTGAACAATTTACACAGCTCCTTCATAACCCGGGACATAAAGGGTGTACCTTGGTCCGTAAGCAGTTCTTTACAAATACCCACCCGGCTAAAAACAAGAGATAGCTCTTTGGCTATGGTTTTGGCCGAGGTATTTCTGAGAGGGATCGCTTCTGGATAACGGGTGGCATAGTCCATTATAACCAATATGTACTGGTGCCCCCTAGCGGACTTGATTATAGGACCTACCAAATCCATGGCGATCCTCTCAAACGGGACCTCAATGATGGGTAGAGGGACCAGCGGGCTACGGAAATGTGGCATCGGGGCCGACCTCTGACACACAGGGCAGGAGGAACAATAATTTTCTATGTCCTTTATCACCCCCGGCCAATAGAATCTCTGTAATACCCTCTCTCGGGTTTTCTCTGTCCCCAGATGACCTCCAAGAATGTGCCCATGGGCCAACTCCAACACCAACTTCCTGTAAGGTTTGGGCACCACAAGCTGCTCAACGGTTTCTTCTGCCCTTTTTGCCACCCGATACAGTAGGTCCTTCTCTACGCTGAAGTATGGGTAAGTGCAGGTATTATCTGGGTTCACTAACTCGCCATCTATTTTCACTACGTTTTCCCGTGCCTTTATTAGGGCGGGGTCTTTCAACTGTTCTGTGGCAAAGTTTTCCCTGTGAACCTCAAGATCAGAAAACTCCACAGACGGTAGGTTTTCGTCTGAGGAGGTGGGCTCCTCTCCAGTTTCTTGAGTCTCCCCTGCCAATACTGATAAGGGAAATTCCGGAGAGTCCTCACCACTCTCAGGGGAGTTCTGGCTATCCCATTCCTGGTACATAGGGGCACCAGTGGGGGGCTCAGGGTCATCCCACAGTTCCCAGAACTTCGGAAAATCCCTTCCCACAATGGCGTCATGCGGTAACTGAGATACTAAGCCCACTGGATGAGAGAGGGTACCTTTGGGGGTCTCGAAACACACTGTAGTCACTGGATACTCTCGGGTGTCCCCATGCACACAAATAACAGCTACCTTGCTATTCCCAGAGACCTCTGTTTTAACTAACTCAGCCTTTATCAGGGTCACAAGGCTACCTGAATCCAGCAATACCACAACATTTCTACCATTAACACACATTTTGCATAAATGTTTCTCAGTTCCTCGAATGGCAGTGCATGCGACTGTCGCACACAGCGACTGACGTCTGCCCATCAGAAAGTCACACTGCATGGGTTCCTCCACAACCGGGCAATTGGCTGCAATATGTCCCGCTTGCCGGCAGCGGTAGCAAACGATCCTTCTTGCCGCCTCTTGAGCCGCTGATTTCCCAGGCTGTTCTCGCCAAACTTGGGGTAGAGCTCCCACCCTCTCACTCTCTCCACCCTCACCCCTTGGAATCCTCTTATCCGCCCCTGGGGATGGTCTGGTCTTAGGGTGGAAAGTCCGAGTGTCTCTGGAAGAGGCCGTCAGGTTCTCTGTAGCCAAGTATTTCTCCACACGATCCACAAGACCATCGGCCGTCTCTGGGTCTCCATGGCTTACCCACTTTTGGATGGCAGTAGGAAGAGCTCTCAAAAACCGATCCATTACAACACGTTCCACAATCTTTGGTGCGGACAAAGTCTCTGGCTGTAGCCACTTTCTGCTCAGGTGAATGAGATCATACATTTGAGACCTGGGGGGTTTTCCAAGCTGGAAAGTCCAGTTATGCACACGCTGAGCCCGGACAGCCTGGGTGACACCCAGCCTTGCCAATATTTCAGCTTTTAGCATCACATAGTCTTTTGCTTGGTCAGGCTCTAGGTCATAGTAAGCCTTCTGCGATTCACCAGTTAACAGAGGAGCCACCAGTCCAGCCCACTGCTCCTCAGGCCACTTTTCTCTTTCAGCAGTCCTTTCAAATGTGGTCAAAAATACCTCTGGATCATCCTCTCCAGTCATTTTTGTCAATAAACGACTCACCCCAAAGGACGCGGTATTAGTGGGACGGCTTTCCTCACTGGTCTGCGGACGTTGCTGCATTACTGCTTCCATTTGTTGTAGTCTCTGCTCTTGCTTCTGTAACAGGTCTATGAAGTGGGCCTCAGATTGCTGCTGGGCTTGTTGCTGAGCTTCCAGACTCTGTTGGTGAGCTTGCTGCTGGGCTGCGAAGTTCTGTTGATGAGCTGCAAGGCTCTTTTGCAAACCTGCATTTGTCTGCTGTTGATTGGCATTTGCTAGAGCCAGCTGCTTCAGTATCTCCTCCATGCTGGCTTAAAAAAAAACTGCCACTGGTTCTCCACCAACTGTGAGGGGGTTAGCTTGGCAGCGGGTGTGTGTGACCCCCGGGATGGGCTCCCCACACAAAAACAGGCCCAGCAAACGGAGGTTGTGTTTTTCAAAATCAAAAAAAAAGGTGCGGTTTATTTTCTATTTACAGTGACAAAACACAGCAAAGCAAAAGAAACATAACCAAAATAAATCCTGGTCAAGTTGACCTCTGACTAAACATACAGGTTTCCTAACTAACAACTGGGATCAGCCTAGTGCTGTCCTAGTCCCTAAGTCCCTGGTTTAGTAAAAGTCCAAACAAATAGCCACACAGGCTTTGCCTCACCGCACAGGGGTTCACTCTCCCTAGACAGTCCACACAGGTCTGGTTCCAGGCATGAGCTAACATCTAATGAAGCTGGGAGTTCTTATAGAGGCCTACATGAGCTGACAAGCTTCAGCTGGCCTCATCAACTCCCTGTCTGTACGACGCCCAGCCCTCTCCCTAGAGGTATGAGTCATCCATGAGCCCACTAGCCTTATACAACTCTCCACCTAGTTGTATAAGTCGGCGTAAAGCCTGAATCTGGGCGAAATATATATACCCCCCTGGATGCAACCAGGTGACTTTACCTTCCTGCTGTCACATCTGATAATAAGTGCGTAGTACGTCAATGGAAAGTACAAAGTTATTTTATTCCCACCAGGGTGGTGAAAATAAGTAAGATTGTTTTACAAGAAATAAAGGGGTTTGAACATGGGAGGGATGCTAACACAACAAACCATATGATACATGAAATACTAATACAATCAGGGACACCATGTAGTTACAAAAAACATAATGGTGAAAGCCGACGCGTTTCGAAAATTTACAGTTATTTTCTTCTTCAGGGAGATGATTGTGTCAAAAAGCAGGCATGTTAGTATGTCTAGAAAATGAGAAAAGACATTAATGAACAACAAATTATACATCAGGGGGGGTAGGTGTATATTGACATTGTTCATATATTGAAATGCTGCTGACCATGTATATAAACTTGGGGATCATAATGTTGCATCCATGGGGAGGGGATGGAAAGACATAAAATCAGAAAAACACCAGGGGAGAAAAACCTCTTGTTCCAGAAGGGCCAGGTCCCACCGGCGTCCAGTGCCCAGGGATTCACCCAGGATGGTGCGCTCACACATCAACCCCAGCAGAGAGGAGGCTCCCCAGCAAGGGGCACGTGGCGCTCAAAGGTCAGAGACCAGTGTGTGGAGTCTGCACTGTGGAGCGGAGAACAAAAGAGTAGATTGGTATAGACAAAATATCTACAGGCGTCTGCTGTAATGAAAGAGCACTATAGGGTAAACTATGAACCTGTGTGTCCAAAAGAAGAGACACATTAAAGTCCATAGGGTGGTGATAGCTGTACCTGTGGGCTGATCCAAAAGTGGGAGGCTTGCCGTCATGCACTGATTCCTGATGCTGAGGGATTTTTGAAGGAGCTAGGTTGATGGGTCACCTCCGTTTCAAGTATTGATCGATGGACCATTGGGGTGGAGGGAGGGGGTTGATTTACAGGGTAGATGTGTACCCCCTACCGACGGTACTCATCAATGTGGTTGGGGGAGACGGAAAAAACCTTGGCCTGTGTGCAAATAATGGTAAGGGATGTAATGGGTTAACAAGGGTTTGTCAGGCCTGTGTAAAAGGCTTGTACTAAAATAATGGGTACTAGGGGTAAGAACAGATAGACTTTCACCTGAGTAGCACTACCCCACTCTAAGAGGGGGGGGGGTGAGAAGACATGATGTGCTTACAAATGATCACATAGTAATATAGAGTAAAATAGGTGATGGGCAATGGATGCTGATACTAGGTTGAAAATACAAGGTGGGCCAAAATGAATGCAGGCAGGTGGAGTACGGAGCAGGCACTAGGCAGCGGGAGACAGTGAAAAAATGACAGAGCAAAAAAAGGGGTTTACAGGGATTACCTTGGACAGGATCAGGGAGACATGCAGGCAGCACAGCAGCGTCTGTTGGAATGCGATCAGCTGGTGATGTGGGGCCAGCTGCGAGCAGTGTCTCATTTAAGGTTAGAGTGCGGGGGGGTGGGGGTCGCGCTAGCCAATCAGGCACAAGCCTAGCAGGTGATGCACAGCCGTGCCTGATGTGCGCGCCCCTCGGGCCTTCGACGCGCGCACCCGCCCCCTATTGCCGTGCCGGTCACCATGGAGATGGGACGCAACCATGGGAGGCATTGACAAGCGCGCGCCCGACGTCATGCTGACGTCAGGCGCACGAGGCTGGGGGCGTGGACCCGCGCCGGTGACCCGCGGCGCAGAGGGTGGTGGAACGCAGCCGAGGAAAAACTCCGGCCAGTCCCTCCCACCTAGGAGGAGGTGCCGCCCATGCAACTGACGCATGTGACGGCCCCCCTGCGCCGAGTGGGGGGACGCCGGAGGGGAAGGAGGTGGCGCACAGAATGAGATGCCCAGGCACTCGGGCGCACATGGGAGACTGCCCGATGGCAGAAGGACAAGAGGTTTATGCAAAGTGAGGCAAGTGCCAGAGGATAAAGGGCACACAACAATGCTTTACTCAGAGCAAGGGGAAACATACAATTTAAAAACAGAAAACATTGGTTTGGACAAAAGGAACAATAAAAGCCAAAAGGGTAAGATTATGGAGTATCGAAAAGAAGATATAGGTATATGGCAAATCTTCAACATGCACGTATTGTGAGGGGGTTAACTCGGTAGCGGGTGTGTGTGACCCCCTGGTTGGGCTCCCCACACAAAAACAGGGCCAGCAGACGGAGGTTGTGGTTTTCAAAATCAAAAGGTGCGGTTTATTTCTCTATGTACAGTGACAAAAACACAGCAAAGCCAAAAAGAAACATAAACAAAATAAATCCTGGTCAGCTTGACCTCTGACTAAACATGCAGGTTTCCTAACTAACAACTGGGATCAGCCTGGTGCTGTCCTAGTCCCTAAGTCCCTGGTTTAGTCAATGTCCAAACAAATAGCCACACAGGCTTTTTCTCACCGCACAGGGGTTCACTCTCCCTAGACAGTCCACACAGGTCTGGTTCCAGGCATGAGCAAACACCTAATGAATCTGGGAGTTTTTATAAAGGCCTTAAATGAGCTGACAAGCTTCAGCTGGTCTCATCAACTCCCTGCCTGCACGACGCCCAGCCCTCTCTCTAGAGGTATGAGTCATCCATGAGCCCACTAGCCTCAGCTGGGCTTCATCAACTCCCTCCCTAGTTGTATAAGTCGGCATAAAGCCTGAATCTGGGAGAAATATATCTACCCCCCTGGATGCAACCAGGTGACTTTACCTTCCTGCTGTCACATACCCCCCCCTCTTGTTTTAACCTTGGGGTTGGAACACCAGCAATCAGGCATTCATGTACTCGAGACAAAGCATCCACATTCCCCATTTGAACGCCAGGGCGCTGCTTTACTGTGAAGTTAAATTCCTGTAGGGCCAGGAACCACCTATTCACTCTTCTATTTGTCTCCTTGTTTTGAGCCATCCACTTTAACGGAGCGTGATCCGTAACCATGTCAAAGTGCCTACCTAGCAGATAGTACCGAAGGGAATCTAGAGCCCACTTCACCGCTAAACACTCCTTTTCAACCGTGGCGTAATTTACCTCATGGGACTTCAACTTCCTGCTGAGGTAAATGACTGGGTGCTCTTCCCCGTTCCAGACCTGGGACAATACTGCTCCTAACCCCACATCTGACGCATCACTTTGTACGACAAAGTCTTTAGAGAAGTCGGGTGAGTACAACACTGGCTGGCTACATAAGGCTTGTTTCAAGAATTGGAATGCTGCCTCAGCCTCGGGGGTCCATTTAATCATGCCCGACACTTTCCCTTTCGTCAGGTTGGTTAGGGGCACAGCCTTAGAAGCAAAGTGGGGAATGAAGCGCCGATAATAACCCGCGATTCCCAGAAAGGCCCGTACCTGCTTCTTGCTGTTGGGACGTGGCCAACTCTGGATGGCCTCGACCTTGTTGAGTTGAGGTTTTATCACTCCCCTGCCAATGGTGTACCCAAGATATTTGGCCTCCTCCTGCCCAATGGTACACTTCTTGGGGTTAGCCGTAAACCCCGCTTCCCGGATAGAGTCTAGGACTGCTTGCACTTTTGGCAGATGTGAGGCCCAATCTGTGCTATGGACAATTACGTCATCCAGGTAAGCCGCAGCATACTTCCGATGGGGCCTCAGTATCTGGTCCATTTTCCGCTGGAATGTGGCCGGCGCATTCTGTAACCCGAACGGCATTCTCTTATATTGGAACGCCCCGTCTGGGGTTACAAATGCGGTTTTCTCTTTGGCCGACTTGGCCAGGGGAATTTGCCAATACCCTTTTGTGAGGTCAAGAGTCGTCATGTATCAGGCTGTTCCCAGCCGGTCGATCAACTCATCTATACGTGGCATGGGGTAGGTGTCAAATTTTGTAACTTTGTTCAACTGACGAAAATCGTTACAAAATCGCCAGCTCCCATCCGGTTTAGGCACCAACACAATGGGACTAGACCAATCACTTTGGGACTCCTCTATCACCCCTAAGTTCAGCATTTTCTGTACTTCCTCCCGTATTGCCTCCCGTCGGGCCTCTGGGATCCGATAGGGTTTTAACTTCACCCTTTCACTGGGCGGGGTAATAATATCATGCTCTACCCCAGATGTTTGTCCCGGCAGCTCAGAGAACACCTCCTTGTTGCGAAGCACAAACTCCTTAACCTCCTGTTGTTGGGGTTGTGACAAGGTGGCTGCTATTCCAACCTCCGGAATCACGCAACCAGTTGGAGCTGGTGACCAAGTTTCTGCGACTAGGGACTCTCTATCCCTCCAGGCTTTCAACAGATTAACGTGATATATCTGTTCGGGCTTTCGCCTTCCTGGTTGTCTGACCTTGTAATTCACTTCGCTCACTTTTTCCATTATCTCGTAGGGGCCTTGCCATTTGGCAAGGAATTTACTTTCAACCGTAGGGACAAGTACCAATATCCTATCCCCCGGGGAAAAGGTACGGGTCTTGGCTCCACGGTTGTACACTCTCTGCTGTGCCAACTGCGCTTGGGCCAAATGTTCCTTCACGATGGGCATTACCTGTGCAATTCGATCTTGCATCAGGGCGACATGCTCAATCACACTCCTGTGGGGAGAACTCTCACTTTCCCAAGTTTCCTTGGCAATATCCAACAGCCCTCTTGGGTGTCTCCCATACAGTAACTCAAAGGGGGAGAATCCCGTAGAGGATTGGGGCACCTCCCTAATAGCAAACAACAAATAAGGAAGTAGACAGTCCCAATCCTTTCCATCTCTATCCACCACTTTCTTCAACATTTGTTTTAGGGTTTTGTTGAATCTTTCAACCAGCCCATCGGTTTGGGGGTGATACACAGATGTACGCAATTGCGTCACTTTGAACAATTTACACAGCTCTTTCATAACCCGGGACATAAAGGGTGTACCTTGGTCCGTAAGCAGTTCTTTACAAATACCCACCCGGCTAAAAACAAGAGATAGCTCTTTGGCTATGGTTTTGGCCGAGGTATTTCTGAGAGGGATCGCTTCTGGATAACGGGTGGCATAGTCCATTATAACCAATATGTACTGGTGCCCCCTAGCGGACTTGATTATAGGACCTACCAAATCCATTGCGATTCTCTCAAACGGGACCTCAATGATGGGTAGAGGGACCAGCGGGCTACGGAAATGTGGCATCGGGGCCGACCTCTGACACACAGGGCAGGAGGAACAATAATTTTCTATGTCCTTCATCACCCCAGGCCAATAGAATCTCTGTAATACCCTCTCTCGGGTTTTCTCTGTCCCCAGATGACCTCCAAGAATGTGCCCATGGGCCAACTCCAACACCAACTTCCTGTAAGGTTTGGGCACCACAAGCTGCTCAACGGTTTCTTCTGCCCTTTTTGCCACCCGATACAGTAGGTCCTTCTCTACGCTGAAGTATGGGTAAGTGCAGGTATTATCTGGGTTCACTAACTCGCCATCTATTTCCACTATGTTTTCCCGTGCCTTTATTAGGGCGGGGTCTTTTAACTGTTCTGTGGCAAAATTTTCCCTGTGAACCTCCAGATCAGAAAACTCCACAGACGGTAGGTTTTCGTCTGAGGAGGTGGGCTCCTCTCCAGTTTCTTGAGTCTCCCCTGCCAATACTGACAAGGGAAATTCTGGAGAGTCCTCACCACTCTCAGAGGAGTTCTGGCTATCACATTCCTGGTACATAGGGGCACCAGTGGGGGGCTCAGGATCATCCCACAGTTCCCAGAACTTCGGAAAATCCCTTCCCACAATGGCATCATGCGGTAATTGAGATACTAACCCCACTGGATGAGAGAGGGTACCTTTGGGGGTCTCGAAACACACTGTAGTCACTGGATACTCTCGGGTGTCCCCATGCACACAAATAACAGCTACCTTGCTATTCCCAGAGACCTCTGTTTTAACTAATTCAGCCTTTATCAGGGTCACAAGGCTACCTGAATCCAGCAATACCACAACATTTCTACCATTAATACACATTTTGCATAAATGTTTCTCAGTTCCCCGAATGGCAGTGCATGCGACTGTCGCACACAGCGACTGACGTCGGTCCGTCAGAAAGTCACATTGCATGGGTTCCTCCACAACCGGGCAATTTGCTGCAATATGTCCCGCTTGCCGGCAGCGGTAGCAAACAATCCTTTTGGCTGCCTCTTGAGCCCCTGACTTCCCAGGCTGTTCTCGCCAAACTTTGGGTAGAGCTCCCACCCTCTCGCTCTCTCCACCCTCACCCCTTGGAATCCTCTTATCCGCCCCTGGGGATGGTCTGGTCTTAGGGTGGAAAGTCCGAGAGTCTCTGGAAGAGGCCGTCAGGTTCTCTGTAGCCAAGTATTTCTCTACACGATCCACAAGACCACCGGCCGTCTCTGGGTCTCCATGGCTTACCCACTTTTGGATGGCAGTAGGAAGAGCTCTCAAAAACCGATCCATTACAACACGTTCCACAATCTCTGGTGCGGACAAAGTCTCTGGCTGTAGCCACTTCCTGCTCAGGTGAATGAGATCATACATTTGAGACCTGGGGGGTTTTCCAAGCTGGAAAGTCCAGTTATGCACACGCTGAGCCCGGACAGCCAGGGTGACACCCAGCCTTGCCAATATTTCAGCTTTTAGCATCACATAGTCTTTTGCTTGGTCAGGCTCTAGGTCATAGTAAGCCTTCTGCGATTCACCAGTTAACAGAGGAGCCACCAGTCCAGCCCACTGCTCCTCAGGCCACTTTTCTCTTTCAGCAGTCCTTTCAAATGTGGTCAAAAATACCTCTGGATCATCCTCTCCAGTCATTTTTGTCAATAAACGACTCACCCCAAAGGACGCGGTATTAGTGGGACGGCTTTCCTCACTGGTCTGCGGACGTTGCTGCACTACTGCTTCCATTTGTTGTAGTCTCTGCTCTTGCTTCTGTAACAGGTCTAAGAAGCGGGCCTCAGATTGCTGCTGGGCTTGTTGCTGAGCTTCCAGACTCTGTTGGTGAGCTTGCTGCTGGGCTGCAAGGCTCTGTTGATGAGCTTGCTGCTGGGCTGCAAGGCTCCTTTGCAAACCTGCATTTGTCTGCTGTTGATTGGCATTTGCTAGAGCCAGCTGTTTCAGTATCTCCTCCATGCTGGCTTAAAAAAACTGCCACTGGTTCTCCACCAACTGTGAGGGGGTTAACTCGGTAGCGGGTGTGTGTGACCCCCTGGTTGGGCTCCCCACACAAAAACAGGGCCAGCAGACGGAGGTTGTGGTTTTCAAAATCAAAAGGTGCGGTTTATTTCTCTATGTACAGTGACAAAAACACAGCAAAGCCAAAAAGAAACATAAACAAAATAAATCCTGGTCAGCTTGACCTCTGACTAAACATGCAGGTTTCCTAACTAACAACTGGGATCAGCCTGGTGCTGTCCTAGTCCCTAAGTCCCTGGTTTAGTCAATGTCCAAACAAATAGCCACACAGGCTTTTTCTCACCGCACAGGGGTTCACCCTCCCTAGACAGTCCACACAGGTCTGGTTCCAGGCATGAGCAAACACCTAATGAATCTGGGAGTTTTTATAAAGGCCTTAAATGAGCTGACAAGCTTCAGCTGGTCTCATCAACTCCCTGCCTGCACGACGCCCAGCCCTCTCTCTAGAGGTATGAGTCATCCATGAGCCCACTAGCCTCAGCTGGGCTTCATCAACTCCCTCCCTAGTTGTATAAGTCGGCATAAAGCCTGAATCTGGGAGAAATATATCTACCCCCCTGGATGCAACCAGGTGACTTTACCTTCCTGCTGTCACAGTATATACAAATATACAAAGAGAGATATAAATCTAGAATAAATAGATAAATAAATGAATGAGTAAAAGACCCAAGATGAAACTAAAAACAATAATAAAAACCCAAATAACGCATGAAAACCTTGGAGAGGCTGGATGTCGATGGTGGGAGTGGGGGAATGTAGAAGGATGAGATTATGTGTCTTATTTTCTGGGATGTGTGCATAATGGGGTTTGCCCGATGGTGGTGGGTGTTGATTCCCACGCAGATTCTTGGTGGGGCTGCGTGGTGAGGGGTGGAGGAGGGGAGGGGGAAAAAAAAAAGAGATGGAGGGGGGGGGGAAGGGGGGGAGGGACACGGGGGAGGTGAAAGGGAAAGGGAAGGTAGGAAAGGGGGGGAAGGGAATGGTTGAGGTGAGGGGGGAAGGGAGGGAACAGGGAAGGGGGGGGAGAGAGATGAGTGGTTCAATGTATGTATTCAGGTTCCCATTCAGAACCACCTGATTCGAACCCCTCCAGGAACGGTCTGTATGATATGGACCGGTTGAGTCCCGGGGGGTTGGGTGGCATTAAGTCTGAAAATCCACTTTTGTTCAAGCTGTAAGAGGGTTTTGTTGATGTCGCCCCCCCTCATGCCGGTGTGTACCCTATCGATGAGCAGAAATGAAAATTTAGGGCAGATGCCCTCATGTACTTTAGTTACATGTCTGCCTAGAGGTAAGTTGGGGTTACATGTTTTCATTGCAGTGATGTGTTTGTACGCTCTGCGCCAAAATTCTTGGATTGTTTTACCAACATAGAAACACGAGCATGAAAAAATATTGACAAGGCCGTCTGACCCTTGATAGTACTCAAGGCAAGCTTCCTATCTACAGCCCACTCTAGGAAGTCCAGAATCCTACCTATTACGTACTTACGTGGATGCCATTTCTTGGCCTCACACCACGTGATGTACGCCTTCCAGATCCTATAATAGATCTGCCTGGATACCGGCTTCCTGGCATTGATCATGGTAGATACCACAGGATTAGAGAGCCCACTCTTTTTTAGAATGTGGGCTTCAATAGCCAGGCCGTCAAACCTAGGGCTGGTAAGGAAGGGTGTATATCGGTCCTTGCGAAAGCAGGTCCGGACGATGTGGGAGGGTCCAAGGACTCCCCACTGATATTTTTACAATCTCCGCGTACCATGCCCTTCGGGGCCACGCTGGAGCCACCAGAACCACCGGTTTCTTTTCTAATCGGATTCTGCGGATTAAACGCGGTAACAATTGTGGCGGTGGGAATGCATATATCAGTTTGAACTGATCCCAAGGGAACACTAGGGCATCCGAGCCGCAAGCTAGGGGATCCCTTGTGCGAGACACAAATCTGTCCACCTTTGCGTTGAATCTGGATGCTAGCAGATCTACATCCGGTGTTCCCCACCGCTGGCATATTGCCTGGAAAACCTCGGGGTGAAGAGACCATTCCCCCGGGCATAATTGCTGGCGACTTAAAAAGTCCGCTCTCCAATTTTCCACTCCTGGGATGAAAACCGCGGATATGGCTGGGACATATCTTTCTGCCCATTCCAGGATGCAATTCGCTTCCCTCTGGGCTGCACGACTCCTGGTGCCACCCTGGTGATTGATATATGCCACTGCTGTGGCATTGTCCGATTGAATTCTGACAGGGGACCCTTGGAGTTTGGATGTCCATGCTACTAGGGCATACCGGGCTGCTCGTATCTCTAAGAGATTGATGGGCAGGGCCTTCTCTGCTTCTGACCACTTGCCCTGGAGAGACCATTGCTCCAGTACTGCCCCCCGGCCTATGAGGCTGGCATCTGTAGTGACCACCTTCCAAGAAACCGGACTGAAGGGTTTCCCCTTTTCCAGATTCTGGGGCACCAACCACCAATGGAGGCTCTTGCGAACGGAAGGGGACAGGGACATTGGTTAGTCTAAAGCCTGAACTTTTTTGTTCCAGGCTGACAGTATGGCCCTCTGCAAGTTCCTTGAATGGAATTGACCGTAGGGTACTGCTTCGAATGAAGCCACCATTTTTCCCAGCAGCCTCATGCACAGGCGTATGGATGGTTTTCTTTTTTGTACCCACTAAGTGGGTCAAATCTTTCAAAGACGACACCTTCTCTGGAGGTAAGAAAATCTTTCTCTGATTTGAATCCAGTCTTAGCCCCCAAGTATTCCAGACTTTTGACTGGTTTTAGGGCTGACTTGTCTCGGTTGATAATGCAACCGTGAGATTCCAGATACTTGATTGTCTTGTGAACGACCACTTCTAGTTCTTTTCACTGAGTGGTCTATCAGCAACAAGTCGTCTAGATATGCCATTATCGTTACACCTTGTGTTCCTAGTTTGGCCAATCGTAGGGCCAGAATTTTTGTGAACACTCGTGGTGCTGTGGCCAGACCGAAAGGTAAGGCTCTGAACTGAAAATGGCGCCCTTCTACTGCAAAGCATAGAAATTTCTGGTGGGCCGGACAGATGGGAATATGCAAATAAGCATCCCTTATGTCGATCGAGGCTAACCATTCCTGCCCTTGTAGGGCGGTGGCCACCGATCGGATCGACTCCATCCGAAAAAGTCCTTATATGTAGGAACTTGTTTAGCCCTTTTATATTTAATATGGGCCTCACGTCCCCATTTGGTTTGGGGACTGTGACAAGGTTCGAGTAAAACCCGAACCCGCTTTCTTCCAAGGGAACCTTCATGATTACCCTTGGAGCAATAGTTGTTCTAGTGCCAGAATGAGGGATCCTCTCTTCTGGGGATCGCTTGGCACGTTTGACCTCATAAAATGGGCAGGAGGAATGTCTTTTAACTCCAGCCTGTATCCCAGACTTACTGCGGAGATCACCCATCTGTCTCTGATGGTGTCCCGCCAGGTCTCTGTGAACAACTGAAGTCTTCCCCTCACCCGATTGAGTGGGGGCAACCCTTCATGACTTGGGGGGAGGTTTTGTACCTCTCTTGACCCAGGGTTTCTTGTTACCCTGTGATTGTCCCTGATTTCTGCCCCCTGGATTTGACCGCGGAGGCCGTCGGAACTGTTTCACAGCCAATGTGCCAGGGACTGGAGAAGTAGGCCTCTTAAAAGAAGGACTTCTACCCTTGTTTTTAACCGGCAAGAGTGTACTTTTACCGGCAGAAGTTTTCTGGATATATTTGTCCAGATCTTCTCCAGATAAGCGTTCTCCATGAAATGGGAAGCTAATCAGCAATTTCTTACAGGGAGCTTCAGCAGACCAGTTTTTGAGCCATAGAAGCCTATGCATATGTACTACAGACAGCGTAAAGCGGGAGGCCTGTTGGATTGTATCCTTTATGGCGTCCACCGCAACACAAAGCTCTAGGTAGGTCAGCTAGGGCAAGAGCCTGCTGATCTGGTAAGTCCCTTAAGACTTGTTTCAACTGATCTTTCACTGCTTGGCAGACTCCAATCGCTGCTACTGCAGGTTGTGTCACCATGCTTGCTGTAGAGAAAGCAGATTTTAGTAAAGACTCCAATTTTTTATCTATTGGGTCTTTGAACATTGGAACATTATCTACTGGACATGTCAGTGATTTATTTACACAAGAGATGGCTGTGTCCACTGTAGGGACCCTCCATTTTTTTATGAACTTATCCTCCATGGGATAGATCACTGGAAATCTCTTGGGGGGAGTAAATATTTTATCAGGATGCTCCCAATCCTGGTAAATAAGCCCTTCCAATAAAGGGTGGATTGGGAAGGAACAGACAGTCTGGGGAGCTTTCAGCGACCCCAGCGAGGAAACAGTAGTGGTTGATGGTTCCGCCAGAGGCATTTTAAATGCTGCTCGGACCATGTTAGTCAGAGACTGAACCCATAATCTTTCAGCCTGAGATGCAGAGAAAGGTTCTTCCACTGTTGATTCCTCTATAACCGAATCAACCTCATCCTGATCCCCTTCAGGTAGGTCGATCTCTGTGTGGGACTGTTCCTCCACAAACAGGCACTCTGAAGGAGGAGACGGAGATCGGACGCGCTTTCCCTGTGACAGGGAAGCAGCGATCAAATGCTGTTAATCTCTCTTCCAATCCTCCCAGAGTTGAGGAAAAAACCTCCTCTGTTATATATACAGGAGCAGGTGGACTGGGGACAGCCGCAGTACCAGGTACTCCTGCGGGGTTCCTACGGCTACTGACCTCTGAAATTTCAGGGGAGATTGGCGCAGTACAAGCATGCCCAAAATCCTCAGAGCCCGATGGAGACCCCTTTCGCTTCTTGGAAGACTTATTTCCAGAGCGTCTGGACGAC
The DNA here is from genome assembly GCA_029206835.1 of Rana muscosa. Lineage (NCBI taxonomy): Eukaryota > Metazoa > Chordata > Amphibia > Anura > Ranidae > Rana > Rana muscosa. The sequence continues at coordinate 476,409,400 of CM055116.1, forward strand.
ATATCCTATAAGCACAAAGCTGAGGTATTCCCGTCGTCATACACCAATTTTGCTGGTAATAGTCTAACACAGTTGCTGCTATATACCAGCTGGTGTCCACTAAAGTGTCTTTCTATGGGGATGCCTGCATCAACCGCCTCTGTGTGCCACCGTTTTGTTGCTAGCTCTGCTTGCATCCAGCTGACATTTGTACTGTGTCCTTTATCCATGCTGGGACGCCTGCACATGCGCAGAAGCGCCGTGGCGCGCATCGAGCGTCATCCACCCGCCCCGCCCCTTTCCTTTCATAGGAGGCGCGTGCACGCGCCCGCGCGCGCCCGTGCACCATTTTTGAAACCAAGCAGGGACTAGGAGCCAGGGCCCTTTTTGCCGGAGGGCCTGTGCGGTGGATGAGCGCAGCAACAGGGCAGAGGAAGTGGATTCCCACAGAGAAACTTACCAACTGCCTGGATCTTTTGACTTGAAAAAACCAAAGATCCACATGACAAGAAAAATGGACCACAGCGGCCTCTAGTGGTTTAACACAGGTACAGCGGTCCTCTTTTTTTTTTTTTTTCTTGACTACTATTAAAATTTTACATTTTCCAGTAGTTACAGGCATACACAGATATTAGCGGGAATACCGTTAGGTAACAGACAGAAAGACAAATTAGGCTTGGGGGTCCCCCAATAGAACCAAGTTCCTGGGGGCCCCCACTTACCTGTTCCCCGCCGCAGGACTTTGTTTGGTCCACAGAAGCCCAAACTTCACCTATCACGGCAGGCATTGTAATTAAACCTTCAGGGACCAGGTTCCCAAGGATTCCACTCCCCTGGACCTGTATAGCACCCTGCACAGACAACATCTTGGTCGTGGGTATGACCAGAGCTCTGGATCCCAGGGTCCAGCCCTCCTAAGAGAGGCATTACAGGCAAAACCTTGCTCTTCTGTTGCAAGGCCCGGGTACCGACCGTTTAGCTATGAAGCTTTTTTGGTCGGATCCGGAACAGCTTACTAAGGCCCGTAAAAGAACCTGTACGCAAGCCCAGTGAAAACACATGTTACTTTTTGGCCAACACCTTAGACACTGGCAAAAAACTGAGGTGCTCCCGGATGGGAGGGGCTTATATAGGGGAGGGTACTTCCAGTTTTGGAAGTTGCCAGTGCCACCACCTGAAGGTATCTATATAACCCATTAGTAATGACTAAGTCGCTCTGTGTCCCGTGATGTACGAAAAAGAAATATATATATATATATCTATATGCAATTTTATTTACAGCTTTTTAATGGAGATTTCACATAACCCATAAGGCAACAAGAGGTCCCCTTTCCCTCGTGAAAATGGTAGCAGAGTGGGACCGGAGATCGACGGCTGGTGTGGAGGGGTAGCATTCCGTGGAATGTTGGGGACAGGCCGAGCTGGGGTCTTAGGCTCTGTTTGTACAGTCCACCTTGAATCCACATATTGTTCAGCTAGGGTGGCAGCTTCATCTACTGTGACTGGCCGCCGATCCTTTACCCAGTCTCTAATTTCAAGTGGGGTTTGATCGTAGAATTGTTCCATGAAGATTAGCTGGAGCGCATCTGCTATGGTAACAGCTTGGTGCCCGGTCATCCAACTCTCCGCTGCTCGGTTCATTGGATGAGCCCATTCTGTGTATGGCTCTCTCTCCTTTTGGCGGAGGTTGCGAAACCTCAAACGGTGTGCCTCTGGAGTAATGCTGAAGCGAGCCAATAGTCTTTCTTTTACCCGGTCATAGTCCTGGCTGATCTCGTCTGGGACGCCTCTGCAGCCCTTCCTGTAAGCCGGCTAACCAGGAGCGTGACTCAATCTGCTTTAATCGACATTTTAGAGCCCGCATTGCCGCTCAAACATTTGCAGGTAAACATCCATCTCATCTTCCCTGTCTTGAAACATGCGGAAGGCGGCATAGGGTAGCTTTTTGCGGGCTGCTGGAGCTTCCCGGTTGGACATAACTGATGCTCCTTGGTCCCGCTGGAGTTCAGCCATTCGCAGCTGGGACACCTCTCGTAACACTTGACTGATAACCTCATGCAGGGGGTGATTCCTATACAAGGCCAGGCGCCACTGGACGTCACACTGAAACTGCCGCCTCTGAGGTATCTGCTGGTGGGTTGCTGGCCTGGTCGATCTCCATTAGCTCTGTGATGAGAGTCGCTTTGGATTTGTTGCTGGAGACTTTTCCACAGGCTTCCAAGAGATCCTTCAAGGTGCTGCGCTTGAGTCTGACTCATAGATACTCCCCCCCCCCCCTCTAGCAACAACTTAGCAGACAACTATATAATTAACATGTTAACCACTTAACGACCGCTCACTGTATATATACGTCGGCAGAATGGCACCGACAGGCACAATCACGTAGAGTGTACGTGATTGCCTTTGTACAGTTGGGGGGTCCAATCGGACCCCCCTTCTGTACAGTGAGCGATGGCTAAGTGTCCGGGAGCGTTCCGGGATGAGGGGGCAGCCATTCGTTTCTGGCCACCCCCTCGCGATCGCTCCCGGCGAATGGAAATGCCCCCTCTGTCTGTGTCAGACAGAGGGAGCAGGAGGAAGTGATGTCATCTCTGGTGCGGCGCTCACATATACCGAGCGCCGTACAAGAGAAGATATCAGGTCAGTGCACACAACACTACACTGACACCAGGAAACATAGGGACATAAATCGCCCCCCCAGGCCCCCCCCCAGCCCCCAGTCACAGTGTCACTGATTGCAGTGACCATTTATTTAGTGATCACTGCAATCAGTGACATTTGTGACTGTAAAAGTGTCACCAAAGTTTAGTCTTAGGTCCAGTGTAGCCCCCTAACCCCCCCTAATAAAGGTTTAACCCCCTGATCACCCCCCAGATAACCCTTTCACCCCCTATCACCACTGTCGCTTAGCGATCATTTTTCTGATCGCTGTCTTAGCGTCAGTGATGCCGATCGGCAGCCAGTAATTTTTTTTAGGTTCGCCGCAGGTTTTTATAGCGTCAGGTACCCCAATATATTATCTAATAAAGGTTTAACCCCCTTGATCGCCCCCCAGGTAACCCTTTCACCCCCTATCACCACTATCACTAAGCGATCGTTTTTCTAAACGCTGTCTTAGTGTCTGTGATGCAGATCGGTAGCCGGTAATTTTTTTTAGGTTCGCCACAGGTTTTTATAGCGTCAGGTACCCCAATATATTATCTAATAAAGGTTTAACCCCCTTGATCGCCCCCCAGGTAACCCTTTCACCCCCTATCACCACTGTCGCTAAGCAATTGTTTTTCTAAACGCTGTCTTAGTGTCGGTGATGCAGATCGTAGCCAGTAATTTTTTTTAGGTTCGCCGCATGTTTTTATAGCGTCAGGTACCCCAATATATTATCTAATAAAGGTTTAACCCCCTTGATCGCCCCCCAGGTAACCCTTTCACCCCCTATCACCACTGTCACTAAGCGATCGTTTTTCTAAACGCTGTCTTAGTGTCTGTGATGCAGATCGGTAGCCGGTAATTTTTTTTAGGTTCGCCGCAGGTTTTTATAGCGTCAGGTGCCCCAATATATTATCTAATAAAGGTTTAACCCCCTTGATCGCCCCCCAGGTAACCCTTTCACCCCCTATCACCACTGTCGCTAAGCAATCGTTTTTCTAAACGCTGTCTTAGTGTCGGTGATGCAGATCGGTAGCTGGTAATTTTTTTTAGGTTCGCCGCAGGTTTTTATAGCGTCAGGTACCCCCATATATTATCTAATAAAGGTTTTAACCCCCTGATTGCCCCTAGTTAACCCTTTCACCAGTGATCACCATATAAGTGTTACGGGTGACGCTGGTTAGTTAGTTTGCTTTTTATAGTGTCAGGGCACCCGCCGTGTATATAACCCAATAAAGGTTTAACCCCCTGATCGCCCGGCGGGTGATATCAATTGGGTTTTAGCGTCAGAGAGGATCTGAGTCACACCCCAGGCAGCGTCAGGTTAGTGGCAGTAACGCTAACACCCACGCGTGAAGCATACACCCCCCTTAGTGGTATAGTATCTGAACAGATCAATATCTGATCTGATCTATACTAGCGTCCCCAGCAGTTTAGGGTTCCCAAAAACGCAGTGTTAGCGGGATCAGCTCAGATACCTGCTAGCACCTGCGTTTTGCCCCTTCGCCCAGCCCAGGCCACCCAAGTGCAGTATCGATCGATCACTGTCACTTACAAAACAAAAACACACATAACTGCAGCGTTCGCAGAGACAGGCCTGATCCCTGCGACTCCAGTGCTGTAGGAGGTGATTTCACCACCACAGTTAAAAAAAAAAAAGCAAATATGCCAAAGCATTGGGGCAGCAGGGGCGGAGGAGCGATTTTGCTCCTAATGCCGCGTACATACGGTCGAAATTCCGACGGAGGCTTGTCCGTGGAAAAGTCCGACCATGTGTGTGCGGCATAACTTTTTTGCGGGAGGATGCCCCCATGCTTCGGCATATATAAATGGTGCGTGTATGCCCATCATTGGAAGTGGGTGGATGAAGGGCGGTATTCTAATGGTGGGCATACCCACCGATCAATCTCTTTTTTCGTTCAGCCAACTGGCTGCATGAAATAAAAAGATTACAATACATGTCCAACAAGGACCAGCAACGTACTGGTATGTTGCTGGACTTTGAATGTTTATACCAGAATGATGCCTGCGGGTTTAGGTATCATCTTGGTATCATTCTTTTCAGCCTGCGGCCGGCTTTCATGTAAAAGCAATTCTAGCGGCTAATTAGCCTCTGGACTGCTTTTACAAGCAGTGGGAGGGAATGCCCCCCCCCGGATATAAAAAGCGCCATTGGGAAATTGGGAAAGCATTTTATCACACCGATCTTGGTGTGGTCAGATGCTTTGAGGGCAGAGGAAAAATCTAGGGTCTAGAAGACCCCAGTTTTTTCAAAAAAAGAGTACCTGTCACTACCTATTGCTATCATAGGGGATATTTACATTCCCTGAGATAACAATAAAAATGATAAAAAAAAAAAATACTTGGAAGGAACAATTTAAAAATAAAATAAAAAAGAAAAATTCATAATAAAAAAAAAAGAAAAAAAAAAGCACCCCTGTCCTGCCCTGCTCTTGCCCAATGGCGAACGCAAGCGTCGGTCTGGCGTCATATGTAAACAGCAATTGCACCATGCATGTGAGGTATCACCGCGAAGGTCAGATCGAGGGCAATCATTTTAGCAGTAGACCTCCTCTGTAAATCTACTGGGGTAATCTGTAAAGGCTTTTAAATGCTTTTAAAAATGTATGTAGTTTGTCGCCAATGCGCGTTTGTGCGAAATTTTAAAGCATGTCGTGTTTGGTATCTATGTACTCGGCCTAAGATCATCTTTTTTATTTCATCAAACATTTGGGCAATATAGTGTGTTTTAGTGCATTAAAATTTAAAAAAGTGTATTTTTTAACCCAAAAAATGCGTTTGAAAAATCGCTGCGCAAATACTGTGTAGAAAAAAAAAATGCAACACCCACCATTTTAATCTGTAGGGCCTTTGCTTTAAAAATATATATATAATGTTTGGGGGTTCAACATAATTTTCTTGCAAAAAAAAAAATGTTTTCATGTAAACAAAAAGTGTCAAAAAGGGCTTTGTCTTCAAGTGGTTAGAAGAGTGGATGTAAGCTTCCTAATGTTGTGTATAAAATGCCAGAACAGTTCAAAACCCCCCCAAATGACCCCATTTTGGAAAGTAGACACCCCAAGCTATATACTGAGAGGCATGTCGAGTCCATGGAATATTTTATATGTTGACACAAGTTGCGGAAAAACAACAATTTTTTTTTTTTTTTGCACAAAGTTGTCACTAAATGATATATTGCTCAAACATGCCATGGGCATATGTGGAATTACACCCCAAAATACATTCTGTTGCTTCTCCTGAGTACGGGGATACCACATGTGTGAGACTTTTTGGGAGCCTAGCCATGTACGGGACCCCAAAAACCAAGCACCGCCTTCAGGCTTTCTAAGGGTGTAAATTTTTGATTTCACTTCTCACTGCCTATCACAGTTTCGGAGGCCATGGAATGCCCAGATAGCACAAAACCCCCCCAAATGACCCCATTTTGGAAAGTAGACACCCCAAGCTATTTGCTGAGAGGTATTGTGAGTATTTTGCAGATCTCGCTTTTTGTCACAAAGTTTTGAAAATTGAAAAAAAAATATATATATATATATTTTCTTTCTTCATTTTCAAAAACAAATGAGAGCTGTAAAATACTCGCCATTCCTCTCAGCAAATAGCTTGGGGTGTCTATATTCCAAAATGGGGTCATTTGGGGGGGTTTTGTGCGATTTTGGCATTTTATGGCCTTCGAAACTGTGATAGGTAGTGAGGAGTGAAATCAAAAAATTGTGCCTAGAAATCCTGAAGGCGGTGCTTGGTTTTCGGGGTCCCGTACGCGGCTAGGCTCCTAAAAAGTCCCACACATGTGGTATCCCCGTACTCAGGAGAAGCAGAAAAATGTATTTTGGGGTGTAATTCCACATATAACCATGGCATGTGTGAGCAATATATCATTTAGTGACAACTTTTTGTAATTTTTTTTTTTTTTTGTCATTATTCAATCACTTGGGACAAAAAAAATTATATTCAATGGGCTCAACAGGCCTCTCAGCAATTTCCTTGGGGTGTCTACTTTCTAAAATGGGGTCATTTGGGGGGGGTTTTGTGCTATTTTGTCATTTTATGGCCTTCGAAACTGTGATAGGTAGTGAGGAGTGAAATCAAAAATTTGCGCCCTTAGAAATCCTAAAGGCGGTGCTTGGTTTCCGGGGTCCCGTACGCGGCTAGGCTCCCAAAAAGTCCCACACATGTGGTATCCCCGTACTCAGGAGAAGCAGCAAAATGTATTTTGGGGTGAAATTCCACATATAACCATGGCATGTGTGAGCAATATATCATTTAGTGACAACTTTTTGTAATTTATTTATTTTTTATTTTTTTTAGTCATTATTCAATCACTTGGGACAAAAAAATAAAAAATTCAATGGGCTCAACATGCCTCTCAGCAATTTCCTTGGGGTGTCTACTTTCCAAAATTGGGTCATTTGGGGGGGGGGGGGGGGTTTGTACTGCCCTGTCATTTTAGCATCTCAAGAAATGAGATAGGCAGTCATAAATTTAAAGCTGTGTAAATTTCAGAAAATGTACCCTAGTTTGTAAACTCTATAACTTTTGCGCAAACCAATAAATATACGCTTATTCACATTTTTTTTACTAAAAACATGTGGCTGAATACATTTTGGCCTAAATGTATGACTACAATTGAGTTTATTCGATTTTTCTTATAACAAAAAGTAGAAAATATCATTTTTTTTCAAAATTTTCGGTCTTTTTCCGTTTATCTCGCAAAAAATAAAAATCGCAGAGGCAATCAAATACCATTAAAAGAAAGCTCTATTTGTGGGAAGAAAAGGACGCAAATTTCGTTTGGGTACAACATTGCATGTCCGCACAATTTACAGTTAAAGCAGCGCAGTGCAAAATTCTGAATTCACCTCTGGTCCTCTAGCTACCAAATGGTCCGGGGCTTAAGTGGTTAATTAACACAGCACTTAAAGAGGAAGTAAACCCTCTGACGGTTTTCCTTAAAAAAAAACCCTGCAAGAAAAAGGCATAATGAGCTAGTATGCTATGCATACTAGCTCATTATGTGGCACTTACCTGAAATCGAAGCCCAGAAGTCCTCCTCGTTCCCCTCCACCGCCACTGCCATGTTCCCTCGGAGCTTCTTCCTGGTATCGTCGCTCTGGCACTGTGATTGGCCGGAGCGGCGATGACGTCACACGCATGCGCAGGGGCCGGCGTTCGCCCATTCAGAAAACCGGCATGTCCCATTCTTTAGGCCGGGAAGCTCAGTTCGCCTGTGCAGTACCCACTTACCATACTATTATACAATATATATTTTCTTTAATAAAACCCGGACTGGAGTTTTCAAAAAACCCAGACTGGAGTTTGCAAAAAAACCCTGACTGGAGTTGACTACAAAGAAAGGCACATCAGTTTAACTGGCATCAATATCAAGAAGGTGTATGCACAGATATGCAGGAATGTATGATGCAGCAACAAACCCTACCATTATAAAAAAAAATACAATTTTTTTTTTATAAAACCCGGACTAAAGTTGAGAAAAACCCAGACTGGAGAAAAGCGATCTGAATGCAGTACCCACTTACAATATATATATTTTTTAATAAAACCCGGACTGCAGGTTTCAAAAAACCCGGACTGGAGTTGAGATAAAACCTGGACTGGAGTTTACTACAAAGAAAGGCACATCAGTTTAACTGGCATCAATACCAAGAAGGTGTATGCACTGATGCAGCAACACAACCCTACCATTATAAAAAAAATAAAAATTAAATAAAACCCATACTGGAGTTTGCAAAAAACCCGACTGGATTTTGCAAAAAAAAAAAAAAAAAACCCGGAGGGCAACATCGTCAGGGGAGAAAACTGTCATAGGGAAACACATTTGTACCATGGTTCAAAAGGTGGAATCAGACTAGAATCCTCCTGCCCTAAAAAAAAAAAATCCCTTAAATACAAAAAGTTTTATTTTCTTTCCAGTGAAAAATGTTTTTGGACCATGTTTTGGGTGTTTTTTACACAGTGGTGGCAAAACAAATTTTGAGTGGCTCATTGATTTCAATTTCATCACAATTTTAATGCAGTTCAGGAGGATGATAGAAAAATACAGTTGTTGCTGCTATCTTCTGGACTTATGTGAATGACTTTCTCACCATGCTAACGTTTGTCCTCAATAAGGATTAGAGCTCATCCTACCGCACTTATCCCTTGTTGTTGCAATCTGTTGCAGCCTGCCGAGTTTTTAGTTTGTTTATTTTTTTAGATGCCGGAAGTGGCTTTTCTTTTTCATGCCTTTTCTATGGGCTCACTGCTCTGATTGAGACTACAGTATGTAGACTGGATTGTGGGTAGTTTGAGAGGGCCAAATCATATGTTCAGTTTTCAGCTCAGCCATTCTAGTTATTCATGGTGACCCCAATTCTCCAGGAACGGTGATTTCAGAGTTAAACAATCTGGAACTATAATTATCATGAATAAAGGGTTGCTCAGGATATTGCCAAGTTTGAAGAATCTTATGTTCTTTATTCAATTTAGTGTCAGACGGGTACTCTCCGGTCTCTTGTTGGACCCCCTCTTAGTGTATTCACCGTTAGTTATTCCAGGGAATGTAGGAGACTGCCATCACCTGCATTTTATTATTAGACCCCTTTAAAGACTCATACTTGAGGTTTTGTTTGGTTATTTACTTTCAATGCTTGGGTGATACAGAGTAAGCCATCCTTTTGTCAAGCAATCCATCCACCCAGAGACACCAATAGGTTGCACATTATATCTCAGAAGGTAAAGGGATTAAATTCCCCCAAGAGGATCAAAGAATTTCATCAGTATTATTTGGTGTGAACTGATGTGGTGGCAGTGGAGGAGACTGATTTTGACAACAGTACACACCCTCTTATCTTCATAGTTAGTGCTGACGAAAAGAGAAGGTGAGTGGCCATCTGCTTTTCTAAGAAACCCTCCTTTTAAAACAAAGAAAATAGGATTTTTTACTCACCGTAAAATCCTTTTCTCTGAGTCCATGGACCGACACAGCTTCTCTATTGACAAAGTGGGTATTATCCGTTAATTAGGAGTGACTAGGCAGAAAAAAACTTTTAAAAAGTGTTGCATCACACCTTCTACAGTACCGCCCAGGGGGCGGACCCTCTGGGTATAACCTCTCAGTCTCCATCTCGCAGATCAGTGCGTCAAAAAGCAGTACAAACTTAAAAGGAGGGGTGGGTGCTGTGTCGGTCCATGGACTCAGAGAAAAGGATTTTACGGTGAGTAAAAAAATCCTATTTACTCTTTCGTCCATGGACCGACACAGCTTCTCTATTGACAAAGTGGGACGTCCCAAAGCAGTGTCAGAGAAAAAAAACGAGGGGTGGTAACAGCATAAAAACAAACTTCACCCCAAAACACAAAACAGCACTCCTCCAACGGAGGAGTTGCAACTCTAAACAGCGGCTTGCAAAACCTTGCGGCCGAAAGAGGCATCCGAAGATGCACCTACATCAACATTGTAGAATTTTGTGAAAGTGTGAGCGGACGACCAAGTCGCCGCTTTACATAGTTGGGAAACAGACGCTTGATGTCGGAAAGCCCAAGAGGCACCTATTGCCCTGGTCGAATGCGCCGTGACAGGAAAGGGGGGCGCCTGACCCTTTAAGGCGTAAGCCTGGATTACTATCTGTCGGATCCACCTAGAGATGGTGGCCGATGAGACTGCTTGGCCCTTCTTGGGACCAGCCACCGAAACAAACAGTGAGTCTCACTTCCGGAACAGGGAAGTAGCAGATAGGTATACTCTCAAAGCTCGGACAACGTCCAAGGAATGCAACGCCGACTCCTTAGGATTCGACGGATGAGGACACAAGGATGGAAGTACAATGTCTTCGTTGAGATGAAAAGCCGAAACGACTTTCAGAAGAAAGGAAGGCTGCGGCCGCAGCACCACCTTATCCTTGTGGAAAATCAAATAGGGAGCCTTGCAGGACAAGGCTGCCAGCTCAGAGACTCGTCTAACTGACGTAACAGCCACCAAAAAGACCACTTTCTGAGAAAGTGTCAACAGGGGAATATCTCTAATCTCCTCAAACGGTGCCTTCTGAAGCACCGAGAGGACCAGGTTCAAGTCCCACGGAGGTAACGGGGGACGGACCGGAGGGGCCACATGTCGAACCCCCTGCACAAATGTACTCACGAGAGAGTGAGTCGCCAGGGGTCGCTGAAAAAGGAAAGCCAGGGCAGATATCTGACCCTTAATCGTACTTAGGGCAAGCCTTTGGTCCACCCCATGCTGTAAAAACAGCAGGATTCTGGAAACCAAATAGGTACGCGGATGCCATTTCATTTCCTCACACATGGAGATGTAGGCCCTCCAAGTGCGGTGATAAACCTTCCTAGAGGACGGTTTTCGAGCACTTCTCATAGTAGAGATTACTGAGTCTGACAGACCCCGGTCTCTCAGTACCTGGTTCCCAACAGCCATGCCGTTAAAGCCAATGACTGTAAAGAAGGATGGAATATGGGACCTTGCGATAGCAAGTCCTTCCGTAGTGGTAGGCGCCAGGGGACGTCTGCTACCAGACGTACTAGATCGGCGTACCAAGGATGCTGAGGCCAATCTGGAGCGATTAGGATCATTGGAATTCCCTCTGCCTCCACTCTGCGGAGCAGAAGAGGAAGAAGCCTTAAGGGAGGGAAGGCATAGATTAGCCGATACTGACCCCATGATGCTACCAACGCGTCCGTTGCGTCTGCCCATGGGTCTCTTGACCGGGCCACAAATCTCAATACCTTCCGATTGAGTCGGGAAGCCAGAAGATCTATGTCTGGTGTGCCCCATCTTTGGCAGAGGAGTTGGAACACCTCCGGGTGTAAGGACCATTCTCCCTGGTCCAGCATCTGGCGGCTCAGGTAGTCCGCCTGCCAGTTTTCCACACCCGGAATGTACACGGCCGATAGTGCCGGTACGCTCTTCTCTGCCCACTTCAGGATGCGAGCAACCTCCGATGCTGCAGCTGAGCTTCTTGTTCCTCCTTGATGATTGACATATGCCACCGCTGTGGCGTTGTCTGACTGGATCCTGACTGGACGCCCTTGCAGTCTCTGAGACCATTTGAAGAGGCATAGCTTGATCGCCCGGATCTCCAGGACATTGATCGGCAGGAGGGCTTCCTCTGGGGTCCAGCGACCTTGCGCCGACTGGACACCCCAGACTCCCCCCCAACCTGTAAGGCTGGCGTCCGTCGTGATCACTATCCAGTAAACCGGAAGAAAGGAGTTCCCGGCCCTTAGAGCCGGTGCTGTCAGCCACCATACCAGGGATCTCCTGACTAGGTGGCTCGCTCGGATTTGATAATCCAGAGATGAAGGGCATCTGTTCCATCTGGACAGAACTTCCTTCTGTAACACTCGAGTGTGGTATTGAGCATATGGGACCGCCTCGAAGGAGGCTACCATGAGGCCCAACACTCGCATGCAAAAACGGAGTGACGACCAATTCCTGGAAGTCAGCTGCCGTACAGCAGCCCGGAGGGTCTGCAACTTCTCCACAGGGAGGAATACCTTTGCCTCTGAGGAATCCAGAATCAACCCCAGGTACACTAGGCGTTGAGTGGGCACCAATACTGACTTTTGCGTGTTTAGTATCCAACCACAGTCTCGAAGAGTCTGACAGGTAATGGACACGCTTACCTCTAATTCTGAGCTTGAAGGGGCCTTCAGCAGAAGGTCATCCAAGTAACCTGTGATAGCGATACCCCGCTGTCTTAGAAGTGCCAGAATCGGAGCGAGCACCTTGGTGAACATCCTGGGAGCTGAGGCAAGGCCAAACGGGAGGGCCACAAACTGGTAGTGGTTCTTCCCGATAGCAAATCGCAGAAACCTCTGGTGTCTGGAGTATATGGGGACATGCAGGTATGCGTCCTTGATGTCCAAGGAGGCCAGAAAGTCCCCCGGATGGAGAGCCGTGACTACAGATCGAACCGACTCCATCCGAAATCTTCGTACTTTCACAAAGCAATTGAGGGCTCTGAGATCCAAGATTGGCCGAACCCCCTCCTTCTTCGGCATAATGAACAGATTTGAGTAAAAACCCTGACCCCGTTCCTGTTCTGGAACTGGAATAACTACCCCGCGTTCCAGTAGACCCTGGACCGCCCCATACAGGGCCTCCCGACGGGTCGGTAGTAGCTGGAGATTGGAGGTGATGAATCTGTCCGGTGGACAAGAGAGAAATTCTATCTTGTAGCCTGAGGAGATTACTTCGCAAACCCACCTGTCGGAGACTAGAGCAGTCCACTGAGTCGCGAATTTGCGAAGACGTCCCCCCACCCGAGAGCTGGGTGGGGGCGGACCTTCATGTGGACGCAGATTTGTCCGCAGGCTTGTTGGGTCTGCGGGACCAAGGACGCTTTTGTCCTTGGGCAGGCGCTTTATCGGCCTGGGGTCTTTTCCCTGTCGCCTTAAGAGGGCAAAAAAAACGCTTGCGTGCAGTAAAGGAGGGCCCTTGCCCTTGGCGTGGCCCCTTACCCTTGCTAGTTTGGGGAAGCAAAGTGCTTTTACCTCCTGTGGCATCCTGGATGATGTCATCCAGAGAAGCCCCAAAAAGTCTGTCGCCCTTAAAAGGCAGATCCAACAGGGCTTTCTTGGAAGTCTGGTCCGCAGACCAGCCCTTTAGCCAGATCAGGCGGTGTATTGCTACTGCATAAACCGAAGCTCTTGACAGCAGGGGAATAGTATCCATGTCTGACTCGCAGACAAACTTAAGGCCCTGGACCAACTGGTCGGCCATAGTTATCTCATTAGGAGGAGCAGCTCGCTCCTTAACCCCTGGAGTAGCAATTTTGCCCATTCAGTAAGTGTCTGAGACACTAGGGCCCCCGCCAATGCCGGGCGTACTGCCGAGCCTACCACTGAGTATAGGTAGCGAGCGAGTGCTTCAGCCTCCTTATCCACAGTGTCCTTGAAAACCGGAGCCCCTTCTACTGGAATAGTGGTGGCTCTATTAAGTCTGGACACCGAAGGGTCCACTATAGGGGGAGAGGTCCATATCTTCAGAAAACTCTCCTCAAAGGGGTACCATACTGCAAACCTCTTTGGGGCTGTAAAGACCCTCAGTGGGTTCTCCCATTCCTTGTATAAGAGTTTGTCAAAATAAGACACACAAGGGAACACCTTAGCAGTGCGGGCAGGTTTACGAAACCCAAAGGGGACTGGAGTATCTGCTACTTCTGCAGTATTTTCCAACTTTAGCGTATCCCGCACTGCAGTAATAAGGTCAGATACCAAAGCCGTCTCGCGTACTGACCTGGACTTGGAGTCCTCCTCACTGTCCGATCGGTCACGGTCTGCAGTCTCTGATGCATCAGAATCTGGGCCATGAGCCGTAGCTGGACCTGGTTCTGCATCAGAAATATCCCCAGAAGATTGCAGGGGATGGGGGCGTTTATTACCCCCTGTATTCCCGTGTGCTGCGTCCACCCTGGCAGCAAACGCCTCTAGGATTGCCGACATAGCGTCCATAGACACCTCAGGAACACCAGCTGCTAAATCTGGTGTTTCAGGGGAGAAGACATCTGGCTCAGATGCCATGCTGACCACACGCTGACACCCACAGGGCTCCAGGCAAGATATCAATAGGCCACCCTCCTGTGCTGCAGAGAGGCTGGGTCACCCAGAGGACTCACCACCCTGGATAGGTACTGCTATGCTGCCGTGTGCTGCGTCTGTGATGCTGTCCCCCCCCGCTGCTGTGTCAGTCTGCTTCTTTTATCAGCACTTCCTGTGTGAATTTTCGCGCCAGTGTAATGCACCCTAGAGGCCGGAGGCTCTCGCAAAATGGCTGCCAAAAACATCTGTATGGAAGATAATGTGGGCTCCAAGAAAATGGCCGCGGAGCCGAAGATAGAGGTCAAGCAGCCGTAGCCCACAAAAAGATGGCCGCCGAATGGCAATCTATACATACAGGGTGGACAAACATGGCCGCCGATCACCTGATAGGGGCCAGTGGGTGTGGCCGAACCACAGAAAGATGGCCGCCAGGCAGTCACAAGAGGCCAAACTTGGCATGGACCACCTCAAAATGGCCGCCGACAGCATGGAGGAGGAAGGACACACACACACACACACAGGTACGCAGAAATGACATTTCTTTTAAATGTTAGTTACAGCCAGCCCCGCTCCAGTGGGACCCCTTAGGTGACCCCCCAGCACCCTTTAGCTAGAAGCCCAGGGAGGAGGGAAAGGCAGGGAGAGAGGGAAGAAAGGGGCCACAACCACTTACTTGATCTCTTCAGGAATGTCCAGCTAAATCACCCAGCCGAGGCAGGGGAGTTTTACTTACCTATCCTGCATGTATTATGCTGGAAGACATTCCAAACAGATCATCGTCCGCACACGGAAGGTGACGGTTGGCCAGGCATGCTGTGATTGGACCCAAAAGGGACGATCATATGTATGCCCTGGAGTGTGATGCTCACCGGACAGGCTGCTGTGACTCGGCCGTAAGGTCAGCCGAAGCTGAGCGGTCCGATGCAGGCCCTGGAGCGTAGGCTCACCGGCCACCCGTGGAGCGACGGGCATGTCGTGGAAAACCCAGCGCGTAGCTAGGGTTGGCACACGCTCGATGACCGAAACTGGGGAGACTACAAGGATCGAGGATCCAGCCTGTCACCCAGTTGGCAGTTGATCGAAGATCGCAGGAAACAACAAATGAAAAAAAATAAATATATATATATATATTTTCCCCCGGACCAATGGGCCCGAAGGGAGCCATGTCCTACTCCTTGCTAGACAGAAAAAAAAACTGATCTGCGAGATGCAGACTGAGAGGTTATACCCAGAGGGTCCGCCCCCTGGGCAGTACTGTAGAAGGTGTGATGCAACACTTTTTACAAGTTTTTCTGCCTAGTCACTCCTAATTAACGGATAATACCCACTTTGTCAATAGAGAAGCTGTGTCGGTCCATGGACGAAAGAGTAAAGTCATTTAAGGGCCCTTTCACACGGGCCAATCCGTTTTTAGACATCCGCTTTCTCAGCGGGGATCGCCCTGTTGATCCTCGCTGAGCCGGCGGATGACAAGTCCATCTCTGCACACTGTGCAGAACTGGACAGGTCAGATCTCTGCTTTCCTCTATGGGAGGACCGTAGAGTCTGTTTTCATCCAATCCGATAGACGGATGGACAATAGGGTTTCCATCCGTCTGGATTTGTGGGGGGGGCGGATCGGATGTCAGCTGACATGTCACCGCTGACATCTGTCGCTCCATAGAGATGTATGGAGCGTCCATTCAGGTCCGCCGAAAAAAAACTGACAGGCGGATCTGAACAGTCCTAAAGGCCCCTTTCACACTGGGGTGGGAGGTGTGGTGGCGGTAAAGCGCCGCTATTTTTAGCAGCGCTTTACCGTCAGAATTGCAGCGGTATTCGGCCACTAGCGGTGCGGTTTTAACCCCCGCTAGCGGCCGAAAAAGGGTTAAAACCCAACTGCAGAGGCGCATTGCCAGCAGTATAGCCGCGCTGTCCCAATGATTTCAATGGGCGGGAGCGGTGGAGGAGCGGTAAACACACCGCTCCAAAGATGTGGCTAGCAGGACTTTTGGAAGGGTCCTGCTAGCGCACTGCTCCAGTGTGAAAGCCCTCAGGCTTTCACACTGGAGAAACAGCAGCCGCTGTTTAGGGTCGGTTTTCAGGCGCTATTTTTAGCACAATAGCGCCTGCAAACCGCCCCAGTGTGAAAGGGGTCTAAAGTAAATATATGGACACAGTGTAATATTGGAAAAATTCATATTAATACTGATGGGACATAAAAATAATATGGCTTTGAATGGACTTTAATTCTAGGCAGATTACTGCAGGCTGGCTGTGAAAATTGTAAACAGGCCTAGATGAATGCACAAGGTCGTTAACTGACCAGTAGGACTTCTGAGGCTATTCAACTACCCCAAACTCACTCATCCATGTCTTTATAGACCTTGCTTTGTGCATTGGTCTAATCATTTGGAAGAAGGTGGGGGGGGGGTGAATTATGGTGTGGGTTTTTTTTTTTTTTAAGGGGGTTGGGATTGGCCCCTTAGTTCTAGTGAAGGGAATTCTTAAGGTGTCAGCATACCAAGACATTTTGGACAATTTCATGATCCCAACTTTGGGGTTGATCCCTTCCTGTTGCAAAATGACTGCACACCAGTGCACAAAGCAAGCGCCATAAAGACATGGATGAGCAAGTTTGGGGTGGAGGAACTCGACTAGACTGCACAGAGTCCTGACCTTAACCCAACAGAACACCTTTGGAATTAAATTAGAGCAGAGACTGCGAGACAGGCCTGCTTGTCCACATCAGTGCCTGACCTCACAAATGCACTTCTGGAAGAATGGTCAAATATTCCCATAGACACACTCCTAAACCTTGCGGACAGCCTTCCCAGAAGAGTTAAAGCTGTTATAGCGGCAAAGGGTGGGCCAACTCAATATTGAACCTTACGGACTAAGGCTGGATTTACACCTATGCATTTTTTGTGCTTTTTGCATTACAGTCCATTTAACATGGTTTCCTATGGAACACGTTCTGTAGTGCAAATCTGCAAAATGCATAGGTGTGAATCCAGCCTTAAACTGGGTTGCCATTAAAGTTCATGTGCTTGTAAAGGCAGGCTTCCCAAAACTTTTGGTAATATAGTGTATATAACCATGAGCAAAGTCCAGAATATAAGCACTCTCTAAATCCGGTGTAACTCTGCACAAATCTCTGTTTAGGATCAGCTGCTTTAAAGGGCAGGGGAGACATCAGGAGTCTAATCAACACCCGCTGTGCCTATAGAAAGTCTTGTTCGCTCCCCTGTGATGGCAATAAAAAGGTAAATATAAATTTAAAAAATTAATAAAAATGTAAAAAAAAAGATACCCTATCCCCCTGTGCATACTCGCAAATGCAAACGCATATAGGAGGTCCGGCATGCAGTGGCGTAGCATGGGGGGGGCCAGGGGGGCGGTTGCCACGAGCACAAAATTTAGAGGGGTGCAGTGGCAGGCGGCAGGTTACCTGCAGCTCTTCTCCTGCGCTGTGCTGTCTAGGAGACTGTGAGCTCTTCCGCTTCACTATGAGAAAGAAGTTGCAGTGCAGTCCCGGCTTAGGCTCCAGCGGTGACACTGACACAGCAGTGAGTAAATGTACACTGAAGACCATCCATGATGATCCCAGGGATTATGACCGTTCGGAGACTGGGGGGAAGGAGGAGGGCAGGTCAGTATAGGAATCAGGTAGGTCAGTATAGCAATCAGATAGGTCAGTTTAGTGGTCAGTGTAGGAATCAGGTAGGTTAGTATAGTGATCAGGTAGGTCGGTGTAGGAGTCAGGTTGGTCAGTACTACTGTACTAGTGGAAGGGACTCAGAGAGTGCTTAAAATCCACGGGTTAGGGGGTGCAAATCTCTTGCCCTGCCCCGGGCGCAGACAACCCACGCTACGCCACTGCCGGCATGCAAAAGTAAACAGTGATTGCATGACATATGTGATGCATTTCTGTGGATGTCACAGCCAAAGCAATAATTTTAATGCCATAATTCACAGGTAACTCTAAACTGATAACCTGTAAAGACGTTTTGAAGTGTTTCCAATAGGCAGTTTGGCACCATTTCAGGGGAGTGCACAATTTTAACCACTTCAGCTCCAGAAGGTTTTACCCCCTTCAGACCATTTTGTGCCCTAGACCTGGAAGCAGGCAGCAACGTACAGGTACAGGTCTGTCTGCAGTACATTGTGGGAAGGAGGTCCTTAAGTGGTTAAATCTTGACGTTTTTGATGTCTATTTACTTGACAAATTGGGCATTCTATTGTGTTTGCGTGCACGAATATCTATTTAAGTGTATTTTTTCCTAAAAATTTGTGTTTGATAAACACAGCTGCACAAATATTGTGCGAGATTAGGTGAAAAAAAATTGCAACAGCCACCATTTTCATCTCCAGGGCCTCTGCTTTCAGAAAATGTATAATGTTTGGGAGCGCTGTGGTTAATACACAGTCGAATGCATATGTGACAGCAGTGCGACTTTACTGCCTTCTACTGCATTTAATTTAAAAACCTGCCCATGTTTGACTGCACAATGCAGGAGCAGCAGCACACTGATAAGGTCAGCCCTGTAATCTCCACTAATCTAAGCATGTTCACAGTGTTAGAAAGGCAGCACAGTGCAAAACAGTAGTCCCGACTGGCTCAGAAATCTCACAATGCCTCTCCCTGTTAGTGCTGCATTGCAGAGAACTAGAGGAAAATCAAATAAACGTTCAAGTACTTATAGACATTGCATTTAAAATCATTTTAATTATTTAATGAATAAAATGTTATCCTATTTGGTGCTTACCTTTAAATCAGAACGGTTTGGGGCAGAGTGAATTAATGTGTTTTTCTTAGCGCAAGTGTGGTGCATTTGCATTTTTCTTAAAGCTGCCGGACAGTCACTACAGCCATTGGCAGGCCAGCACTACAGTCTAATGTAAACAACTTGAGTCCGACTAATACAATACAGTTATAGTAGTAGAAGAAAAGAAAATTGTGTTTTAACAAAAAGACAGACAAGATGAACACATGTACTGTAGCTTGAAAAGTATATATAAATATTATTTACATAATCCACATTAAAAAAAAGACAAGAGAAATGATAAGGAACAATTACTTTCATAGCACAAGTCTCCATTCAAATCTAGATCAAACGCCATAATCGTATTGCACATTTTGTTTTTAGTCCATGATTGAATGCCTTTTTGCTCATTTAGGAAGCAGTAAGCAAATCCTGTGAACAGCGGACAAAAATAAATACAAAAAAGGTTGACAAAGCATGATCATAAAAAATTATAAAATGCAGCGCTAGCGTATATAAATGTGCTCAATACAAACGTATGTGTGAATGTCAACCATCTAAACCTTTCGGGATGATGGTACACACTATTAGTGAAAAGATTATACACCAGTGATTGGTGTCACCAGAAATGCAGTGGGTGTAATACTAAATGTTACCACTAAAAAGTGATCAACTAAGTAAAACCAGAAAATATACTGTGCAAAACATTAAATGAACTGAACAACCAGGCAAATAGCTCTAGGAGTAATTCACAGTACTACAGATGGTTTTCAACATCAAAGAAATAATGTCCCATTTGCAACAGTGGTTGTAATATAGAAGGAAGGGAAAAAAATGCTTTAAAATAAAATAAAATAAAAGTCACCCAACATCCAACTTCTAGGACCAATAATGTTCGGTGAAATTCAACAGTTGGCTCAATAGCAGCAGAGATCAGAGGACCATGTGGGGAATAAAAAGAAAAAGCAACTTGTGAAGTACCGCTTAGGAACAGATTAACAATACGCTGTTATTGGGAAAACTCACAAGCCTTCAATGATAACCGAGCGTCAGTGTGTTCCGGGTTCACAACGGCGTGCGTTCCACAAGAACCGGAAGCAGCATCACTGGTTCTTAGTGTTGACCGGAAATTTGTCAATGCATTTCGCCCCTCCTCCAGGGCATCATCAAGGACGCTTTTTCTTTTTATTCCCCACATGGTCCTCTGATCTCTGCTGCTATTGAGCCAACTGTTGAATTTCACCGAACATTATTGGTCCTAGAATTTGGATGTTGGGTGACTTTTATTTTATTTTATTTTAAAGCATTTTTTTCCCTTCCTTCTATATTACAACCACTGTTGCAAATGGGACATTATTTCTTTGATGTTGAAAACCATCTGTAGTACTGTGAATTCCTAGAGCTATTTGCCTGGTTGTTCAGTTCATTTAATGTTTTGCACAGTATATTTTCTGGTTTTACTTAGTTGATCACTTTTTAGTGGTAACATTTAGTATTACACCCACTGCATTTCTGGTGACACCAATCACTGGTGTATAATCTTTTCACTAATAGTGTGTACCATCATCCCGAAAGGTTTAGATGGTTGACATTCACACATACGTTTGTATTGAGCACATTTATATTCGCTAGCGCTGCATTTTATAATTTTTTATCTCTCAAGGTGTTAGTGCCTTATGCTGTAGCAGCTGCACATATAATAATTTCTTTTCACTTGTCATTTATTTTTGTATGTCTCCATAAGCGCGAGTTTTAGTTTTTGTTTAAAGCATGATCATAAATTGTAAAAAGATGCTTTTGATCCTAAACTTCATAAAAATTACATCCAATATGTCATGGTGACCACGACAAAATTCATTACTAAAAGAACATTTATGACATGTTACAAATCAGCATTTAGTGTGCAGTTCCAACAGTCTTTCACACAAGTTTTCATAGCAATTCAATGATCAAAGCAATAAAACATTAGTCACTTAGTGACTCTCCCCTAACTTTATGATGCAGTATTTTCCTTTAAAAAAAAAAAAAAAAAAAAATCTATTTTACATATTTATATATTTATATATTATACGATTCCCACATGATTTCGGAAGTCAACCAACGAAAGTGCAAAATCAAGTATCCATAATCTGAAACATTGCCATCATGACCCGGCGCGTATATCTGGGGGTCGAAGATGACGCTCCCCTTCAGCCAGGAAGATCTGCATTGCTCTGTATAGCATGTGCACTCCCAGGCACCGTCTGCGGGTAGGTGTCCATTTCTGTGCTTGTCCATAATAGACTCCCTTTTTTTGATTGGTCAACATTTTTAAACCTAAAGAAAAAAAAAAAAATAGATACAAAATCATAAAAATTACACCCTTTAAAGTGACACTAAACTATATCGTACTCCAAAAAGAATTCATATACATCCACTACTTAAAAAGTCCAGCCTGAGCTTTTTAGGCTGGGCTTCTCCGATTGGTCACAGAAGTGCAATTCGTTTTGCACTCCTGTGACCCGTTTTCAGCAGAGAGCGGTCTGAAGTCTGCTCTCCGCTGACATCACCAAGTTCAGTCCAGGCAGCAAGTCATCCCGACTTAGAAAGTCCGGATCCACCCGATGCCTGGACTGATGGCAGTCTCAGCCTTTCAGCGAGCCGCTGAGACAGCCGCTCACCGCTCCAATGAGCGTGGAGGATCAGAGCAGGAGAGATTCTGACTGACAGGTAGCAGCTCTCCGCTCAGGGAGGTGAGAGAACCGAGCCAATCGGCGATGTTCGGTGGCTCAGTTCTCAATGAAGAGGTGGCGGGGGACAGCTGCAGCATCGGTCTGATGCTGCATCCACCTAGGTAAGTATGAATAGGCGGAAAAAACATTGTTCTCTTTTAATGACCCTGTCATCTTTTTTTAATTAAATGGTTTTACATCCTGTGTAAGCTCCCCAACCTTTCCTTCCCCCCCCCCCTATCACTTCTGTTTGTTTCGAACTAGCAGTGCACAGTAGTTGCAGTATTGTGCTCTACCCTTTGCACACTACAAAACCTATAGTCCACAGTCAATATTACATTTTGGCAGCAAGCAAGAGAGATTTCTGACTTCCTACAAACAGGGCCATGGAGAATTGAATTTTCCAGCTAAAAGGTTGGTTTTGGGATATACTCGCCGTAAAAGACGTCCCCCCTTTCGACACACCTCACTGTGCCCATTGCCTACCTCACTGTGCCGATCTCCATACCTTATCCCTGTATGCAGAGTGAGACTTCGGGCGTCCATTGTTCAAAAGCCACGCCTCGTCCTGTTCCGTGATAGGCGGAACACTCAGTTTACCAGCAGAGCCTGTGTTCGGTGTTCCGCCTATCACGGAGGTCCTCTCGTCCGAGGCCGAGGATGAGAGGACCTCCGTGATAGACGGAACACCGAACACAGGCTCTGCTGGAAAACTGAGTGTTCCGCCTATCACGGGACAGGACGAGGAGGCGCGGCTTTTGAACAATGGACGCCCACAGTCTGACTGACTCTGCATACAGGCAACGGCATATAAGACGACCCCCAACTTCTGGGGGATATTTTTTAAGTACAAAAGGTAGTCTTATACGCCGGAAAATACAGTAGCCGCTCTCTATCAGGAAGTCGGATCCCTGATGAAAAAAATATCAGATAAATAGATTTAAAAAATAAATAAAAAATATTTGGGGGGGGGGGCGTGGCTAGCCGGTGCTGAAGATGGACAAATAGCTTAACAGCTCCAGAGCGAGGGGGGATTACCGGAGTGACTCAGGCCCGCCAGAAGCAATGATTCTGTCCCATCTTCACCACAAAACTACAACACACACCAGCCGACAATGTCCCGCAAACAGATGGGATAACACAGACCCAAGAAGCTGACAACGTTCATGTTTCCCCCGGAGAACAAGGTCATTAAACAGTAAGATGGCGGCGGCCTAGCCGCGGGAGGCATACACTGACCTCCCAGACGACATCCAAGCCGAAATGGGCATTGCAGCACTACCCCTGTCCCCAGTACAAGAGCCGGGCACAGATCCCCTCACTAGCAGCCCCGCTAAGGCCCGGATGCGGATGGATTCACCGCAGCAGCAGCCACCTCATGCACTAATCGATTCAACCCACTACAATCCAACCAGGCCTTACACAATTCAACGGCATCCTTCCCCACCACAGGGCAACCAGTCATGGACACTACCTTAAAAAGACATGCTCATGTCCTTACAATTGTCTCTGACTGATTTATCGTCCCCGTTTAACCAGATCTCCACAGACATGAGCTCTATGGGACACAGGGTATCTATCTACCATTGAGAGGGTGTTGTAAGGAATATAATTTCTGAGTTTTGTACATACCAAGCTGAGGCTTGTCCTGCTGTGTCCTGGAGGACAGGACACCCCCCCCTCAGGAATGTAATCTGTTAGGCCCGGCTCCGCAATGTCTGAGATCCTTTTCATTAGCCCCTCCGCAGACAAAATGGAAGTGCAACTGTCAACATAATTGCAATGATCAAAGGACCAGCGAACTATTGGAGATTATATGGGCAATATCGCCCCCAGAGGCCAGGTATGGCAAGACAAATAGTAACAAGGATGAGGGTCCTGGAAGTGCAACGATTGGTCAAAAGGCAAATGGGCTGGCAATGGGAGGGAGTTTGAATGAGGTATGACTGAGGTCCTTTAAAACAGGACGTTTGTGAAGGAGAGAGCTCTCTATTACATCTGAGAGCCCAGGCTCTTGATCTGAAGACCTATGCTGAAGACACATGGCTCTCTCTGAAGGCCTCAAAGAGGCCTGATGGCTTGGGCCTAAAGCCTAGTACGCACGACCGAGAATCTCGTCGTAAAAAAACTCGTAGTTTTTCTCGACGAGATTCTTGTCAAGCTTTCCTTGTCGTTGTAAAGCGCAGTGACGTATAACACGTACGACGGCAGTATAAAGGGGAAGTTCGATTCCAATGGCGCCACCCCTTGGGCTGCTTTTGCTGATCTCGTGTTACCACGTGTTAGTAAAAGTTTGGCGTTAGCCGATTCGCGCTCTTCATCCTTCGTGCTTTTCAGTCCGTTACAGCATGACGCATGTGCTATCTCCATTACGAACGCTAGTTTTACCAGAAGGAGCGCTCCCATCTCATACTCGATTCTGAGCATGCACGGTTTTTTTAAGACTCGGAAAAGCATACACACGACCGTTTTTCTCGACGGGAAACAGGCCGGCGAGAATCCCGACGAGAAAAACGAGAGCAGGTTCTCCATTTTTCTCGTCGAGATTCCCGGCAGTTTTCTCGATGAGAAACCATACACACGAACGGTTTTCTCGGCAAGAAAGCTCTCCCAGCAGTTTTCTTGTCGTTTCTTGCCAAGAAAACCGGTCGTGTGTATAAGGCTTAACTCCATGAGGCATACAGAGGCCTACAGGCCTAGCTTCACTCTAATATCTGAGACCAGCCGATGAAGAGTATCTAGGGCAGTGATGGCGAACCTTGGCACCCCAGATGTTTTGGAACTACATTTCCTATAATACTCAACTACACTGAAGAGTGCATGAGCATCATGGGAAATGTAGTTCAAAAACACCTGGGGTGCCAAGGTTCGCCAACACTGATCTAGGGGATGTGTTAAGTATCTTTCATTATTATAGACTTTATAGATATCCGTTAGAATATGACATTCCTACTTTTAAAGGAAATAAATATAACATGATTTACTGAGCAACTGTGTCTGTCTTTATAGTTAACATTATAGCATTAGGCCTAGTATATTCTGATAGGTTAGACCAGTGTTTCTCAACTCCAGTCCTCAGGGCGCACCAACAGGTCATGTTTTTGGGATTTCCTGCAGATAAAACAGCTGTGATAATTACTAAAGGCAGTGTAACTACTCAAATCACCTGTGAAAATCAATGGAAATCTCAAAAACATGACCTGTTGGTGCGCCTTGAGGACTGGAGTTGAGAAACACTGGGTTAGACTAGCAAATAAGGGACAAATACAATTAATACATAGATGCAATAGCTATATATTATAGGTTACAAGTGTATATATATTATTGCACCGCGTTCAGCAGAAGGGCATGACAGAATGCACTTCCATGGTAAACCACATTATAAATACTGTTGAGGAAGTGAAGGATGAACAAGAGTGGGTACGGCCAAGCTGGCCGATTTGGAAGACCACTCAAGACATAACGTTAAATTGCGAGGGGTCCCTGAATCTATCCCTCCGATGGATCTACAGAGATACGCCAAAGACCTCATACACACCATTCTACCCGATGCATCTCCCAGAGATATCATCATAGACAGGATCCACAGAATAGCAAAACCCTCACACCTAGAAGCATCTGTGCCAAGGGATGTGCTCATGAGGGTACATTTCTTCCATAACAAAGAACGATTGATGTATGAAGCCAGGGCCAAAGCTCCTCTGCCCCGTCAGTATGAAGGAGTTCTGCTTTTCCCTGACCTTTAAAAATACACTTTGAAACCCAGAAGAAATCTGAACCCTGTCACCAAAGGCCCTAATAACCATAAAATCATATACAAGTGGCGTTACCCTGCGACTCTGCTCACATCCAAGAAAGGCGCAACACATGCAGTCAGCGAATTACAAAAAGGCATGCGCCTTCTACATGACTGGGGAATTATTCTGGAAACCCCCAAAGACACTGACCCACCTCTACCACCACGTAAACCTCAAGAATCACGTTGTGGCCAGGGGACCGGCAGCCACCAACCACGGCTTAACTCTTGATCTGGATGGGCCCACAACAACAACACCATTTCTCCCTCGCAGCTCCATGTTCATCTCTCAGCCTTTATTCGTTATTAACCGTTTCCCCCTACAGCAGCCTAGCTGATTCCAGCTTCCTGTTTAAACGCCACCGCATATCCTCTGTTGGAAAAACAACAAACGAAAGAAAACTTGCTACAGTCTTCATTTTATCCATCGTTGTTTTAGCCTTTCTGACTTGTTGCTTTCTCCCCCAGTTCTCTCTCGTAGCTCTAGCTCCAGAACACCACCAGGATTCCCACCCTCCAGCAAGACCACAGTTTCCAGAGGACCACATCCATCCAAACTCACGCCTAATACTAAACTTATTGTAAGTGTTTGACACACCTACCAGCGTCACCTCCACCCCCAGACTATAGCCATGCCCTTACTATCTTGTCACTGAATGCCAAGGGTCTAAATCAACCGGCCAAGAGGCACTCCCTATGGCATACAGCCGAAAAGCTTGGTAGCGACATTCTGTGCATCCAAGAGACTCACCTATCATCTGCCACAGCTACCCTTTGCTCCAATAACAAATACTCACACATATACCACGCTACCTTCACGGAAAAGAAAAGAGGAGTCCTTATAGCTCTACAAAATTATGTAGACCTCCACCTAACTCAAGAAATCTCCGACCCCAATGGTCGCTACCTGATTCTGGCTTGCACCCTCAACGGAATCAAATATACCCTACTGAATTTATATGCCCCCAACACCCGACAGGTCAGCTTTCTCAGGAATGCCTTTACGCAGAGCACAATCAGTTTGTCAGGGCCATCTGCTAATATGCAGAGACTTTAATCTAGTGGCAGATATCCATATGGACAGTACCTCAACGACGAAGAGAGAGTCTCCCCTGAAACAACTCCTTGCATCACATGATCTCTTTGATGTCTGGAGGTGTCATCACGGGTCTGAAAAAGACTTTACATACTTTTCCTCCTACCACAAATCATACTCACGAATTAATAGGTTTCTCACAGACAAATGGTTGTTATTAAATGTTAGCGCATCTGTAATCCACACCATGACGTGGTCGGACCACGCTCCAATCACCATCTCCATTAAATGACACCATGCCCCAGCAAAATACTTTCCTTTGGCGTGCAAATATTTGCATACTACAACACCCAAAATACGCTCAGGAAATTAAGAAGCATCTAAAAGAATACTTCAAAATAAATAGCGGATCGGTGGACCCCGTCATGGTGTGGAATGTGCACAAAGCTGTAATACGGGGTAATATAATGAAATGGAGTTCAATTTGTAAAAAAAAAAAAAAAAAGAAGGGGACGCAGAAAATGGATACTCTTAAGTCCCAAATTGCCTCTCGAGACCCAACACAAAGCTAACCCACGCCCGACAATACTGGCCCAACTACTGACATTGCGACAGGAACTACGGTCATTGCTCCTTATCTCTTACAAACACATCCAGCGTAAGATTAAAGGAGCCTCTTACGCTACATCTAACAAGGCCGGCAAAAAACTAGCTCAACGCTTGAAAAAGGGAACAAAATCAAATCTAAGATAGCCCATCTATTTCACCCCCACTCCAAAGAAAAGCTGACTAATCCCCAAGACATTGCAAACGCTTTTAGCGATTACTATAGTAATCTATATAACAACATTAACCAAGACCCCAATACATACCAACCTTCGATTGATGACATCAATGAGTTTCTGAAACAGATTAAACTCTCAGTATTAAAGCAGACTCAATTGTCATTCCTGAACGAGCCATTCACTGAGCAGGAAATTCTAGCAACAATAACCTCATAACCTTCAGGGAAAGCTCCGGGACCGGACGGTCTATCTGGAGAGTACTATAAACAATTTTCACATATCTTACTTCCTCACTTATCTGAACTTTTCAATATTGCTGCCTCCTCTTCATCGTTCGCTAAGAAATCCTTAAGTGCTATTATAATTACACTCCCGAAACCAGGAAAGGAACCAACCTCCTTTCAGAACTTTCACCCCATCTCCTTACTGAATCTTGACTTAAATATATGCCAAAACCATAGCTAGACGCCTGATGAAGGCGATGCCAGATCTCATACACAATGACCAGTCGGGGTTTATCAAGGGCTCCAGACGCCACGAGACGTATGATTGACTTGATACACCACTCTGGATCTGCTTCTGTCCCTAGATGCAGAGAAGGCGTTCGACAGGGTGCAATGGACAGATCTGCAAAATGTTTTGATTAAATTTGGCTTCAAAGACCACATATTCAGGGCTATCATGGCACTATACACTACTCCGTCAGCACAGGTGTACTCAGCAGACATGTTCTCATCCATTCAACATACCGAATGGTACTCACCAAGTGTGCCCTCTGTCCCCATTGATTTTCAACTTACTGATGGAACCACTGGCAGAACATGTTCGCTCGAACCCCTTAATTACGGGTCTTACGATAGGCAGAATCTCTCACAAGATGCGTCATCTGCAAGGATACTGAATATTAATCCTTACCAATCCAACTTTCTCCCTGGTAGAAGCCCATAAACTGCTAGAATGGTTCGGACGTATATCGTACTATAAACTGAATATAGCCAAATCACACATTCTGGACATTAAACTAGATGCCACAACAAAAAACCTACTGCAGGCCCAACACCCCTTTGCATGGGCAGACAACAGCATTCCATACCTGGGGGTACACCTCACAAGACAGGTCAAACTAATTTTCCCTTCCAACTTTAAACCTCTCCTGGCCAAACTGAGAACAGACACCAAGGCTTTGACCAAACATGAACTATCATGGTCCGGTAGGCTCGCAGCATTTAAAATGCTCAATTTGCCACAAATTCTCTACATGTTCAGGACTCTACCCATCCCCATACTCAAATATTACTTAAAATCTCTACAATCACTGCTCAACCAATGCATGTGGAAGGGAGCTAAACGTAGAAGTGCACATTAAAATCTTAGGAAACACAAATTAGCGGGAGGCTCGGGGTCCATAGACTTCGAGGATTATCACACAGCATCAGTGTTTGACCAATTAGTTGATTGGATCTCCCCATACCCTAATAAACTATGGGGCAAAATCGAAACTACGTCACAACTGTGCCCAAACCTAAAATGGTGGATAATGAGCACACCCTTAGGATCGACTCTACCAACAGCTTTATCCCCCACCATGTTGGCCTCAGCCAATGCATGGCACAGACTAACTCAAAATAGCCAAGGTAGACACAAGGCCCCTTCCATTCCAATACCGATCGAATCTCTCCAGCATATCTCACCTGACTTATCCATGACCCAGTGGTCTGAACGGGGTATCAAACCTATACAAGACTTGCTACAGGGTACTTGTCCAAAATCTTTCCCCCTCCTTCAACGCGAATTTAACCTACCCCATACGGACCTCTTTACATACTTCTGCGTCAAACAAACATTGCCTTAAGGGGACCCATCTTCCTCTCTACACAATACACCTCATAGCGTGGGAATTACCAACGTCCTCTTCTTCCAAGAAGAGAGGGATATCTATATTTTACAATATCCTACACCATAAACTCCACTTTACAAAAACGCTTCCCCACGAACACTGGGAAAAGGACCTGGGAATGACATACACGGAACACCAATGGAAACAAGCACTAAAGTCAATTAATAAGGCTACGAAATGTTCCGCACTCTGGGAAATCACTCAAATTTTTTTCCCCTCCTCAGGTGGTATCTTACCCCTTCAAAGATTGCTTCGTTCAATCCAAAACACGCCAGACACATGCTGGAGATGCCAATCAACTAAAGGCGACATGTTCCACATCTTCTGGAAATGCAATTGTATCCAGAACTATTGGAATACCATCTTCTAGATATTATCAGACATATCACACCAACATAATCCCCCTACACCTGGGCTGGCGATTTTAAACCTAAATATTGATTCAGTACCACAACCATTCAGACATGCGACGACCCACATATTACTAGCTGCCAGATTGTGCCTAACGAGACTGTGGAAAACCGATAAGACCCCAACCGTTGAACAGGTCCTTGAAATTGTAAACCTCAATTATATCTACGAAAAGATGGCCTCAAGCGGGGGTTCCCTAGACAAAGAAATGAGAAAGTCGGAATCTTGGGTACAGTGGCCCGGAGCCGCAAACTTCCTATAACTATATGGAATTGTTCTCTTTTGGTATAGTAGCAAGGCAGACCATATACTTTTGTACTGCATAGAATATATGTTATAGACTATACGCAGTTTTAGTACCCTCCCCCAGGTAACAAAAGAGTTCCCATTGGGGTTCCTGGGGGAGTGCTACACAAGTTTTTAAGCAACATATCGAACATGCATAATATAGATCCAAGTTTTCTATTAGTTCATCTGACAAATCGATTCTTAAAGAACCTGTTTGTACAATATCGTGTATACCGTTATACAATGTTCACATTGTTATTTTTGGAATTTATTATAAAATCAATAAAAATTATTGAAACAAAAAAATAAAAAAATTAAAGGATTTGAAGAAGACCGAGCAATAGAAGCTACTTTGAGTCAGGAATACGTATATGAACAGTATTTTTATTTATTTTTTTAAACAAAAGTTTAGTGTCTGAAAAACAGATCTGCTATAAATCCAGTTAGAGACTGTCACTTTAAGAAAACCTAAAGCTGCTGACAGGTATGATGTGTAGGCCCCCCAGAGGTTCCCATACATTCCTGCAGCAGCTTTAGGTGTCTTGTGGTTCTACTGGTTGCTGGGTATTTCTGATCATGCAAAGTTCCAATACTTCCGGGTAGTCTTGCCCCCTCTGGGTGCCTGCACTTGTCAGAAGCTTCAAATAGTTTTTACTACAGATAATAGACTCGGGACAATTTTTTTTCACATACTAGCGGCAATGTCCTAGGACAGCCCCCTCACGCCTTGCAGTTCATAGCCCTCTTTGAGAGTGTCTAATTACTCTTTGTGCTGGCTCAGCTCCTCTGCACCTTTTATCACCACCCCACATCACCATTTATATATCTGCCAGGGAAAAAGTAAAGGAAAATGCTATACAGAGTGTTACTTGAGTGATAGCTCTAAGTTTGCTGGGGCTGCTATGATCACAATGGACATTAGCATACAAAATCTAAAAGGCACCCCCCAGATAAACCCTTCCTACTACCAACATATATCAGTTTTGTGGTAAAGCAGTACCAAGAGCATGATCATAAACACAGAGGGTGGGACCTGTCAGTCAATGTTATTTTCTTTCTCATCCATTGAGGACCACAGAAAAGTTACCTGTTGGGACATCCAAAAGCAGTCCAAATGAGGGGTGGGGAAACAGCAACAAATGATAACAGGCCCACTAAAAACAACTAAAACAAACAGAGTTCAGAAATCAGAAGATCCCTGAACATCCATCCGTTAGAACTTGGAAAATGTGAGCACAGACCAGGTGACAGCCTTACATATATGGGAAACAATACTTTGATGTCCAAGTGTCAAAAGCACTAGTCACTGACTAGTGCTTCATAACAGGAAAGACCACAAGCATGAATAATAGAAATGGTGAAACTGGAAACCAATCCAGAATGACAAAGAAAAAGACAGTCTTTCTGAATGAAGCAGTGGCTGAGATAGACGTTTACAGTGCAAATTACATCAAGGCAACGGAACAAAATCTTCTTTTGATAAATGGGAGTTGGACAAAGGGGTGAAAGAATAATGTCCTTGTTAATGTGAAAGGCCAAAGCAAATTCTGAGCCTCAACACACCCTGTTGTTGTGCAGGATCGTGAAGGGTTCTTTACAGGATAAGGCCACCAGCCTAGACACTAACCTTTAGAGGTGTTGGCAACAAGAATCCCCTAAAGGCATATCCTTGGTGGATTCAAAAGTCGGCTTTTGAAGGACCAAATTCAGATCCCATTGAGTCACAGGGGAGCAAATGCTGGCTGAAACCCAACTGTAGAATGACAGATTTGACCTATAGATAATTTCCTGGGGTAAAAACATTGTACCAAGTGAATTATGTCTTCCACGTACAGTGACAGACCTTGCAAGAAGTAGACATTTTAGCGTTGAACATTGTGGGAATAACTAATTCAGAGATGCCCCCGTCCCTCAGAACCTGGGCTGCAATAATCATACCATTAAAGTAGAATTCCAACTTCAATCTAACTAGCCTTAAAAATGTTCCCTAACTAGTCTTAAATATGTCAGCATTACAAATATGCTGACTAACCTGTGTAAACAAAAAAAAGTATATACCGTATTTATCGGCGTATAACACGCACTTTTTCCCCCTTAAAATTAGGGGAAAATCGTGGGTGGGTGTTATACGCCGATCCCCTCGCTGAAATGAGCGAGAGGAGCCGAGATACACAAAGCCGAAGTACAGCTTTACTCGGCTCCTCTCGCAGTCCCGCCCATCTCTGACTGCGCCGCTGACATACAGAAAGCCGAGTGTACTTCGGCTAGTCTCGGCTCCTCTCGCAGTCCCGCCCCTGACTGTGAGCAGAGCAGAGTCTAGCCAAAGTACACTCGGCTTTCTGTATGTCAGCGGCGCAGTCAGTGGAGATGGGCGGGGCTGCGAGAAGAGCCGAGTCTAGCCGAAGTACACTCGGCCCCGCTCGCTCCTCTCCACACAGAAATCGGCGCCAATTTAAAAAATCGCCGAGACTGGCAAGGCTGCAAAGGCACTGGGCAAGGCTGCAATGATGGACACTGGGCAAGGCTGCAGATGGACACTGGGCAAGGCTGCATATAAATGTTTTTTTCCTTGAATTTCCCTCCTAAAAGTTTTTTCCCCTTAAAATTCCCTCCTAAACTTGGGGTGCGTGTTATACGCCGATAAATATGGTACTTAGAAATTTTCAGCCAACTCTGGTTCGGAGACTGGGTCTGCTGGAATATTATACATATACACACACACACACACACACACACACACACACACACACACACACTATAATATAAAAAACTCTCCAAATACACACACCCTTTAGACTCTAAAATTTTTTTGTTTTTTCTGCAAACACCCTCCTTAGGAACTGCAACAAGCTGTTGCAACTGCTGCTTGAGCGCGCTCAACTTTCCATCCAAATGCCATACTCATGCCAAGGGTCAACTCTGAGCATCAGTGGCTGTGAAGCAGCAGCATCAGCAACAGCTCTGTCAGAAGTGGGATTATGCTACATTTTCCAGGCCACAGATCGGTCAAAACCTTGTTGCATACTTTCACTTTTAATCCCATTTATTTTACGATTTCCAATACCCTTTTCTATATAAAAAAAATGTAATGTACAATTTTTTGTCTTTTCATCAAACCATACAATATTTAAAAATCAGGAAGCTTAGCTCTCGTTCTCTAAATCAGAAATGTAAGAATTTATGCCTTTTGAAGAAAGCTACCATGGTTTCATCCATGTCTGGAGGGGCAGTAGGTGTGGCAAGCTTTTCTTAAACGGTCAGAAATGTTACAGCAGATACTGTGAGCAGTGTGTGTTCCCATTACACTGCAATGGGAGCAACAAAAACAGAACCCATGATGGGAAGAATATCCATTAATCATCATCTATTAATTAGAAATATCCTTTTGTACAGATTGTTGCTATAATTCCAGAATTGCTATAATTCTGACGATTATTTGAGAAACCAGATAGCTTCATGTCTGGACATATTTATTTTAGCCATTTTTATTCTTCTGTGACCTGGGGCAGCAATTTTTGAACCAATTAAAATGTCTTTTTAATTTATCCCTCTCTGTGCCTATATATGTTTCCCCTCTTTATCTTTGTGTATTTTGTGTTTTTAAAATGGCTGTGCTAGAATAAGCCCTTCTATTTCTTGTACCATTGTTTCCACAGTAATAACACTTGTTAAATTGTTCTTTAAATGGGCATAAACCTTCTATCAGGAGGTTTCCATTTGTAAACTAAAACAGCAGGTACACCAAAAAAGGTTTTAGGCACTCTAAAAGATCCTGGACTAGGGGGCTAGCAGCGGTAGAAGCAACAAGATGATCCTCTAGCTTTAGAGTGGTGCATACCACAATAACCACTTGCTGTCCGAAATAATCTTACATTTTTTGCACACACACACGTTAAAAATCAGCACTTATTGCTAGAAGTTTACTTAGAACCTCCAAACATAGTACATTTTCTAAGAACCTCCAAACATAGTACATTTTCTAAAAGCAGAAGCCCTGCAGAATAAAGACGCTTTAGCAATTTTTTTATATGTTGCAGGATGCAAGGTGGTTAGACAATTAAAGCTGACATGGACACTTTGTCTTCTGCCATCACTGCCAAAATAAACTCCTCAGAGGTAGGTTTGTCCAGCAAACACTATAGAGACACATCAGTCTCAGGCCGGTGAAGCCACAGACAGACCAGATGAAAGACACTACCTCCTAGGACACTTGCAAAAAAACTGGAGGCATGCTGGTAGAAGAAGGGGTTATTGTGGGCTGGCCTAAAGTTTGTGTTTTCTAATTCTCCTGTAGGTAGCAGTATACCCACCATTTAAGAATCCTTGTGTAACTAAATACACAAGAAAGGAAAAGACCTTTGTGATATTGTGAGAGAGGAAGGGAGTAGAGGTGGGATGGTGAAAAGTAGCCTGAGAGCACGAAGGATAAACGGTTTCTTTAATAAAAATGTACATTGCCCATTTAATGCCAAAATATCTCTACAATATCTTCTTGACTACTGCTTTGGTACATCATTGGGGATGTTTAATTTTGAAAGCAGCTGAGGCAAGTACAAATTTGTTGTCACCACATCTTGTCATTGCTGTGGACAATGGTAAAACAGCATATTATCATCACACAATTTCACCTAAAGCCTGGTACACACGATCGGATTTTCTGCAGGCAAAGCGTAGGACTTTTGTCCAAAGGGCGTTGGCCGGGAACTTGTCTTGCATACAAACGGCAAAGAATTATCGGCCAAACACAAAACTATGTGGTTTTTCAGCTCTTTAGCGCCACCCTTTGGGCAACTTCTGCTAATGTTGTGTTATGGTGAGCATTGCTTCAGAGCATGGATGTTTGTACTTTGGCGTTTTATCCAACGGACTTGTGTACACACGCTTGGAAAATCCGACAACACAAATGTTGGCGGAAATTTTTAAAGCATGCTATCCCACATTTGTCTGCGGAAAATCAGACAATTGTCTGATGGAGCATACAAACGGTCGGATTTTCCGACAACAGCCTGTTATCACACATTTCCCGTCGGAAAATCCGATCGTGTGTATGAGGATTTAGTGTAAAAAGGCAAGTACAATTGTTGTGCTGAGGGGACAGGCCAGCACATGAAGAGCTACCTCAGGTATCAAAATGTTAGGGAACATTGTTGTCTGGAACACATGGGTTTTATACCAAGGAGCATAACCAAACTGTCAGCACAGTAACCAACTGCTTGCAAGATAAGCAACACACATGCTTTAGTGGTCTTACCAATTGCATCCACCATGCAGGCTTCTCTTGTGTACGCCTCCACAGGGATTGTGTTCTGGAAACAATGAAGGGACAGCACACCCTGACCGCTTCTCCAGATGTCTACAATATGCTGTACTTTAGAACAAGGCTGAAATTGACAGAAAACATGATAACTATATGAACACAAGAGAGCTTACTATTGATTGCTTGGGCAAAACAGTTTTTTGTTTAAAGTTCATTGAGTCCTCAGCTCTCGGTGTATATCACATCATTACATATCATACCACTGCTCTATGCACACAATTATAGGACTTAAGCAGAGGGAGTAAATATTACCCAACAGTGTAGAGTATCATATTTGTGAGCAAGCCAATGGGCACTTTACCTAAAGGTTCTGGCAATCCAATCATTATCTAAACAAGGCCCATGGGTGTACACATTTTCACTGGAGTGAGTGGCTGACTAGGAAGGAAAGTTGACCTTTACTAACTTGTTGCCCATGACAAAGTTAGCCCATGCCAAGTAGTAAGGGGAAGGCTTGCATGCCCACACCAATAGAAGTCAATTAAAAAGGGCAGGTATACATGTCCACACACTAGTGGTAAAAATGTCCTGCAGCTGATATTTTTTTTTAGAGGACACAAAAGCATGGAACAAACAGAAAGGGTTGTACAATAGGATTATAGCCAGACACCATAGGTCAGATTGACTCTAGGTGGTGGCTACTATGTTGGGTAAGGAATAGTTTCCATTTCACCTTGAAAGTCACACAGAAAGCATTTTACATCAGAAATAACTAGTGTGAAAGGATTGCATGGCAAATATTTCAGTTCTGCTGTATAAATATTTTTCTCCCGACAGCTTCTGTCTGATGTATGAATCCTTCCTCTTTCCACCCCACTTCATGATGTATATCATTAATGCAGCCCTCAAATTTTCCACTCGCCTACTCGCATTGAAAAATTAGGGCTGACGAGGAGCTGGGCTGCTTGGGAGTGTGGGACCAACACCGCTGGTGGGCGGGGTTGATCGGGAGCCGTTCTCCTGTTGGAAGAGTGACTGAGTTAGAGGAGAGCCGCGGGATCACCGAGCGGTAAAACACGCTGTAACATCTTTACATTGAAACCGTCTCCGTTCTGCTCACTGATCTCACACAGCCCCCGCCTCCTCCTAACCAGCACGCCTGTGACAGAATACATCCCAGCATTGGACCCGCATTCTGTCTATTACAGGCGTGGGGTTAGGAGGATGCGGGGCTGTGTGAGATCAGTGAGCAGAGCGGAGACAGTTTCAATGTAATGCTGTTACAGCGTGTTTTACCGCTTGGTGATCCCGTGGCTCTCCTCTAACTCCAGTCACAATCCGGCCACCCCTCTCACTTCCTCCGCCCTTGCAAGGCTGCCATGGGGGGGGGCAATGTAAGGCTACCATGGGGGGGCCACGGGGAGGCTGCCATGGCGGGGCGGCCACGGTGAGGCTGCCATGGGGGGCACGGGTGAGCCTGCATTGATGGGCACAGGTGAGCCTGCATTGATGGGCACAGGTGAACCTGCATTGATGGGCACAGGTGAACCTGCATTGATGGGCACAGGTGAACCTGCATTGATGGGCACAGGTGAACCTGCATTGATGGGCACAGGTGAGGCTGTGCTGAGGGGAACTGATAAAGTGGTTATTTATTTTTGTAACTTAATTCTGCATAAAACATTTAAGTGTCATTTCATGAGATAATTTATGATGGCGTGATTAGGGGCGGGGCAACTGGCGGCAAGTAACCCTTGAGGCCTGGCTAGTAGCTCAGGACTTGAAATTGAGCCTCGATTAATGGATATAGTACACTGTATATGCGACTTTCTATGCTTTTACAATGTAAGCTTTTAAAACATTTTCTTTAGTTATTGTTTAAAAGGCAATATACAAGGTAAATATGGCAGAAAAAAAAACTCCCAGTACCTGTTTGTTGCTACCCTTATAGTGTGCCAAAGACTCATACAGATGACAATATGGACGGGCTCTCTTTCCTTTGCCCACATAAAACACTGCTTGGACAAAAGTGCGGAAACACTCAGGCGTGGATAAGGTATGACAGCGAGATGGAAGGTTTCTGGTCACCCTAAATAGAAAAGAAAAGCATGTTTTTACAACTGTAGAAAAAAAATAGAAAAGAAAAGCAATGGAATAATTCCAATATCGGTAAAATGTTCAAAACAAATAAGACACCACACTCAGTCATAGTACCTGAAAGTGAGATATGGCTTCAGCCCGACTCCTCCCAGGAGACACCTCCTCCTGATATTTTTCATCCCGCCCACAGGGCTTAGTTATAGAATGGGTGTAATATAGGAGGCGCAGCCTGGGAGTAGGCAGGCTGAATACGCATCTCACTTTTGTGTACTACAGCTGATTTTCTTGGCATGCGGGGTCTTATTTGTTTTGTGCACAAGAAATGTATTACTAAAGCCCAAAAGAAAGTAGCCAATATTGTACAATTCAAAATTCGTAGAGGTGAAAAAAAAATCAATCATTCACTCCTTTGAAAGGATGAAAATTTGACTAGTATGCTTACATACGCCCACGAATGTGGAGTCTATGGATTTAGTGCTTTCACCGATCACTTCCTGCTGAAGACTTGACATTCAAAGTTGCCTGCTGTTGAGGGCAGGAATCTCTGGCATCACACCCTCCCAATCTCGCTCATCTACCCACTTTTTATTTTTACTTGTTGTACCATTTTCTTTTTTTTTAATCTAAGTTCTGGATATTAACTAGGGAAACATATACTAACTAACTAAATCATCACACCTACCTTAGTGACCTTATATAGGCTAGATGACATATCATGCCTATACTGCCCACCTCCCTTTCCTCTTCTTTCTGAGGTGATAGGCAGAAAGATCCCCTTATTAGTAAATCATTCTTGCCGACCATTCAGATTCAGCTGTATAATTATTTTGGTTAAAACCTTTATTTAAAGCATTGAAAATGTAAAAAAGGACAATTTCCATCAAGCTGAGCCAAAAAGATGAAAAAAGGCAAAAAATCATATAATGCATATATGCAATCATGTTCAATGATTTGTGCATGTTCTCATCAGATTTTTTACTTATCAATTCATGGACATTTTCTATTCATTTTGTCTAATTCACATATATTTATTCAATCCTTTGCGCAGCTCCTTCCTTTATTTAGGTAGCGCGGTATATCCCACTTTTTTTACACATTGCATTTTTGACTTTTTATACTGCTGCTTTTTGGTTCACTTTAGTAGTTGTGCAATATTTTCACCAATTTTTTTTTGGTTGGAGTTATAGATATTTTAGAATATAGAGCTGCCAGGGTGGTCAACACCGATGGCGTGTTGGAAATCTACAAAAATGATGAGGGCGATTTGAGTGGTCTATTCATGAGACTCAAGAACCTTACTATATCCGAGACACACACACACACACACACACACAGTGGGACATCGCCTATCTTGAGACTTATGTTAAAAATGGTATGGTTCCTAGAAGTCTCAGATGGGAAGTCTGCCCCCAAAAACGCGACGTCCAATTGGATGATTGGTTTAAATATTTTAACACTGCAGAGTGTTAATTTCCTTCAGTTTTCAATAGATAGGAAGAATGCTAAACTTTTAAGATTGGGTGAAGAAATCAAAGTTATTAAAGATAAAAACTTAGTCCACTTAGTGAAGGTATTGAATATAAGGAGAAATCACAATCCCTCTTAAAGATTTTAGAAAAAGACAGAGAACAAAAGTTTAAGAAAAAGAAGAAGTACAATAGGGATTTGGCAGATTACTAAGGAGGGGTAGGATTTGAGTGGCAGAAAGTTATTGGCCGAGCAATCAAATTCAGCCAACGACGATATGGAAGTGTCGGTACCAGTAGATGGCAATAGAGTTCCTCTCCCATCAGGCTCTCTACCAACTAAGAATCTTCCTGGAGGTCTGCCTGGACCAATTCACCCTAAAGCGAGACGGGGGTCCTATCAGTCGCCACATAGGCAAGGTGGGGTAAGGGCGGTAGACCTGGTGCCCCACCCAATCCTCT
Organism: Rana muscosa; assembly: GCA_029206835.1. Classification (NCBI taxonomy): domain Eukaryota; kingdom Metazoa; phylum Chordata; class Amphibia; order Anura; family Ranidae; genus Rana; species Rana muscosa. The sequence continues at coordinate 476,448,550 of CM055116.1, forward strand.
ACCACAACAACGCCCCCGAGGGTCAAGTTACGTCCCCGGAGGAGGTCGTGGTAAAAGTACTAGTTATCAGAATTCAGGCTTTAATTCAGAGCCGCCCACTTATAGCCAGGGCCATTTGGCCAATAGTTACTATGGAGGTCCTCCTTCTCATGGTTATAACCAGGGGACCACTTTGGGCTATAATTACGGCCCACAACATGGACCAAAGCCCAGTCAATTCGAGAGATTGGGTTTTGAACCACAGCATTTTGAGCCTCCTAATTCATTTGATCATAGGAATGAGTTTGACTACAATATCAGTACTTCCAATAATTTCTTTACACTATACAAGAGAGAGGGGCCTTTAGATGACTGCAATCAGAAAGGTGCAGGGAGTTCATTTAATCCATCTCAACACTCCATCATTGAGAGTCCTGGGCCATCCAACCAAGGTGGCCAGTATTGGGGTTTTCACAAACCGAATCAGGGCACCAAACGTTCGGGAGGCCCAAGAGAGGAACAAGAGGGGGCAAACGGGTACGATCTAAAAAGAAAAAAGCTCCAATAGGATCTGGCATATTCAACATGAGTTCAGTTGTTTTAACCGACCCCGACAAACTAGTGTTAAATAGGGGCCTGAAATATGCACCTCCTCGTGGGTTGAATAAATTCCAAACTTACATTGATATTCATAAATTTGTACACAGGTTGAGTATTAAATGACATATGTTGCTGAACCTAATTCAGATTAATTCCGGCACCCCGGATGGATTTAGTCGTTCAGGCCTTCATAACACTTCATTATTTAATCCACCAGGGGCATTAGCACCATCTCTAAAAACCTTTAAGGATGTGGTATTTCGGGACTTAGATCTTTTACCCAGTAAAAGAACTAGATCCGATCAAGATATGATCGATGGCCTCAATTTTCTACGTGAAAACAAAGAGATAGTGATAAGGCCAGCTGACAAAGGGGGTGGGACCATCATTCTAGACAAGAAATATTATCCGAGAGGAGTAGGATTTTGGGGATCGTGAAACCTACACCCCACTCCCTTCAGACCCTAAAGCCAAGTACCGGTTAGCTTTGGAGAGTCTAGTCCAGAGGGGTTTTGAACAAGGGATTCTCAACAACAAAGATAAGGTGTATTTGGTTCCTTTGGCACCTCGTACCCCGGTAATTTATTACCTCCCTAAAATACACAAACACCCTACCTGCCCCCCCCCCGCCCTATAATCAGTGGCATTGACTCTGTCACGTCCCGGGTGGGTAGGTACATAGATTTCTATTTGCAACCTTTGGTGTTCAAAATGCCATCACATGTGAAAGACTCACGTCAGGAGATCACTTTATTAGCCGAGCATACCCCTAAATCTGGTATGTGACTAGTGACAGCAGATATCACATCGTTCTATACAGTCATTGCACACGACCTAGGTCTCTTTGCGGTTGAATATTTGAGACGTGACTCCGGACTCTTTGATGAACAAATCCTTTTTTTTTTTTTACGGAACTTCTTTCTTTTGCAGCTTTGCATAGTTATTTCTGGCTTAACAACCAGTTCTACAGACAAGATAGAGGGGTCGCTATGGGGGCTAAGTATGCCCCCAGTCTGGCAAATTTTTATGGCCCTATGGGGGGAGGATGTCAGCTATGCCCAACGGTGACCTCAGGTGGTGCTGTGGGCTAGATATATAGACGACATCCTCCTCCAATGGGATGGCGACTGATGCGATTTGGATATTTTCAGCGAGGAGTTAAACCAGAATACTAGGGGGATTTTTTTGAATTTTGAAGCAAGCCAGACAGAAATACATTTTTTGGATTTACGTATAGGTATTAAGGACAACCAATTTACCACTTCAACATACTTCAAGAGTACCGACAGGAACTCCTATATTCCTGTCGGGAGCTGCCATCATGAAACATGGCTCAAGTCAGTGCCCAAGAGTCAATATTTACGCCTGAGGAGGAACTGTTTAGATAATAGAGAGTTCCTGCCTCAGGCAGAGGTCCTGACTAAACGTTTTTTGGAGAAGGGTTACCTGAGTGCCTCTCTTCAGAAAACTCTGGATGAAGTCGTCTTGCTAGATAGAAAGGAACTGTTGAGACAAATCACCTAAAGACAGGCCACCCTCCATTCCTTTTATCACCACTTATTCTATACAGCATAGGAGTGTGAAGAAACTTATTGGCAAACATTGGCACATCCTTACTAATGATTTGGTTCTCAGCTCTACGCTCCCAGATAAACCAAGGGTTATTTATAAAGGGTGCCTCATCTCTTAGGAGGTAGGGTGGCTCCCAATATTTTGGACCCCCCTCCGATTAGGAGAGGTTTCTTTGAGTATATTACCGTCTTTTACCAAGGTAGAAAATGCAGGGTGTGCTCTTTGAGTGGGTGCACGCATAGATGCACTCAAATTCACATTGACTAGTACCCTACTAGAATTTGAGATCAAAACTTTTGTTATGTGTTCCACTGTAGGGGTCGTTTATCTTCTGCAGTGCCCTTGCGGGTTACAATATGTGGGCAGGACCAAGTGGCCTCTTTGCGTGAGATTAAATGAGCACGTAACGAACATTTTAACTGGTTTTCCCAAATATCCAGTTTCCCCGTCATTACTTGGAAGTTCATGATAAGAATCCTGCCAAGACCATCTTCCTTGGTATTGATAAGTATGTCCCACAATGGAGGGGTGACTCTTTAGTACGCAGTAAATCCAGGCTAGAGATGGCCTGGATTCATAAGATTAAGTGCTATGCCCCTTTTGGGTTGAACCTAGAGACTGATTTGAATGCATTCATCGACAATTCTTAATCTCTGGCTTATTTTATTCTAAAGAGGGAGTATTTATAATATAATATTTTTTATTAACAATTATTTTGTGCTATATGTGGGCCTATTCTTGTATTTTAATTGTATACTTGATGTGACTCCTTGGCAGCATTACAGGTTTACTGTTTAAATATATTCTGTCCCAGCGGGTGGGATTTTGAGTTCTTCAGATTTATTATTATTTATATTTTTCAATGTAATTAAATTTACAAATGAATTTAAATTACATTTTTATTGTAATTATAATTCATTGATTCCTTCTGTCATATATTTGAGTATTCCATATATCTTCATATGATTATTGGAAGGGTTTTTGAATCATTGTATGGAAAAAATCTCTACTTGATATGTGTTTTTTTTGGACATGGGCACTATTTTTTCCAACCACTGGGTGGTGCTGTGCTATGTCTCTCTCATCACTATACGATATATTAGTTTCAACTTTAAGTCATATATTAAGATTAGTTCCTGTCTTATTAGTTAGTTGTTGATTTTCATTTTCCCTGTTTGTTTGCATATAAATTTGCCAGTTAATTTTTAGTTCCGCAATGAGGGACTGTCTCGCTGCCTATGACTCACATCGAGGCAGGGTTTTTGCTGTTAAATACACACGATGAGTCAGTGCGTCGCCTGTTCCCCAGACGATGCTATCTTGTAGCGAAACGTACATCGGGAGGCCGACGTCGTCGCTTTGGACGGGAGTCTGCATGCCGGGCGGCTTTCTATTACATGGATGTTTTTAATCTCCGATTTTGTAAGTATCTTTTTTAGTCATTAAACCTTCTCATTAAGCGGTAATACACTATGGGAGTGTTTTTTTATTCTTGGGCTATGATCGCTGATCTCCGCACACCGAGTTCACCCAGTCTGGCTTGTCTATGCTAACTGGAGATTGATACAGACCAGGAGTGTAATAATTTTTATGGGCTTGGTACAGCTTGCCCTCTGGTAAGCGAACAATTCATACGGTGGTGGTGCACGTGTGTTTATGTTGCAATATTGAGGTTCACCCTTCTTTTTTCTACCTACGGCTTCTACACATTGTGGCTTGCACTGAGTTTTCAGAATTAATCATTGGACTGTTTCAACAATTTTATTATTGGCTGGACACTTCTTTATGATCTAAATTTATGTATGGTGCATGTTCAATTTTCAATGGATTTGTGCATGTTCTCATCAGATTTTTTACTTATCAATTCATGGACATTTTCTAATAATTTTGTCTAATTCACATCACTTCACATATATTTATTCAATCCTTTGCACAGCTCCTTCCTTTATTTTTGCAATATAATGCATAGCCAAGTTTTTCTCTAACAGGGAGACAAATTCTGTCCGGTCAGTTATTTCCTGGATCAATGTTCCCCAGTGTTCTTTACAGTGGCTGTAAACCCGTTCATATACCCAGTGAAGTGCATAGCCTCAGATGATATAAAATAGATATATCCATGTCTCTATAGAAAAAGGTAACTGAAGCAAGCCATACCTATAAAAGAAGGTAGTCAATCACATTTCCTGCTTTCTATAGCTGCATCTATTGACACAGACAGGGTGGCTTGGCCCTGCCCCACCCCCTTGTCACAGAGTTTGTCAGATATTCCAACCCTTCCCCCCTCTACTAATAAAGTGTTTTGTCTGAAGGCCTGTTGGAAACATTTCCTGTCATAACAGATAGTAAGGAGAAATCTTACAAAAAAGGTACAAAGATAGCAATAACAAAAAAACTGACAGAGGCCGTTTCTTTTGGGATTAGAAGTTGTAATGAGTGGTACAGTCGAAATCCCTAAAAACTGGCAAGTACTGTATTGTGCATGCTTTGAAAACGGCTTTTACTTCCGGCTACCGCCTTAGACTTTACGGAACATCATTTCCAAAGGTGCATAGAAAATAATAGAAAAAAAAAAAAAATGAAGAGTTTATTACTTTATCGCCGATTTTTTTTTTTTTTTTAATGCATTAGTTGATGTCCCTTCAATAGGAACAATAGTCTATTTTATGTATATAGATGCACACTTAAAAGTGTATCAAATCCAAATGATCATAGTGTGTTAGGGTTTTAGAAGCCGTGTATCTATTAATAGTTTGTAAATCTATACGTATATTGGGGTAATGAACGTGCCTTGCTGATCTCTCTGTCGCTTCAAGTCTCCCTTGCTACCTAAAGGAAAAACCACCTATAATGCTTTCACTAGCCAAAGATCATGTAAACTTATCCTAGTTGAAACTGTACTTACAAAACAATGTGCTGGTGATGCTTTTGATTGATAAATGTGGGGGGGGGGGGGGGGGAATGTGTGGGAAATTGAATTGCATGCTCTGAACCAAACGGAATGATACATTTTAAAACAATTGATTAAATCTTAAAGCGGTAGTAAGCCTTTTTGTTTTTTTCACTCTGCATGGTAAAGCCATAATATTAAATGTCCCTTAAAATGAAGTCCTTTCAGCGCCGAGATGTCAGAGCTGCAGGCTCTCCCATCTTCCTTCTGGGCTTGCGAACTCCAGCCGTGTGTCTGGCCGCAGCGGCGTCACTCCTGCGCATGCGCGCGGGAGCCGCAGTTTACAGCACAGGGCTCTGAAGGAACGGCCCGGGTTCCTTCAGAGTGCATGCACCAGTGATGTCACTAGCTGCATGTACAGTAACTATCTCCTAAACAGTGCACTTTAATGAAATCACACACAGAAACATAAGTTAATGCAAGTGTGCTGTAATGCATGCCTCCTAAATGCGTTCAAAGCATGTGTCAACTCATAAAATGAACTTCTCTTATTTGCTACCTTTTGATCTGTTAAAAGCGGTTGTATACCCAAATTTGACACTTTTACCTACAGGTAAGCCTTATTATAGGCTTACCTGTAGGTAAAATTAATATCTCCTAAACCTATACGGTTTAGAAGATATTCCCTCTGTCTAGGGCTACAGTGCAAAATATACACTTTTTTTTATTTTTATTTTTTATACCTTAATCAGAAAAATATACTGCATTATGGCCACTAGGTAGAGGTGATGATCATAGGAAATCTCTGCATTAAAAAAAAAACAAAAAAACTGTCCGAGTTTGTGAAGGAAGGAAAAAACAGGATTTTTATAACAGCTTACCTGTAAAATCCTTTTCTTGGAGTACACCACGGGACACAGAGCCAGTCATTACATAATGGGTTAAGGGTCACCAGTGGTGATTGGACACTGGCACAACCAATAGAAGACAGTTCCCCTCCATATAACCCCTCCCATCAGGGGAGCACCTCAGTTTTTGTAGCAAAGCAGTAAGGTTCCCATAAGAAGGGGGGGACCTCTGTGTCCCGTGGTGTACTCCAAGAAAAGGATTTTACAGGTAAGCTGTTATAAAAATCCTGTTTTCTTTATCGTACACCACGGGACACAGAGCCAGTCATTACATAATGGGACGTCCCAGAGCAATGCTCAATATGAAGGGTGGGAGACCCAGATCAAACAGGCCGCTTACGGACAAGAAGCCCTATACTGCTGCCTGCAGCACACTTCGCCCGAAGGCGGAATCCTCATGTCCTTTCACATCTATTTGATAGAATTTGGAAAATGTGTGGACTGAAGACCAAGTTGCAGCTTTACAGATCTGAGCCATCGAAGCCTGGTGGTGCACTGCCCATGAAGCACTTATCGCCCTGGTAGAGTGCGCCTTAACAGGAAAAGGAGGAGTCCTGTTCTTTAAACCATAAGCTTGAACAATTACCTGTCTAATCCACCTGGAAATGGTGGATTTTGATGCCGCTTGGCCCTTCTTGGGACCATCTGGCAAAATAAACAAAACATCTGTTTTACGTATCTGAGCGGTTGCTTGCAGATACACCTTTACCGCTCTCACTAGATCTAGAGAGTGCAACAACTTTTCCCCCGCCGTCCGCGGGTTTGGAAAAAAAGAAGGCAAAACAATGTCTTGATTCAAGTGAAAAGCCGACACTACCTTAGGTAGAAAGGCATGATGGGGTCGTAGTACAATTTTGTCCTTGTGACAATTTAGATAAGGCTCTTTACAAGAAAGAGCTGCTAGTTCTGATACTCTCCTAGCAGAAGCAATGGCAATCAAAAAGGCCAATTTCCTACTTAATATAATTAAAGGAATATGGCGAATAGGTTCAAAAGGTTGCTTTTGCAACACTGACAGTACCAAATTCAAATCCCATGGACACAAGGGAGACCTGACTGGAGGATTTATCCTCAGTACCCCCTGAATGAAGGCCCGAACTAGGGAATGAGATGCTAATGGTCTCTGAAAAAATACTGATAGAGCCGATATTTAACCCTTGATGGTACTAAGGGCTAATTTCATATCCACTCCTAACTGGCAAAAGGCAAGAATCCTGCTTATTTCATATTTCTGAGGGTTCCAACTTCTAGATTCACACCAGGAAACGTATGCTTTCCAGACTCTATGATAGATGAGTCTGGAGGCTGGCTTTCTAGCATTAATGAGCGTAGAAAGAGCTGGACCAGAGACCCCTCTCTTTTTCAAAATGTGGGTCTCAGCAGCCAGGCCGTCAAATTTAGCCTTTGTAAGGAAGGGTGGAATACTGGACCCTGTGACAGCAGGTCGTGTCGAAGCGGAAGCTTCCAGGGCCTTCCTTTCGCCATCTTTACGATCTCAGCGTACCAAGGCCTCCTGGGCCAGTTTGGGGCCACTAGGATTACTGGTATTCCCTCCTCTTTGATCCTGCGAAGAAGTCTTTGTAGAAGAGGGATCGGGGGGAATGCATAGATTAGTGAGAACTGATTCCATGGAGCTATTAGAGCATCTACTCCGTAGGCCAGAGGATCTCTCGTCCTGGACACAAAGTTGTCCAATTTCTTGTTGAACCTGGGAGGCTAGCAGGTCTACATCTGGGTTTCCCCATCTCAGACATATGGCCTGAAAGACCTCGGGGTGGAGAGACCACTCTCCTGGTAATAGCTGCTGACGACTCAGATAGTCCGCTTGCCAGTTTTCTATCCCCGGGATGAAGATTGCAGAAAGGCAAGGTACATGCTCTTCTGCCCATGTCAAAATCCGGTTCACCTCCTTTTGAGCAGCCCGACTGCGGGTGCCTCCTTGGTGATTGATGTAAGCTACTGCCATAGCATTGTCGGATTGAACCCGAACTGGGTGGCCCTGTAACCTGTATGTCCAGGTTTTGAGGGCTAGATATACTGCCCTGATCTCTAGTACATTGATGGGCAGGATCCCTTGGGTCTTGGCCCAGGTTCCCTGGGCAGAAGCCTCTTCGAATACTGCACCCCAGCCCGATAGGCTGGCATCCGTAGACACCACCTTCCAGGAGACCGGGAGAAAGCATTTTCCCTTCCGTAAGTTCTTGGCTTCTAGCCACCAATTGAAGCTTTGGCGTACTTGCGAGGACAGGCGCATGGGTATATCCAGAGCTTGGCTCTTCCTGTTCCAGGCGGCTAAAATATTGCCTTGAAGTAGTCTCGAATGAAACTGGGGGTAAGGGACAGCCTCGAAGGAGGCTACCATCTTCCCCAATAGCCTCATGCAAAGGCAAATAGACGGCCTCTTGTTTGCTTTGACCTTGTGGATCAGATCTTTCAGAGACTGTATCTTTGGCTCTGGCAGGTATACCCTGTTTTGGGCTGTATCTATGATCATGCCCAAGTACACTATCCTTCTTTGGGCCTGAAGAGAGGATTTGTGTAAGTTTATAATCCATCCTAAATGCTCCAGGTATCTTACTGTAGTGAGCACAGCGTGATCTAATCCCTCTTTTGACTGATCTATCACCAGTAGATAGTCTAGATAGGCTGTTACCACTATGCCCTGTGTCCTCAGATTTGCCAACAGGGGAGCTAGCACCTTTGTGAATACTCTGGGCGCGGTAGCTACACCAAAGGGCAGGGCCACAAATTGAAAGTGGCGATGTTCTACCGCAAACCTTAAGAATTTTTGGTGAGCGGGGAGGATGGGTATGTGTAAATATGCGTCCTTGATATCTATGGACGCCATGAATTCTCCGCCTTGCAAGGTGGCGACCACGGATCGGATCGTTTCCATTCGAAAATGGCGAACATTCAGAAACCGATTTAGAGATTTTAGATCCAGGATGGGTCTGACGTCTCCATTTGGCTTTGGAATCACAAAGAGGTTTGAGTAAAAACCTGAACCCTGCTCTTTTTGGGGTACCTCTGTAACCACCCCTTGAGCCAGTAAGTGATTCAAACCTTTGAAGAAGGATCCTCTCTTTTGTGGATCCTTGGAGAGTCTTGAACCTCGGAATTGCGAAGATGGGATCTCTCGAAATTCCAGTCTGTACCCTGAGGATATTGTGGATAACAACCCACTTGTCCTGGGTTTCTGTCCGCCAAGTTGCTGAGAACTGACGGAGCCTTCCCCCCACTCGGCCGAGCGGGGGCGCCCCTTCACTGAGAGGTCTTGGGGTCCTGCTTATTAGCTCTTGCACCCCACGGCTTTTTGTTCCTCTGAGCCTGATTTCCTTTGGCTTTTGTGGGTGGCTGAAAATGCCGTCGCCACTGGCTAGAGGCAGGTTTCCCGGGAGCTGGGGAAAGAGAGCGTTTAAAACAAGGCCTCTTGTTTTTCTTTCTCTCAGGTAAAAGAGTCGTTTTACCACTTGATATCCTTTGGATATATTTTTCTAAATCTTCCCCAAAATAGTCGTTCGCCATGGAAGGGGAAACTTGCCAACAGCTTTTTGCATGGGGCTTCCGCTGACCAATGCTTAAGCCACAGCACCCTACACATATGTACCAGTTGGAGTGTAAGGCGTGATGCTTGCATAATAGAATCTCTCATGGCATCCACTGTGAAGCATAAGGCTTTTGGCAAATTCTCCCAATTTCTAGCCTGCTCTGGAGGCAGCTCCTTCAGCCCCTGCTTTACCTGTTGGCTGATGACCTGACACATACCGACTGCTGCTACCGCAGGTTGGGTAACTGAGCCGGCCAAAAGAAAGGAAGACTTAAGTAGGGATTCCAATTTCTTCTCAGAAGGATCTTTAAATACTTGCACATTGTCCACCGGACACATCAGGTTCTTATTTACACAAGAAATAGCCGCATCTACAGAAGGCAGGCTCCATTTCTTTAAAAAAAATTCCTCCATAGGATAAAGAATGTCAAACTTTTTTGGAGGTGAGAAACGCTTATCTGGGTGTTGCCAGTCTGCGTACATTAGATCCTCTAGTAATGGATGAACCGGGAAAGAGCATGCACCCTGCAGGGATCTCAATGAACCTAGGGAGGAGACAGTGCAATCTGCATTTAAGTTACCCTCTTCGGAGGTAACTGAATCGCCTGTTCCTGCATAACATTGCACCTGTGACTTCAAAATCTGGGATGCAGAGAAAGGCTCATCTGATATCCCTGATTCGTCTGACTCCTCATCCTCTGCTTGTGTAGCATCATCCTCATCCTCCTCCTCCTCCTCAGATACTTCTGCAGGGAGGTCAATAACGGGTGGAGATCTGCTTCGCTTATTGTCCTTTTTAGAGGATTTAGCGATCAAAGTAGCAATTCTCTCCTCCAGATTATTTAGGGCTGCTGACAAAGTGTCTTCAGTGACATACGCAGGCCCAGGCTTCACTGGGGAAGCCCCCATACCTGACAGAGGTAATGGCTCATCCTGTACAGCTGCGTCCGGCAACACAGGAGAGGAAGGTACAGAGTTAGCACGGCTAGGGCCTCCTGTCTCAGGCAGCGGTGCTTTTTTATCTTTTTTGTCAGCATTCTTTCCCCTGGAAGGCATACTGCTCAGAAAAAACACAAGGTACTCTAATGCATATACTACTGTGCTCAGTTCAGCAATTTACATAAAGTATGCAACCTAAAAAAAACACACAGCTATGCATAAAGTGAATGTCTTCTAGGAAGTACCCAGCCCAACCACATGGAGTCTTACGTCCCTGTATCGCTACTGTGTATCCCTGCCAAGAGAGAGAGAAAATGAACTTGCTTGTTCTGCAGCACTTTTGCACACTGACATTTTTTAAATTTTGTGCCATCTTCGTGCATGCGCGCGCCCTACGTGCCCGCGCACGTGTCATTTGCGGCCTCCCGCCCCCCCTCCGATAAAGCGCGCTCCCACGGCTCTAATGGCGGTGGTAACAGTGAGAGTGGAGCTCCCTCTCACCAGCCCTTGTTCCAACTTTACCTGCTTCTGCAGGTGTCTGGTCAGCCATCCGAGAGAAGGAGGGAGGTGCCCAAGCCAGCTCAGCAGCAGAGGGACAGACAGTGTACTTTGCCGAAGCAGACACTGAAGCAGAGCGAGGTGAGCTTTACACGCAGCTCTTTACTCCCCCCAGTGGCGGAATAAGAGAAGACATCCACTGTTTTTCTTTGGAAAGGTCCTTAAACCTAGTTTTAGGACCTAACCTCTTACCTTATCCACGCCGCAGGTTTTTTCTGCTGAAATTTTCAGACAGATACCAAACTTCACCCCTCACGGCGGGCTATGTGTGCCAACCTTCAGGGATATGGGTTCCTATTTAAAGGATACCTCTCCCCTGGGCCTTGTACAAGACTCTTACCAGGACTTTAGCGAAGTAGCGAAAGTGCTGGATCTTAGAGCCCAGTCCTCCGAAGAGAGACATTACAGGCTAAGCCTCATGTATGAGGCCCGGATCGCATCCAGTTTTGGCTTAACTCGTAGGAGTCTTGGATGGGTCCGAAAGCATAGCTCTTTCTACCCCCAGAGGGTCTCTTTGGCAGAGCTTTCCTTTAGCACCTCCTATCGCGTCCAAAACCTTTAGACACTGGCGAAAAAACTGAAGTGCTCCCCTGATGGGAGGGGTTATATGGAGGGGAACTGTCTTCTATTGGTTGTGCCAGTGTCCAATCACCGCTGGTGACCCTTAACCCATTATGTAATGACTGGCTCTGTGTCCCGTGGTGTACGATAAAGAAATGCTTGTTATGCTCATCCAACAACAATAATAATAATAATATAATATAATATAATATAATATATATATATATATATATTTTTTTTTTTTTTATTATTAATAGCCTCCTTAGTCTATATGTTGTAATGTTGTAGAGCAGTGGCTCTCAACCCTGTCCTCGTGTACCCCCCAACAGGCCATGTTTTGAGAATTTCTCTTAGATATAATAGCTGTACAAAATACCAAGGCATGGACTCTGATTTAAATAACCTGTGCAAGATAAAAGGAAAACCTGCAAACATGGCTTGTTGGGGGTACTTAAGGACAGGGTTGAGAACCATTGTTGTACAGAATAGAAGAGTGGTGGCTTTGAGAAATTTATAACAAGACAACTGGGCAGGGTTGACACCACTCAGTTAACAAAAGTGCTGTGCATGGTCAGCCCACAACAGTACTCAGGAGCCGCAAGCGCATTTCTGGCAGATCAATAGGTATTTTTCTGTCCTTACAATTTTTAAAAAGGTATAAACCTGGGAGAAAGTGTATGTATTGTAAAGATGTACGCCATGTTTTTTTTTTGCCTAGACATACAGTACACCTTAAAGGGCTCCCCACACATCAAAACAGACAGACAGTGAGGGAAAAAAGTAGTTGATCCCCTGCTGATTTTCTACATTTGCCCACCGACATAGAAATGATCAGTCTATAGTATTAATGGTAGGTTTATTTTAACAGTGAGACAGAACAAAAAAAAAAAAAAAAAAGAATCCAGAAAAAATGCATTTCAAAAAAGTTATAAATGGATTTACATTTTAATAAGTGAAATAAGTATTTGTTCCCCTTCGCAAAACATGACTTGGTACTTGGTGGCAAAACCCCTGTTGGCAATCACAGAGGTCAGATGTTGGCCACCAGGTTTGCATACACCTCAGGAGGGATTTTGTCCCACTCCTCTTTGCAGATCCTCTCCAAGTCATTAAGGTTTCGAGGCGGACGTTTGGTAACTCGAACATTCATTTCCCGCCACAAATTTTCTATGGGATTAAGGTCTCGAGACCGGCTAGGCCACTCAAGGACCCTTGTGTTTTGGGTCATTGTCATGCTGGAATAACCATCCATGACCCATTTTCAAGGGAAGGAGGTTCCCACCCAAGATTTGATGTGGCCCTGTCCATCGTCTCTTTGATGCAGTGTCCTATCCCCTTAGCAGAGAAACACCCCCAAATTTTTTTTAAGAGAGTGCTCCTAATCTCAGCTCGTTGCCTGTATAGAAGACACCTGGGATCCAGAAATCTTGCTGATTGATAGTAAAATAAGTATTTGATCCCCTTTCAATTTATAACTTTTTTGAAATGTGTTTTTCTAGATTTTTTTTATTATGTTAAAATAAAAATACCAATAAAATTATAGACTAATCATTTTTTTGTCAGTGGGCAAACGTACAAAATCAGCAGGAGATAAAGATACAGTGAGGGGAAAAAGTATTTTAACAGAGTCAACATTCCAACCAATGCTACTGCCAAAAATAAATGCTTGCATCCTTCATTTACCTCAGTGGTAAATTAGGCAGTCATTGGAGCTGAACATGTCACAGGACAGCACATATATAAAAAAACAAACAAAAAAAACAACAATTTTCTTCAAAATCTGTTGTACTGCCCCCTAAATTTCATTGCATTACAACCTTTCTTTAGTCAAAAATGTACATAATGTTAATCTAGATGCAACTTGAAACATAAAAACAAAAAAAATATTTACCTGGGATCCAGCAGCAAGTAGTTAAAGCTAGATTTAAGAACACCTTCTCGCCACTTTTTTGTCTTGTCCGGTTGGTCGAACTCTCGAGAAAGTACAGCCTCATCATTGTTACAGTCTGGGATAGCATATGTGCGCAGGGCTAAAGAGAGCTCTGGACTATATTCAAAGGACAGACCTAATACAGAATAATAATGGTTGTAAATCTCTGAAATGAAGAGCAAAAACAGCAAAACATATCCTGCTATAAGCAGGCATCACTAAATGGTGGCCCGCGTCCGGCCCGAGCACACCATTTAGCTGCCAATTTTGTCCCCAGCCTTCACCGCTGTCATTAGCAGAGCGGGCATCGGGAGACGGGACAATTCTAAACTTTTTACGTTAACCAGGCAGTGATTGGCTGCTAGGAGGTGGTCCTAGCAATCGCTTGCCAATTTGAAAAAAGTTACCCGGCAGCTCCCGTGCCCCATCCAGTGCTGCTGTGCCTCTGCCTTCAGTTCAGAATTGTCCCAACTCCTGCTCTCAGCTCTGTGAAAGGTAGGAGAGTGAAGGGAGGAAAGGACATGGCTGTGAACTTGTGAAGGATGGGGAGCGGGGGGGTCATGAGCGATGAGCGGGCGGGGGGTGATGTAAAGAGGAAAAGTGCGGTGTGTGGGTTATATGAAAGGGGCAGTATTGTGAGGTGTATGGAAGGGGCAATGCTTTGGGGGTGATACGTGAAGGGGGAAAGTGCTGTGTGTGGGGGGTGGTGATTGATGTAAAGGGGGACAGTGCTGTGTGGGGGGGGTGGTATGTGAAGGGGCAGTGCTGTGTGTGTGGGGGGGGGTGTGTGTGTGTGAAGGGGCAGTGCTGTGTGAGGGGGGGGGGGATGTCAAGGGGGACAGTGCTGTGGGGTAAGTGAAGGGAGACAGAGCTGCTGTAGGGTGGGGGGGGGGAGATGTGAAGGGGGACAGAAGTGTGGGGTGAAGGTAGACAGTGCTGCGGGGTGGTGGGGTGAAAGGTGACAGTGCTGTAGGGGGGAATGTGAAGGGGGACAGTTCTGTGGGGGGAGAAGATGTGAAGGGGACAAGCAGCTTCACGCAAAATGAGGTGCTGCACAGAAAATGTGCAGGGGTACCATTGACTCTTAAACACACTGAAAATACAAGGTGCAGTTTCCCGTACACGGAAAAAGCATTGTAAAAAACGCATGATGCAGTTTTTATGCGGCTGCATTTTTAAAAAGGTGCGAAGACCTTGTCACAGCAGAAAACGCAGGCACATAAGCCCATTCAAATGAATGGGCTGTTGTGCCTGCACACCTGGGCTGTGATGTAAAGAATCATGCGATTTGGACCTCTCCTGGAAGGAAATTTTACTAATCGGACATCCATGAATTTTAATCCAATACCCATGTTCTATAGGGTGTACTTGTCTCAAAGTACAAAGTCCTAAACAGTAGACAAGATGATAACATTTTATATAATTACAGGGCTCACAATAATGTAAACACCACAACAAATCAAAAAATGCTGAAAATAATGGATAGATAGATAGGAGCTTCAATCAATAAAGTGCAGTGGTGATTCAAACTTCAAAAGGTGCATCACACACCCCTCCTGTGTCCCCACTCAAAGGAAATGGACCACTAGGCTTTTCAGTCCAGGGGTCATTCAGGCTAGAGAGTTGGCCAGGACTGGCAATTCATAGAAGGGTTCAGTAAAGATCTCCCCCAATCGTGATGGTCATAGGTAGATATTGGCACCAAAAAAAATAAAAGAAGGACTAAGGCCTCATGCCCACGGACGTTTTTACAGCCACTTTTATGAGCGTTTTTTGCAGCTTAAAAACGGCTCTCCATGTTAGCCTATGGCCTCATGCCCACCATGACATTTTTGAGCAGTAAATGGCATAGGTGTTTTTGAGCTGCAAAAAAAAAAAAAAAAAAACCCAGGACCAGTGCGTTCTGAAGTTCCAGTGTTAGAGCTGTAAAGACGTCAGACGCCGGCAAAGGGTGTAAAAACGCGATGTAACGAGGCTTAACGCGGTGTTAAGCCTCGTCTGGCGTTTCTTTCTCTATTCCAAATCAATGGTTCCCTATGGGAGCCCATTGATTTGAATAGAGGTCGCACCAGAAGTCGGATCAAGATGATTAGACTTGCGAGGCGACTCGTGTGCGGAGAATCTTGAAGGGGAACCCCCACACCAAAAAAAAAAAAAAAAAAAAAGGCGCGGAGGTTCCCCTCAGGATCCATACCAGACCCTTATCCAAACAAGCAGCCTGGCCGGTCAGGAAGGGGGGGGGGACGAGCGAGCACGAGCGAGCCCCCCCACCCCAAAGCACCGTGTCCCCATGTTGATGGGGACAAGGGCCTCTTCCCGACAACCCTGGCCGTTGGTTGTCAGGGTCTGCGGGCGGGGGGCTTATCGGAATCTGGGAGCCCCTTTTAATAAGGGGGCACCCAGATCCCAGTCCCCCCACCCTATGTGAATGAGTATGGGGTACATCGTACCCCTACCCATTCACCTGGGGGAAAAGAGTCAATAGAAAAAACACACTAGACAGGTTTTTAAAGTAATTAGGCAGCTCCGGGGGTCTTCTACAGACTTCGGGGGTCTCTCCGGTTCTTCTCCCGCTCTCCGGTGCTTTCTGCCGGGCACTTCTGCCAGCTCTTTTGCTAGCAGGGCATGATGGGACTGCGACGTCATAAGGGGGCGGGGTCACCGGGTGACATCCCCCGGTGACCACGCCCCATGCCTATATAAGTCGGTGCGCGCCGGTCACACAGCATTACAGCGGCAGACCTCATCGTGTCAACATCTCAAGAAGAGAAGAGGGAAGAAGACGACGATGAAGACCGGGCCCCCGCTAGCAAAAGAGCTGGCAGAAGATAGCGGAGGTGCCCGGCAGAAGGCAGAAAGCACCGGAGAGCGGGAGAAGAACCGGAGAGAGCGGAGAAGGCACCGGAGAGCGAGAGAAGAACCGGAGAGACCCCCGAAGTCGGAAGACGACCCCCGGAGCTGCATAATAAATTACTTTGAAAACCTGTCTAGTGTGTTTTTTCTATTGAAACTTTCCCCCCCAGGTGAATGGGTAGGGGTACGATGTACCCCATACTCATTCACATAGGGTGGGGGGGCCGGGATCTGGGTGCCCCCTTATTAAAAAGGGGCTCCCAGATCCCGACAACCAAGGGCCAGGGTTGTCGGGAAGAGGCCCTTGTCCCCATCAACATGGGGACAAGGTGCTTTGGGGTGGGGGGGCTGCAGAGCGCCCCCTGTCCCAAAGCACCCCCCCCCATGTTGAGGGCATGCGGCCTGGTACGGTTCAGGAGGGGGGAGGCGCTCGCTCGTCCCCCCTTCCTGACCGGCCGGGCTGCGTGCTCGGATAAGGGTCTGGTATGGATCCTGGAGGGAACCCCCGCGCCATTTTTTTAAAAAGCGGAAGTTCCATTTTTGTGTGGAACTCCGCTTTAACTGCACGTTTGAGCTCTCCCCAGAGTGGTTCAATGATATTGAGGTCAGGAGACTGAGATAGCCACTCCAGAATCTTCACTTTATTCTGCTGTAGCCAATGACAGGTCAACTTGGCCTTGTGTTTTGGATCATTGTCATGTTGGAATGTCCAAGTACGTCCTATACGCAGCTTCCTGGCTGATGAAAGCAAATGTTCCTCCAGTATTTTTTGAGAACATACTGCATTCATCCTGCCAACAATTTTGACCAAATTTCCTGTGCCTTTGTAGCTCACATATCCCCAAAACATCAGCGATCCACCTCCGTACCTTTCATCATAGGCTTTGTTGACTCCTCTCCAAATGTAGCCTTAAAGCTAAATTTTTGGTATCATCACTCCAAATGGTTTGAGGTTTGTCTCTGTGCTGTTTGGCGTATTGTAAGCGGGATACTTTGTGGCATTTGCGTAGTAATGGCTTTCTTCTGGCGATTCGACTATGCAGCCCATTTTTCTTCAAGTGCCTCCTTATTGTGCATCTTGAAACAGCCACACCACATGTTTCAGAGAGTCCTGTATTTCACCTGAAGTTATGTGCTTTTTTTTTTTTTTGCATTTCGAGCAATTTTTTCTGGCAGTTGTGGCTGAAACTTTAGTTGGTCTACCTGACCGTGGTTTGGTTTCAACAGAACCCCTCTATTTCCACTTCTTAATTAGAGTTTGAACACTGCTGATTGGATATCTTTTTATATCCCTTTCCCGTTTTATATAGTTCAACTACATTTTCCTGCAGATCCTTTGACAATTATTTTTCTTTCCCCATGACTCACAATCCAGAAATGTCAGTGCAGCACTGGATGAAAGATGCAAGGGTCTGTCAGGAGTCCAGAAACTCATTGACCTCATTGATACACACATACACACATATACACACACACGTGAGGATGGTTACCTTTAATAGCCATTCAAACCCCTTTGTGTCAACTTGTGTGCACGTTATCAGGCCAAAATCACCAGGGTATGTAAACTTTTGATCAGAGTCATTTGGGTAGTTTCTGTTGTGATTAGGATTTAAAAAGAGTAAACACCCAATTCCACTCGCAATCCCTTAATGGATGTAGTCAAAAGCGAGGACCCCCAGAAATTAATATCGAGATTCTATAATATGCTACATACTCCTTGGTCAACGAAAATAGCCTATAATGTAAAAACACGATGGGAAGGAGACCTAGGAGGACGAAGATTGGAGTGAAGCACTGGACACATGCAAAGCTGTCTCACCCAAACTATGACAGATTAACCCAAATATACATACTATACCGTACATACCTCACGCCCGTGAGGATAGCCAAATTTAATCAGGGTCAGACCTCCACATGTCCACTATGTAAATCGAGAACCAGGTACATTTTACCACCTCCTGTGGTTCTGCCCTTACTTCCAGGGATTCTGGAAACAGGTGGTGGATTTCCTTCATGACAACATGGGGTCTCTGCTAACTCTAGACCCCAAACCGTGCCCATTTCTTACGGATGATCATTGTGACTAGCTTCCACAGTGACCATGTGATTGGGAGCTCATTCCACTGGCTCGCGATCATTACTCAGTGACAGCTTGGTCTCCATTATGGGGACGTGTGTATGAGTGCACTCCCAGCACAAAGGTATGCATATATTTAGCAGCACGGCTTAAGGAGCAGTCTATGCTGTCACATATATGCATACCACACAACTTGAGGTTAAAGTACAGTAGGTCTAGAGAAAAAACATTTAGATTGTGGACAATGTGTGGAAGTACTAGGTTTTTATAGTTGTCTGACCTCGCTGGAGGAGATTCATGCTCTCAATTTGTCTTGTTGACTTGGCACAGAAAGTACTCGGCATTCACAAAATGTTACAGTTGTCCTCAGGAATAGATGAAAACTCTTTTAAATCGGTAAACCTATTGCGACAGCCAAGAATGGATTTCATGTCACTTTTCAAAGATTTCCCTTCACTTCCTGTTGCGTTTCCAGTACAGGAAATGAAGAAAATCTTCTAAATGGCATAGCACATATGACCATCACACAAATATTGCTTAATAAGAGATTGTTAGCCACAATGTTTTACCGCTATGGGAAAACCACTATCAAGGCAACAGTCCTTTTATGGCTCTGAAGCATCACATCGGTTTGTCTAATGAAGGTGCTTATTGAGCAATATTGGTGTGCTCTTGACATCTGCTATTTGACTGAATTGTAACAGCGCTATCTATTCAATCACCTTGGCGCCCTTCTCTCTTATATATAGGTCTGTACATTGCATGGAGTGCACAAGGTTTCTGCAACTTTAATCCCCCAATGGGACAGAGATAAAAAAAAATCCTTTTCTAAGTGATGCAGCTAATGCGAGAGCTGCATCATACTATAGTGTAGCGTCAGATATGTACAGTATCTAGTGCCGTGTTCGGGCAGCATCATGGGAGACTTCCTGCCTGCTGCCTCCCAGTGGCCAAGGTAGAGAATCTGGCAGATGTCACAATCTCCACTTTGGTCAATATAAGGAAGGCTTGTAATCATTGATAAAAAATTCAGGGCTTCCTCTGAAAAGTACTCCGGACTCAATTTTGCTCTGGCAGCAGACCCAAACTTCTGGAGACTCTGCCAGAACACAGTGCTGCATAATTTATGTCATTGATGCTACATACAGTACAATACAGCACTCACAGCAGCCACATCACTTAGAAAAGGAAATGGTTTGTTTGGGCCCCTTGGCCCAAAAAAACTATTTCAGAAATGAGAAAAAAATAAATAAAAATAATACTTGGGAGTTGGACTTTTAAGTGGTTGTAAACCCTTACAATCCACTTTTTACTACAGGTAAGCTTATAATCATGCTCAACTGTAGCTACCCCAGATATCTCCTAAACCTGCACGGTTTAGGAGATATCCCCTGTATCAGAATGTGCCGAGGTCATCGGCACATGCACACTGAAGCAATGGCTTGTTCGTGCCGTTGCTTCAGCTAGAGTGCCGCTACCGGCAGCTCCGCCCAATTACAGCGCCAAAGCCCACGATACCCGGAAGTAACTCCGGGGAGCGATGTCGCTGGCCTGAGCTGTGTACTGGGACCACTGCGGGGGCTTCGATCAAAGGTGAGCATTTCATAATGAGCTAGTATGCTATACATACTAGCTCATTATGCCTTTGTCTTGCAGGTTTTTGTTTTTTTGGGGATTTACAACCGCTTTAAGTTCATGCTGCCATTGCAATTGCAAAGTCTTCACTGCTTTTGTACCCCCTTATTTAGTTGGTATCCAACCCCTTCAACACACTCCCACACATGCCAAAATATATTTTGCAGCTTACCAGTTCTTGGTAATGATTGCTTTCATTTTCCCATTTTCAACCTTAAAATTTTCACCTAGCAATACTGCCAGTAATAGACTTCCTAATGTACTGTGGCTACATTTTTGATTTGGCCCATTTGTTTTTGTACGAACATAAAATTAAAGAAAATTAACAAAAACAAAATACAGCCACCGCATCTGACTGGTAAGCAGCAACGTATATTTTTTTCTTTAGTTTACACAAAAGCAACAGTCAGGGCTGTTCTATGCTATGATGCTTCACACTTTCAACAAGGCTATAAACCAATGAGCATTTTTTTTAGCCAAAATATGTTATTCTGGCCAATTTTGGAACAACTGCATGCCTAAATGCGGTGTTGCCGACATATTCAAGGTTTCTATCAAATCAATAAATAAAAACATACTCTCACCTACTGGGCCACTTTTTGCTTGTTCCTTTAAACGTTTGTCTAATAGCAAGATGCAAACCTTCCTCGTCTTGCTGTTAACTTCTCCAGGATCTTCTCCTAGTCGTCTCAGCTGTCTGGCTATTTCATCATTGGACAATCTGTAGAGTTTCACTGCTACCCGACTGGGAGTAGTAGATGCTGGTGAGTCCTTGTTATTTTTTTGCTTGCAGCCGCTAGGATTTCTCCAGTCATATATAATGGTATCATCTGAAGAGTCTGAGATGCTGCTAATAGACTGATCAGTGCATGGTATGTGTCTTTCAACAAGAGCATGCCCTTTTTCACTGTCCATATACAGATACTCTACTGGTTCAAAATGAGCTACATTCACTGGACGACCACCTGGTGATAACTGTGCTTGCTCTATAATAGAGTCAGGTATAGTAGCCAGATTTATTCCCATTTCATCCGCTTTTGGTACACAAGAAAGTCTACTGAAGCTGTAACGTGGACCTTTAGAATTTCCAACAGTCTCTTCAATTAATGTACTGTGAAAGCATGACCTAGTATGTGACGCTGCAGACAAAGCTCCACCTAGCTTGTCAGAGCCCAACTCTGTCAAATTATGGTAAGCTTCCCCACTGCTTTCAGTGCTTGCATCTTCTGTAAGCCACATACTTTCAGATATCCTGCTTCCAATATAAGGGTCAGTAGAGGTTTTCTTTACTTGCAGAGTAGACTTTACTTCCGTTTCTGAAGACGACAAGTCATCTGTGAGAAAATTGCTGATGCTGACAGTTGTTTCAGAGTCAGAAGCATTGCCCCCGGAATGTTTAGGCGTTTGAACTAAGCAGCCATTATTCTGTGCTACACAAGTCTCTAAAGTGGGTTCACTCTGACATGAGTCGGTGTGGCTGACGCTCTTTTTAACTTTAAATGATGGCACCAAGTACCCCGTCATTCTGTCTGGGCTCCTTAGTCTCCTGCTTCTTTGAGGCATTTCCAAAGGCTCATCAAAAAGAGAGGAATTTATGTGGCGAGATTTGGAAGACAAAAGTCTGCTTTTTGTACGGTCAGTAAAGAAGCGTGGACTTTGCTCCTCATTCAGGATGGGGGATATCGGATGAATAACCTTAGTTGCCAACAAAATTTCATTTAAATCGCATATTTCGGAATCTAATTCTCCTTTAATTTCAGAATCAGCCGATTCTACTAACAGTGTGTCTACAGATATATTCAAGTATGTTGAACTTTTCTCTTTCAAGTTCTGGCCAATAGGTGAATTTGTTTCACTAATTATAGGACCAGTGTTGGAACAAGAGGATTCACCCGTGTGCCTTAAACAACTAGGTGAAGACTGGATACCATGTTCTTTCAAGTCTAATCCACAGCCCTTAGCGGAAAGTAATAAATTCTTTAACCTAGTTCTTAAATCCTGGCTGCAACGTTCATAGACAGTAGTGTCATCTACAGGTAAAGTGGGAGATTGTGAAGTGCACAGTAGCTCTTTAGTTCTGGCCGTTCCGCTTTCATGACCATCCGACACCACATATTGACTTGGTAAAATAAGAGATCTGCAATTAAATGTTTGGGCACAAGTGCTTGTTAAGTCTTCATTATCAGAGTCTTCTGCCCTTTCTTGCACTGGCACTAAATCCTCTACATTCAACTGATTGCGGTTTGAATCCAACAATGACTTGCAATTGACATCAGAATGCAAACCTTTTTCACTAATGGCAGAATGCTTCGTAATCGTTGAGAAACCATCACTAAAACAGCTGGTATATTTGCTGCTTGAACTAATGTCCTGGCTTACCAAGCCTTCATCTTCAGTCATTTCATCACTTTTTGGTAACACCATAGTCTCTTCCATGTCACTTTCACTATGGCCCCTGCTATAAGTGTAAACATGATCTGGAGAAGTCACATCTAATCCTTCCCATCCTTCCAATATAAACTGCGAGTCTGTGAACTTTTTCGAATGGTTCAACAGTGAATTGGGATATGTCTGCCCAATTCTATTAACTCCCAAATTTTCCTGAGAGCTGGAGTTTAAACTTTGAATTAGTATTTCTTCTGCTTGGTTTCCAGAGTTACTTTCCCCAGAATTTACCTTCTTGGAATCAGCAACTTTTGCTAAGTAATTTTTAACAGCGATATCTGGATTTAAGTGATTAGAACAGTCTTTCTTGCATTGCCAATTTTGCATGGTCAAAATAGCACATTTGGATTCAGAATTATTTGCCTTTAACTCATTGCTACTACTGGTTATTTTGTCACTCAGCTGCAAAGCAGAATTTTCCATACCAGCAAATTTATGTTCATGTTTTTCTGATCTACCCTTTGAACCAATGCCTAGAAATTCTAATTGACTTGATAATAGAGCATCATCTGCACCCTTTTCTGTGCTTCCAGTTTTGGGGGCAGATATGAAAGGAGAGATTTTGGTGCTGCTAAACGGAGCCACTTCATAGGTCGATTCAAGGAGGAGAGTAATACTACTCATCTCTGGGATTTCATCAGATTCGCAAGAATTATTCTTGTAATAATCTGGGGGAAAAAAATAAATAAATAACAGTTATGTGGCTTACATATCAATACATTTGTCTGACAAATGCAAAAAGGCTCAAACTATTGCTAACCATTGGTAATTTAAAAACATGTTACATTTGTTTCCTTTGCATACAGTGTAAGTTTATACTTATGATATTTCCTTAAAGAGGTTCTTAAGCCAAAAAGTTTTTTTTACCTTAAAAAGTATAACTAAAAAGGCAAAACTTTTTTTTTTTTAGATAGAGTGGAGAGAGACTAGAACACTTGTCAGTTTTTATTGCTGTCTATGCCCCCGGAAAGGAGATTCACCCTCTCTATTTGTGCCGTTTACCATTATCATTGAAAGGAAAAAAGAAAATGTTGGGTTGTCCCCAGAAAAGTAATTGGGGGTGGGGAATGTTGCAATGGGGACACTAGTTCTGGTGACCTGGAGGTCCCCAAAGAATTCCCTTAACCACTTGCCCACCGCCGCTTGAACATTCACGTCGGCAGAATGGCACGGACAGGCAAATGGACATATAGATACACATCCCTTTAAAATTTGCCGCCGTGTGGGTGCGCTCCCCTGCCGCAAGCTCCGTAATCGTGCCCACAGGACCCGCGGACTCGATGTCCGCCGGTGTCCCGCAATCGTGTGTCGCAGAGCTGCAGAACGGGGATTGTCTGTGTAAACAAGGCATCTCCCTGTTCTGCCTAGTGACAGGACACTGATCGTCTGCTCCCCCTTATCGGGAGCAGAGATCAGTGTCGTGTCACAGTAAGCCACGCCCCCACACAGTTAGAAAACATCCCTAGGACACACTTAACCCCTTCCTAGCCCCTAGTGGTTAACCCCTTCACTGCCTGTGTCATTTTCACAGTAATCAGTGCATTTTTTATAGCACTGATCGCTGTATAAATGTGAATGGTCCCAAAATAGCGCCAAAAGTGTCCGATGTGTCCGCCATAATGTCGCAGTCATGATAAAAAAAAAAAAATTTAAAAAAAAAAAAAAAATCACTGATCGCCGCCATTACTAGTAAAAAAAAAAAAAAAAAAAAAAAAAAAAAAAAAGGCCAAAAAACCATCCCCTATTTTGTAAACGCTATAACTTTTGCGCAAAGCAATCAAAAAAAACACTTTTTTTTTAAACAAAAATATGTAGAAGAAGAATCGGTATCGGCCTAAACTGAGGGAAAAAAAATGTATTTTTTATATATTTTTTGGGGATATTTATTATAGCAAAAAAGTTATATATTTTTTTTATATTGTCGCTTTCATTTTGTTTATATCGCAAAAAATTAAAACCGCAGAGGTGATGAAATACCACCAAAAGAAAGCTTTATTTGTGGGGAAAAAAAAAGAACGTCAATTTTGTTTGGGAGCCACGTCGCACGACCGCGCAATGATCAGTTAAAGTGACGCAGTGCCGAATCGCAAAAAGTGCTCTGGTCTTTGGGCAGTCAAATGGTCTGGGGCTGAAGTGGTTAATTTGCAGGGATATTCTCTCGTTTCCTGTTTGACTATGGGACAGGAAGTGAAGGGAAATCTCTGCAATGGGACACCAATGGACAAAAATAAATAAAAATAAATCAGACAGGGGGTTATAACCCTACTTACTCTATCCAAAATGGGGGGGGGGGGGGGGGGAAGCATTGCCTATAGCTCTACTTTAATGCATTCCCTGCATTAAAGCAGTTCTTCAGCCTGGAGACAAAATATTAAAAGTCAGAAGCTACAAAATACTGCAGCTGTTGACTTTAAAAATAAAAAGACACTTACCTATCCAAAAGGTACCCACCCCTCCTGCCACCTCTTAAAATATTAAACCCCACCTCGATAGAGATATAATATATTATTTTTTTTAATTATTTTTGTGTATATTCTGTAAGAATGGTATTTAAATCAATGGTTTTATAAAAAAAAAAAAAAAAAAAAAAAAAAATTAAACTAAATGTCATTTTATTGCACGGAATCACAACTTAATCTCCCATTTTTAGGTATTTTAGGCCCCAGAACTCTGTTTGCAGTGATATGTTACATGTGTGGTGCAATCGTCGTTACATAGCTGTTCATCTATTGAAACTGCATGGAAACATGAGCAATCGCCCTGCTGAATTGGAGCTGAACGAGACAGATGTCAATTTATTTATTTTTATTTTTTGTTTACATATCTGCATAAACAGACAAGTCCATTTACATCAGTCTGCTCATAGACTCACAGAGCTTCTGATCAGGTCCACATAAAAAAAAAAAACTAATAGGCCGGACCTGATCAAAAAGCCAGTGAGAAAAGGACCAATAGGCTATTTTCTCTGCAGAACGATTGTGTGAATAGGGACATTTCCCTATTACTGACTCTATTACAAAAATAGGTTTGCTCCTCCATTCGGTGGCCATATTGCAGTATTTTCCCCATTGATACATTAGATCTGCAGAGAATATAGCCTGAGATGATCTGTGCCAGAAACAGTGAGTGCATTATTACACACACACACACACACACACGTGTGTTACACTGCCACACAGTGCCCATCAGTGCCTGCTTATAATGCCTATCCGTGCTGCCTCACGAGTGCCGCTTATCAGCACCCATCAGTGCTGCCTCACCAGTGGACCTATATCAGCGCCCAGCAGTGCAGTGCATTAGTGCAAATCAGTACCCATCAGTTTAGCATGATCAGTGCCCAGCAGCACCCATCAGAACAGCTTCATTAGAACACCTCAATGCAGCTATATCTGTACCAGTTTCCCCATCACAGGAATGTGTCACCACAGTCACCACTATGTCTAAAAAAAATATTAAGAAGTGAGGAGGCATACCATGTCCCATGTCCCAAGTATGACCGACGAGAGCAGCAGGGAGCTCTCTGTGTCCGAGTCCGATTCGGATTACGAACCAGTTTTAAGTAGTAGGTCTGCAACAGAATCAGAGGAGGAGGAGGAGGTGGTAAGTGTGCAAGGAGCAGGCAACTACTAGTAGTGCAGTGGCATCCACCAGCGACTGAGTACCTCTGCAAAAAAGGCCAGGTACTAGTGGGGTGTCACATCGGCCCCAAAAGGGTTAGAGAGCCAATGCCAGTCTTCCAAATTCCTTTCAAAACCCTCTATGGCTTCCCCCTAACTCAGGAGCTAATATCCCATTTTACTGCACAGTCAGGTGTAGGGGTCAACATGGAAAATTTTGCACCTATAAAAAAAAAAAAAAATTAAATTGATAGTTTTCACCAACAATTTACCAAGTTCATTTGTGGACCAGTGCATCCTCTATGCCCAACGATTTATAGGCAAAAACCCAACTTCATATCATGCACATCCCTATGAATGAAAACCTTCAACAGTGAAGGAGTTCAAGATCTTTTTGGGCCTCACATTTAATATGGGACTTACACAAAAAAAACACCACCCCATCCATCACATGCCCAATTATTCATCAGTTATGCCAAGAACACCTTATTTTATGATCATACAGTTCCTCCATTACAACGATAACACCCAATGCCCTCCCCAAATTACCCAACATATGATAAACAGGAGGTCCTCTCCATCTCGTAAGAGTTTATTTCCCCGGTGTGTAACCAAAGGAAAGGCTCACCCTACGTTCCCTTCGGTGGTTGTGGAAAGTTAGAACATCTTCCCATCTTCTTTGAATTTGCCACCATTTTTGGAATCGGATTTACCGATTATCATATGTGGGCTCTTCTCACAGGAATATTTTGTTTTCTTTTTTTCATTTTTTTTTTCCCCATCACTAGCGCGGTATACACACACTCTTTGATTACATATGATAAACCAGCCCTCAAAAATTCCACTGGCCTGCTCGCATTTTGCGAGTGGATTTTGAGGGCTGGTGAGTGTGGGCTGCCTGGGAGCGGGGAGGGCGAGCACCGCCGTCAGCCTTCGTTGTATGGGAGCCTTTCCCCCAGCTATCGTAGGGTAAGAGAGAGGAGAGGAGAGCCGCCGCCGCTTGGTTGATCAGAGCGCGGGGAACATAACAGCTTTCATTTCAATAGCTGTGTGTTCCCCGCCACGCGCCGTCATATACAGCCCCTCTTTATCCGGGCACATTGATAGACAGATCACTCGTCCAATCCTGGGACGGGGTATCTGTCTATCAAAGATCCCCGGACAAGGGGAAGGGGCTGTATATGATGGGGTGCGGCGGGGAACACACAGCTATTGAAATGAAAGCTGTTATGTTCTCCGTGCTCTGATCAACCAGGCGGCGGCTCTCCTCTCTCTTCCCCTGCACAGGTAGGCTGCACGGGGGACACAAGCTGCACTTGGAGGACACAGGCTGCATTTTTTGGGCACGGATAAAGTTGTTTGTCATTTCATGAGGGCGTGTTTAGGGGCGGGCAGGGTAGGGGTTGGGCGGGGCAACTGGTCGTGAGTAACCCTTGAGGCCTGGCTAGTAGCTCTGAGCCCTGTGATAAACTATATACAATTCGGACACTTCTTAATTTTTTCACAAAGGAATTCTCCTAATTATATATCCCGGACAAAAATATCTACGTTGATGAGTCGCTTGTCCACTTCACTGGCAGACTGGGCATCAAGCAGTTCATCCCCAGTAAAAGGGCCCAATATGGGATGAAACTTTACAAGTTATGCAACAGAGCCACGGGGTACACCTATGTCTATGTACACAAAACAGTTGTTTCAGCATTACTATCGTGATTATCAGTACTACCTTTACCAATTATTTTTTCAGTGAGATGCTTTCATATTGTTATGGATTAAGGAATGTAGTCTTGGTAAAGAACCTAGAAATACATTCTCCATTATATTAGTTATGAAATCCAAATACAAGATGTTATCAAGACGCTCCTAAAATATACTCTTTTTTTTTTTTTTTTTAAGGAATACAGAAGAGAAAAACGTAATATATATATATATATATATATATATATATATATATATATATATATATATATATATCACACCGATCATGTGAAAAGGGGCCTAAGGCTGTTTTTACACTGATGGTCTGCGGACTATTGTGGCGCAGTGTGCCTGTGGTTTTCCCACCGGTTAGCTGCACTTTGCCACAGATGTCTATTATATCCTGCAGGTGTGGTGCACTTTCTGAAAAGCCGCTTGCTTTCTCTACCGTCGGCTTCATTTACAACACTGATGCTCTCGGTTGGCAACCTGCAATCTGGTCTTGCCAACCAGCCATCCCAGAGTAGGAGGGCTCCGCGGGCTACATGTGCCCCCCCCCAGCCACTGGCTGGGCACCCCTGCACTAGTCCAAGCAACAGAAAAAAATAAAATATGTCACTTAAAACACAATTTACCATTTATTCGGTTAGGACAGATCTCTTCATTTCTTTCATTATATTCCTGAAGCGCAACAACACATCTCCTGTTCTTTTCCATCAGTGCCAAATCAAGTGCTGTATTCCCATCCTATGACATGAAACCGTTATCAAAACAAAGAAAAAAAACATTGTAACTGAATTGGAAATTTTTATTGAGATTTGAAGTCACACCTGGTCTTGAATATTGGAGTCACCGCCTTTTCGAAGCAAGAAGGTCAGTGCCTTA
This sequence comes from Rana muscosa, assembly GCA_029206835.1. Taxonomy (NCBI): domain Eukaryota; kingdom Metazoa; phylum Chordata; class Amphibia; order Anura; family Ranidae; genus Rana; species Rana muscosa. Next base: position 476,477,241 of record CM055116.1, read on the forward strand.
CAACAACCCCAGGACGCAGCTACATGTACTGGAGTAAGTTCCTCTATTGATCTGCAACAGAAGAATCGTTTGAGAAAATTTGTACATCATCATGGTAGAAGAATTTGTGTTTTCTTATTTCTTGGTGGATCATTTGGACACATAACCACCTGGACATATAGAATAAAAGCTTTCATTAGCCTTTTTAACTACTTCTCACACCCATACACCCCTTAGAGATCAGAGCAATTTTTACACTTATGCTATGGGCCTGTTTATTCACCATTAGGTCATCATATATGATCACCACATTAATACAAACATCATTTTTAATGTAAACATCCCTTGTAATATAAAAATGCATGACAGGTCCTCTTAAATAATATGGGATCAAAAAGACCTCAGATCTCATATTTAGACTAAAATGCAATAAAAAAAAATAAATAAAAAAAAAGGCTCTTTAGAGCATTGGGCGAAAAGTTTTAGGTAGAGGATGGAAGGATTTAAATCACCCATCAGGTTTTTTTTTTTTTTTAATATTCTTTATTTTTTCCAAGTTTGTCATTCACAGAAAAATAATATTTATCCCTATTGGAAAGGGAAAATGTTTTAACAAAATTTTATTTCAAAGAAGAAAGAAAAAAAGCAAAATTCCAGGAGGGAGAGAGAGAAATCCAGAGTCTTTCACTTGCGCTACACAGAATACACATCTCCTTCTAACTATCTATATATACACACACACAACTCCCATTAAATAATCCTCATTCTACTACTCTATCATCCAATAATCTCTTCCCATTTTCCTAGTTCCTAAATAGATTCCACCTTCTCCATGTTTGTTCATATTGGTCTTTCTTGTTCTTAGCTGAGAGAACTAGGTCCTCCATGGCCGCTATCTCTCTAATCCTGTTTAACCATTCTAAGATTTATGGAGGTCTAGTATCTCTCCAGTGCAGCGGGATCCCTGCTTTAGCAGCGTTAATCATGTGACACAATAATGAGCTTTTATAGGTCTGAGCAGGGGAGGAGAAAGAATGCAGGGTCTTATTCTTTGGATCTCCATCCAATATGGTCTTATTTTTTTTCCAAGACCAAAATATATGTAATAGTGACCCGCTTTCTTCCCCACATCTCCAGCACCTGTCCGAGTTTTCTTTCGAGATTTTATGAAGTCGTACTGGGGTATAGTACCATTGCGTCAAAACATTATAGTTAGATTCCTGTGTCCGCGTACAAACTGAGGAGTTTAAGGTCAAATAGATGATCTGTTTATGTTGAGATGGGGTAAAGATCTTATTTAGATCCTTCTCCCATTTACTAATGTACGGCATCTCAAAGTCATCGGGGGGGGGGGTTCATTTAACAGTCTGTCTATCTTAGAAATCCCCTAAGAGTGGTTCTTTCTCATCACAGTATGATTCAAAAGGTCGTTGGTTGTCGTTGAAAATTTATAGAAGGTCCCAGGGATCTCATAAAATGGCTAATTTGTAGGGCTCGCCAAAAGCTTATTTCAAATAACCCCCCTATGAGTCAATGTTTTAACGGTTGGCCAAGTTTCCGATTTAAGAAAATGTGAAACCTGGTATAGGCCCTTTTCTTTAAGATTTTGAAATGCCCCTCCTTCCATACCTGGGTTAAAACTTGGGTTTCCGAGAGGGGCATGGCCAACGACCAGGATGTGAGGACGTGCTTAGCCTGAGCTCCGTCCGCACCGCACACATCCTGCGGATCCAACTGACATCCAGGGGTCCCATCTGTCCCCACAGCCTCCGGAGAACCTTGTGCCCGCTGGGAGATGGTCAAATACGGCCCATCGATGGAGGAAACCTCAGGATTCGTCCCACCACGGCCACCATGCACAGCGAAGCAAGATGGTGCCGGACACCATGCTGCAGACACACGCAGCCAGCCTTCTTCCTACTCAGCGGCGCTGAAGAGCAAACCTGCAGGGAAGGGTGAGTCATCCTGTTTTCCCCCTGCACCGAGCCCCGAGGACCCCCTATTGTTCTCCCTGGCCAAGGACACTGAGGCCCCCAGTGAGGATGCTGCAAACATAAGCCTGGCAGAGCCCTCCCTGTCCTAGATCATGGAGGCCATCCAGCATAACCATGCATCTCTGGCCACTAAAATAAACTCCATACAGGCCTTTCTGAAGCAAGATGTACACAACCTTCGCCATAGAGTGACGAATGCGGAGCAACGCATTGGCACGCTAGAGGATGAGACCCGTCCATTGCAGGACTCTGTCAGGGAGCTACGCCAAGCCCATGATTACACCACAGAAAAGCTCACTGAAATGGAAGACCGTTTGAGGAGAAATAATCTACGCTTCCTAGGGTTCCCTGAAGGGTCTGAGGGCAGAACCCCGGGAGGTATTTATGGACAGGTGGCTGACCACCACATTTGGCGCCCACACCTTCTCGCCGCTGTTCGCTATCGAACGGGCGCACAGAGTCCCCATGCACCGTCTGCCTCCTGGGGCCTCACCCCGTGCCATGATCATCAAACTGCTTCACTTCAGGGACAGGGAGGCTGTTCTCAGGGCTGCCAGGGAAAAGGGAAGAGTATTGTTTAATGGGAATGGAATCACTATTTTCCCTAATTTTTTGGTAGCCACGCAAAAGCAAAGAGCTACCTTCCTGGGGCCATAAAACGCAGGCTCCGTGAGCTTCACCTGCCCTACGACATGTTGTATCCTGCATGTCTCCGGATCGTCTATCAGGGCAGGGCATACTTCTTTACAGATCCTAAGGAGGCGTCCCACTGGGTGGACACCCTGGGACATCCAGAATGCAGGTCCCAAAATATGAGAGACCCCCTCCACGCTAGCATGCAATGCCATTTCCTGCTTGAGACTGCGGGGGGGGGGGGGGGGGGGGCAGACATGGACCTGGATGTCCTACTCCCTGTGCTCTCATAGTCCTTTTCTTTGGTGGTTTAGGGGAATTAAGCTACATATCTATACCATTGATGATGTACTGGTCATTCTCCTGTTCTCACCACTCACCTGTTATCTTTTTGGAACAGTTATGGAACAGTTTTTGAACACTTTCTCCTGTTTTTTTTTTTTTGAACTCCATCCTTTTTATCCTTCCAGACTCAGGGTCATTCAATTTACTTGTCTTGTGCGGTCGTGGACGGAAGCCGTGCCTAAGGAACTTTTACCACTCCTCAGGGTTTTTTGGTTGAGGGTCTGGGTCATGGCCTTCCTGCCTGTTCGGTACAAAGTCAGAAGCAGCTTTAGTAGGAATGAACAGTGACAGGCTGCCTGTAGAAGATCACATTTCTTCAGGTAATATGGCTGAGAAATATCCTGGGTATCCATCTACAGATAGTAACACTGACAGCCAGAGAACACCTAGGAGGGCCCTCTGGGATGCCGATAGAAAGCTATGGATGCCAGATATACTCCGACATCCCTCATCAAGCCTAAGACCTCAAAACAATCGAATTTCAAATAGCAAAACAAAAGCTAACAATTAAGAGACCCTCCTAGTCGAAGCAATGAAGACAAGGAAGTCCACCTTCAAAGACAAGAGAGGGATCTCTAGCAAGGATTCAAAATGGGTGCTCTTGAAATAACAAAAGTACCAAAAAGTTAAGATCCCATAGAGCTAGAGCTTCTTAAAGGATTTGTATAGGCATGTTCCAAATTTACCTCCAAACCTTTCTTCCAGCATCAATTTTTCAATTTACCTCGTGGAGCTGGACAGATCTTTCATTATTCCACATGATGTCATTACCATGTAAAATTCTTGTAGGGACAGCTGTTGGGAGGAGGCATCAGCATGGTGCCCCACATCATCTCCATTCGAAGTAGGTCCCTCGCCCCACCAGAACTACATGTCTCAAGAGTTATTTCCCTACTCAGAGTGTGAGCAGGCTCCTGAGGAGTAAAGGCAGCAGAGCCGTTTTGTTAATAGAGAAATAAATGTATACATGTGGCAAGGGACAAGAAAAAATTGTTTTATAGTCAAGCAGAAGATAACTCAGATAAGGCTGACAACAGTAAATAACTCAGACAAGGCTGATTTAACTGAAGCAAGGGCAGTGTAGTCTGTCAGCAACAGAGGTTTAGAAGCTCACTGCAGGAGATTTACAATGTAAAGCAATTGTTTTTTTGGCATAGTATGGGAAGATACAAAGTAATGTTCTAGTTGCCCTTCCCAGGGCCAAGGATTCCACAAAACCCAATAAGCATAATGCTGAATCTTGAGGTACTCAAAAAGCAGTTACCTCGAACATGAATTTAAGAATCTGGGACCAGTACACCCCTATAATGGGGCATGTTAAAAAAAAAAAAAAAGAAGAAGAATTAAATCTGCGTGTCAACAGGGGCATTTCCAACATGCACTAGAATGGTCAGCAGAGAATTTACCAAGCCTAGTTGGTGTAAGATAATATCTAGGAACAATCATAAATTGTACAAGTCTAGCACTGGCTGATAAGGGTGCAACGGATCAAAAAACTCACAGACCGGATCGATCCTCAGATCAGGGGTCACGGATTGGATCATTTTCGGATCGTCAAAAAAAAAAAAAAAACCCCACCACAAATCTTGTTACCCCCACCGGAGTTTTAGATTTCACAGTTATTTTCAACACAAAAACTGAGCTTATATGCTTAAATGCAGTATTTGTAAATCCAACGGACTGTTTACATGTTACATTTTAAAAGCAGCAGCAAACCTGCTGACCTTACATGGTTGTTAATGTGACAGAACACCTCTGATTTTCATATTTAACTAAATGCTAAAATCAGAGGTGTTCTGTCACATTAGCAAGCATGTAAGGTCAGCAGGTTTGCTGCTGCTTTTAAAATGTAACATGTAAACAGTCTGTTGGATTTCCAAATAATGTATTTAAGCATATAAACTCCATTTTGTGTTGAAAATAACTGAAATTTAAAACTCCGTTGGGTGTAACAAGATGTCCGCTTGGCCCCTTCTTACTATCATTACTGTGCAGGAGTGCGAGTGGAGCAAGATGGCGGCGACGAAACGTCATTACAGTGGCGCCGCCGGATGTACCAAGATGGCCGCCGCTCCCGAGCTAGGCCGAAGCCGCGGCCTTTCCAATGGCCGAGGCTCCGGAGCACTCCGGATCGGATCACTACGCGATCCGCGAATAGTGTGACCCGGTCGGATCACCACCGATCCGTTGCACCACTACTGGCTGAGATTAAGTCAATAAACTGATAATCTCTTAAATCATCCCAGATATTATCTAGGGTGGGCAGGTTTGGGGTCCTTGATTCCCTAGTTATCTAAGCCCTGCGAGGTTGGTTGTTGCAAGGCCTTATACAACATTGAGGGAGTCTTAGATAATGTCTCTTCTCACAAAAGCACTTCCATGCTAGTGTACAAAATCAGAGTGAAGTTAAATCAATCTGGGTGGTGCAGGTATGTCATAACTGAATGTATCAAAAAAGGTACCAATTAGGGAGGATATTCTTATGCGGCGTACACACAATCGTTTTTCATGCCGTTAAAAATGCCATTTTTTAAAATGGCCATTAAAACCGATCGTGTGTATGCTCCAGAGCATTTTTAACGGCGTGAAAAACGGGCATTAAAAATTTCGAACATGCTCTATTTTTTCACGTCGTTTTTTTTAACGACGTGAAAAACGATAGTGTGTATGCTTTTACGAGGGGAAAAAAAACATGCGCTAGCTCAGAATCAAGTATGAGACGGGAGCGCTCGTTCTGGTAAAACTAGCGTTCGTAATGGAGATGGCACATTCGTCACGCTGTAACGGACTGAAAAGCACGAGGCTGAAAAGCGCGAATCGCCGCTCAAAGTTTACCAACATGAAGGGTGGCGCCATTCGAATGGAACTTCCCCTTTATAGTGCCGTCGTACGTGTTGTACGTCACTGCGCTTTGCTCGAGCGGTTTTTTTAATGATCGTGTGGATGCAAGACAGGCTTGAGAGGAAACATGGAAAAAAAAAAAAAAAAGACGAGAAAAACGTCGGTTAAAAAAAATGGCATGAAAAACGATCGTGTGTACGCCGCATTAGATTTTAATTCTTCAAATGCAGGGAATTTACCATCAAAAAAATTGATCCTTCAAGACCTTAACTACCTTTGAGGCCCAGACTGCAGGGTCTAGGAGTTGAAACAGGTGGTGAAGATTCAGATTGTTCCACAGGGGGGTATGAGGCGACCAGTGGTTTGTAGTAATTAATGGAAGTCCTTATTTCATGCCCTAATGGTGGCCTGCATAGTGGGGGTAAGGGAGTATGGGGTGCAACTGCCCTGATAACAGAGATTGTAGCGCTTCATATGATATTAATACTACAGCCTCAACCACAAGGGATGCATTATCCTTCTGCAAGTAAGCCAATTATTTGCATGCAACAGTTGCCCTGAAGAAGTATTGGAAAAACGTTTGGAAAAGCAAAACCAAAAGAATCCAAGGCTGTTTCAATGTGGCCAGCAAAAATTTCTTGGTATCAACATGATAATCTTTATTATAATTGTTACAGTCACAAAAATGGCAGGGCTAACTGATAAGTCTTCAAGTTATTGTTTCAAAGAAGCCACCTAAAAAGCTGGTAAGTAGCGATGCCCTTGTTGCTTACCAGTAACCTCAGAGGAGATTTGTCAAGCCTGCCAGCCCAGGAAATGTGGGCGTTTTAAACCAAATTGAAACACCTGTTTGCCATGCTTTCTGCAAAAATCCGACATACTGTATAACATTTAAAACCCTTTCACACTGGGGCTGCAATAGCGCTGCTTGCTTTAACGCCGTTTAAGCAGCGCTTTTTGCCTGGTAGCGGGCCGCTTTTAACCCAAAAAAGGGGTTAAAAACTCCTGTGTTGACGCTTCAGAAGCGCCGCCCATTCATTCCAATAGGCAGGGCATTTTGGGAGTGCTAGATACAGCGCTCCCAAACATGTTGCTTGCAGGACTTTTCGGGACATCCCGCCCCAGTGTGAAAAGTCACACTTGAATGAGAGGCGGTTTTCAGGCTCTTAGCAGAGGCTATTTTCAGCCTGAAACCGCCCAGTGTGAAAGGGGTCTCAATGAGCAAATGGCTACTTGTCCTGTCTCATGTTAGATGAACCGATACACGCAAAACAATGTGCAATAAAACTGTAATACAACATAAATACAAATAAAAATGGTACTAAAAAAAAAGAGAAATCATAAATAAATACAATCTGATCTATGGGCCTGCGCTAAACTGATAAGTAAAACACGCCACACACAAAAAAATAATTAGCATGGTTAAAATTGGAAAGCACTGCCTACATATCACTTAATTTTGTGCTATAAAAAAACTTATGAATTGAACAAATATAATCTCTATATATTGAAAGACAATTTTAAATCAACAATTATTAGAAACAAGAGACAGTTATTAATCACTGTATTGTCTACAAAAAGAAATATATTATAATATAAATATTCAAAAACAAAAGATATTAAAAAGTATGACATAACTGACAAAGAATGCTTACATTCATTATTACATGCATTAATACTAATGTGTTTATGCCACTAGATGGAGACAAAGCACCTACTGAGTAGTGGCCCTGGACACCTGAGTTACAAATCCTGCTAGAACCAGGAGGTTGATACTATAAAATAAGAAGTGCATTCTGTAGCCACATGGGAGGGATCAAAGAAAAGATGAAAAGTGGAAATGGAGGCACATTGCTAAGAAGAGGACCTTCAGGCTATACAGAATGACTTTGCCCGAGTGCTTCCAAACTTAAGGTTGCATAGAAATGGATAATACAAAACACAATAGTACATACACAATCACGAAAGCATAGCCCCTTAAGTTCAAGGTGGGAATTTACCTTAATAAAAAGGGGTATTAACCCCTAAATGTTGTCTTAATCCCAGACCTCTTTCTGCTACCTGGAGTCTGCTGTTGGTAACTTATTCTGCTGATTGCATTTCACTTTACTTGTTTGAGGCATTCCTTTTTGCTGCACCTGCTCCTGTTAAACATACAGCTGTGGAGGAGCCTCTCCGAAAAAACGACTGGCCCCTTGAACCTCCTCCATTCTGCTCTTTGTAGGATGCTACATTTGTGCACCCCCTAGCAAAGTCTCTGGGCTGTTTAACTTGTGCCCATGCTCATCGCGCTATTTCATTTTCTAGAGGAGTTGAGCAGCTACAGAGGATGAGAGCACTCTGAGCATACACACAGTTTGAATGCCCTAAAGTGGCCACTAGGGGGTGCACAAATGTAGCATCAAGCCCATCTTGAAAGCAGCAGGACATCAAGGGGATTAGCAGTTTTTGCAGAGAGGTCTCCTCACAGCTGAATGAGTAATAGGAACAGGTGCAGCACTTGAAAAATGAGCATGTACTATTCAGGGGATAAGGAATTGTATAGGGGCTTTTTGGGAATCATGTGCAAGCTAAAAATAGGATTTTTTGTACTCACCGTAAAATCCTTTTCTCTGTCGTCCATGGACGGACACAGCCTTCTTGACAGTTGGGTTATGTTCCTGTTCATAGGAGAGGACTAAGCATGTTAGATATTTCAATACATGTTACTTTAACAGAGTTGAACAGCCCTGCCCAGGGGGCGGTCCCTCCAGACATAACCCTCCGCCCTGCAGCTAGCAGCCTCAGTTCGTAACAAGCAGTACAAACCTAAAAAGAAGGGGTGGGTGCTGTGTCCGTCCATGGACGACAGAGAAAAGGATTTTATGGCGAGTACCAAAAAAATCCTATTTTCTCTTTTTGTCCATGGGCGGACACAGCCTTAAGTCTTGACAGTTGGGAACAGTAATCAAAAAAACAATTTCACCCCAAGCAAGCAGAGCTCCTCAACCAAGGAGTTGCAACCTTAAACAGTCGCCTACAAAACCTTGCGGGGAGAGGGAGAGACCAAAGGCCTTTTTGTGGACCAGACACCGACACAAACTGCGAGCCAGATTTCCGAAACAAAGCTGTAGCAGACAGGTACACCCGCAAGGCACGTACCACGTCTAAAGTGTGAAGCGCAGACTCTCTGGGATGTGATGACCGAGGACACAAGGATGGAAGTAAAATATGTCCTTATTCAGGTGGAAAGCCGAAACCACCTTTGGAAGAAATGAAGGTCGCGGGCGTAGTACCGCTTTATCCTTATGGAGGATCAAATATGGGGACTTGCAAGGCAAGGCCGCCAATTCAGATACCCTTCTGACAGAAGTAATGGCCACCTTCTGAGATCACGTCAAGAGAAAAATCTCTCTGATGTTCTCAAAAAGAGGTTCCCGAAGAACCGAGAGCACCAGGTTCAAATCCCAAGGAGGGAGAGGTGGTCTAATTGGGGAAAGCCCCAGTCGAACCTCCTGTACAACTAAAAAAAAAAAGGGTACCCACCAGGGAATGGGATGCCAAAGGTCAGTGAAAGAAAACAGCCAAGGCTGAAACTGACCCTTAGTGGTGCTTAAAACAAGCTTTTGATCCACTCCATGCTGAAAAAAAAACAGCAGGACCCCAGAGACCGAAAACGTCCGTGGATGGCACTCCATCTCTGTGCACAAGGAGATGTAGGCCTTCCAAGTGCGCTGGTAGATCTACCAGGAGGAAGATTTTTGTTCCCTCAGCCTGGTCGAGATGACCGAATCCGAAAGACCTCGGTCCCTTAGTACCTGGCTGTCAATAGCATAGCAAGTATGGGACCTTGAGACAGAAGGTCCTCCCACATTGGCAGCCGCCAGTGTGTTTGCCACCAGGCGTACAAAGTCGGCGTACCAAGGACGCCGGTGCCATGTAGAACGATTAGGATCACCGGGATCCCCTCGATCTGCACATTGAGGAGCAGACGAGGAAGCAACATCAGTGGGGGATAGGCATAAATTAGCCGATACTGACCCCACGGGGGCACCAACGCGTCTGATGCATCTGCCCAGGGATCTCTGGACCTGGCCACGAATCTCGACATCATGCGATTGAGTTGAGAAGCCAGGAGGTCCACGACCGACGTTAACCTCCGGCAAAAGCAATCCCCTTGCTTCAGCAACTGGCGACTCTAATAGTCCGCCAGTTAGAGTTCTACACCCTGAATGTAGACGGCCGACAGAGCCGGCGCGCTTCTTCCCGTCTACCGCAGGATGTCCAGATGGTTGACATAAACCACAGCCGTGGCATTGTCCGACTAGATCCTGATCGGGCACCCTTGTAGTCTCCACGACTACGGAGAGAGACATATCCTAATCGCCCGAAGTTCCAGAACATCGACCAGCAGACGGGATTCGTCCAGAGTTCAGCGACCTTGGACCGACTGGACCTCCCAGCCTGTGAGGCTGGATCGTAATCACAGTTCAATAGAAAAGAAGGAAAAAACTTCCCGGACAGAAATGCCGGGAATGTCAGCCACCAAGTCAGAGAGGCCCAGACTAGGCGATTCACCTGAATCGGATGACCCAGAGACAATGGGGATGTGTTCCAATAGGACAGAATCTCCCCTCCAAATGTGGACCTGGGCAAACGGTACTGCCTCGAAGGAGGCCATCATGAGATACAACTCACTGCAGCCTGGAGCATCCGCAACCTCTCTGGAGGGAGAAAACTCTTGCCTCTGATGAGCACAGAGCCAGCCCCAGGTATTCTAGGCGCTGAGTCTGAACTAGTACCGACAACTGGAGGTACAGCATTCACCCAAAGTCTTGGAGAGTCTGACTGACTATAGACACGTCTTCCTCCAATTCTAACCTGGAAACAGGTTATAAAAGACGACCATGCAAAGAACCAACGATGACCCATATGTGACAGGCACCAGAGGTTCCTGCGTTTAGCGGTCAAGGGGAACCACACAGCAAGGCTAGAATCGGGGCGAGCACCCTGGTGAAACTCTTGGTGCTACCACTAGGTCAAAAAGGGAGAGTCATAAATTAATAGTGGTTCCCCTTGACCGCTAAACGCAGGAACCTCTGGTGCCTGTCGCATATGGGGACCCAGCACGCGTCCCTGAAGTCCAGGGACGTCAGAAGGTCCCCTGGATGGAGCGAACCGACTCCATCCTGAATTTTCGTATCCCCAACAAGTCTTGAACTGCCCCATCAGGGCAGTCCGACGAGACGGTAGGGCAAAGAAACCATTCGATGAACAAGAAAGAAAACATCGATCTTGTATGAAGAGACCACTTTGCAAACTCTGTGGCCGGAAAAAGCGGAAGGTACACAAAAGGCATTAAGGGCCTTGAGGCCTAAGATTGGACGACTCCGTCCTCTTCTGGGACCATGAATAGATTTGAGTAGAATCCCTGAAACCTGTCCTGCGGCTGTATGGGTATGACAACCCTCAAAAACACTGCAATATATTGGGGAAGGAAGGTCCCGGCTTATGGGGTTGCCCCTACTCTTAGCCTTTCAAAAGGCAAATCTGTCAGAGCTTCCATAGAAACTCGGTCAGCGGACCAGTATATATCAGGCCCCTCAGGTGGTGCACCTAATGGTCGGCCAGTGTCACAACTTTTAGAGGAAGCTGAAGCTCCTCCACTGTTTGGTACAAAAGTTATGCCCATTCAGTGAGTGTCAGAGACACCAGAGACGCAGCCACTAACGGGCGCACCGCTGACCTCAGCGTGGCGAACACGGTCCGAGCCACTGCTCCTGATCACCTCCTAAAGGCAGGTGTCCCCCTATCAGGATAGTGGTGCCCCTGATACCAGGGGGTCAACTTCATGGGAAAAAACCCACATCTTTTTTAAAAATGCTCTACAAAGTAATAACGGACCGCTGAGGGACCAAAAAGGACCTCTGCGGCAATCCCCAGTCCTTAAAAACCTATATAGAGCGGGTCGGTCAACGCGACCCCAAAAAAAAATAAAAAAAATATTACACCTCAGTGGATGTTCCAGCAGCTACTACATTGAAAAGTGCTGATTGTACAAACACATAGTTTATTCTGTGAATTGCGCCAAAGCGTGCAATTGGAGTGTGGGAGGAAACCGGAATACCCGGAGGAAACCCACGCAGACAGAGAGTAATAATACATACATATACTGTGAATGTATTTAGTGTCGTGTATAAACATATTGTGTATGTTTATACTGTGTATGGCGCGGAAGGCGCGCACGTCATTGGAGCGTGGGAGGAAACCCACGCAGACACAGAGAGCAATAATAAATACATACACTGTGAATGTATCCAGTGTTGTGTATAAACATACTGTGTATGTTTAAACTATTGCGCCGAAGGCGCATAACCTTCTCTGTATCGTTCCAATCTGAGTATATGTGCTGCCCAAGCAAGCACCAAACTGCAGGTAAAAAGCAACCTCTGACACATCAGACTGGTGGTCCTGTCAGAGTCAGAGCATTCCCCAGGATATGGCGGGAAACCACAGGTGCAGAGGCTCTGCTGTTGCCTCTCAGATACTGACTCCATGTTACACAGAAAGCTCTCAGGGACTAGACAAAAATTAATAAATAAAGTCCCCCCACCATGCTGCACCGACTGGGGGGGGGGCTCACCCAGGGGACTCACCAGCCCAGAATGAGACTGCTCAGTGCCACTGCCCGCCTCTACACACCAAGACTGTATCACTGTATTATCCATGCTGCTCTAGAGGCAGTGTGTGAGGAAACGGTGAGGAAGCTGTGAGGAGAATCGTGCTGTGCCATCCAGGAGCCAGCACTAGAGGCCAAACCTCCACCAAAGATGGCCGCCGGACGCCTCAGGGAGAAGGAAAGGGCGTGACCACAAGAAATTGGCCGCCAGCAATAACAACTGCGCCATAGCGCGGCCACGGCAAGATGGCTGCCAATGGGCAAATCAATGCAATAGAAAAAAAAACACCCTGAAAATTGCGGCGGCACCGCCAAAATGGCGCCCGAGCACCACGATGTGGACGAGAAGGCCCAGCATGGCTACCCCGGAGCAGAGTATCCCCCCACAGAGAAACGGGCCCTGAGACCCCCACCAGGACCTGGAGTCCTCACAGGTATGCCCCGGTCGCAGCCAGCCCCGTTAGGGCAGGGGGAGTAAAAGGTGACAGAGAGCAGGGAAAGGGAGGACAGGAGAAGCCCTTATTCCTAGGAACACCCAGCTGTTCCCACCTGCCGAGGCAGGAGGAACTGCTGGTGCGTTCCTGACAGGCCTACAACCGAGCAGCTGTCGGCCCGGTCCACTTAGATTGAGACAGCAAGCAGCCTAGTCATATGTGGACCCCGGAGCACGAGCTCAACGGCCACCCCTGGAGCCATGGGGTATGTCGTGACAGACCCGACGCCTATTTGCAAGGGACTGTACACGCTCGCTGGCCGGACTGGGAAGACTACAATGATCTATATATCCAGCCTGTCGCCCAGCCGACTGTTGATAGAAGAATTACAAAATAAAAATTCTATTTTAACCACTTAACGACCGCTCACTGTGTATATATATATATATATATATATATATATATATACACATACACACATACATACACACACACACATACACATATATATATACACACACACACACACATATACACATATACATATACACACACACACACACACACACACACGTCGGCAGAATGGCACGGACAGGCACAAATCACGTACCTGTACGTGCCTGCCTTCGTATAGTTGGGGGGTCCCATCGGACCCCCCTTCTATACAGTGAGCGGTGGTTATCTGTTCGGGAGCGATCCGTGATGAGGGGACGGCCATTCGTTTCCGGCCACCCCCTCGCGATCGCTCCCGGCGAATGAGAATCTTCCTCTGCCTGTGTAATATAAACACAGGCAGAGGAAGTGATGTCATCTCTCCATGCGGCGGTCTTTTCGATCCGACGCGAGGAGAGAAGACATCTCACAGTAAGTGCACCAACACTACACTGACACCAGTACATGTAGGCACACTTACACCCCCCAGTCACAGTGCACCGTTTGCAGTGGTAATTTTTTTACTGATCACTGCAATCAGTGTCATTTGTGACAGTAAAAAGTTGCAGGGCAGTTAGGTTTAGGCCCCTTTAGGTCCAGGAGTAGCCCCCCTAACCCCCCCTAATAAAGGTTTAACCCCTTGATCGCCCCCCAGGTAACCCTTTCACCCCCTAACGCCAGCAGCACTAAGCGATCGTTTTTCCGAACGCTGTATTAGTGCCGGTGGTGCCCTAGATAGCCAGTTATTTATTTTTAGGTTCGCCGCAGGTTTTTATAGCTTTAGGTACCCCCATAAATTATTTGAACCCCCTGATTGCCCCTAGAGTTAACCCTTTCACCAGTGATCACCATATAAGTGTCACTGGTGACACTTGTTAGCCAGTTAGTTATTTCGGTTACCCGTCAGGTTTTTATATAGCGTCAGGTACCCCCATATATAACCTAATAAAGGTTTTAACCCCCTGATTGCCCCTAGTTAACCCTTTCACCAGTGATCACCATACAAGTGTTACGGGTGACACTGGTTGGTTAGTTTGCTTTTTATAGCATCAGGGCACCCGCCGTATATAACCCAATAAAGGTTTAACCCCCTGATCGCCCGGCGGCTGATATCAATTAGGTTTTAGCGCCAGAGAGGGTCTGCGTCGCCCCAGGCAGCGTTAGGTTAGTGCCAGTAATGCTAACACCCACGCGTAAAGCATACACCTCCCTTAGTGGTATAGTATCTGAACAGATCAATATCTGATCTGATCAAATCTATACTAGCGTCCCGAGCGGTTTAGGGTTCCCAAAAACGCAGTGTTAGCGGGATCAGCCCAGATACCTGCTAGCACCTGCGTTTAGCCCCTCCGCCCAGCCCACCCAAGTGCAGTATCGATCGATCACTGTAACTTACCAAACACCACACACATAACTGCAGCGTTCGCAGAGACAGTCCTGATCCCTGCGATCGCTAACAGTTTTCTTTTTTGAAGCGTTTGATACATTTGCTGACAGTCAGGTGCTTTTTTACCTGTGAATCTTACTAGTGTACCCCTAAATTTAGAGCCCAAAATGGCAAAATCGAAGGTACACTAGTAAAGAGGCCTACGAGATTCTGAGCATGACAGATAGTGAAGAGGAGGTCACGTATCTGTCAGATTCAGGCTCAGAATATCTTCCCGTAGAAGACAGTGAAGTCAGCGGCTCCATGTCAGATAGCTCTGACGACGAAGATGATGTCCCTGCTAAGGTCAGGCGTACCCGATCCCGATCTTCTGAGGTTGTTGAGGAGCAAGAACCGCAGGGCTCTCGTATCATGGAGCAGAGTAGTACTATCGCCGCTATTCCTTCTGGTGAATTGGCAAGCACCAGCGGCCTAGTACAGCCTGGGCATACATCCAGCACTGCAGTATCACGTGGTGACGTGGCGAGTCCCATAAGTGCAGTTCAAGCTGGCGAGGTGGCAAGCACAAGTAGTGTCCCGCTGCCACCAAGAAGACAAAGGCAGGCCCGTCGTGCCCATAATGCCCTTCCTGCAGAATTTGCCTATCCTGATTGGATCCCCACCACTTCTGCAGAACCCGTACTAACCCCATTCACTGCCCAACCCGGTATTCCAGGTGGAAACAGCTGATTTTATGCCAATTGATTTTTATTCGCTGTTTTTCACGGAAGATCTCTATAGATCTATTGTGGACCAGAGTAATTTATATGCTGGCCAATTCATCGCCGCAAATTCCAGAAAATGTACCCTAGTTTGTAGACTCTATAACTTTTGCGCAAACCAATATACGCTTGACATTTTTTTTTACTAAAGACATGTGGCTGAATACATTTTGGCCTAAATGTATGACTAAAATTGAGTTTATTCGATTTGTCTTATAACAAAAAGTAGAAAATATAATTTTTTTCAAAATTTTCAGTCTTTCCGTTTATATCGCAAAAAAAATAAATAAAATAAAAAAAATAAAAAAAAATAGCAGAGGCAATCAAATACCATTAAAAGAAAGCTCTATTTGTGGGAAGAAAAGGACACAAATTTCGTTTGGGTACAACATTGCATGTCCGCACAATTTCCAGTTAAAGCAGCGCAGTGCCAAATTGTGAAATCACCTCTGGTCATTATGGTCCGTATTGGTCCGGGGCTTAAGTGGTTAAATAGACGATTTCCTCGACTTGTTCATTCCCCGACTTGGTTGGGATAGGCGGTACACTTTGGTGACCTTTGACCTCTGGGAATCCGCCTTCTGACCTTTGACCTCTGGGGGAGGTCCCTGTTCCAAATCCTGAGTCCTAGCCTTGTTCTTAAAGGGAAAACCCTAAACCACCCCCACCCCGTAACCGGAAAGGGAGGGGCCACCCCCTTAATGGCATAGGCCTGTATAACAGTCTGTCTGATCCATCTAGAAAAAGTGGCAGACGACACCGCTCGGCCCTGTTCGGACCAGAGACAGACACAACTAGTGAGTCATATCACGTACCACATAAAATGTGTGAAGTGCAAACCCTCCGGAATGCGATGTGTGAGGACACAAGGACGGGAGGACAATGTCCACATGTAGGTGAAAAGCCGAGACCACCTTTTGCAAAAGGAAGGTCGCAGACGCAACACTGCCTTATCCTTATGGATGACCAAATAGGGCGACTTGCAGGACAAGGCCGCCAACTCAGACACCCGTCTGACAGAAGTAATGGCCACTAAGAAGGCCACCTCCTGAGACAAGGTCAAGAGGGGGAATATCTGATATTTTCAAAGTGAGGTTCCTGGAGAACCGAGAGCGCCAAATTCAAATCCCGAGGAGGGAGAGGAGGTTTCAACAGGAGGGAGCACATGGCGAACCCACTGCACAAGGTGCTACCAAGGAATGACCCGCTAGCAGTTGCTGAAGGAAGACGGCCAAGGCCGAAAACTGACCCCTAATGGTACTCAAAACAAGCATTTGGGTCACACCACGCTGCAAGGACCGCAGGATACTGGGGACGGAAGACGTCCGTATACGCTAGTCCAGCTCATTGCACATAGCGATGTAAGCTTCCCAGGTACGGTGATCTATCTTTGAAGCGGAAGACTTCCGTGCCCTGAACATGGTCGAAATGACCGAATCCGAGAGACCTCGGACTCTCAGCACCTGGCTTCCAATAGCTATGCCGTTAAGTCAGAGACTGTAAAACAGGATGAAAAATAGGACCTTGAAACAGAAGGTCCTCCCTCATTGGCAACCGCCAAGGAACGTCCGCGATAAGACGTAACAGATCAGCGTACCAATGACGCCGAGAACCACCCGGCGCAAGAGGATCACCGGAATCCCTTCGGCCACAACCCTGCGCAGCAGGCGAGGAAGCAGCTGCAGCGGAGGATAACAGATATCAGGTGAGAATGACCCCATGGGGCCCACCGACGGTTCTGAGGCATCCGCCCAAGAATCCCTGGACCTGGCCACAAACCTTGACACCTTACGATTGAGTCGAGAGGCCCTCCAGGTCCACATCCGGTATGCCCAGGTGTAAGGACCACTCTCCTGGTCCAGCGTCTGGCGACTCCGATAGTCTGCCTGCCAATTGTCTACGCTTGAACGTTGACGGCCAATAGAGACCACGTGGGGAGGCATATTCTGATTACCGATCAATGTTCTGGAAATGGGGGCAAATGGGCTTCGTCCGGAATCCAAAGCCCTGGGGCTGACAGGACTCCCCCGACACCACCCCAGCCCGTCAGGCTTGTGTCCATCATGAACACCGTCCACTGTATGGGGAGGGACGACTTCCCAGACTGAAGAGCCGGGGACCGCAACCACTACGCCAGGGACGCCCTGAGTGGGCGACTCATCTGGATCTGAAGATCCAAGGACAACGGGGATTTGTCGCAAGTGGACAGGATCTCTTACTGTAATGGCCGTGTGTGTGATTGGGCATACGGAACAGCCTCGAACGAGGCCCTCATGAGTCCCAGGACTCTCATGCAAAAAAAAAATGGGTTGACGACCATTTCGAGACGTCAGGACCCGCACTACAGACTGAAAAGTCAGTAACTTCTCCAGGGTTAGGAATACCTACGCCTCCGTGGAGTCCAGGATCAGACCGAGATACTCCAAATGTAGAGCCGGGACCAGGACCGACTTCTGAATGTTCGGGCACCACCCGAAGTCCCTAAGGGTCTGACTGACATAGTCACACTTCTTCTAATTCTGAGCCATTGTCTGCTCTTAGAAGAAGATCGTCCAGATAGCCCATAATAGCAATGCCTCGCTGTCTCAGCAAGGCTAGAATCGGAGCAAGCACCTTGGTAAAAAAAAACTTTGGTGCCGAGGCTAGGCCAAAGGGAAGAGCCACAATTGATAGTGGTCTTCGCCGATCGCAAGCGCAGAAACTACTGTTGACGTGCGCAGATCGGAACATGCAAGTAGGCGGCCTTGATGTCCAAGGATGCCAGAAAATCCCCTTGGAGTGTAGCGAACACCGCGCGAATGGATTCCATGCGGAACATTACACCATCACAAAAAGCATCCAGGCCTTGAGGCCCAGGGTTGGCCGAACCCCCTGTCCACCTTTTGGGACTACAAACAGATTTGAGTAGAAACCCTGAACAACCTATCGTGAGGGAACCGGCACAATCCTCCGGACCTGATCAATCCTGTACGGCCCTTAGGAGGGCCGCCCGACGGGCAGGAAGGAGAGGGAGAATTGAGGGAAAGAATCTGTCTGTGGGCCAGGAACGGAATTCTATCCTGTATCCTGAGGTGACTACCTCGCACACCCACCGGTCGGAGATCCGGGAGGTCCACCAAACCGTGAACCTGCAAGGACGTCCCCCCACCCCAGAGTCGGGCAGGGACAAGACTTCATGTGGCGGTGGGCTTGGGAGCTTGCTTGGTAGGCTTACGCACCCAGGGACGCTTATGTCCCCCAGGCGCACTTTTCCCAGTCTGGGAGGGCTTACCCGTGGGAGTCTGACTGACGAGAAGAAACTCATTCTCCTTTGCCGGAAAGGAAGGGCCCGGCCTATGGTGGGGCTCCTTTGTCCGTAACAGACTGAGGAAGGAATGTGCTCTTACCCCTTGTGACATCCATAATAATGGCATCCAGGGCGGCCCCAAACAGTCCCCAAAGTGGCATCGCACACAGAGACTAAACCCTGCGCCAGTTGGTGAGCCAGGGTAATAGTCTCAGGAGGGAGAATATGCTCCTAAACCGTCTTGGTGCAAAATCTTTGCCCATCCTGTGAGTGTCTTGAGACACAAGTGTCGCCGCCCCTATAGGGCGTAAGGCAGACCCCAATAAGGTAAACATAGTTCTACTCACCACTTCTGACCTCCTGTCAGTGGGATCCTTAAATGCAGGAGTCCCTTCCATTGGGAGCGTGGTAGCCTTATTCAAACGGGCGACCGGGGGGGGTCGACCACTGACATCCCGGAAGTCCGCCCGTGGAGGACGCAGGGGAACACGGAAGGATTCATTCGGCTCACAGCGGTGACATACCGCTGCTCTGCACACCATCCCATATGCGGTGACTCTCCTCAGGAACTTTATATTTGTTACAAGGTGATATCCAGCCGAATTACACAGGAGTTATATGCTCCATGCGGTCATCGAAGGTGTTATGGGTAAACACTGAGCAGCATCGCTTCCACGATCAGGCTCCCCTTCACTCGGGTATCGTATGCCTCTATTTGCTACCTCAGTATAGCTAGGCTGTGAGCCACACCAACTGATCATACTGCCAAGCTGTTATATTAAACTGCAGTGTTTATATCTACATCTGATGTCCTGCATCACTGCTGCTTGTTTGTCATCTTTCACCATCTCTGCCATCAGGTCCTTGACGTGACATTTTCACCAGTGTATTTCACAATTGTCATACCATCCTTGTGGACACCACAAATTAAATCTTCTCTGTTCCTTATTGGACTTCCACCAAACTGGAAACCTTCCATAATTTTCTGTTCCCCTGAGGTCCCACTCCACCTTTCCTTTGTTGTTTGTTTGTTCCCCTCCCTTCTTCCCCACCCCTTTTCCCTCCATTGCACGGGCTATAGCCTTCCTGGGATCTATGTGGGATTTATCTGCTTAGTTCATACCATTTTGGTTTTATATTTTTGCAAGATTTTTTGCAGCAGATTGCCCGCACATAGACATCAGGTGTCCGGACGTTTTGTCACTGTTTTATGTATTGTGGCCACTGTCCTGTTTTATGTTCTTTTTTGTTTTTGGTTAAACTTGGATAGCTAGTTGCTTTTCCATATACTGTGTCTGTTTTTGCAATCACAGTTCTCCTCCAGAGGATTGTTTTTATGGAATTTTTTTCCAATTATTTAATAAATTTCCTATTTTTGTACTTTCCTACTGACTTTGGAGTCTCTCATTTTGGTCCTTGGATCCCCCATTAATTTGGTCGGGACCCTTTCCTCCCCCCCCTTTTTGTTTTCATAGAATCGGAGTAAGCACCTTGGTAAAAAACCTTTGGTGCCGAGGCTAGGCCGAAGGGAAGAGCCACAATTGATAGTGGTCTTCGCCGATCGCAAGCGCAGAAACTACTGTTGACGTGCGCAGATCGGAACATGCAAGTAGGCGGCCTTGATGTCCAAGGATGCCAGAAAATCCCCTTGATGGAGTGAAGCGAACACCGCGCAAATGGATTCCATGCGGAACTTTACACCATCACAAAAGAATCCAGGCCTTGAGGCCCAGGGTTGGCCGAATCCCCGTCCACCTTTTGGGACTACAAACAGAATCGAGTAGAAACCCTGAACAACCTCTCTTGTGACGGAACCGGCACAATCCTCCGGACCTGATCAATCCTGTACGGCCCTTAAGAGGGCCGCCCGACGGGCAGGAAGGAGAGGGAGAATTGAGGGAAAGAATCTGTCTGCGGGCCAGGAACGGAATTCTAGCCTGTATCCTGAGGTGACCACCTCGCACACCCACCGGTCGGAGATCCGGGAGGTCCACCGAACCGTGAACCTGCAAGGAAGTCCCCCCACCCCAGAGTCCGGCAGGGACAAGACTCCATGTGGTGGTGGGCTTGGGAGCTTGCTTGGTAGGCTTACGCACCCAGGGACGCTTATGTCCCCCAGCCGCCTTACCCGTGGATTCTGACTGACGAGAAGAAACTCATTCTCCTTTGCCGGAAAGGAAGGGCCCGGCCTACGGTGGGGCTCCTTTGTCCGTAACAGACTGAGGAAGGAAGGTGCTCTTACCCCTTGTGACATCCATAATAATGGCATCCAGGGCGGCCCCAAACAGTCCACTGCCCTTAAAGGGCAAGTCAGCCAGGAGCTATTTGGAAGCTAGGTCGGCCGACCAGCATTTCAGCCAGCCAAGGCGACACAGCACCACAGCAGATAGAGGCCCCAGAAATTAAAGGGGCCGCATCCAAAGTGGCATTGCACACCGAGACTAAACCCTGCGCCAGTTGGTGAGCCAGGGTAATGGTCTCAGGAGGGAGATTATGCTCCTGAACCCTCTGGTGAAAAATCTTCCTGTGAGTGTCTTGAGACACAAGTGTTGCCGCCCCTATAGGGCACAAGGCAGACCCCAATAAGGTAAACATAGTTCTACTTACCACTCTGACCTCCTGTCAGTGGGATCCTTAAATGCAGGAGTCCCTTCCATTGGGAGCGTGGTAGCCTTATTCAAACGGGCGACCGGGGGGTCGACCACTGGGGGGAGAGCCCCTTCATAACCAGGTCCTCCTTAAAGGGGTACCTCATGGCTAGGCGCCGCGGGACCGCCAAAGTCCTCTGCGGCTTACCCCAGACTTAGTCAATGAATGTATCAAAAAAAGGCACATATGGAAAAAAACGTTTTAAATAAACGGCTTTAAAAGAACCAAAAGGAGACAGCTTTTACCTGAGGTTCCTCAGCCTCAACATTCAGCTTGAGAGTGTTCCTCACAGCATCAATTAGTTCACCTACAAGCACCCTGTCAATTTTTCAGAACTGGGGTCTTCCTAACAGGGAATATCCTGTTTAAAAACATAAAAATCCTCAGAGCTAGGGTCCTGAGCAGCAATAGCTAGGCCCATATCGGAGACAGAGCACTCCCCTACAGGAGGATGTGTGGGGAGGGAGCGCTTTACAGCTCCCTTGCACTCGCACAGCACTTCCATCCTGACAAGGATGATTCCAGGACTGCCGACAACTAGTCGCTAGGGACCGCAGGTGCAGGAGCACTGCCAGTTGCCTCAGACAAGTGTGGAGAAGCAGGTGAACTAGACTCCATACTGCCACCCTCTGAGACTTTTAAAACACTATCATAGTGAGTAACACAGTCCACCCACTGGCTATGCTGAAGCTGAGGAGGGGATACCCAAAGTACTCACCAACCCCTGTAAGGACCGCTCATTTCGCTGTATGAACCGCGCTGCTGCGCGGGTGAAGCCTGGGGAGAGTGAGGAGACTTGTCTGTGAGGAGATTGTGAGGTTCGCGCCACAGCAGCGGCCGATAGAGGCCGAAACTGAAAGCAAAAAACGCCACGGCTACAAGAAAATGGCCGCCGGCCGCATACATTACTGCGCCATCGATCCACGGCAAAATGGCCGCCGAGCGCGGTTTATTTAAAAATTCACAGCGCTAATGGCACACACGTTTAGCGGTTGTCCGGTTCACAAACCACAAGGCAGGAGCTCCTGCCCTCACTGGCTGTGGCACGGCAAGTGCTGGGGCGGCTTGTTTGAACACAAACAGCCCCACTCAGGAACTGAACCTGTGAAGCTTAGCTTTGCTAAGTATGCATGTAACCACTACTCCACAACATATGTACAACCTCACACCAGAACACTGCACCTCTCCCAGGGCCATTAAAACAGACATGAGTGCCCCCAGTCAGGCCAGAGTGACCCCCAAGCACCCCCACACAGCACCAGTACAGGGTGCAGAGAGCAGCATAACAGGGGGGGACAGGGAGAAACCCCCCATATAAAGAAACACAGCCAGCATGTACTCACCTGCAGTAGGAGAGACTACTTACCCGTCCTGTTCAGGGACCCACAGGCTTGTTTCAGACAGACCTATCACAGAGTAGTACTGCGTAGCTGTCGGCCCGGTCCACCGCGAGAGATAGTCAGTCAGGTACTGTTCAATCTTGAGAGGACCGTGGGAGCTAAAAGCAACCCGGCCACCCCTGGAGTCATGGGGTATGTTGTGAACTGAGTCTCACGCACACAAGGCGAGGATCAGCACGCTCGATGGTCGGACAGGGAAGACTACAAGGATACCAGTGTACCCAACCTGTTGCCCAGCCGAAAGTTGATTGAAGGTCTCAAAAATAAAATAAAATTCCCAAAGGAATAAAATGTAAAAGTAAAATCTTCCAGGAGACTGGTTCCTGAGAGAGCCACGTCTTCTCCTTCCGCTAGGCAGAAAAAAAAAAAACTAAGGCTGCTAGCTGCAGGTGGGAGGGTAATGTCCGGAGGGACCGCCCCCCTGGGTGGGGCTGTTCAGCTCTGGTTTGTTCTAGAATGTTTTAACATCCAACATTCTGCCTAGGTCTTCTCCTGCAAGCAGGGACATATACCCACACGTAATCAGTATGACAGCTGTGTCAGTCCACGGACGATAAGAGAAATGCTGTTTTTATTTTCCTTGCATGTCACCCTCAAATCTACAGCGACTGCACTTCTAAGTGCACTTGTAAGGCAAAGTGGATTTGCCTTTCGTAAAAAAAATAAAAAAAAAAACACACATCCTTATTACTTACGCATTTATGTGAAAAACACAGAAAATAAAAATTTCCAATAAATTCCAGAAAATGTCTCTTGCAAAGTGTCTTGCACTTAAAGTGCTTCAAAACATGTCATCATAAGGTGCTCCAGATATAAGTGCTTCAGTGCTGCCAATCTTGCTTCACAGTGCTGCATGCATTGCTCTGTACCCAGAGTCACTCACCAGATGCTTTTGACTTTGTGCCTCTCAGCATCAAAGTCTCCAAGGCTCGAGAAGCAACACTGTCATTGATCGCATGATAAGGACAGCTCTATAAAGTGGTTTACAGTTTAAATCTATGCTGTCTAGCTTAGTTCTATTAGGTGCCAATTTCATTGTGCTTTATTGTACAAATGAGTATAGTACTTTCATATGGCTTTATACTAACTTTTTTATGTTGACAATAAATACATGACTTGATCTTTTGGTATACTGACTATTTCATTAAAGCGGAGTTCCAGCCTTTTTTATGTTTATTAAAAGTCAGCAGCTACAAAAAGTGTAGCTGCTGACTTTTAATAAACAGACACTTACCTGCTCCACGGTCCAGCGATGCGGCCGCCCGGAGCGTCGCTCCTCTCCCCCCGTGCCTCCATTCAGACTACGAACACCCGGCCTGGGCACGCACTGCGCATGCGTGAGTCGCGCTGCGCTCTAGGAGTGGAAGGCGATCTCCTGGGACCTGTCACGTGTCCCAGGAGATCGTCTAGAGGGAGGGGCCGCCTAAAATGAGAGGATGAGTCGCCTAGGCGGTCCCTGGGCAGAAGGAGGAAGTGGGACAGGAAGTCCCACTCCTACCAAAGCCCTCACTCCCCCCCCAAAAAAATTACATGCCAAATGTGGCATGTAAGGGGGTGAGGAGTGCTTAAAGCGGAAGTTCCACTTTTGGGTGGAACTTCACTTTAAGGGAGCTTTCTAATGTAAACACTAGAGCATTTACATTTGTGATCATTGCGATTGGTCAACACAGTGACAGAGCATCTCTGGAAGCTGCTTTATACACTGTGACTGAAGTACTATTTATAAATGGGACTGTGGAAATAGGTGTCTACCACTTTGCGGTTTGTAGATGTATGGCATACGTAAAAGGGGGAAGTTCTGCTTTATACCTCCCCTCTTCTTCTTATGGAACTTTTATTCCTACTTCCAGTTGGAGCACCTAGGAGAATACACCAAAAGTCTTTTGGGACATGTTACAGGTCCCAGCAGGCTGCGGACCAGTCACAAACCGCAGCGGGGCTCACACGTGCACAGTGGAAAACCAGCCGTGAAACCGCAAGGAGTACATCCGGCTTTCCACGATACTGATGCCGGGGACCTGAGGACTGGAAAAGAACTAGCCCAGGTTAAGACGGCGTGGGATCCTATGACAGACAAGTGTTTGACTTCTATTTTTTTTTCAAAGTGAAGAACCACTTTAGGTGGTTAAGGATCCATAGCTGGTAATGAAAAAAATAAATAAAAAATCTGGAGTTTACAATTAGTAGGCTTGGTGTGAAATTCCAAAAGACTACTGTCAGAAAGAGAAGATACACTGTGGTAAGTTGCAAGATAATGAAAAGTATTTCATACCTGACATTGGGATCTCCACCCTTCTGCAAAATCATTGTTAGACATCTGAGAGCGCTCTCACTTTCCTTCCCTGAAGCTAGATGAATGGCTGCAATTCCATCTGGTAGGACCAAGTTTGGATCAGCACCACAGTTGAGAAGATTTTCAACTTCCCTAAGGGTTAAATAAAAAAAAAAAAACAGTAAACAGGAATATATTCTATCCAAAGAACGCAATACACCCAAAAAAAAAAAAAAACTAGTAAAAAAACAAACAAAACACATTTACTTTTTGCTGTAATGAATATCCCAAAAAAATAAAAATGTCATCGGTTTAGGCCAATATGTATTCTTCTACATTTTATTTTTTTTAACCAAACATAATAAGCAAATATTGATTGGTCTGCGCAAAAATTATAGCTTCTACAAAATAGGGGATATATTTATGGCATTTTTATTTTATTACTGATAATGGCTGTGATCAGCGATTTTTTAGCGGGACTGGGACATTGCAGTAGGGGTGTTAAAAATAATCGTTAAAAATCGATGCCGAATCGCGATTGCACCAAATGACATCATCCCCGCACCTCTGTCAGAGTTCTCGACTCCCTCCTCCTCTCAAACTTGTATATCACTGATCTTTCTTCACCAGTGGATCCTGGATGGATCCATACACAGCGGCCATCTCCCGCTGTGTCAGGGAGCTTTAATCTGTATATACCAGTGCGCGCATCCTCCTCCTCCTCCTCCTCCCACAGCAGCAGAGTCCTGCCTCTTACAGAGGGTCCTGTGATAGACTGAATGCTGATTTGAAACCGTGGGCGTGGCAGGAGGACGTGCGTGCTGGGATATACAGATCAAAGCTCCGTGACACAGCGGGAGATGCCCGCTGTGTATGGGATCCATCCAGGCACTGGTGAGTCTGCATTGATAGGGCAAAGTGAGGCTGATTGGGCACAGTGACTGAATTGATGGGCACTGGTGAGGCTGATGAGTTTTTGATGAGTCACCTGGCCACAAGTTGTGGATTGTCCACTGGCCACGTCACCTGCCACAAGTTGTGGATTGTCCACTTGCCACGTTACCTGCCACAAGTTGTGGATTGTCCACAATGCAATGCAAGCAATTACAGTTTTCTTTTATATTTTTTAATAGTTTTTCATCATTTGCCATCATTCTTGAGATTCCTAATGTTAAAAAATAGGTCACCTTTAAAAACGCTTATAAAACGCAAACGCGGCAAAACGCCGGTACCGCGTTTAGCGTCTGAAACGTGGAAAACTTTTTCGTCTGAACCCATTTTTTTGCTTCTGGAAAAACGAGGTTAAACGCAACTGCTTGTAAACGCCAAAAAACGAGAGTGTGTGCATGGACACATAGGATAACATTGGATGGGTTCAGGGGCAGTTGAAAAAAGTGTCCAACTGCCTCTGAACGCGCGTTCAACAGCAAATAACAGCGTCTCGTGTGCATGGGGCCTTAGATGTAGCACTACCCCCGTAGGAACTGCTGGTTATATTTTTGGGTCTTTGCCATTACCCCTAAACACAGTTCACCAGATTAGAAACTTAGGCCTCGTACACACGGCCGAGATTCTCGTTGAAAAAAACATGTCGTTTTTTTCGACGAGATTCTTGGACAAGAAACTTGTCCCGGCCGAGTGTACACACGCTCGTTTCAAAGAACCCGCGGTTCTTTGAAAGGAGCGTACGCGGTGACGTCATCGACTACGTCGAGCATGCGCTCGTCACATTCGATGCCGTCGCCGCCATCTTGGTATACCCTACGTATGCCTAGGAAGCTACCGCGCATGCCTCGAATTCATTTCGAACATGCGCGGGCTTCCCGGCGGACAGGTAAGTGTACACACACTCACTTTTCTCGTCGAGAAACATGCCGACGAGGATCTCGACGAGAAAATAGAGAGCAGGTTCTCTATTTTCTCGTCGGTTTTCTCGACGAGAAACCCGATAGCAGCGTACACACGACCGATTTACTCGGCAAGACCTCTCTGCCAGCAAGTTTCTTGCTGGTTCTTGCCGAGAAAATCGGTCGTGTGTACGAGGCCTTAGAGTCTATACTGGGCCTTGCGCTCACAGATGTATGCACAGTCACTTAGTTCTTTTCCAATGCTTTTTATTGAACAACTTGAGCAGTAGAGGGATGGAGGGTTAGGGGAAGGTTCAGATACCTTGTGCAGATCACTGAAGAACTTTGACATCCCGGAGACAAGTACACTTCAGTCAGCGGATCTTGCTCACCCGGATAGGCCTCTCTCACTGACCTAGCAGTCGGAATGATGCACGGACGAAAAGTCTCTGCCACAGACTTGATGAGAACAAATAACTGTTGAACAATCCTCTGCCACAGGATATTAATAGTGAACACAGCACCAAAGTTCCTTTAAGCCATCCGGCAGTACTGTGAGGTAGATTGGTTAGGATGCATCCTCCAATTGAGTCACCAGGCACTTCATGAGATACCAGCATTGCGCTCGGTCCTCTCAAAGACGAGTCCTCCCCCGGATCTTTCAATTGCTCAGCTTCTTCCCGCAGGACAGACAGCACAGGACCACCTCTGAACCAGTTGGCCCCAGACAGCTTCTGGGCCTACTTGCAGTCACAGAGCATCGGGCCAGCAGGGCCCCAAGGCCAGAAGAGGAGTTGTCACATTCCTTAGGCCAAGCAGGCCATGAGGTGAGAGAGTGAAAAGGTGGCGTCTGCCCCTTAAGTATGCTCTCCCAAAATGCACAGCGGGGAGACCACTCCCACTGGGCTGCTTCTGGGGAAAGAGACACCCAATACACCTTAGCCTGTCTCATTCCATCACTGGCCGGTGGTGACAGCGACACCTACAGGCAACAGTGTGGAACTGCACACGACACAGCCAATGCTGGAGCAGAGGCTAATTTAGCAATAATATTAAATCTGAACTATGTACAGAACAGATAACCCACTAAATTTACATGCAAGCGCCTGGTCAACAGGAGCAGGGCGCTACATAGAGATCAAAGGAATGAACTTCGGTCTATAAATGAGGTCAGTTTAACCACTTAGGCTTCATGTATATGGGATGTTTTAAAACCTCTCCTGCATTTGGCGTTTCAAATACCTCTGAACGCATTTTTTTGCTTTTCAAAAAACGCTTCTAACCTCAACTGCCTGGAAATGACTATAACCGACTCAGTGTACATGTGCTGATAAGAGAACAGAAGACAGTTCAGGGGCAGCCGAAAAAAACCCACCAGACTGCTCCTAAATAGGGATGAGCTCCGGCGTGTTCGCATTGAACATGTGCAGAGCCCGCCAGGAAGTCGGCACCGTGCTGCGCTAATGACAGGCAGGGAGACATTTCCTGATGCTCGGCTGCAGAGATCGGGAAATGTCTCCCTGGCTGTGATTAGCGCAGCGCGATGCCGAATTCCTGGCGGGCTCTGCACGTGTTCTATGCAAAGACACCGGAGCTCATCCCTACTTCGACGGCTCCATGTACACAGAAGCTCAAAAACGGTCGTTTTGAACGCCAGATTTCTGGCCGAAAAAGCTGCTTTAAAATATAGCTTTTATCAGCGTTTTTCAGTGTTAGCGTTTTTTAGCTTTTTTTTTTTCTCAATGGATCAAAAAAAAAAAAAAAAAAACCCGGCGACCTGCGTTTGAGCGTTTTTTACCGCCGAAAAATGGCACTTTGAATGCGAATTTCTTGCGTTCAGAAAAAAGCCCATTAACTCCACTGCTCATTAACGCTAAAAAACGTCCATGTGTACATGAACACATAGGCTAACATAGAGTGCAGTTAATGGGCTTTTTAAAAAAACGCCAATAAACTGCAGTTTATCAGCTTCAGTGTACATGTTGCCTAAATGTCCGTTTACCAGCAGCAGTGTACATGAGGCCTTAAAGAAGGCTGGGCCGCGGACATCTTGCTATATTTAAGTAGAAAAGCGGACTCAATTGCTGAAATTAGTTGGCAAATTAAAAACTGGGTTTGGTGTAGCAGGATGTCCGCTGCCCCGCCTTCTTACTGTAGAGGTTGAGCGAAAGGTGTACCAAGATGGGCTTAGCAACGTAAATCTCGTAAGTGTTAGTTGATTTCTGCCGTGCGCATGCGCAGTAGTCAGTTTAGCATTTTGCCAGGCAAATTCCTGTGTGCACCGACGCATGCGCGGTTTAGTGATACAGCTGATTCCAAATCACAGGAAGTTACGCGGGTTACACATTCTGCCAGGTTGTTCATTTTGTCACAACACCGGAGCCCGCAAACCCGGAAGCAAGATGGGCTACAGTGCTGACATTGCGGCGCTGGAACAGCTTGGTATTCAGGTAAGTTTCATGTAATGTGCTAGTATGCGATGCATACTAGCACATTATGACTTTACCTCTTTAAATGCTTAAATTTAATTGGGCAAAATATTATTCTATTCTGGCCATTGAAATGAATGAACGCCCAAGTGCAATGGAATGCCCAAGTGCTTAAAACGCATTCAGGAGCGTCAGGCGTCTTATCTGCCATAATTCTCCTGTCCCTGGACATACTGGCAGTGTTTTTTTCTGCATGGACACATAGGATAACATTAAGGGGTGTTAAGGGGCAGGAAAAAAACCCAAGAAGCCTCTAGCAGTGTTTTCAATGCCCCCATATGCATGAGGCCTAAATCAAAATTTGCTGCCAGATGTACTTTTCCAGCCATGACCACTGAATACAGTAAAACTTCACACACCAGCTATAGAAAACAACTACAAAAGTAACAAAAAGGAGAAATTACTGAAAAAGGGGCAGCTGTGCGACGTAACCAATCAGCTTCTATCTTCAGCTTGCTCAGTGACGATTTCAGAATGAAAGACTGAAGCTGATTGGTTGCCTCTAGTTTGGCTACATTGCCCCTTCCTATTTTGGTTTCACTTCCATAGACTATACACACACGGAGCTGTATACATGTCCGGACATGTCATAAACAAACGCGCACAGGAGGTGACATGACAGACCGCTCTGTTTAGGTCCTATAGTTAGTCAGGAAGCTCTATGTACTCCCCAGGGGAACTCTTACTTGGCGTCTTCATTCTCCACCGCTTCACACAGCTTCCGAGCCAGAGCCGCCATCCACCATTCACAGCGAGGAAACCTCAGGACTGAGCGGCGAGCTCCACCATCACCGTACGTTATTATTCACCATTGTATACAGTACACACAGGCCGGCCATTCAAACTTCCCTCGCCAGCCACCTTACTCCGCCTACACACACACACATGTACCCGCCCCCACGAGTAGGCGAATCTCGGCGTACACTGCGCTCGTAGCCCCGCCCTACTCTGCCCATGTGCCCGCCCCCATCAGTAGGCAGAGCTTGGCGTACACTGCCCTCGTAGCCCCGCCCTACTATGCCCAGACACACCCATGTGCCCGCCCCATCAAAAGGCGAGGCTTGTTGTACTCTGCGCTCGTAGCCACGCCCTACTCTGCCTAGACACACCCACGTTCCCGCCCACATCAGTAGGCGGAGCTCGACGTACACTGCGCTCGTAGCCCCGCCTCTGGCACAGTTGAGCTCCTCCTCAGTCTGAGTCTTCGTCTTCTCTCACACAGCGACAGCAGTGGCGACAGGTGACAGGAAGACGTGTGTTCTATCACAGGCACTGGCTGCTGCTATGTACACTGTTATAGATTAGCTCTCTGTGCTTGCTGTGGAATCCTGTTATTGCGAGAGCCTCACCATGTACTGCTTGCTGGCTGTGGCCGTATTGTGAATTTCCAGGGCTGTCATAGAAAAGGAGAGCTAGGCAGTGGTGGCTGGTGTTTTATTTTTTGTTTTTTAACAGGATCGCCTCCGATCCCACCCAGTTGTGTGACAATCTTCACTATCTCCTCCCCGCCAATCAGGAAGCAGGTCGTGAGACCTGTTTACCAATTGGCTAAAACGTCAGGCGATCCTATTGGACGCCTAAGGGGAGGAGACGCATGGCGAAAGCTGCCGTGCAGGATAGACTGAGGTGCGCATCTTCACTGGCCTCACGATTTGATTTGATTACGATTATCAGGTCAACGATTCGATTCCGCGATGCACCACAATTACAGCGCAAGTACGCATGGTTTTCAGCACAAAAATTTAAGCAGTCAGGAGAACTCCATTTTTTTAATTATATCTGTTCTTTTTAAAAAAAGACAACACTCCCTGCATGTAGCAAAGTCTAAACAAAGCAGACAACAACTTGTACTTTGTACAGGAGATGGTCAGAGAGTGCAGACCTAGTACAGGAGATGATCAGAGACTGCGGAAATGCTACAGATGATCAGCGACTGCGGACATGCTACAGGAGATGGTCAGAGAGACTGCGGACATGCTACAGGAGATGGTCAGTGACTGCGGACATGCTACAGGAGATGGTCAGTGACTGCGGACATGCTACAGGAGATGGTCAGTGACTGCGGACATGCTACAGGAGATGGTCAGTGACTGCGGACATGCTACAGGAGATGGTCAGTGACTGCGGACATGCTACAGGAGATGGTCAGTGACTGCGGACATGCTACAGGAGATGGTCAGTGACTGCGGACATGCTACAGGAGATGGTCAGTGACTGCGGACATGCTACAGGAGATGGTCAGTGACTGCGGACATGCTACAGGAGATGGTCAGTGACTGCGGACATGCTACAGGAGATGGTCAGTGACTGCGGACATGCTACAGGAGATGGTCAGTGACTGCAGAGATGCTACAGGAGATGGTCAGTGACTGCGGACATGCTACAGGAGATGGTCAGTGACTGCAGAGATGCTACAGGAGATGGTCAGTGACTGCGGACATGCTACAGGAGATGGTCAGTGACTGCGGACATGCTACAGGAGATGGTCAGTGACTGCGGACATGCTACAGGAGATGGTCAGTGACTGCAGAGATGCTACAGGAGATGGTCAGTGACTGCGGAGATGCTACAGGAGATGGTCAGTGACTGCGGAGATGCTACAGGAGATGGTCAGTGACTGCGGACATGCTACAGGAGATGGTCAGTGACTGCGGACATGCTACAGGAGATGGTCAGTGACTGCGGACATGCTACAGGAGATGGTCAGTGACTGCGGACATGCTACAGGAGATGGTCAGAGAGACTGCGGACATGCTACAGGAGATGGTCAGAGAGACTGCAGACATGCTACAGGAGATGGTAGGTGACTGCGGACATGCTACAGGAGATGGTAGGTGACTGCGGACATGCTACAGGAGATGGTAGGTGACTGCGGACATGCTACATGAGATGGTCAGTGACTGCGGACATGCTACAGGAGATGGTCAGTGAGTGCGGACATGCTACATGAGATGGTCAGTGACTGCGGACATGCTACAGGAGATGGTAGGTGACTGCGGACATGCTACATGAGATGGTCAGTGACTGCGGACATGCTACAGGAGATGGTCAGTGAGTGCGGACATGCTACATGAGATGGTCAGTGACTGCGGACATGCTACAGGAGATGGTAGGTGACTGCGGACATGCTACATGAGATGGTCAGTGACTGCGGACATGCTACATGAGATGGTCAGTGACTGCGGACATGCCTCAGGAGATGGTCGGTGACTGCGGACATGCTACATGAGATGGTCAGTGACTGCGGACATGCTACAGGAGATGGTAGGTGACTGCGGACATGCTACATGAGATGGTCAGTGACTGCAGACATGCTACAGGAGATGGTAGGTGACTGCGGACATGCTACAGGAGATGGTCAGTGACTGCAGACATGCTACAGGAGATGGTAGGTGACTGCGGACATGCTACATGAGATGGTCAGTGACTGCGGACATGCTACAGGAGATGGTAGGTGACTGCGGACATGCTACATGAGATGGTCAGTGACTGCAGACATGCTACAGGAGATGGTAGGTGACTGCGGACATGCTACAGGAGATGGTCAGTGACTGCAGACATGCTACAGGAGATGGTCAGTGAGTGCGGACATGCTACATGAGATGGTCAGTGACTGCGGACATG
Organism: Rana muscosa; assembly: GCA_029206835.1. Classification (NCBI taxonomy): domain Eukaryota; kingdom Metazoa; phylum Chordata; class Amphibia; order Anura; family Ranidae; genus Rana; species Rana muscosa. Next base: position 476,510,272 of record CM055116.1, read on the forward strand.
CCTCAGGAGATGGTCGGTGACTGCGGACATGCTACATGAGATTGTCAGTGACTGCGGACATGCTACAGGAGATGGTAGGTGACTGCGGACATGCTACATGAGATGGTCAGTGACTGCGGACATGCCACAGGAGATGGTCGGTGACTGCGGACATGCTACAGGAGATGGTCGGTGACTGCGGACATGCTACAGGAGATGGTCGGTGACTGCGGACATGCTACAGGAGATGGTCAGTGACTGCGGACATGCCACAGGAGATGGTCAGTGACTGCGGACATGCTACAGGAGATCAGCAGGTAAGTATAAAAAAAGAATACCTGTTGTGCCGAGAATAGTCCCCCCCCCGCCAGATTCTGTTCCCCCCTGTCTCTCGGCTACTATTGGAACTCCGCCCCCCCAGCCCTGTACATTGCCGCTCCCTCCTACTGTTCCTCACAAATGAAAATGCTCCTAATACCGCCCCGCCTCTCCAGCCCTCTGCTCATTAGCATTCGTGGAAAAACAGTAGGCGTGAGCGGCGCTGGAGAGGCGGGGCGGTATTAGAAGAATTTGCATTCGTGAGTAGGAGGGAGCGGCAATGTACAGGGGCTGGGGGGGCGGAGTTCCGATAGTAGCCGAAAGACAGGGGGGAACAGAATCCGGCGGGGGAACAGTGTGACTGTGTACATTCCGCGCTCATGTGACTGCCCTCTCTCCTCTCTGCTTTCACGTCTCTGACGCCAGGTGAGACGTGAAAGCGGAGAGGAGAGAGGCGGGCCGGGCAGTCACTTGAGCGCGTCATAGGAAAAATAAACAACAAGTAAGGTAACAGCTCTCCCGAGAGGAGGGGGCGGGGCTAGACATCGCGGTAATCAATTAATAGGTTTCCCTGCATCGGGGACGCCCGAATCGTGATGCAGCGATTAAATTCCGCACCCCTAGTGCAGGAGCAGAGGACACCAGAGCCGCTGCCCGCCACCTAGATGGAGTAAGTGTCGGACCGACTTGCAAACAGGGGGGCGGGTGGTGGTTGTTTTCCAATAGGATCGCCTGACGTTTTAGCCAATTGGTAAACAGGTCTCACGACCTGCTTCCTGATTGGCGGGGAGGTGATAGTGAAGATTGTCACACAACTGGGTGGGATCGGAGGCGCATTGCTCTGCGCCCCTGAGACCACCCTTTTTTTAAGCCTATTAGAGCCTCCTTTGCGCCCCAAGACCACCCTTTTTTGAAGCCTATTAGAGCCTCTGGCTCTAATCACATGTTTCTAACCCCCCCCCCCCAATTGGAATCCATAGTCTGGCGCCCTGTATGTGGATCGGGGGCCAGACTCATGGATGGGCCGCCGCTGGAGCTAGGCACACAGCTAGAGCATTTCTAAGACCTTTCACACTGAAGGTGGTTTAGCGCTAGAAATAGCACCTGGAAACCACTTCCCATGCTGCCCGACGTGCTTGCAGGACTTTTGACTTCTGTCTTTGGGGCAGTTTGCGAGCGCTGTATACATTTACTGGAAAGCTCCGTGTGTTGCTGCTCCCTCCCCCCCCCGGCTCTTATGCAGCTGAGAACAGAGGGAATGTGATCACAAGGGTATTTAGAAATGTTTTTTTTTATATCTATACACAAATGTTTTACCTTTCATTTCTATTTTAAACTGAATGGGTTGTTTTACAATGTGATCCTTTACAATCCCTTTATCCATTTTAAATCACTTAAACCACTTCATTACCAGGCACTTTCACCCCCTTACTGCCCAGGACAATTTTAAGCTTTAACCACTTAAGCCCCGGACCATTTGGTAGCTAAAGGACCAGAGGTGAATTCAGAATTTTGCACTGCGCTGCTTTAACTGTAAATTGTGCGGACATGCAATGTTGTACTGAAACGAAATTTGCGTCCTTTTCTTCCCACAAATAGAGCTTTCTTTTAATGGTATTTGATTGCCTCTGCGATTTTTATTTTTTGCGAGATAAACGGAAAAAGACCGAAAATTTTGAAAAAAAATGATATTTTCTACTTTTTGTTATAAGAAAAATCGAATAAACTCAATTGTAGTCATACATTTAGGCCAAAATGTATTCAGCCACCTGTCTTTAGTAAAAAAAATGTCAATAAGCGTATATTTATTGGTTTGCGCAAAAGTTGTAGCGTCTACAAACTAGGGTACATTTTCTGGAATTTACACAGCTTTTGATTTATGACTGCCTATCTCATTTCTTGAGGTGCTAAAATGGGAGGGCAGTACAAAACCCCCCCAAATGACCCCATTTTGGAAAGTAGACACCCCAGGGAAATTGCTGAGAGGCATGTTGAGCCCATTGAATATTTTTTTTTTTGTCCCAAGTGATTGAATAATGACAAAAAAAAAATTACAAAAAGTTGTCACTAAATGATATATTGCTCACACATGCCATGGTTTATGTGGAATTGCACCCCAAAATACATTCTGCTGCTTCTCCTGAGTACGGGAATACCACATGTGTGGGACTTTTTAGGAGCCTAGCCGCATACGGGCCCCCGAAAACCAAGCACCGCCTTCAGGATTTCTAAGGGCGCAAATTTTTGATTTCACTCCTCACTACCTATCACAGTTTCGAAGGCCATAAAATGCCAAAATAGCACAAAACCCCCCTAAATGACCCCATTTTGGAAAGTAGACACCCCAAGCTATTTACTGAGAGGCATGATTAGTCCATGGAATATTTTATATTTTGCCACAAGTTGCAGGAATATGACAAACTTTATTTTTTTTGCACAAAGTTGTCACTAAATGATATATTGCTCACACATGCCATGGGCATATGTGAAATTACACCCCAAAATACATTCTGCTGCTTCTCCTGAGTATGGGGATACCACATGTGTGGGACTTTTTGGGAGCCTAGTCGCGTACGGGACCCCAAAAACCAAGCACCGCCTTCAAGGTTTGTAAGGGCATACATTTTTGATTTCACTCCTCACTACCTATCACTACCTATCACAGTTTTGAAGGCCATAAAATGCCAAGATGGCACAAAACCCCCCCAAATGACCCCATTTTGGAAAGTAGACACCCCAAGCTATTTGCTTAGAGGCATGTTGAGCCCATTGAATATTTTTTTTTTTGTCCCAAATGATTGAATAATGACAAAAAGAAAAAAAAAAGAAAAAATGTACAAAAAGTTGTCACTAAATGATATATTGCTCACACATGCCATGGTTATATGTGGAATTGCACCCCAAAATACATTCTGCTGCTTCTCCTGAGTACAGGGATACCACATGTGTGGGACTTTTTGGGAGCCTAGCCGGGGACGGGGCCCCAAAAACCAAGCACCGCCTTCAGGCTTTCTAAGGGCGTAAATTTTTGATTTCACTTCTTACTACCTATCACAGTTTCGAAGGCCATAAAATGCCAAAATAGCACAAAATTCCCCCAAATGACCCCATTTTGGAAAGTAGACACCCCAAGCTATTTACTGAGAGGCATGTTCAGTCCATGGAATATTTTATATTTTGCCACAAGTTGCGGGAATATGACAAACTTTGTTTTTTTTGCACAAAGTTGTCACTAAATGATATATTGCTCACACATGCCATGGTTATATGTGGAATTGCACCCCAAAATACATTCTGCTGCTTCTCCTGAGTACGGGGATACCACATGTGTGGGACTTTTTGGGAGCCTAGCCGTGTACGGGACCCCAAAAACCAAGCACAGCCTTCAAGGTTTCTAAGGGCATAAATTTTTGATTTCACTCCTCACTACCTATCACAGTTTTGAAGGCCATAAAATGCCAAGATAGCCCAAAACCCCCACAAATGACCCCATTTTGGAAAGTAGACACCCCAAGCTATTTGCCGAGAGGCAAGGTGAGTATTTTACAGCTCTCATTTGTTTTTGAAAATGAAGAAAGACATATTTTTTTTTTTTTTTTCTTTTTTCAATTTTTAAAACTTTGTGACAAAAAGCGAGATCTGCAAAATACTCAACATACCTCTCAGCAAATAGCTTGGGGTGTCTACTTTCCAAAATGGGGTCATTTGGGGGGGTTTTGTGCCATCTGGGCATTCCATGGCCTCCGAAACTGTGATAGGCAGCGAGGAGTAAAATCAAAAATTTACACCCATAGAAATCCTGAAGGCGGTGCTTGGTTTTCGGGGTCCTGTACGCGGCTAGGCTCCCAAAATGTCTCACACATGTGGTATCCCCGTACTCAGGAGAAGCAACAGAATGTATTTTGGGGTGCCATTCCACATATAACCATGGCATGTTTGAGCAATATATAATTTAGTGACAACTTTTTGTAAATTTTTTATTTTTTTTTATTTTTGTCATTATTCAATCACTTGGGACAAAAAAAAAAAATATTCAATGGGCTCAACATGCCTCTCAGCAAATAGCTTGAGGTGTCTACTTTCCAAAATGGGGTCATTTGGGGGGGTTTTGAACTGTCCTGGCATTTTATGCACAACATTAGGAAGCTTATGTCACACATCATCCACTCTTCTAACCACTTGAAGACAAAGCCCTTTCTGACACTTTTTGTTTACATGAAAACATTTTTTTTTTTGCAAGAAAATTATGTTGAACCCCCAAACATTATATATATTTTTAAAGCAAAGGCCCTACAGATTAAAATAGTGGGTGTTGCATTTTTTTTTTCCACACAGTATTTGCGCAGCGATTTTTCAATCGCATTTTTTGGGGGAAAAACACACTTTTTTTATTTTTAATGCACTAAAATACACTATATTGCCCAAATGTTTGATGAAATAAAAAAGATGATCTTAGGCCGAGTACATGGATACCAAACACGACATGCTTTAAAATTGTGCACAAACGCGCAGCGGCGAGAAACTACATTCATTTTTAAAAGCATTTAAAAGCCTTTACAGGTTACCACGTTGGATTTACAGAGGAGGTCTACTGCTAAAATTACTGCCCTCGATCTGACCTTCGCGGTGATACCTCACATGCATGATGCAATTGCTATTTACATATGACGCTAGACCGACGCTTGCGTTTGCCTTTGCGCAAGAGCAGGGGGGGACAGCGGTGCTTTTTTTTTTTTATTATTATTATTTATTTTGCTTTTTTATTTTATTTTTAAATTGTTCCTTCCATATTTTTTTTTTTTTTTTTATCATTTTTATTGTTATCTCAGGGAATGTAAATATCCCCTATGATAGCAATAAGTAGTGACAGGTACTCTTTTTTTGAAAAAAAATGGGGGGTTAGACCCTAGATCTTTCCTCTGCCCTCAAAGCATCTGACCACACCAAGATCGGTGTGATAAAATGCTTTCCCAATTTCCCAATGGCGCTGTTTATATCCGGGGGGGGGCATTCCCTCCCACTGCTTATAAAAGCAGTCCAGAGGCTAATTAGCCACTAGGATTGCTTTTACATGAAAGCCGGCCGCTGGCTGAAAAGAGTGATACCCGCAGGCATCAATCTGGTATAACCATTCAAAGTCCAGCAACATACCAGTACGTTGCTGGTCCTTGTTGGACATGTATTGTAATCTTTTTTTTCATTCAGCCTGTTGGCTGAACGAAAAAAAGAGATTGATCGGTGGGTATGCCCACCATTAGAATACCTCCCTTCATCCACCCACTTCTAATGATGGGCATATATGCCGAAGCATGGGGGCATCCTCCCGCAAAAAAGTTATGCCGCGTACACACGGTCGGACTTTTCCACGGGCAAGCCTTCGTCGGAATTTCGACCGTATGTACGCGGCATAAAAGGTTATGCCGCGTACACACGGTCGAACTTTTCCACGGGCAAGCCTCTGTCGGAATTTCGACCGTATATACGCGGCATTAGGAGCAAAATCGCTCCTCCGCCCCTGCTGCCCCCATGCTTCGGCATATATGCTCTTTTTTTAACTGTGGTGGTGAAATCACCTCCTACAGCGTTGGAGTCACGGCTTTATGTATCGTGGGAGCAAACGCTGTTGCTGTCAAGATAAATAATTCCGCGCTGCAGTTGAATGGCGCACCTGAAAACAAAAAATTACATACCTGAAAAGCAAGCATGATAAAACATTGCAGAATGGAATACAGTAAAAAAGAGCAGAACAATAGAGAGAAAATAGAGAGAGAGAGAGAGAGAACAATAAAACTACAACTATTTTTGTTTTTTTTATTTTATATTTTTTTGTGTTTTTGTTTTTTACGTTTTTTTTTTCTTTTTTACACTTTTTTTTTAAACTTTAACAACTGTAATGGTTCGGGTCTCTCAAAATGTAATGGCATCTTGGGAGACCCTGTGTAAGTGTGTCCTAGTCTGTGAAATGCTGTACCCTACGCTAAAACTTCACTTTGGAGTGGTAGCGTTCAAAACATTCACCAACGCAAAGACCAGGTTTGTCAGGACAGAGTGGACAATAATAACGGGTGTCACGCCTAAATCCGCGCTTGCTACAGACACGACATCTTTTTTGGGGGGTTCGTTGGGTAGGGGTACTCGGGAGGAGATGCGTATAATGCCTCTCATGCAGCCGGCTTACTGCATTTGGTAGGGGATGGTGAGGTGCAGAACCGCCTGGATACAGGAGTTCTGTGACTATCTCATTCTGGAATTTTAGAAGAGATAAAGTCCCGCCTGAAGCTCTGTATAGCACATGAGCGTTCAGCAAAGCCAATTGAAATAAGGATAGAGACACTTTTTTGTACCAGCGTCTCGCCTTACGGTCAATTAGATACGGCGCCAACAACTGGTCGTTGAGGTCCACCCCTCCCATATTTTTGTTATATTCGTGGACACAGAGGGGTTTCTCCACAACACCAGTCGCCGTACGAATTTGGACTGTCGTGTCTGCATGAAGGGAGGTAAGAAGGAAAACATTCTTATTGTCCCTCCACTTCATAGCGAGCAAGTTATTACACTTCAAGCAGGCTCTCTCCCCCAGCCTAAGACGGGCATCTAGAAGCCGCTGGGGAAAGCCCCGGCGATTAGGTCGCACGGTGCCACATGCTCCAATCTGATGATCAAACAAGTGACTAAACAGTGGCACGCTTGTGTAATAATTGTCCACATACAAGTGGTACCCCTTTCCGAATAAGGGTGACACCAAGTTCCACACTATCTTGCCAGCGCTCCCTATGTAATCCGGGCAGTTGACCGGCTCAACCTGACTGTCTTTTCCCTCATAAACCATAAAGCTCCATACATAGCCTGTTGCCCTGTCACAGCACTTATAGAGCTTGACCCCGTATCTGGCACGCTTGCTGGGAAGGTACTGCTTGAAAGCCAAGCGGCCAGAAAATTTAGTCAGGGACTCATCAACGCAGACAACTTGATCAGGAATAAACAAGGCTGCAAAACGTTCGTTGAAGTGGTTTATGAGGGGCCGAATTTTATAGAGCCGGTCGTATTCAGGGTCCCCACGTGGATGACAAAGTTCATTGTCGTTGAAGTGCATGAACCGCAAAATCTGCTTGTATCGTTTCCTGGGCATGGAGGCAGAGAACACGGGCATGTGGTCAATTGGGTGCGTGGACCAATAAGCACGCAATGACGGGAATTTATGTGTGCCCATGTTGAGGGAAAGGCCCAGAAAGGTCTTAAATTCGGAAACCGTAATTGGTTTCCAATCTTTGGCAATGGAAGGCAACTGGGGATTAGCGGCGAGGAATTGACCAGCATATAAATTACTCTGGTCCACAATAGATCTATAGAGATCTTCCGTGAAAAACAGCGAATAATAATCGATTGGCATAAAATCAGCTGTTTCCACCTGAATACCGGGTTGGGCAGTGAATGGGGGAAGTACGGGTTCTGCAGAAGTGGTGGGGACCCAATCAGGATAGGCGAATTCTGCAGGAAGGGCACTATGGGTACGACGGGCCTGCCTTTGTCTTCTTATTGGTGGCAGCGGGACACTACTTGTGCTTGCCACCTCGCCAGCTTGAACTGCACTTATGGGACTCGCCACGTCACCACGTGATACTGCAGTGCTGGATGTACGCCCAGGCTGTACTAGGCCGCTGGTGCTTGCCAATTCACCAGAAGGAATAGCGGCGCTAGTACTCCTCTGCTCCATGATACGAGAGCCCTGCGGTTCTTGCTCCTCAACAACCTCAGAAGATCGGGATCGGGTACGCCTGACCTTAGCAGGGACCTCAACTTCGTCATCAGAGCTATCTGACGTGGGGCCGCTGACGTCACTGTCTTCTACGGGAAGATATTCTGAGCCTGAATCTGACAGATACGTGACCTCCTCTTCACTATCTGTCATGCTCAGAATCTCGTAGGCCTCTTTACTAGTGTACCTTCGACTTGCCATTTTGGGCTCTAAATTTAGGGGTACACTAGTAAGATTCACAGGAAAAAAAAGCACCCGACTGTCGTCAGCAAATATATCAAACGCTACAAAAAAAAACTGTTAGCGGTCGCAGGGATCAGGACTGTCTCTGCGAACGCTGCAGTTATGTGTTTTGTGTTTGGTAAGTGACAGTGATCGATCGATACTGCACTTGGGTGGGCTGGGCTGGGCTGGGCGGAGGGGCTAAACGCAGGTGCTAGCAGGTATCTGGGCTGATCCCGCTAACACTGCGTTTTTGGGAACCCTAAACCGCTGGGGACGCTAGTATAGATCTGATCAGATACTATACCACTAAGGGAGGTGTATGCTTTGCGCGTGGGTGTTAGCGTTACTGGCACTAACCTAACGCTGCCTGGGGCGACGCAGACCCTCTCTGGCGCTAAAACCTAATTGATCTCACCCGCCGGGCGATCAGGGGGTTAAACCTTTATTGGGTTATATACGGCGGGTGCCCTGATGCTATAAAAAGCAAACTAACCAACCAGCGTCACCCGTAACCTTTATATGGTGATCACTGGTGAAAGGGTTAACTAGGGGCAATCAGGGGGTTAAAACCTTTATTAGGTTAAATATGGGGGTAACCGACGCTATATAAAAACCTGACGGGTTACCTAATTAACTAAATAACTAACTGGGTAACCAGTGTCACCAGTGACGCTTATACGGTGATCACTGGTGAAAGGGTTAACTCTAGGGGCAATCAGGGGGTTAAAATAATATATGGGGGTATCTGACGCTAATAAAAACCTGCGGCGAACCTAAAAATAATTAACTGGCAATCTAGGGCACCACCGGCACTAAATACAATGATCGAAAATACGACGCTGGCGTTAGGGGGTGAAAGGGTTACCTGGGGGGCGATCAAGGGGTTAAACCTTTATTAGGGGGGGTTAGGGGGCTACCCTGGACCTAAAGGGGCCTAATCCTAACTGCCCTGCAACTTTTTACTATCACAGATTACACTAAAAGCAGTGATCAGTAAAATAAATGTTCACTGCAATCAGTGACACTGTGATTGGGGGCTGGGGGGTGACCTGGGGGGTGATCTGGGGGTGACTGGGGGGTGAAATGTGTGCCTATGTGTACCTACGTGTCAGTGGACTGTTGGTGCACTAACCTGCTTCCTCTCTCCTCGGCGCTGGAATCGAAAAGACCGCCGCGAGGGAGATGACATCACTTCCTCCTGCCTGTGTTTACATCACATGGCAGAGGAAGCATTTTCATTGGCCGGGAGCGATCGCGAGGGGGTGGCCGAAATCGAATGGTCACCCCCTCATCTCCGAACGCTCCCCAACGATTAACGGCCGCTCACTGTATAGGAGGGGGGTCCGATCGGACCCCCCAACTGTACAAAGGCGATCACGTATGCTCTACGTGATTGTGCCTGTCGGTGCCATTCTGCCGACGTATATATACAGTGAGCGGTCGTTAAGTGGTTAAGCTCTGTTGCCCTTTGAATTACAATTGCGCGGTCATGAGACAGTGTACCCTAAAGGTCTTGTATGGATTTTAAGGGGAACTCCACGCCAAATAAAAAAAAAATGGCGTGGAGTTCCCCCCAAATATCCATACCAGACCTGAAGGGCCTGGTAATTGAATTTGGAGGGACCCCCACGCATTTTTTTTTTTTTAAATCAATGACTTTTCTCTGTATTGCCGGGAGCCGACAATTCATTATAGCCGCGAGTGCTTTTAAATGGCTTTTTTTCCTTCAGAAATGACACTTTGTGCAGGGACAGTTCTAAGCACGGGAAACAAGCGATACTTTACAGGCATACTATAGACACCTCCCAGGTACGAAATTTAAAGGAATATTTCACTTTTTTTGTTTCACTTTAAGCATTATTAAAATGACTGCTCCCGAAAATACGGCCGTTTTTAAAACTTTTTTTTGCATTGATACATGTCCCCTGGGGCAGGGCCCGGGTCCCCAAACACTTTTTATGACAATAACTTGCATATAAGCCTTTAAAATTAGCACTTTAGATTTCTCCTGTAGACTTTTACAGGGTGTTCCGCGGCTATTCGAATTTCCCACGAACACCCCAAATTGTTCGCTGTTCGGCGAACGGGCGAACAGGCAATGTTTGAGTCGAACATGAGTTTGACTCAAACTCGAAGCTCATCCCTAGTGACAATAACCCAAATCAGTGTATATTATTTAGTCTGTTGGAAAGTTATCAAACTATGGTATATATCGGAAAATTGATCAATCCTGATGTACTGACAGCCTATCTAATTTCTTGAGACCCAAATAGACCAGGACAGTACAAATATTCCCCAAATTACCCCTTTTTGGAAAGTCCAATGTGTTTAGTAAGAGGCATGGCAAGTTTTTTGAAGTTGTAATTTTTTTGTCACAATTTTTTGGGAAAATGAAGAGATTAATAGAAAAAAATTTTTTCACACGTTTTCAATTTTTTTTTACATACTGTCACCATTGCAGTACAGCATTATCATATAACTGGTGTGGCGGCAATCAGGAACCCTGGTGACAGTATGTAAAAAAATAAATAATAATAATGTTACATTTTCTACATTTTTTTTCTTTTTTATTACATTTTTCTTTTTTTTCTTTTTTTAACCACTTAACGACCGCCCACCGCCGATTTACGTCGGCAGAATGGCACGGACAGGCAGAATCACGTAGATCTACGTGATCGCCTTTGTGCAGTTGGGGGGTCCATCCGGACCCCCCTTCACTGCAGTGAGCGGCCGTTAAGTGTTCGGGAGCGATCAGGCATGAGGGGGCGGCCGCTCGATTCCGCCCCCCCCCCTCGCGATCGCTCCCGGCCAATGAAATTGCTTCCTCCGCCATGTGATGTAAACACAGGCTGGAGGAAGTGATGTCATCTCCCTCGCCGCGGTCTTTTCGTTCCCGGCGCCGAGGAGTGAAGACAGAGGTTAGTGCTCTAACAGTCCACTGACACGTAGGTACACATAGGCACACAAGTCACCCCCAGATCACCCCCCAGGTCACCCCAAAGCCCCCAATCACAGTGTCACTGATTGCAGTGATCATTTATTTTACTGATCACTGCATTTAGTGTCATCTGTGATTGTAAAAAGTTGCAGGGCAGTTAGGATTAGGCCCCTTTAGGTCCAGGGTAGCCCCCTAACCCCCCCTAATAAAGGTTTAACCCCTTGATCACCCCCCAGGTAACCCTTTCACCCCCTAACTTCAGCGTCACTAAGCGATTGTTTTTCCGATCGCTGTATTCGTGTCGCTGGTGTTTTAGATAGGCAGTTATTTTTTTTTTTAGGTTCGCCGCAGGTTTTTATTGGTGTCAGGTACCCCCATATATTATTTTAACCCCCTGATTGCCCCTAGAGTTAACCCTTTCACCAGTGATCGCCGTATAAGCGTCACTGGTGTCACTGGTTAGCCAGTAAGTTATTTAGTTATTTAGGTTACCCGTCAGGTTTTTATATAGTGTCAGGTACCCCCATATTTAACCTAATAAAGGTTTTAACCCCCTGATTGCCCCTAGTTAACCCTTTCACCAGTGATCACCATATAAAGGTTACGGGTGACGCTGGTTGATTAGTTTGCTTTTTATAGCATCAGGGCACCCGCCGTATATAACCCAATAAAGGTTTAACCCCCCTGATCGCCTGGCGGGTGAGATCAATTAGGTTTTAGCGCCAGAGAGGGTCTGCGTCGCCCCAGGCAGTGTTAGGTTAGTGCCAGTAACGCTAACACCCACGCGCAAAGCATACACCCCCCTTAGTGGTATAGTATCTGATCAGATCTATACTAGCATCCCCAGCGGTTTAGGGTTCCCAAAAACGCAGTGTTAGCGGGATCAGCCCAGATACCTGCTAGCGCCTGCGTTTAGCCCCTCCGCCCAGCCCAGCCCAGCCCAGCCCACCCAAGTGCAGTATCGATCGATCACTGTCACTTACCAAACACAACACACATAACTGCAGCGTTCGCAGAGACAGGCCTGATCCCTGCGATCGCTAACAGTTTTTTTGTAGCGTTTGATATATTTGCTGACGACAGTCAGGTGCTTTTTTTCCTGTGAATCTTACTAGTGTACCCCTAAATTTAGAGCCCAAAATGGCAAGACGAAGGTACACTAGTAAAGAGGCCTACGAGATTCTGAGCATGACAGATAGTGAAGAGGAGGTCACGTATCTGTCAGATTCAGGCTCAGAATATCTTCCCGTAGAAGACAGTGACGTCAGCGGCCCCACGTCAGATAGCTCTGACGACGAAGTTGAGGTCCCTGCTAAGGTCAGGCGTACCCGATTCCGATCTTCTGAGGTTGTTGAGGAGCAAGAACCGCAGGTCTCTCGTATCATGGAGCAGAGTAGTACTAGCGCCGCTATTCCTTCTGGTGAACTGGCAAGCACCAGCGGCCTAGTACAGCCTGGACGTACATCCAGCACTGCAGTAACACTTGGTGACGTGGCGAGTCCCATAAGTGCAGTTCAAGCTGGCGAGGGGGCAAGCACAAGTAGTGTCCCGCTGCCACCAAGAAGACAAAGGCAGGCCCGTCGTGCCCATACTGCCCTTCCTGCAGAATTCGCCTATCCTGATTGGGTCCCCACCACTTCTGCAGAACCCGTACTTCCCCCATTCACTGCCCAACCCGGTATTCAGGTGGAAACAGCTGATTTTATTCCAATTGATTTTTATTCGCTGTTTTTCACGGAAGATCTCTATAGATCTATTGTGGACCAGAGTAATTTATATGCTGGTCAATTTATCGCCGCTAACCCCCAGTTGCCTAAAATTGCCAGAAATTGGAAACCAATTACGGTTTCCGAATTTAAGACCTTTCTGGGCCTTTCCCTCAACATGGGCACACATAAATTTCCGTCATTGCGTGCTTATTGGTCCACGCACCCAATTGACCACATGCCCGTGTTCTCTGCCTCCATGTCCAGGGCACGATACGAGCAGATTTTGCGGTTCATGCACTTCAACGACAATGAACTTTGTCGTCCACTTGGGGACCCTGAATACGACCGGCTCTATAAAATTCGGCCCCTCATAAACCACTTCAACGAACGTTTTGCAGCCTTGTTTACTCCCGATCAAGTTGTCTGCGTTGATGAGTCCCTGATTAAATTTTCTGGCCGCTTGTCTTTCAAGCAGTACCTTCCCAGCAAGCGTGCCAGATACGGGGTCAAGCTCTACAAGTTCTGTGACAGGGCAACAGGCTATGTAGTGAACTTTACGGTTTATGAGGGAAAAGACAGTCAGATTGAGTCGGTCAACTGCCCGGATTACATAGGGAGCGCTGGCAAGATAGTGTGGAACTTGGTGTCACCCTTATTCGGAAAGGGGTACCACTTGTATGTGGACAATTATTACACGAGCGTGCCACTGTTTAGTCACTTGTTTGATCATAAGATTGGAGCATGTGGCACCGTGCGACCTAATCGCCGGGACTTTCCCCAGCGGCTTGTAGATGCCCGTCTTAGGCTGGGGGAGAGAGCCTGCTTGAAGTGTAATAACTTGCTCGCTATGAAGTGGAGGGACAATAAGAATGTTTTCCTTCTTACCTCCCTTCATGCAGACACGACAGTCCAAATTCGTACGGCGACTGGTGTTGTGGAGAAACCCCTCTGTGTCCACGAATATAACCAAAATATGGGAGGGGTGGACCTCAACGACCAGTTGATGGCGCCGTATCTAATTGACCGTAAGGCGAGACGCTGGTACAAAAAAGTGTCTCTATCATTATTCCAATTGGCTTTGCTGAACGCTCATGTGCTATACAGAGCTTCAGGCGGGACGTTATCTCTTCTAAAATTCCAGAATGAGATAGTCACAGAACTCCTGTATCCAGGCGGTTCTGCACCTCACCATCCCCAACCAAATGCAGTAAGCCGGCTGCATGAGAGGCATTATTCGTATGTCCTCCCGAGTACCCCAACCCAAAGCCACCCCCAAAAAAGATGTCGTGTCTGTAGCAAGCGCGGATTTAGGCGTGACACCCGTAGTTTTTGTCCACTCTGTCCTGACAAGCCTGGTCTTTGCCAAGGTGAATGTTTTGAACGCTGCCACTCAAAAGTGAAGTTTTAGCGTAGGGTACAGCATTTCACAGACAAGGACACACTTACACAGGGTCTCCCAAGATGCCATTACATTTTGAGAGACCCGAACCATTACAGTTGTAAAGTTACAAAAAAAAGTGTAAAAAAGAAAAAAAAAACGTAAAAAACAAAACACAAAAAAAATATAAAATAAAAAAACCAAAAATAGTTGTCGTTTTATTGTTCTCTCTCTCTCTATTTTCTCTCTATTGTTCTGCTCTTTTTTACTGTATTCTATTCTGCAATGTTTTATCATGCTTGCTTTTCAGGTATGTCATTTTTTGTTTTCAGGTGCGCCATTCAACTGCAGCGCGGAATTATTTATCTTGACAGCAACTGCGTTTGCTCCCACGATACATAAAGCCGTGACTCCAGTGCTGTAGGAGGTGATTTCACCACCACAGTTAAAAAAAAGAGCATATATGCCGAAGCATGGGGGCAGCAGGGGCGGAGGAGCGATTTTGCTCCTAATGCCGCGTACATACGGTCGAAATTCCGACCGTGTGTACGCGGCATAACTTTTTTGCGGGAGGATGCCCCCATGCTTCGGCATATATATATTTTAGCCACAGGTTGCGTTAAAACATTTTTTTATTTTTTACTAGGTTTTGTTTTGGTATTTGCTTTGCAGGTATGGCATGGTAAGGTCTTACTGTTGTACTGTAATGTTACTTTGATTTAATGTTAACCACCATTTGCTTAGCAGGTACGCCATTCAGTTGCAGCGCGGATCTATTTATCTTGACAGCAACAGCGTTTGCTCCCACGATACATAAAGCCGTGACTCCAACGCTGTAGGAGGTGATTTCACCACCACAGTTAAAAAAAAGAGCATATATGCCGAAGCATGGGGGCAGCAGGGGCGGAGGAGCGATTTTGCTCCTAATGCCGCGTATATACGGTCGAAATTCCAACGGAGGCTTATCCGTGGAAAAGTCCGACCGTGTGTACGCGGCATAACCTTTTATGCCGCGTACATACGGTCGAAATTCCGACGAAGGCTTGACCGTGTGTACGCGGCATAACTTTTTTGCGGGAGGATGCCCCCATGCTTCGGCATATATGCCCATCATTAGAAGTGGGTGGATGAAGGGAGGTATTCTAATGGGCATACCCACCAATCAATCTCTTTTTTTCGTTCAGCCAATAGGCTGTATGAAAAAAAAGATTACAATACATGTCCAACAAGGACCAGCAACGTACTGGTATGTTGCTGGACTTTGAATGTTTATACCAGAATGATGCCTGCGGGTTTAGGTATCATCTTGGTATCATTCTTTTCAGCCAGCAGCCGGCTTTCATGTAAAAGCAATTCTAGCAGATAATTAGCCTCTAGACTGCTTTTACAAGCAGTGGGAGGGAATGTCCCCCCCCCCGGATATAAAAAGCGCCATTGGGAAATTGGGAAAGCATTTTATCACACCGATCTTGGTGTGGTCAGATGCTTTGAGGGCAGAGGAAAGATCTAGGGTCTAACCCCCCAATTTTTTTCAAAAAAAGAGTACCTGTCACTACCTATTGCTATCATAGGGGATATTTACATTCCCTGAGATAACGATAAAAATGGTAAAAAAATAAAATATGGAAGGCACAGTTTAAAAATAAAATAAAAAAGCCAAATAAATAATAAAAAAAAAAAAAAAAAAAGCACCGCTGTCCCCCCCCCTGCTATTGCGCAAAGGCGAACACAAGCGTCGGTCTAGCGTCATATGTAAACAGCAATTGCATCATGCATGTGAGGTATCACCGCGAAGGTCAGATCGAGGGCAGTCATTTTAGCAGTAGACCTCCTCTGTAAATCTAACGTGGTAACCTGTAAAGGCTTTTAAATGCTTTTAAAAATGAATGTAGTTTGTCGCCGCTGCGCGTTTGTGCGCAATTTTAAAGCATGTCGTGTTTGGTATCCATGTACTCGGCCTATGATCATCTTTTTTATTTCATCAAACATTTGGGCAATATAGTGTTTTTTAGTGCATTAAAAATAAAAAAAGTGTGTTTTCCCCCAAAAAATGCGTTTGAAAAAACGCTGCGCAAATACTGTGTGGAAAAAAAAATGCAACACCCACTATTTTAATCTGTAGGGCCTTTGCTTTAAAAAAATATATAATGTTTGGGGGTTCAACATAATTTTCTTGCAAAAAAAAATATTTTTTCATGTAAACAAAAAGTGTCAGAAAGGGCTTTGTCTTCAAGTGGTTAGAAGAGTGGATGATGTGTGACATAAGCTTCCTAATGTTGTGCATAAAATGCCAGGACAGTTCAAAACCCCCCCAAATGACCCCATTTTGTAAAGTAGACACCTCAAGCTATTTGCTGAGAGGCATGTTGAGCCCATTGAATATTTTTTTTTTTGTCCCAAGTGATTGAATAATGACCAAAAAAAAAAAAATGTACAAAAAGTTGTCACTAAATTATATATTGCTCAAACATGCCATGGGCATATGTGTAATTACACCCCAAAATACATTCTGTTGCTTCTCCTGAGTACGGGGATACCACATGTGTGGGACTTTTTGGGAGCCTAGTCGCGTACGGGACCCCAAAAACCAAGCACCGCCTTCAGGATTTCTATGGGTGTAAATTTTTGATTTCACTCCTCACTGCCTATCACAGTTTCGGAGGCCATGGAATGCCCAGATGGCACAAAACCCCCCCCCCAAATGACCCCATTTTGGAAAGTAGACACCCCAAGCTATTTGCTGAGAGGTATGTTGAGTATTTTGCAGATCTCGCTTTTTGTCACAAAGTTTTGAAAATGTAAAAAAAGAAAAAAAAAAGAAAAAAAAATGTCTTTCTTAATTTTTAAAAACAAATGAGAGCTGTAAAATACTCACCATGCCTCTCAGCAAATAGCTTGGGGTGTCTACTTTCCAAAATGGGGTCATTTGTGGGGGTTTTGGGCTATTTTGACATTTTATGGCCTTCAAAACTGTGATAGGTAGTGAGGAGTGAAATCAAAAATTTATGCCCTTAGAAACCTTGAAGGCGGTGCTTGGTTTTTGGGGTCCCGTACGCGGCTAGGCTCCCAAAAAGTCCCACACATGTGGTATCCCCGTACTCAGGAGAAGCAGCAGAATGTATTTTGGGGTGTAATTTCACATATAACCATGGCATGTGTGAGCAATATATCATTTAGTGACAACTTTTTGTACATTTTTTTTTTCTTTTTGTCATTATTCAATCATTTGGGACAAAAAAAAAATATTCAATGGGCTCAACATGCCTCTCAGCAAATAGCTTGGGGTGTCTACTTTCCAAAATGGGGTCATTTGGGGGGGTTTTGTGCCATCTTGGCATTTTATGGCCTTCAAAACTGTGATAGGTAGTGAGGAGCGAAATCAAAAATTTATGCCCTTAGAAACCTTGAAGGCGGTGCTTGGTTTTTGGGGTCCCGTACGCGGCTAGGCTCCCAAAAAGTCCCACACATGTGGTATCCCCGTACTCAGGAGAAGCAGCAGAATGTATTTTGGGGTGTAATTTCACATATGCCCATGGCATGTGTGAGCAATATATCATTTAGTGACAACTTTGTGCAAAAAAAAAACAGTTTGTCATATTCCCGCAACCTGTGGCAAAATATAAAATATTCCATGGACTCAACATGCCTCTCAGTAAATAGCTTGGGGTGTCTACTTTCCAAAATGGGGTAATTTGGGGGGGTTTTGTGCTATTTTGGCATTTTATGGCCTTCGAAACTGTGATAGGTAGTGAGGAGTGAAATCAAAAATTTACGCCCTTAGAAATCCTGAAGGCGGTGCTTGGTTTTTGGGGCCCTGTACGCGGCTAGGCTCCCAAAAAGTCCCACACATGTGGTATCCCCGTACTCAGGAGAAGCAGCAGAATGTATTTTGGGGTGCAATTCCACATATGCCCATGGCATGTGTGAGCAATATATCATTTAGTGACAACTTTTTGTACATTTTTTTTTTTTTCTTTTTGTCATTATTCAATCATTTGGGACAAAAAAAAAAAATATTCAATGGGGTCAACATGCCTCTCAGCAAATAGCTTGGGGTGTCTACTTTCCAAAATGGGGTCATTTGGGGGGGTTTTGTGCCATCTTGGCATTTTATGGCCTTCAAAACTGTGATAGGTAGTGAGGAGTGAAATCAAAAATTTATGCCCTTAGAAACCTTGAAGGCGGTGCTTGGTTTTTGGGGTCCCGTACGCGGCTAGGCTCCCAAAAAGTCCCACACATGTGGTATCCCCGTACTCAGGAAAAGCAGCAGAATGTATTTTGGGGTGTAATTTCACATATGCCCATGGCATGTGTGAGCAATATATCATTTAGTGACAACTTTGTGCAAAAAAAAAAAAGTTTGTCATATTCCCGCAACTTGTGGCAAAATATAAAATATTCCATGGACTGAACATGCCTCTCAGTAAATAGCTTGGGGTGTCTACTTTCCAAAATGGGGTCATTTGGGGGGGTTTTGTGCTATTTTGGCATTTTATGGCCTTCGAAACTGTGATAGGTAGTGAGGAGTGAAATCAAAAATTTGCGCCCTTAGAAATCCTGAAGGCGGTGCTTGGTTTCCGGGGTCCCGTACGTGGCTAGGCTCCTAAAAAGTCCCACACATGTGGTATCCCCGTACTCAGGAGAAGCAGCAGAATGTATTTTGGGGTGCAATTCCACATATAACCATGGCATGTGTGAGCAATATATCACTTAGTGACAACTTTTTGTAATTTTTTTTTTTTTTTTGTCATTATTCAATCACTTGGGACAAAAAAAAAAATATTCAATGGGCTCAACATGCCTCTCAGCAATTTCCTTGGGGTGTCTACTTTCCAAAATGGGGTCATTTGGGGGGGTTTTGTACTGCCCTGCCATTTTAGCACCTCAAGAAATGAGATAGGCAGTCATAAATTTAAAGCTGTGTAAATTTCAGAAAATGTACCCTAGTTTGTAAACGCTATAACTTTTGCGCAAACCAATAAATATACGCTTATTGACATTTTTTTTTACTAAAGACATGTGGCTGAATACATTTTGGCCTAAATGTATGACTAAAATTGAGTTTATTCGATTTTTCTTATAACAAAAAGTAGAAAATATCATTTTTTTTCAAAATTTTCGGTCTTTTTCTGTTTATATCGCAAAAAATAAAAATCGCAGAGGCAATCAAATACCATTAAAAGAAAGCTCTATTTGTGGGAAGAAAAGGACGCAAATTTCATTTGGGTACAACATTGCATGTCCGCACAATTTACAGTTAAAGCAGCGCAGTGCCGAATCCCAAAAACAGGCTTGGTCCTAATGGCCCGAAATGGTCCGGGGCTTAAGTGGTTAAAACACTGTGACCAGAGCAATACTGTTTCACCATAGTAACAATGTACTACTCTGAGAAGTGATCAAGACTTTTCTTTTTCTTTTACACATTATGATGGCTTATACCAATGAATTTCACTGGCATAAGAAACCATTTTTTACTGAATGAAACAGATTTTTCAGTGTTTAATCACATGGTACAGATGGGCTGTGATTGTCCCTGTCTGTACCATGTGATCACTGTGACCAATCACATCCAGCAAAACAATTGTACACGCTGAATGGCATGAAAGGAAGCATCTATTGTATACAATTGTAATGTGATCTGCTGTGATTGGTCACAGCGATCACATGGCATCAGCAGCAGGCTGGAACACAGATCAGTCAGCGACTGTGTCCGATACACACAGCTGGTGACAGATCGCGCCGGAGCACAATCCGGTGAACGCAAGGTGCGTTGCGGGAGGACATCATATGACGTCTACTCGGAATGACGAATGTCTCACCCAGCCATCATATTACAATAGGCTGGGCGGGAAGTGGTTAACTGGCAATTGCATGCGACACTGTACCCAATTGAAATTTGTATCATTTTTTCACACAAATTGAGCTTTCTTTATTTTTTTGCTATATAAATGTAAAAAGACTGAACATTTAAAAAAAAAAAAAAAAAAACAAGTTTCTGTTATAACATTTTGTAAACAAATAATCTTTCTTTATAAATTTTGGCCAAAATGTAGTCTGGGGTTATTTATAGCAAAAAAATTTAACAATCAGTGTACTGTATATTTGAAAACCGATTAGACCTGATGTACAATCTCATTTCTTGAGGCCCCCAAAATGCCAGGACAGTTCAAATACCCCCCCCCCCCCCAAATGAATTATTTTTGGAAAATAGACAGTTTAAGGTATTTAGTAATATGTATAGTTTTGTGAAGTTGTAATTTTTTTGTCCACATTTTTTGGAAAATTATGAAATGTAATAAAATTTGTTTTTTTCTTCCCACAATTTTTTTTACATACTGTCACCAGTACAGTACAGTGCTATCATATGACTGGAGTGGCAGTGATTATGAATACTTAATGGTTCACCCGTACAATGGAATAACATTGGTCATTGGGAATAGGATAGCATTGTGTATCCTCAATTCAGTGGAGAATGGAGGACCAAAAAGGTCGAATGAGTAGGCAATATCACCAAATCTGGGCATGGGTGGCAACAGCCCCGCAACCTCTCCAACATAGTGCAGATGACTCCAAGAAAACACTTTGTGCAGGTGTATGATATCACAATGAGAGTAGTTTGTAGTTAACCTCTGCAACCTTTGAGGAAACGGAGAAGGTGTGCGCCAGTTGGAACATGGCAGCATGTTGGTCTTTTTTTTTTTACTTTTTTTTTCTTCAGAGTACTTCAGTGTCACCACAGTGACACAGTACTGCTCTGGAGGGAGGTAATCAAGGATTTTTTTTTTTACACTGTTATTGCTTATAAGTGATGATCACTGTTATAAGCAATAGTTAACTGTCAAAAATGGCCTTCCATTCATGATGGCTCTGCTTACTGTTGTGATTGGCTACAGCTAATCACATGGTACAGAGTGCTGTGATTGGCCCAGGTACCGTGTGATAGCTGTGGGCTAATCACAGCATCACAATAGTAAGCAAACACAGTCATGAATGAAAGCCATTTATGGCTGTTTTTTTTTACCTTGTAATCATGTGATTGCTATAACCAGTCATAGTGATCACATCCCGCCCCATCCGCTGTGTCCTCTTTAGCTGCTTAGATTACTTTTCCCAGCTTTGGAATTGCCGGCTGAAAAGACTTATACCACGTTCATTGCTGCAGCATTGACCGAGATATTACCCTTCCTATCCAGCAACATACCAGTACATTACTGGATGGGAAGCTAATGTCAATCAGTCTCCAAGGTGATCTTCGATTGGCCAAAGGCTCCTGTTGCTCTCAGTCAAACTCCTGTGAGGAGGCCGCGGGGACCAGGCTTACTGTGTCTATGAACCCACACAACCTTGCTTGGGAGTGTACTAACATGGGTGCCCTCTTAGCACCCGACTTGCTGAGGGGGCATTCTGAAGAAGAAGGAGCAGACAGCACCAGTGGGGGACTGCCAAAGATGAAGCAAATGGCCCTTCTGTGCAATACTATTGCACAGAGCTGGTAAACATAACCTCTTTTTTTTCTATGTATATGTACATGTGGGGGGTTTTGTTGCGAAGCTGTCTTTCTCCGTTGTTATGTTCCCCGATGTCCGGCGTCTCTTAAAAAGGCATGAGGCGTGGCCATCCAATGATGTCGCAAGGAGAGCCTGCCCCTTGTGATGTCACATGTCAGCGGGTGACGTCATTGGATGGCCATGCCCCATGTCTATATAAGAGGCTCCGGACAGCGGGAACATAACAACGGAGAAAGACAGCTTCACAACAAGACCAGCTTTTTTTTTTTTTAGCGAGTAACCGGAGGCAGCGAGGAGAAGGAGGAAGAAGATGACGACGATAACACCGGGAGATGACAGCTCGGGAAGAAAATGGTGGCAGAAGAAGACGAGGGCATCGGGAGAGATGGTGGCTTTACTAATAAAGGAATTGTCCAAAACTGGCTCTTGTTTTTTTTTTTACTTTTCACTGCTTTTTTGGTGAATGGGTAGGGGTACGATGTACCCGATACCCATTCACATAGGGTGGGGGGCCGGGATCTGGGGGTCCCCTTGCTAAAGGGGGCTTCCAGATTCCAATAAGCCCCCTGCCCGCAAACCCCGACAACCACCGGCTAGGGTTGTGGGGAAGAGGCCCTTTTACATATAAACATGGGGGCAAGGTGCTTTGGGGTAGGGGGGGCGCAGAGCCCCCCTGCTCCAAAGCACCCATCCCAACGTGTTGAGGGCATGCGGTCTGGTATGGTTCAGGGGGGGGGGCACTCGCTCATCCCCTCCTTTTCCTGATCTGCCGGGCGGCATGCTCGGATAAGGGTCCGGTATGGATTATTTTTTATTTTTTTTTAGATATAAACTCTCTATTTTTGAAAAAACAGTGTGATATTTCCACAAGAAAAGACATCTTACATCCATGACATGTCATTTAACATAAATCTTTTCCACATAATCAACAAGTGCTACTATACTATGTTATCAGAAATTGTATAGTCTTTAAACATAGTATGGATTTTGGGGATGACTCTATGCCGTTTTTTTATTTATTTTGGCATGGGGGGTCCTATCCGAATCCATACTAGACCCAAAGGGCCTTGTATGGACCTGGGGGGGGGGACCCCACGCTGTTTTTTTTTTTGCAATTTTTTTTCCGGCAATTTTTTTTTTACATTCAGCGGGGAAGCCCGCTGACAGCTGATGACTCATCGATTGTTAGGGATGCGGCGGCTAGCTTCCCGGCTCCTTCCTTAGCAACCAGCTTTATACATGGTGTTCTACAGTGCATTTAAAGAGAAAAAAAACGCAAACTGCATGCAAAAACGCATTAAAAAACGCTGGTTTAAAAATGCACTGAAAAACATGCCTAAAAAAAGGAATCAAACGCAGTTGCGTAGGTGTAAACCTAGACTAAAACCTAGAAGCTGATTGGTTACTATGCACAGTTTCTTTTTGCAACAGTTTTAGTAAATCTCCCCCAATGAGTGGCGGTATCAGAATGTCCTTTATAATATGTGTACTTATTAATAATTAACTGGTACGCTATTTCTTCATGGTCCTTTTTGCAACAAAAAAAAGAGGACCCCAGGCAATGAACAGTTAAATATTTCTATTTTGGCCATGAATTATACAGCAGCCAGAACAGATTCTTAGAGGATGTACCTCCCCCCTGCAGTCAGCCCCTAATTTGGAGCTCTGATGGAAATCCTGGGCTGTTTTGGTCCTGATGGTTCAGACTGAGCCTGATGTCTGCAGGCTCACAGCTGGTTCAAATGTCTCACTGAAATAACAGCCTGTCTTCGAAATGTCTGATTCTCTCTTAAACAATTCCTGGCCTTCTTTTTCTAAACTATGGATGAAGAGATGGTCGTTCAAAAGAGGTATAGTAAATTCAACGGCGAAAAGGAATATAAGTTGCTGGGGGGGGAAGTTATTGAATAGCAAAACACGTTTGCTACAAATAATCGCAAGTATCAGGAATGATTGTACATAAAGACAATATTGTATAAAAAAAAAAAAAACAGTACTTGATATTTTTTATCCAGTGTTGGATGTCTTGTATCAAAAAATCTGTAACTTTACAAATGGTGTGTTTGCATCTGTATCATGTTGAGTGCATCTCTTTATGTTTGTTTCAATAGGAACCATACAGTGTGCACTGTATCGATTGGAAGTTCAGTCGCTGGAGATCCGAGGGGGACATGCAAGGAACATAAAAAACAGCATTTTAGCTTGCACACGATTGGATAATAAAATCAGCAGAGCTTCCCCTCATTTCAGATCTACCCCTCAGATTTACAGCAACTGTACTTCCAAGTGCACTTTCAGTGCAATTTCAAGTGCACTTTGCACTTGTAGTTTGAACTTGTATCGATCGCTTTAAAAAATGGTCCAGGTTTGTTTTTGATGCTAGCAAAATTTGGGATATGTACACATCTGGCTTTTCTCATGGAAACTAAAAGGATACAGTTCACAGAATTGCCAGATGCATCTCACAATTAGCAAGTGCACTACACAACAATTGCACAAAAACAGCACTATTCATACTTTATTACTTTATATATATATATATATTTTTTCCTTATATTTATGACAATAGTAATGATTCTTTAGTGTATGTTATTTTTTTCTGATCATGTTTATTTTGTCATTGCATAACCTACAGCAGAGTTTGAGAACATGAGCACATGTTGCAATTATTGCAAAAAAATATATTACATTTTTGATCCTTTTTAAGAAATATAATCAGGATAATATTTTGCTGCAGTAAAAGTGTCATTCTTGCCACAGGCCTTGTGTTTTGTCACTTATAAGCGTGACTGTGCTGTCGTTTGTTTTGTGTGACCTTGGAGTATGAGTTATTTTCTCTTGCCTGCTATGTACAGCACAAGTGTTTTTCTGATATGTATTGTACAACATACCACTCGGCTCTCTGATAGTAACACTAAGCCCGGGTTTACACTAGTGCGATCTCAGACATCGCATGGGATTCGCACCTGCACCGCAGTGAACAATGCGAGTTCAGCCATACAGTTGTACGGCTGAACTCGCATTGGATTTGCACAGAAAAAGGTGCAGGGACTTTTTTTCCCCTGCACTGGAATCAGATCGCATGGGTGTTCTCACCCATGCGATTCGATTCCTTTCCTTATCCACAGTTCGCACTGCGATCTGTGAACCGATCTGGGGGTCATTAATATTGCATTGACACCCGCAGCGGTTCACAGAAGGCAGTGTTAACTGCCTGCGGGAGAGATGCAATGCTGGAACCGGCGCTGAAATTGTGCCGATTCCCGCATCGCACAAGTCTAAACCTAGGCTAATAGACCAAAAATATACTTATGGATGCCTTTATTTGTGTAGAATGAAGGATGTAATCTGGTTGTATTTTTTGTTTTGTCAGTTTAAAGTGGTAGTAAACCACTGTGGGGTTTTTTTTTTTTTTTTTTTTACTAGAACCTGCAAAGTAAAGCCATAATGTGCTAGTATGCATCGCATACTAGCACATTATGTGAAACTGACCTTTAGAACAAAACCCTCCAGCAGTAAGCTGTCACCGCTGACAATGCTTCCATCTTCACCTGTCTTCCTTCTGGGTTCACAGACTCTAGCTGTGTGAGTGGCTGGAGCCGCGATGACGTCACTCCCACGTGGGAGGCGCCATTTATGGCATAGGACTCTAAAGGAACAGCCCACGTGTCTGTTCTTTCAGAGCAAATGCGCCCGTGATGTAACTGGCAGAATATACAGTATAGTAAATATCTCCTAAACGGTGCACCGTTTAGGAGATTTTTACACTACCTATAGGTAAGCCTTACCTATACAGTAGGTACAAATTATGCATGGAAGTTTACTCCCACTTTAACTTTCTCTTAATTGCTTACTTTTATGATTATTTATAAAGATATCAAAATGCATAGGGATGATTCTGGTTGTTGGCTCTTTAGGCAGTCAAACCCCTTTGTTGCTGGTTTTCTTATTATTGGGGGATTTAGTTATTGTGGTTGATTTGAGGTCAGTTTAATTAAGCTTGCTGTCCCATCCATAGCAACCATTTTTTTCACAGCAAGGCCTCCCGTTAAAAAGGAAACACAGCCCTGGCACTGTATGCGGACGACATGTTGCTGTTTCTGCGAGACCCAAAGGAGTCATTGGAGGCATCGTTACACAATATGAATGAGTTTTCTAAATATTCCCGGTTGAAAGTCAATTGGAATAAATAATCTATTTTGCCACTAGATGCAGGGGCCAGGGACATTGCTGACCCGGCCCTGCCATTGAAATGGGTCTCGCAGATCACATATTTAGGTGTCAAGGTTACGGCGGATGTAGTTGACTACATGCCCCTTAACCTGACACCCCTCCTGATCTTTTTCAAGCAGAAAGTCCAGGCCTGGCAACGACTCCCTTTATCGCTTATAGGACGGGTTAATCTATTGAAAATGAAAGTTCTCCCAGTAATTTTATATCTTTTACGGAATGCTCCCATATGGATACCCAAGTCCTTTTTCAAAAAATTGGATGGCATTACCAGCTCGTTTTTGTGGTCTCCTAAACAGCCCAGGATAGGACTGAAAGTCCTGCAGGAACCATGGGGGGGAAGGTGGGTTGGCCCTACCTGACTGGTGGAAGTATTACTTAGCTGGCCAAATGGTTTTCGCTTGCAGATGGCTGATCTCGGATGATGGGGACTCAGCCACGGTCCTGGAAGCGGCACACTTGGGCTCGTACGAATCCTTGCGACTGGCTATTCATAGAGGTGTCAAGATGGATCTTCCTCTTACTGCATCTATGAGGGCCACGATCAAGGCTTGGGAGGAAGCGGTTGGGATGGCCTGTCCCAGTTATCAGTGTTTCTCTCCTTCCACTCCTTTATGGATGAACCCTAAATTGCCCCAATTTTATTCATTTGAAGATCCCATGGGATGGTTGACCAGGGGAATCAAATTGCTCAAAGCTATCACTATGGATGGGGAATTGCTAATGTTTGATCAGCTTAAAGCCAGACATGACCTACCTAATTCACAATACTTTAGATATCTTCGATTGCGACATGCATTTCAATCGCAATTTAAAAATAGGAACATAGAATCCTTCCCCTCGGACTTAGAGAATTTACTTACGACGGAAGACCTTCCTAAGACGCTATCAGTTACCTATAAAGAATTGTTCAAAACTAGGTCGAAGGCAGTGCTCAAGTGCAGAGAGTGGTGGGAGGCTGAAGTCCCGGACATTCAGGGGGAGGACTGGGACGACATGTGGGCACACCCGTTTCAACATCTGGTAGCAGCTAGGGACAGGCTGATTCACTTTAAGTTCTTGCATAGAATTTATTACATGCCAGCTAGACTGGCGACTATCTATCCAACCGTGCAAGCGGAGTGCTGGAGATGTTCTTATGCTCCAGTGGCTGCTGAACATATATTTTGGAGTTGCCCTCAGATTGCGCAATTTTGGTCTGAGGTTACCTCCTGTATATCGGCGGTTCTGATGATTCCTGTCCCGGTGAGAGTCTCTCCTGGGATAGGTGGAGGAGGTGGTCCCGTCCCGGGCTCATAGAACTCTACTCAACATCCCTTTATTCTATTGGAGGAAGGGCATTTTGTTGCGGTGGTGCAAACCGGGGGGCACCTGATTTGCGCTTCTGGAAGGGGCTGGTTAATTCTATAATGCCATATTATAAAACGACTTACTTATGTAGAGGCTGCGGGAAAAAAATTGAAAGGGTGTGGCGGGCATGGTATAACTCTAATTTGACTGTAAGTTAGCACATGCGGATGGGGTATGGCCAAGTCGATTCTCCTTGTGATGGAGTTGGGGCTCCGCCTTCAATATTGGTTGAGTTGAGCGGTGAGGCGCGATTACTGTATCCGGGAGTTTCATGGGTAAAGGGGGAGAGGGAACTGAGTATGGGGGTTGTTTTAGGAGGGGCGGGGGGGTTACCTGATAGTTAGTTAGTACTACTGTCAGATAGACAGGACTAATGTTTGTACCTGTACATGTTGGCCTATCACCGACCCACTGTTGTGGTGTGCCAGTTGCTGTTGTATGTTTTATGTGTTGTAAAAAAATCAATAAAAATAATTAAAAAACAAAAAAACACAGACTTTTGTTTCAGGGGTGCAGTATTTTTTTTATTTTTTATAATGGGGGGTATTTTATTTTAGCTTACCTGCTTTGTTTGGCAGCAAGACTTTAACTTAAAACTGTGGACTTTTGTTTGGGGGGTATTATTTGGGGGTTTTCACATTTATTTTGGAGAATTTTTTTCATTGTATGTTGATGGAGCCTTTTTTAGGCTCATTTGTTTTTGTTTGTTTGTTTGTTTGTTTGATTGTTTGTTTGTTTGTATCTTGCAGCAAGGCTTCATTCTAAAAAAAAGGGTTTTCATTTAAAGTGATTGTAAAGTCTCAGTTTTTTTTGTTAAACATAACAAACCTGTTATACTTACATGCCCTGTGCAGTGATTTTGCACAGAGCTACCCATATCCTCCTCTTCTCGGGTCCCTCTTTGGCATTCCTGGCCCCTCCCTCCTGTTGAGTGCCTCCACAGCAAGCAGCTTTCTATGGGGGCACCCAAGCCAAACCACTGGAGCCACTGCTCCCTGTGTTCATTCAGACATGGAGCCCCGGTCCGGTCCCATCTCCTTTCTCTCCTCATTGGCTAATTGACATTGATTGACAGCAGCATGTGTCAGCCAGTGAGGAGGGAAGTCACGGGCAGACAAGACATTCCTACAACATCGCTGGATAGAGATGAGCTCAGGTAAGTATTAGAGGGGCTGGGGAGGCTGCTGCACACATAAGGCTTCTTATCCTAATGCATGGAATGCATTAAGATAACAAACCTTCTGCCTTTACAACCACTTTAAGTTGTGGGTGCTTTAAGTGCAGCATTCACTGGTTTTCGACCAGCTGTTCATTTGAAGGAAAAATAAAACTAAGTGGAAGAACAGTGTGTGCCTAAAGCACCTTACATTATATTGTTCACTTTCAATGCACCCTCTATCATCATAGAAAAATGTATCCTAATTCTCATAATAAACTCCTACCTGTGCTCTTTGTAAATTTAGGCCTAACAAAGGGTGACCAGACATCCCCGGTTTCCGTGGACAGTCTCTGAATTGAGGACACTGTCCCCGGACCAAGTCTGTCCCCGGTTTTGTCCCCGGATTGGATTTGAACAGGGGCTGGGGCAATTTCAAAGACAGTCAGTGCAGAAATAAAAATAAAAATTCTGAATTACACACTATTATCTGTGCCCCTTTCTGATGATCATGTGCTGGTCGGAGCGGAGGGAATATTTCTTCAGTTTCGGGTGCCCATTCAGCTCCGCTCGCATGTTTTTCTGCCTTGGCTCAAGTCCCGGCCAGCCACCAGCCTGCTTATCTCCTTGCCTTCCCTGGCGGAGTGATCTTCCTCCGCTCCCCACCCAGTATTAGCCGGGGCCCGGAGAATAAGATTTGACAGGCTGTGAGGCGGGCGGCGGCGGCAACAGGCAGAAAGTCGCTGATTGCCGCCATTACTAGTAAAAAAAAAAAAAAAATGATTGAATATGTCCCCGGATTTCATTTTAAAAATCTGGTCACCTTAGCCTAACAGTCTTAAAATTGTCTTAAATTTGTTCTGCTGCAGTTTAATGGCTCTCTACCTGCTTCATTTAAAACAATAAAATACTATAGAACATAAAATTGTTCTGGTGTGGACCAATTTTTACCTGCTTGTACTCTTTGTCTCCTAAAAATATCCTGCTGCTGAGTAATTTTATACTGATATATAATCTGTGATCTCAAAATTATTGAAATATTGGAAAAACTCAATGGACTCCTCTAATGATATATACTAATAGTGTAAATATACATTAAAAAGTTTAAACCCAGAGTCAGATAATGTTTAAACATTGAAGTGAGAGTTCACATTCATTTAAAAAAGGGAAAAAAGCATGGGGTTCCTCTTAAAGTAGTTTGGAAACTTCAGACATGAAATATGAACAAAGCACATCCCTCTATAGTGTTTACTAAGTGTCATTTCTGTCCGCTGCCTTATTCCTTTGTTATTAGCATGTATCACTTCTGACAATTTTTCCTGACACCAAGAAAAAAAATGTGACAGGGGAGGGATCTCCAGCTAATTGACAACCTCAGCCCTATATGCTGTGTGGTGTCCCTTCCCTATAATCAGCTGTCAGAGCTCTCCTCACTGAGCTCTGCAGAGTGTAATTCCAGTTCTCGGCCCCCTTTTTCTGAAAGCTCAGACAAGATATAAAAAAATTCTGGACTTTGATCGAATGTAGAGAAGAGAAGACAGCAGGTACAACTTATTATGTAGAAGGATTTGTTTCATCCCTGTGTATCACCTGAGGTCAGTCACTTCACTTGGTACAGTGCCTTAAAAAAGTATTCATACCCCTTGAAATGTTTCACATTTTGCCATGTTACAACCAAAAACGTAAATGTATTTTATTGGCCATTTTTATGTGATGGAGCAACACAAACTGGATGGAACATTATTTATGGTTTCCGATTTTTTTTACAAATAAATATTTGAAACGTGTGGCATGCATTTGTATTCAGCACCTCTGAGTCAATACTTTGTAGAACCACCTTTCGCTTCAATTACAGCTGCAAATCTTTTTGGGGATGTCTCTACCAGCTTTGCACATCTTGAAAGTGACATTTCTGCCCATTCTTCTTTGCAAAATAGCTCAAGTTCTGTCAGATTGGATGGAGAGTGTCTGTGAACAGCAATTTTCAAGAATGGTAACAGATTCTCAATTGGATTTAGGTCTGGACTTTGGGCCATTCTAATACATGAATATGCTTTTATCTAAACCATTCTATTGTTGTAGCTCCGGCTTTATGTTTAGGGTTGTTGTCCTGCTGAAGGGCAAACCTCCACCCCAGTCTCAAGTCTTTTGCAGGTTTTCTTCTAAAATTGCCCTGTATTTGGCTCCATTCATCTTACCATCAACTCTGACCAGCTTCCCTGTCCCTACTGAAGAAAAGCATCCCCGCAACATGATGCTGCCACCACCATGTTTCACGGTGGGGATGGTGTGTTCATTGTGATATGCAGTGTTAGTTTTCCACCACACATAGTGTTTTGCTTTTAGGCCAAATGTTACATTTTGGTCTCATCTGACCAGAGCACAGCCTTCCATATGTTTTCTGTGTCCCCCACATGGCTCCTCGCAAACTGCAATTGGGACTTTTTATGTCTTTCTTTCAACAATGGTTTTCTTCTTGCCACTCTTCCATAAACGCCAGATTTGTGGAGTGCACGACTAATAGTTGTCTGAGCTGTGGATCTCTGCAGCTCCTCCAGAGTTACCATGGGCCTCTTGGCTGCTTCTCTGATTAATGCTCTCTTGCTCGGCCTGTCAGTTTAGGTAGACGGTCATGTTTTGGTAGGTTTGCAGTTGTGCTATACTTTTTCCATTTTTGGATGGATTGAACAGTGTTCTGTGAGATATTCAAAGCCTGGGATATTTGTTTTATAACCCAAACCTGCTTTAAACTTCTCTAGAACTTTATCCCTGACCTGTCTGGTTCCATGGCCTCCATGATGCTGTTTGTTCATTAAGGTTCTCTAACAAACCTCTGAGGGCTTCACAGAACTGTTGTATTTATACTGAGATTAAATTACACACAGGTGGACTCTATTTACTAATTAGTTGACTTCTGAAGGCAATTGGTTCCACTAGATTTTAGTTGGGGGTATCAGAATAAAGGCGGTTGAATACAAATGCACACCACACTTTTCAGATATTTATTTGTGAAGAAATTAAAAACCATTTATCATTTTCCTTCCACTTCACAATTATGTGCCACTTTGTGTTGGTCTATCACATAAAATCCCAATAAAATATATTTGCATTTTTGGTTGTAACATGACAAAATGTGGAAAATTTTAAGGGGTATGAATACTTTTTCAAGGCACTGTATGTAAGGGTTTACAACCACTTTAAGTTACCACCCAGAGCATGCAGACAGACAGACACCTCCAGGTTCCACTATAATTTGGATACAGATGTTCCAGTCTGGATGCAAATGGCTCTGTGTGTGGCTACATGTGAAGAGCAGCTGCTTCTGTCAGCCTGCTATTAGTTTAAATGGCATACACAGCCGCTGCTGATCGCATAACCCAGTCATTCCAGAAGCAAGAATCTGCAGATTTTTTTCGCAGGATTTCGGCGGTCGCACCAACCTGGCTGTGTAAAAGGTGGCTTACGGTGTCCCTGATCACTGCTGCACCAGTTACAGTGTCCCTGATCACTGCCACAGCAGTCACAGTGTCACCATAAGGACTTGTTCACATACAGTTGTGCTCATAGGTTTACATACCCTGGCAGAATTTATGATTTCTTGGCCATTTTTCAGAGAATATGAATGATAACACAAAAACATTCTTTCACTCACGGTTAGTTCTTGGCTGAAACTATTTATTATCAATCAACTGTGTTTACTCTTTTAAATCATAATCACAACAGAAACTAGCCAAATGCGTTTCGTCTTCGGATGACGTTGTCAGGGGCAAATATATATATATACCATAGATTGTAGACTCTATAACATTTACACCGACTAAATAATATTGTATACACTGATCTGAGATATTTTTTTACCAAAGAGATGTAGCAGAATACATTTTAGCCAAAATTTATGAAGAAAGTTTATTTTTTTGCAAAATGTTATCACAGAAATCAAGAAAAGCATTTTTTTCATAAAATGTATATATATATATATATATATATATATATATATATATATATATATCAAAAAATAAAAAACCCAGTGGTGATTAAATACCACCAAAAGAAAGCTCTATCTGTTGTGACAGCAGGAAGGTAAAGTCACCTGGTTGCATCCAGGGGGGTAGATATATTTCTCCCAGATTCAGGCTTTATGCCAACTTATACAACTAGGGAGGGAGTTGATGAAGCCCAGCTGAGGCTAGTGGGCTCATGGATGAGTCATACCTCTAGGGAGAGGGCTGGGCGTCGTGCAGGCAGGGAGTTGATGAGACCAGCTGAAGCTTGTCAGCCCGTTTAAGGCCTCTATAAAAACTCCCAGGTTCACTAGGTGTTTGCTCATGCCTGGACCCAGACCTGTGTGGACTGTCTAGGGAGAGTGAACCCCTGTGCGGTGAGACAAGCCTGTGTGGCTATTTGTTTGGACATTTACTAAACCAGGGACTTAGGGACTAGGACAGCACCAGGCTGATCCCAGTTGTTAGTTAGGAACCCTGCATGTTTAGTCAGAGGTCAAGTTGACCAGGGTTTATTTTGTTTATGTTTCTTTTTGCTTTGCTGTGTTTTTTTTTGTCACTGTAAATAGAGAAATAAACCGCACCTTTTTGATCTTGAAAACCACAACCTCCGTCTGCTGGGCCTGTTTTTGTGTGGGGAGCCCATCCAGGGGATCACACACACCCGCTACCGAGTTAACCCCCTCACAGTTGGTGGAGAACCAGTGGCAGTTTTTTTTTAAGCCAGCATGGAGGAGATACTGAAACAGCTGGCTCTAGCAAATGCCAATCAACAGCAGACAAATGCAGGTTTGCAAAAGAGCCTTGCAGCTCAACAACAGAGCTTCGCAGCCCAGCAGCAAGCTCATCAACAGAGCCTTGCAGCCCAGCAGCAAGCTCACCAACAGAGTCTGGAAGCTCAGCAACAAGCCCAGCAGCAATCTGAGGCCCGCTTCATAGACCTGTTACAGAAGCAAGAGCAGAGACTACAACAAATGGAAGCAGTAATGCAGCAACGTCCGCAGACCAGTGAGGAAAGCCGTCCCACTAATACCGCGTCCTTTGGGGTGAGTCGTTTATTGACAAAAATGACTGGAGAGGATGATCCAGAGGTATTTTTGACCACATTTGAAAGGACTGCTGAAAGAGAAAAGTGGCCTGAGGAGCAGTGGGCTGGACTGGTGGCTCCTCTGTTAACTGGTGAATCGCAGAAGGCTTACTATGACCTAGAGCCTGACCAAGCAAAAGACTATGTGATGCTAAAAGCTGAAATATTGGCAAGGCTGGGTGTCACCCTGGCTGTCCGGGCTCAGCGTGTGCATAACTGGACTTTCCAGCTTGGAAAACCCCCCAGGTCTCAAATGTATGATCTCATTCACCTGAGCAGGAAGTGGCTACAGCCAGAGACTTTGTCCGCACCAGAGATTGTGGAACGTGTTGTAATGGATCGGTTTTTGAGAGCTCTTCCTACTGCCATCCAAAAGTGGGTAAGCCATGGAGACCCAGAGACGGCCGGTGGTCTTGTGGATCGTGTAGAGAAATACTTGGCTACAGAGAACCTGACGGCCTCTTCCAGAGACTCTCGGACTTTCCACCCTAAGACCAGACCATCCCCAGGGGCGGATAAGAGGATTCCAAGGGGTGAGGGTGGAGAGAGTGAGAGGGTGGGAGCTCTACCCAAAGTTTGGCGAGAACAGCCTGGGAAGTCAGGGGCTCAAGAGGCAGCCAAATGGATTGTTTGCTACCGCTGCCGGCAAGCGGGACATATTGCAGCAAATTGCCCGGTTGTGGAGGAACCCATGCAATGTGACTTTCTGACGGACAGACGTCAGTCGCTGTGTGCGACAGTCGCATGCACTGCCATTCGGGGAACTGAGAAACATTTATGCAAAATGTGTATTAATGGTAGAAATGTTGTGGTATTACTGGATTCAGGTAGCCTTGTGACCCTGATAAAGGCGGAATTAGTTAAAACAGAGGTCTCTGGAAATAGCAAGGTAGCTGTTATTTGTGTGCATGGGGACACCCGAGAGTATCCAGTGACTACAGTGTGTTTCAAGACCCCCAAAGGTACCCTCTCTCATCCAGTGGGGTTAGTATCTCAATTACCGCATGATGCCATTGTGGGAAGGGATTTTCCGAAGTTCTGGGAACTGTGGGATGATCCTGAGCCCCCCACTGGTGCCCCTATGTACCAGGAATGTGATAGCCAGAACTCCTCTGAGAGTGGTGAGGACTCTCCAGAATTTCCCTTGTCAGTATTGGCAGGGGAGACTCAAGAAACTGGAGAGGAGCCCACCTCCTCAGACGAAAACCTACCGTCTGTGGAGTTTTCTGATCTTGAGGTTCACAGGGAAAATTTTGCCACAGAACAGTTAAAAGACCCCGCCCTAATAAAGGCACGGGAAAACGTAGTGGAAATAGATGGCGAGTTAGTGAACCCAGATAATACCTGCACTTACCCATACTTCAGCGTAGAGAAGGACCTACTGTATCGGGTGGCAAAAAGGGCAGAAGAAACCGTTGAGCAGCTTGTGGTGCCCAAACCTTACAGGAAGTTGGTGTTGGAGTTGGCCCATGGGCACATTCTTGGAGGTCATCTGGGGACAGAGAAAACCCGAGAGAGGGTATTACAGAGATTCTATTGGCCTGGGGTGATGAAGGACATAGAAAATTATTGTTCCTCCTGCCCTGTGTGTCAGAGGTCGGCCCCGATGCCACATTTCCGTAGCCCGCTGGTCCCTCTACCCATCATTGAGGTCCCGTTTGAGAGAATCGCAATGGATTTGGTAGGTCCTATAATCAAGTCCGCTAGGGGGCACCAGTACATATTGGTTATAATGGACTATGCCACCCGTTATCCAGAAGCGATCCCTCTCAGAAATACCTCGGCCAAAACCATAGCCAAAGAGCTATCTCTTGTTTTTAGCCGGGTGGGTATTTGTAAAGAACTGCTTACGGACCAAGGTACACCCTTTATGTCCCGGGTTATGAAAGAGCTGTGTAAATTGTTCAAAGTGACGCAATTGCGTACATCTGTGTATCACCCCCAAACCGATGGGCTGGTTGAAAGATTCAACAAAACCCTAAAACAAATGTTGAAGAAAGTGGTGGATAGAGATGGAAAGGATTGGGACTGTCTACTTCCTTATTTGATGTTTGCTATTAGGGAGGTGCCCCAATCCTCTACGGGATTCTCCCCCTTTGAGTTACTGTATGGGAGACACCCAAGAGGGCTGTTGGATATTGCCAAGGAAACTTGGGAAAGTGAGAGTTCTCCCCACAGGAGTGTGATTGAGCATGTCGCCCTGATGCAAGATCGAATTGCACAGGTAATGCCCATCGTGAAGGAACATTTGGCCCAAGCGCAGTTGGCACAGCAGAGAGTGTACAACCGTGGAGCCAAGACCCGTACCTTTTCCCCGGGGGATAGGATATTGATACTTGTCCCTACGGTTGAAAGTAAATTCCTTGCCAAATGGCAAGGCCCCTACGAGATAATGGAAAAAGTGAGCGAAGTGAATTACAAGGTCAGACAACCAGGAAGGCGAAAGCCCGAACAGATCTATCACGTTAATCTGTTGAAAGCCTGGAGGGATAGAGAGTCCCTAGTCGCAGAAACTTGGTCACCAGCTCAAACTGGTTGCGTGATTCCGGAGGTTGGAATAGCAGCCACCTTGTCACAACCCCAACAACAGGAGGTTAAGGAGTTTGTGCTTCGCAACAAGGAGGTGTTCTCTGAGCTGCCGGGACAAACATCTGGGGTAGAGCATGATATTATTACCCCGCCCGGTGAAAGGGTGAAGTTAAAACCCTATCGGATCCCAGAGGCCCGACGGGAGGCAATACGGGAGGAAGTACAGAAAATGCTGAACTTAGGGGTGATAGAGGAGTCCCAAAGTGATTGGTCTAGTCCCATTGTGCTGGTGCCTAAACCGGATGGGAGCTGGCGATTTTGTAACGATTTTCGTCAGTTGAACAAAGTTACAAAATTTGACACCTACCCCATGCCACGTATAGATGAGTTGATCGACCGGCTGGGAACAGCCCGATACATGACGACTCTTGACCTCACAAAAGGGTATTGGCAAATTCCCCTGGCCAAGTCGGCCAAAGAGAAAACCGCATTTGTAACCCCAGACGGGGCGTTCCAATATAAGAGAATGCCGTTCGGGTTACAGAATGCGCCGGCCACATTCCAGCGGAAAATGGACCAGATACTGAGGCCCCATCGGAAGTATGCTGCGGCTTACCTGGATGACGTAATTGTCCATAGCACAGATTGGGCCTCACATCTGCCAAAAGTGCAAGCAGTCCTAGACTCTATACGGGAAGCGGGGTTTACGGCTAACCCCAAGAAGTGTACCATTGGGCAGGAGGAGGCCAAATATCTTGGGTACACCATTGGGAGGGGAGTAATAAAACCCCAACTCAACAAAGTCGAGGCCATCCAGAGTTGGCCACGTCCCAACAGCAAGAAGCAGGTACGAGCCTTTCTGGGAATAGCGGGGTATTATCGGAGCTTTATTCCCCACTTTGCTTCTAAGGCTGTGCCCCTAACCAACCTGACGAAAGGGAAAGGGTCGGTCATGATTAAATGGACCCCCGAGGCTGAGGCAGCATTCCAATTCTTGAAACAAGCCTTATGTAGCCAGCCAGTGTTGTACTCACCCGACTTCTCTAAAGACTTTGTCGTACAAAGTGATGCATCAGATGTGGGGTTAGGAGCAGTATTGTCCCAGGTCTGGAACGGGGAAAAGCACCCAGTCATTTACCTCAGCAGGAAGTTGAAGTCCCATGAGGTAAATTACGCCACGGTTGAAAAGGAGTGTTTAGCGGTGAAGTGGGCTCTAGATTCCCTTCGGTACTATCTGCTAGGTAGGCACTTTGACATGGTTACGGATCACGCTCCGTTAAAGTGGATGGCTCAAAACAAGGAGACAAATAGAAGAGTGAATAGGTGGTTCCTGGCCCTACAGGAATTCAACTTCACAGTAAAGCATCGCCCTGGCGTTCAAATGGGGAATGTGGATGCTTTGTCTCGAGTACATGAATGCCTGATTGCTGGTGTTCCAACCCCAAGGTTAAAACAAGAGGGGGGGGGGGTATGTGACAGCAGGAAGGTAAAGTCACCTGGTTGCATCCAGGGGGGTAGATATATTTCTCCCAGATTCAGGCTTTATGCCAACTTATACAACTAGGGAGGGAGTTGATGAAGCCCAGCTGAGGCTAGTGGGCTCATGGATGAGTCATACCTCTAGGGAGAGGGCTGGGCGTCGTGCAGGCAGGGAGTTGATGAGACCAGCTGAAGCTTGTCAGCCCGTTTAAGGCCTCTATAAAAACTCCCAGGTTCACTAGGTGTTTGCTCATGCCTGGACCCAGACCTGTGTGGACTGTCTAGGGAGAGTGAACCCC
The DNA here is from genome assembly GCA_029206835.1 of Rana muscosa. Classification (NCBI taxonomy): domain Eukaryota; kingdom Metazoa; phylum Chordata; class Amphibia; order Anura; family Ranidae; genus Rana; species Rana muscosa. The sequence continues at coordinate 476,548,214 of CM055116.1, forward strand.
TGTGCGGTGAGACAAGCCTGTGTGGCTATTTGTTTGGACATTTACTAAACCAGGGACTTAGGGACTAGGACAGCACCAGGCTGATCCCAGTTGTTAGTTAGGAAACCTGCATGTTTAGTCAGAGGTCAAGTTGACCAGGGTTTATTTTGTTTATGTTTCTTTTTGCTTTGCTGTGTTTTTTTTTTGTCACTGTAAATAGAGAAATAAACAGCACCTTTTTGATCTTGAAAACCACAACCTCCGTCTGCTGGGCCTGTTTTTGTGTGGGGAGCCCATCCAGGGGATCACACACACCCGCTACCGAGTTAACCCCCTCACACTGTCTAAAAAAAAACAAGTTTGGGTACAGTGTTGCATGACTGAGTAATAATCATTCAAATTGTAACGGCACTGAAAACTTCAAAATGGCCCGGGCTGGAAGGAGGTAAATGTGTCCCAGTATTAAGATTGTTAAAAGAGGATACATGTGTGTTCCAATGTTGTGTGTCCACCATAGCAGTACCATGCCCTCCATGCCCTTTTGGCCCCTTTCACACTGGGGCGGTTTGCAGGCGCTATTTTGCTAAAAATAGCGCCTGCAAACCGAGCCTAAACAGCGGCTCCTGTGTCTCCAATATGAAAGCCCCGAGGGCTTTCAAACTGGAGCGGTGCGCTAACAGGACTTAAAAAAAAGTCCTGATAGCCCCATCTTTGGAGCGGTGAGAGGAGCGGTGAGAGGAGCGGTGTGTTTACCGCTCCTACACCGCTCCTTCCCATTGAAATGAATGGGATACCGCGGTAATACCGCCCGCAAATCGCGGCTGTAGCCGCGGTTTGCGGGTGGTAGTAAACCTTTTTCGGCCACTAGCGGGGGTTAAAACCGCACCGCTAGCGGCTGAATACCTCTGCAATCCCGACGGTATAGCGCCACTAAAAATAGCGGCGCTATACCGCCACCGCCCCCACCGCCCCAGTGTGAAACCGGCCTTACTGAACAATAATTTGATAGTTTAGCCATGAAAAAAAATATATAATACATTTTTAGTAATCTGAACAAAGTTTTGAACATTTGGCAATGTTTTTATTTTTGTCTGTGCCTTTCCCAGTGACTGCCATATCCCCATTTTTTGTAAAGGCATCAAAAAATCACCTAAATTTGTTTGGATAGATGGGAAAACCATATGATAAGCAAATTCCCCCCCCCCCCCCCCATCTCTCTTCATGCTGTTGCCCCTATGCACTCACCTAGTAATAACTGAATGCTCCCCCCCTTCCCATTCATAATTTATGGATCAAATATATCTACAAGTTCCTGGCTCTGGTTGGTGTTGAATCCTTTTCAGTACCTTTAACAGCACTGGCAACTACCGGCCAATGATGGATTTCGATACCCTCAAATAAGCCATCATGTCCGCAGCCTCTTCTGATGCCATACAGGACCTCCTAAATGACTAACCGTCCTTGAAAATAAGTGCCGCAATGATCCATACTTTTTTTATATCAGATTCTATTTTTGAAAATTTTTATCGCAAAATACGAACCAAACAAATACAAAACAACAACAGTAACAATAACACAAAAAAAAAAAAGACCCCAACAAAAAATCCAAGCAATAAACATTTATTTTTCTTCCTTCTCTTTATGAAGGTAACTCAGCAGGTAACTCAGCATCAATAACAGTATTTTTTTTTTGTTCGTTTATCATGCATTCCCTCAAAATGTATTCGAGAAATTAACCACTTAACGACCGCTCACTGTATATATACGTCGGCAGAATGGCACCGACAGGCACAATCATGTAGAGTGTACGTGATCGCCTTTGTACAGTTGGGGGGTCCGATCGGACCCCCCTCCTATACAGTGAGCGGCCGTTAATCGTTGGGGAGCGATCAGAGATGAGGGGGTGACCATTCGATTTCGGCCACCCCCTCGCGATCGCTCCCGGCCAATGAAAATGCTTCCTCCGCCATGTGATGTAAACACAGGCAGGAGGAAGTGATATCATCTCCCTCGCGGCTGTCTTTTCGATTCCGGCGCCGAGGAGAGAGGAAGCAGGTTAGTGCACCAACAGTCCACTGACACATAGGTACACATAGGCACACATTTCACCCCCCAGTCACCCCCCAGGTCACCCCCCAGCCCCCAATCTCAGTGTCACTGATTGCAGTGATCATTTATTTTACTGATCACTGCATTTAGTGTCATCTGTGATAGTAAAAAGTTGCAGGGCAGTTAGGTTTAGGCCCCTTTAGGTCCAGGGTAGCCCCCTAACCCCCCCTAATAAAGGTTTAACCCCTTGATCGCCCCCCAGGTAACCCTTTCACCCCCTAACGCCAGCGCCACTAAGCGATCGTATTTTCGATCGCTGTATTTAGTGCCGGTGGTGCCCTAGATAGCCAGTTATTTATTTTTAGTTTCGCCGCAGGTTTTTAGAGCGTCAGGTACCCCCATATATTATTTTAACCCCCTGATTTCCCCTAGAGTTAACCCTTTCACCAGTGATCACCGTATAAGCGTCACTGGTGACACTGGTTACCCAGTTAGTTATCTAGTTATTTAGGTAACCCGTCAGGTTTTTATATAGCGTCGGGTACCCCCATATTTAACCTAATAAAGGTTTTAACCCCCTGATTGCCCCTAGTTAACCCTTTCACCAGTGATCACCATATAAAGGTTACGGGTGACACTGGTTGGTTAGTTTGCTTTTTATAGCATCAGGGCACCCGCCGTATATAACCCAATAAAGGTTTAACCCCCTGATCGCCCGGCGGGTGAGATCAATTAGGTTTTAGCGCCAGAGAGGGTCTGCGTCGCCCCAGGCAGCGTTAGGTTAGTGCCAGTAACGCTAACACCCACGCGCAAAGCATACACCTCCCTTAGTGGTATAGTATCTGAACAGATCTATACTAGCGTCCCCAGCGGTTTAGGGTTCCCAAAAACGCAGTGTTAGCGTGATCAGCCCAGATACCTGCTAGCACCTGCGTTTAGCCCCTCCGCCCAGCCCAGCCCAGCCCACCCAAGTGCAGTATCGATCGATCACTGTCACTTACCAAACACAAAACACATAACTGCAGCGTTCGCAGAGACAGTCCTGATCCCTGCGACCGCTAACAGTTTTTTTTGTAGCGTTTGATATATTTGCTGACGACAGTCGGGTGCTTTTTTTCCTGTGAATCTTAAGCCCTGTACACACGATCAGTTTGACTGATGAAAACCGTCCGATGGATTGTTTTCATCAGACAAACCGATCGTGTATGGGACCCATCAGTCTTTTTTCCATCAGTTTTAAAAAATAGAACATGTTTTAAAATTATCTGATGGATAAAAAACCGATGGCAATTTCCGATCGTCTGTGGGGAAATCCATCAGATAAAAAACCCAAGCATGCTCAGAATCAAGTCGACACATGCTCAGTAGCATTGAATGTCATTTTTCTCAGCTCATCGGAGTGTTTTACGTCACCACGTTTGGAACGGTCGGTTTTTTGACTGATGGTGTGTAGGCAAGACTGATGGAAAACAGTTTCATCGGATTTCTGATGGACAAATCCATCAGACGAAAATCCATAGGATATCTGATCGTGTGTACAGGGCTTTACTAGTGTACCCCTAAATTTAGAGCCCAAAATGGCAAGTCGAAGGTACACTAGTAAAGAGGCCTACGAGATTCTGAGCATGACAGATAGTGAAGAGGAGGTCACGTATCTGTCAGATTCAGGCTCAGAATATCTTCCCGTAGAAGACAGTGACGTCAGCGGCCCCACGTCAGATAGCTCTGACGACGAAGTTGAGGTCCCTGCTAAGGTCAGGCGTACCCGATCCCGATCTCGTATCATGGAGCAGAGGAGTACTAGCGCCGCTATTCCTTCTGGTGAATTGGCAAGCACCAGCGGCCTAGTACAGCCTGGGCGTACATCCAGCACTGCAGTATCACGTGGTGACGTGGCGAGTCCCATAAGTGCAGTTCAAGCTGGCGAGGTGGCAAGCACAAGTAGAGTCCCGCTGCCACCAAGAAGACAAAGGCAGGCCCGTCGTACCCATAGTGCTCTTCCTGCAGAATTCGCCTATCCTGATTGGGTCCCCACCACTTCTGCAGAACCCGTACTTCCCCCATTCACTGCCCAACCCGGTATTCAGGTGGAAACGGCTGATTTTATGCCAATCGATTATTATTCGCTGTTTTTCACGGAAGATCTCTATAGATCTATTGTGGACCAGAGTAATTTATATGCTGGTCAATTCATCGCCGCTAATCCCCAGTTGCCTTCCATTGCCAAAGATTGGAAACCAAATACGGTTTCCGAATTTAAGACCTTTCTGGGCCTTTCCCTCAACATGGGCACACATAAATTCCCGTCATTGCGTGCTTATTGGTCCACGCACCCAATTGACCACATGCCCGTATTCTCTGCCTCCATGCCCAGGAAACGATACGAGCAGATTTTGCGGTTCATGCACTTCAACGACAATGAACTTTGTCGTCCACGTGGGGACCCTGAATACGACCGGCTCTATAAAATTCGGCCCCTCATAAACCACTTCAACGAACGTTTTGCAGCCTTGTTTATTCCCGATCAAGCTGTCTGCGTTGATGAGTCCCTGATTAAATTTTCTGGCCGCTTGGCTTTCAAGCAGTACCTTCCCAGCAAGCGTGCCAGATACGGGGTCAAGCTCTATAAGTGCTGTGACAGGGCAACAGGCTATGTATGGAGCTTTATGGTTTATGAGGGAAAAGATAGTCAGGTTGAGCCGGTCAACTGCCCGGATTACATAGGGAGCGCTGGCAAGATAGTGTGGAACTTGGTGTCACCCTTATTCGGAAAGGGGTACCACTTGTATGTGGACAATTATTACACGAGCGTGCCACTGTTTAGTCACTTGTTTGATCATCAGATTGGAGCATGTGGCACCGTGCGACCTAATCGCCGGGGCTTTCCCCAGCGGCTTGTAGATGCCCGTCTTAGGCTGGGGGGAGAGAGCCTGCGTAAAGTGTAATAACTTGCTCGCTATGAAGTGGAGGGACAATAAGAATGTTTTCCTTCTTACCTCCCTTCATGCAGACACGACAGTCCAAATTCGTACGGCGACTGGTGTTGTGGAGAAACCCCTCTGTGTCCACGAATATAACAAAAATATGGGAGGGGTGGACCTTAACGACCAGTTGTTGGCGCCGTATCTAATTGACCGTAAGGCGAGACCCTGGTACAAAAAAGTGTCTTTATCCTTATTCCAATTGGCTTTGCTGAATGCTCATGTGCTATACAGAGCTTCAGGCGGGACTTTATCTCTTCTAAAATTCCAGAATGAGATAGTCACAGAACTCCTGTATCCAGGCGGTTCTGCACCTCACCATCCCCTACCAAATGCAGTAAGCCGGCTGCATGAGAGGCATTATACGCATCTCCTCCCGAGTACCCCTACCCAACGAGCCCCCCCAAAAAGATGTCGTGTCTGTAGCAAGCGCGGATTTAGGCATGACACCCGTTATTATTGTCCACTCTGTCCTGACAAACCTGGTCTTTGCCTTGGTGAATGTTTTGAACGCTACCACTCAAAAGTGAAGTTTTACCGTAGGGTACAGCATTTCACAGACTAGGACACACTTACACAGGGTCTCCCAAGATGCCATTACATTTTGAGAGACCCGAACCATTACAGTTGTTAAAGTTTAAAAAAAAAAGTGTAAAAAAGAAAAAAAAAAAGGAAAAAACAAAAACACAAAAAAAATATAAAATAAAAAAAACAAAAATAGTTGTCGTTTTATTGTTCTCTCTCTCTCTCTATTTTCTCTCTATTGTTCTGCTCTTTTTTACTGTATTCCATTCTGCAATGTTTTATCATGCTTGCTTTTCAGGTATGTAATTTTTTGTTTTCAGGTGCGCCATTCAACTGCAGTGCGGAATTATTTATCTTGACAGCAACAGCGTTTGCTCCCACGATACATAAAGCCGTGACTCCAGTGCTGTAGGAGGTGATTTCACCACCCCAGTTAAAAAAAAGAGCATATATGCCGAAGCATGGGGGCAGCAGGGGCGGAGGAGCGATTTTGCTCCTAATGCCGCGTATATACGGTCGAAATTCCGACGGAGGCTTGCCCGTGGAAAAGTCCGACCGTGTGTACGTGGCATAACTTTTTTGCGGGAGGATGCCCCCATGCTTCGGCATATATATATTTTAGCCACAGGTTGCGTTAAAAAAATGTTTTATTTTTTACTAGGTTTTGTTTTGGTATTTGCTTTGCAGGTATGGTATGGTCTTACTGTTGTACTGTAATGTTACTTTGTTTTAATGTTAACCATCATTTGCTTAGCAGGTACGCCATTCAGTTGCATCGCGGATTTATTTATCTTGACAGCAACAGCGTTTGCTCCCACGATACATAAAGCCGTGACTCCAACGCTGTAGGAGGTGATTTCACCACCACAGTTAAAAAAAGAGCATATATGCCGAAGCATGGGGGCAGCAGGGGCGGAGGAGCGATTTTGCTCCTAATGCCGCGTATATACGGTCGAAATTCCGACGGAGGCTTGCCCGTGGAAAAGTTTGACCGTGTGTACGCGGCATAACCTTTTATGCCGCGTACATACGGTCGAAATTCCGACGAAGGCTTGCCCGTGGAAAAGTCCGACCGTGTGTACGCGGCATAACTTTTTTGCGGGAGGATGCCCCCATGCTTCGGCATATATGCCCATCATTAGAAGTGGGTGGATGAAGGGAGGTATTCTAATGGTGGGCATACCCACCGATCAATCTCTTTTTTTCGTTCAGCCAACAGGCTGCATGAAAAAAAAGATTACAATACATGTCCAACAAGGACCAGCAACGTACTGGTATGTTGCTGGACTTTGAATGTTTATACCAGAATGATGCCTGCAGGTTTAGGTATCATCTTGGCATCATTCTTTTCAGCCAGTGGCCGGCTTTCATGTAAAAGCAATTCTAGCAGATAATTAGCCTCTAGAATGCCCCCCCCCCCCGGATATAAACAGCGCCATTGGGAAATTGGGAAAGCATTTTATCACACCGATCTTGGTGTGGTCAGATGCTTTGAGGGCAGAGGAAAGATCTAGGGTCTAACCCCCCCTTTTTTTCAAAAAAGAGTACCTGTCACTACTTATTGCTATCATAGGGGATATTTACATTCCCTGAGATAACAATAAAAATGATAAAAAAAAAAAAAAATATGGAAGGAACAGTTTAAAAATAAAATAAAAAAGCAAAATAAATAAAAAAAAAAAAAAAAAAAAAAAGCACCGCTGTCCCCCCCTGCTCTTGCGCAAAGGCGAACGCAAGCGTCGGTCTAGCGTCATATGTAAACAGCAATTGCATCATGCATGTGAGGTATCACCGCGAAGGTCAGATCGAGGGCAGTAATTTTAGCAGTAGACCTCCTCTGTAAATCTAACGTGGTAACCTGTAAAGGCTTTTAAATGCTTTTAAAAATGAATGTAGTTTCTCGCCGCTGCGCGTTTGTGCGCAATTTTAAAGCATGTCGTGTTTGGTATCCATGTACTCGGCCTAAGATCATCTTTTTTATTTCATCAAACATTTGGGCAATATAGTGTTTTTTAGTGCATTAAAAATAAAAAAAGTGTGTTTTTCCCCCAAAAAATGCGTTTGAAAAATCGCTGCGCAAATACTGTGTGGAAAAAAAATGCAACACCCACTATTTTAATCTGTAGGGCCTTTGCTTTAAAAAAAAATATAATGTTTGGGGGTTCAACATAATTTTCCTGCAAAAAAAAAATGTTTTCATGTAAACAAAAAGTGTCAGAAAGGGCTTTGTCTTCAAGTGGTTAGAAGAGTGGATGATGTGTGACATAAGCTTCCTAATGTTATGCATAAAATGCCAGGACAGTTCAAAACCCCCCCAAATGACCCCATTTTGGAAAGTAGACACCTCAAGCTATTTGCTGAGAGGCATGTTGAGCCCATTGAATATTTTTTTTTTTGTCCCAAGTGATTGAATAATGACAAAAAGAAAAAAAAAATGTACAAAAAGTTGTCACTAAATTATATATTGCTCAAACATGCCATAGTTATATGTGGAATTGCACCCCAAAATACATTCTGTTGCTTCTCCTGAGTACGGGGATACCACATGTGTGAGACATTTTGGGAGCCTAGCCGCGTACAGGACCCCGAAAACCAAGCACCGCCTTCAGGATTTCTATGGGTGTAAATTTTTGATTTCACTCCTCACTGCCTATCACAGTTTCGGAGGCCATGGAATGCCCAGATGACACAAAACCCCCCCCAAATGACCCCATTTTGGAAAGTAGACACCCCAAGCTATTTACTGAGAGGTATGTTGAGTATTTTGCAGATCTCGGTTTTTGTCACAAAGTTTTAAAAATTGAAAAAAGAAAAAAAAAAAAATGTCTTTCTTCATTTTCAAAAACAAATGAGAGCTGTAAAATACTCACCATGCCTCTCGGCAAATAGCTTGGGGTGTCTACTTTCCAAAATGGGGTCATTTGTGGGGGTTTTGGGCTATCTTGGCATTTTATGGCCTTCAAAACTGTGATAGGTAGTGAGGAGTGAAATAAAAAATTTGTGCCCTTAGAATTCCTGAAGGCGGTGCTTGGTTTTCGGGGGCCCGTACGCGGCTAGGCTCTCAAAAAGTCCCACACATGTGGTATCCCCGTACTCAGGAGAAGCAACCAAATGTATTTTGGGGTGCAACTCCGCATATAACCATGGCATGTTTGAGCAATATATCATTTAGTGACAACTTTTTGTACATTTTTTTTTTCTTTTTGTCATTATTCAATCACTTGGGACAAAAAAAATATTCAATGGGCTCAACATGCCTCTCAGCAATTTCCTTGGGGTGTCTACTTTCCAAAATGGGGTAATTTTGGGGGGTTTTGTGCTATCTTGGCATTTTATGGCCTTCGAAACTGTGATAGGTAGTGAGGAGTGAAATCAAAAATTTACGCCCTTAGAAATCCTGAAGGCGGTGCTTGGTTTTTGGGGCCCCGTACCCGGCTAGGCTCCCAAAAAGTCCCACACATGTGGTATCCCCGTACTTAGGAGAAGCAGCAGAATGTATTTTGGGGTGCAATTCCACATATAACTATGGCATGTGTGAGCAATATATCATTTAGTGACAACTTTTTGTACATTTTTTCTTTTTTTTTTTCTTTTTATCATTATTCAATCATTTGGGACAAAAAAAAAATATTCAATGGGCTCAACATGCCTCTCAGCAAATAGCTTGGGGTGTCTACTTTCCAAAATGGGGTCATTTGGGGGGGTTTTGTGCCATCTTGGCATTTTATGGCCTTCACAACTGTGATAGGTAGTGATAGGTAGTGAGGAGTGAAATCAAAAATTCATGCCCTTAGAAACCTTGAAGGCGGTGCTTGGTTTTTGGGGTCCCGTATGCGACTAGGCTCCCAAAATGTTCCACACATGTGGTATCCCCGTACTCAGGAGAAGCAGCAGAATGTATTTTGGGGTGTAATTTCACATATGCCCATGGCATGTGTGAGCAATATATCATTTAGTGACAACTTTGTGCAAAAAAAATAAAGTTTGTCATATTCCCGCAACTTGTGGCAAAATATAAAATATTCCATGGACTAATCATGCCTTTCAGTAAATAGCTTGGGGTGTCTACTTTCCAAAATGGGGTCATTTGGGGGGGGGTTTGTGCTATTTTGGCATTTTATGGCCTTCGAAACTGTGATAGGTAGTGAGGAGTGAAATCAAAAATTTGCGCCCTTAGAAATCCTGAAGGCGGTGCTTGGTTTCCGGGGTCCCGTACGTGGCTAGGCTCCTAAAAAGTCCCACACATGTGGTATCCCCGTACTCAGGAGAAGCAGCAGAATGTATTTTGGGGTGCAATTCCACATATAACCATGGCATGTGTGAGCAATATATCATTTAGTGACAACTTTTTGTACTTTTTTTTTTTATTTTTGTCATTATTCAATCACTTGGGACAAAAAAAAAAAAATATTCAATGGGCTCAACATGCCTCTCAGCAATTTCCTTGGGGTGTCTACTTTCCAAAATGGGGTCATTTGGGGGGGTTTTGTACTGCCCTGCCATTTTAGCACCTCAAGAAATGAGATAGGCAGTCATAAATTAAAAGCTGTGTAAATTCCAGAAAATGTACCCTAGTTTGTAGACGCTATAACTTTTGCGCAAACCAATAAATATACGCTTATTGACATTTTTTTTACTAAAGACATGTGGCTAAATACATTTTGGCCTAAATGTATGACTACAATTGAGTTTATTTGATTTTTCTTATAACAAAAAGTAGAAAATATCATTTTTTTTCAAAATTTTTGGTCTTTTTCCGTTTATATCGCAAAAAAGAAAAATCGCAAAGGCAATCAAATACCATTAAAAGAAAGCTCTATTTGTGGGAAGAAAAGGACGCAAATTTCGTTTGGGTACAACATTGCATGTCCGCACAATTTACAGTTAAAGCAGCGCAGTGCAAAATTCTGAATTCACCTCTGGTCCTTTAGCTACCAAATGGTCCGGGGCTTAAGTGGTTAAAGAGAAATAACCATGAAGAGAAAAAAAAGAAGTAATTTATCTTTCTCTCTCTTCCTTTCCCCCATATCTTCCAACATTAGTTCCTAAAAATACAATTATACATAATTGTATAAGTACAAAACCCCCCCAAATGACCCCATTTTGGAAAGTAGACACCCTAAGGAAATTGCTGAGAGGCATGTTGAGCCCATTGAATATTTTTTATTTTTTATTTGTCCCAAGTGATTGAATAATGACAAAAAAAAAAAAAAAATTACAAAAAGTTGTCACTAAATTATATATTGCTCACACATGCCATGGTTATATGTAGAATTGCACCCCAAAATACATTTTGCTGCTTCTCCTGAGTAAGGGGATACCACATGTGTGAGACATTTTTGGAGCCTAGCCACGTACAGGACCCCGAAAACCAAGCACCGCCTTCAGGATTTCTAAGGGTGTAAATTTTTGATTTCACTCCTAACTGCCTATCACAGTTTTGGAGGCCATGGAATGCCCAGATGGCACAAACCCCCCCCCCCCCCCCAAATGACCGCATTTTGGAAAGTAGACACCCCAAGCTATTTACTGAGAGCCATGTTGAGTCCATGGAATATTTTATATTTTGCCACAAGTTGCAGGAATATGACAAACTTTTTTGGAAAGTAGACACCCCAAGCTATTTACTGAGAGCCATGTTGAGTCCATGGAATATTTTATATTTTGCCACAAGTTGCAGGAATATGACAAACTTTTTTGGAAAGTAGACACCCCAAGCTATTTGCTGAGAGGCATGGTGAGTATTTTACAGCTCTCATTTGTTTTTGAAAATAAAGAAAGACATTTTTTTTTTCTATTTTCAAAACTTTGTGACAAAAAGCGAGATCTGCAAAATACTCACCATACCTCTCAGCAAATAGCTTGGGGTGTCTACTTTCCAAAATGCGGTCATTTGGGGGGGGGGGGGTTTGTGCCATCTGGGCATTCCATGGCCTCCGAAACTGTGATAGGCAGTTAGGAGTGAAATCAAAAATTTACACCCTTAGAAATCCTGAAGGCGGTGCTTGGTTTTCGGGGTCCTGTACGTGGCTAGGCTCCAAAAATGTCTCACACATGTGGTATCCCCTTACTCAGGAGAAGCAACAGAATGTATTTTGGGGTGCAATTCCACATTTAACCATGGCATGTTTGAGCATTATATCATTTAGTGACAACTTTTTGTACATTTTTTTTTCTTTTTGTCATTATTCAATCACTTGGGACAAAAAAAATAAAAAATTCAATGGGCTCAACATGCCTCTAAGCAAATAGCTTGGGGTGTCTACTTTCCAAAATGGGGTCATTTGGGGGGGGGGTTTGAACTGTCCTGGCATTTTATGCACATTAGGAAGCTTATGTCACACATCATCCACTCTTCTAACCACTTGAAGACAAAGCCCTTTCTGACACTTTTTGTTTACATGAAAAAAAAAATTTTTTTTGGGAAGAAAATTACGTTGAACCCCCAAACATTATACATTTTTTTAAAGCAAACGCCCTACAGATTAAAATAGTGGGTGATGCATTTTTTTTTCCACACAGTATTTGCGCAGTGATTTTTCAAACGCATTTTTTTGGGAAAAAACACACTTTTTTATTTTTAATGCACTAAAACACACTATATTGCCCAAATGTTTGATGAAATAAAAAAGATGATCTTAGGCCGAGTACATGGATACCAAACACGACATGCTTTAAAACAGCGCACAAACGTGCAGCGGCGACAAACTACATATATTTTTAAAAGCCTTTACAGGTTACCACATTAGATTTACAGAGGAGGTCTACTGCTAAAATTACTGCTCTCGATCTGACCTTCGCGGTGATACCTCACATGCATGGTGCAATTGCTGTTTACATATGACGCTAGACCGACGCTTGTGTTCGCCTTTGCGCAAGAGCAGGGGGGGACAGGGGTGCTTTTTTTTTTATTATTTATTTTGCTTTTTTATTTTATTTTTTGACTGTTCCTTCCATTTTTTTTTTTTTTTTTTTACCATTTTTATTGTTATCTCAGGGAATGTAAATATCCCCTATGATAGCAATAGGTAGTGACAGGTACTCTTTTTTTGAAAAAAATTGGGGGGTTAGACCCTAGATCTTTCCTCTGCCCTCAAAGCATCTGACCACACCAAGATCGGTGTGATAAAATGCTTTCCCAATTTCCCAATGGCGCTGTTTATATCCGGGGGGGGGGACATTCCCTCCCACTGCTTGTAAAAGTAGTCTAGAGGCTAATTATCTACTAGGATTGCTTTTACATGAAAGCCAGCCGCTGGCTGAAAAGAATGATACCAAGATGATACCTAAACCCGCAGGCATCATTCTGGTATAACCATTCAAAGTCCAGCAACATACCAGTACGTTGCTGGTCCTTGTTGGACATGTATTGTAATCTTTTTTTTCATGCAGCCTGTTGGCTGAACGAAAAAAAGAGATTGATCGGTGGGTATGCCCACCATTAGAATACCTCCCTTCATCCACCCACTTCTAATGATGGGCATACATGCACCATTTATATATGCCGAAGCATGGGGGCATCCTCCCGCAAAAAAGTTATGCCGCGTACACCTGGTCGAACATTTCCACGGGCAAGGCTCCGTCGGAATTTCGACCGTATGTACGCGGCATAAAAGGTTATGCTGCGTACACACGGTCAGACTTTTCCACGGGCAAGCCTCCGTCGAAATTTTGACCGTATGTACGCGGCATTAGGAGCAAAATCGCTCCTCCGCCCCTGCTGCCCCCATGCTTCGACATATATGCTCTTTTTTTTAACTGTGGTGGTGAAATCACCTCCTACAGCGTTGGAGTCACGGCTTTATGTATCGTGGGAGCAAACGCTGTTGCTGTCAAGATAAATAGATCCGCGCTGCAACTAAATGGCGTACCTGTTAAGCAAATGATGGTTAACATTAAAACAAAGTAACATTACAGTATAACAGTAAGACCTTACTATACCATACCTGCAAAGCAAATACCAAAACAAAACCTAGTAAAAAATAAAACATTCTTTTAAGCCAACCTGTGGCTAAAATATATATATGCCGAAGCATGGGGGCATCCTCCCGCAAAAAAGTTATGCCGCATACACATGGTCAGACTTTTCCACGGGCAAGCCTCCGTCAGAATTTTGACCGTATGTACGCGGCATTGGAGCAAAATCGCTCCTCCGCCCCTATGCTTCGGCATATATGCTCTTTTTTTTAACTGTGGTGGTGAAATCACCTCCTACAGCACTGGAGTCACGGCTTTATGTATCGTGGGAGCAAACGCTGTTGCTGTCAAGATAAATAATTCCGCGCTGCAGCTGAATGGCGCACCTGAAAACAAAAAAATTACATACCTGAAAAGCAAGCATGATAAAACATTGCAGAATAAAATACAGTAAAAAAGAGCAGAACAATAGAGAGAAATAGAGAGAGAGAGAGAGAGCGAGAGAGAGAGAGAGAGAGAGAGAGAACAATAAAACGACAACTATTTTTTTTCTTTTTATTTGTGTTTTTTGTTTTTACTTTTTTTTGTTTTTCTTTTTTACACTTTTTTTTTTAACTTTAACAACTGTAATGGTTCGGGCCTCTCAAAATGCGATGGCATCTTGGGAGACCCTGTGTAAGTGTGTCCTGTTCTGTACAATGCTGTAACCTACGCTAAAACTTCACTTTTGAGTGGAAGCGTTCAAAACATTTACCAATGCAAAGACCAGGATTGTCAGGACAGCGTGGACAAAAATAACGGGTGTCACGCCTAAATCCACGCTTGCTACAGACACAACATCTTTTTTGGGGGGCTCATTGGGTAGGGGTACTCTCGAGGACATACGGATAATGCCTCTCATGCAGCCGGCTTACTGCATTTGGTTGGGGATGGTGAGGTGCAGAGCCGCCTGGATACAGGAGTTCTGTGACTATCTCATCCTGGAATTTTAGGAGAGATAACGTCCCGTCTGAAGCTCTGTATAGCACATGAGCATTCAGCAAAGCCAATTGGAATAAGGATAGAGACACTTTTTTGTACCAGCGTCTCGCCTTACGGTCAATTAGATACAGCGCCAACAACTGGTCGTTGAGGTCCACCCCTCCCATATTTTGGTTATATTCGTGGACACAGAGGGGTTCCTCCACAACACCAGTCACCGTAGGAATTTGGACTGTCGTGTCTGCATGAAGGGAGGTAAGAAGGAAAACATTCTTATTATCCCTCCACTTCATAGCGAGCAAGTTATTACACTTCAAGCAGGCTCTCTCCCCCAGCCTAAGTAGGGAATCTACAAGCCTCTGGGGAAAGCCCCGGCGATTAGGTCACACGGTGCCACATGCTCCAATCTGATCATCAAACAAGTGACTAAACAGTGGCACGCTCATGTAATAATTGTCCACATACAAGTGGTACCCCTTTCCGAATAAGGGTGATACCAAGTTCCACACTATCTTGCCAGCGCTCCCTATGTAATCTGGGCAGTTGACCGGCTCAACCTGACTATCTTTTCCCTCATAAACCATAAAGCTTCATACATAGCCTGTTGCCCTGTCACAGAACTTATAGAGCTTGACCCCGTATCTGGCACGCTTGCTGGGAAGGTACTGCTTGAAAGCCAAGCGGCCAGAAAATTTAATCAGGGACTCATCAACGCAGACAGCTTGATCGGGAATAAACAAGGCTGCAAAACGTTCGTTGAAGTGGTTTATGAGGGGCCGAATTTTGTAGAGCCGGTCCTATTCAGGGTCTCCACGTGGACGACAAAGTTCATTGTCTTTGAAATGCATGAACCGCAAGATCTGCTCGTATCATTTCCTGGGCATGGAGGCAGAGAACACGGGCATGTGGTCAATTGGGTGCATGGACCAATAAGCACGCAATGACGGGAATTTATGTGTGCCCATGTTGAGGGAAAGGCCCAGAAAGGTCTTAAATTCGAAAACCGTAATTGGTTTCCAATCTTTGGCAATGGAAGGCAACTGGGGACTAGCCGCGATGAATTGACCAGCATATAAATTACTCTGGTCCACAATAGATCTATAGAGATCTTCCGTGAAAAACAGCGAATAAAAATCAATTGGCATAAAATCAGCTGTTTCCACCTGAATACCAGGTTGGGCAGTGAATGGGGGAAGTACGGGTTCAGCAGAAGTGGTGGGGACCCAATCAGGATAGGCAAATTCTGCAGGAAGGGCACTATGGGCACGACGGGCCTGCCTTTGTCTTCTTCTTGGTGGCAGCGGGACACTACTTGTGCTTGCCACCTCGCCAGCTTGAACTGCACTTATGGGACTCGCCACGTCACCACGTGATACTGCAGTGCTGGATGTATGCCCAGGCTGTACTAGGCCGCTGGTGCTTGCCAATTCACCAGAAGGAATAGCAGCGCTAGTACTACTCTGCTCCATGATACGAGAGCCCTGCGGTTCTTGCTCCTCAACAACCTCAGAAGATCGGGATCGGGTACGCCTGACCTTAGCAGGGACCTCATCTTCGTCGTCAGAGCTATCTGACATGGAGCCGCTGACTTCACTGTCTTCTACGGGAAGATATTCTGAGCCTGAATCTGACAGATGCGTGACCTCCTCTTCACTATCTGTCATGCTCAGAATCTCGTAGGCCTCTTTACTAGTGTACCTTCGATTTGCTATTTTGGGCTCTAAATTTAGGGGTACACTAGTAAGATTCACAGGTAAAAAAAGCACCTGACTGTCAGCAAATGTATCAAACGCTTCAAAAAAAAAACTGTTAGCAATCGCAGGGATCAGGACTGTCTCTGCGAACGCTGCAGTTATGTGTGTTGTGTTTGGTAAGTGACAGTGATCGATCGATACTGCACTTGGGTGGGCTGGGCTGGGCGGAGGGGCTAAACGCAGGTGCTAGCAGGTATCTGGGCTGATCCCGCTAACACTGCGTTTTTGGGAACCCTAAACCGCTGGGGACGCTAGTATAGATCTGATCAGATATTGATCTGTTCAGATACTATACCACTAAGGGAGGTGTATGCTTTGCGCGTGGGTGTTAGCGTTACTGGCACTAACCTGACGTTGCCTTGGGCGACGCAGACCCTCTCTGGCGCTAAAACCTAATTGATATAAGCCGCCGGGCGATCAGGGGGTTAAACCTTTATTGGGTTATATACGGCGGGTGCCCTGATGCTATAAAAAGCAAACTAACCAACCAGCGTCACCCGTAAAACTTATATGGTGATCACTGGTGAAAGGGTTAACTAGGGGCAATCAGGGGGTTAAAACCTTTATTAGGTTATATATGAGGGTACCTGACGCTATATAAAAACCTGACGGGTAACCTAAATAACTAAATAACTAACTGGCTAACCAGTGTCACCAGTAAAACTTATACGGTGATCACTGGTGAAAGGGTTAACTCTAGGGGCAATCAGGGGGTTAAAATAATATATGGGGGTACCTGACGCTATAAAAACCTGCGGCGAACCTAAAAATAAATAACTGGCTATCTAGGGCACCACCGGCACTAAATACAGCGATCGGAAATACGATCGCTTAGTGACGCTGGTGTTAGGGGGTGAAAGGGTTACCTGGGGGGCGATCAAGGGGTTAAACCTTTATTAGGGGGGGTTAGGGGGCTACCCTGGACCTAAAGGGGCCTAAACCTAACTGCCCTGATACTTTTTACTGTCACAAATGACACTAAATGCAGTGATCAGTAAATAAATGATCACTGCAATCAGTGACACTGTGACTGGGGGTGCAGGGGATGACCTGGGGGGTGATCTGGGGGGTGAAATGTGTGCCTGTGTGTACCTATGTGTTAGTGTAGTGTTGGTGCACTAACCTGATGTCTTCTCTCCACGGCGCTCTGGACGAAAAGACCGCCGCATGGAGAGATGACATCACTTCCTCTGCCTGTGTTTACATTACACAGGCAGAGGAAGATTCTCATTCGCCGGGAGCGATCGCGAGGGGGTGGCCGGAAACGAATGGCCGTCCCCTCATTACGGATCGCTCCCGGAACGAGAACCACCGCTCACTGTACCGGAGGGGGGTCCAATGGGACCCCCAACTATACGAAGGCAGGCACGTCCAGGTACGTGATTGTGCCTGTCCGTGCCATTCTGCCGACGTATATATACAGTGAGCGGTCGTTAAGTGGTTAAGCTGGTTTTTGATTGATCTACAGATGTTTGATCCTGAAGAGACTGTTGTGAGATTGCTGTGTGTGTGTAGTTACATTGTAACATCAGTGTCCATAAACTTGGTTGTAAGTCACTGCTAATCTATGTGAGATTGCATGGTGTGGCCGTGCCCTCAAGTTCTCTGTAATTGCAGCAGTTGGCTGATAGAGAACAACATGGTCTATCTGACTGCATGCACATCAGTACCAGTATGTGGAAGTTCTCATAGGCAGACAAAAGACAAAAGGTGACTGTTTAAGAATCCAGCTTACAGGATAGCTTGGGGAATCTCCGTGACATGGGCAAACGACCTAAGCTACAACACAGCCATCAGAATACTCTGTATTACTAACTCTGTAAGTGAGACTGCCTGGTTTAACTAACCTGTAACTGCTAGTAAGAGTAGCATATGTGTTTGATAAAAGCTTGTGTGTTAAAATGGGGGGGATATACTGCGCTGAGATAAATAGCAAAAAAACAAAAACAGCCGCCAACACTGCTGTAGACAAAGCAATAAGAAAATGTGGGTATAAGTGTAGCGCTAATTTTGTTAGTCTATGTACACTATTAAACCATACATAAATGTGACTGGAAACGTGATTAAGTATGTGCTAATTCAAAACAAAACCAGTGTAATGTCCAAACTAAACCAATAATGAATGGATCATGTGATTATACATAAACCAAAATCATTACAGTGATATTGTGGTGATAAATATTAGTTGTGACAACTTAAAATATTTATAAATGAATCCAAAGAAGAAAACGTTCATCAACTTGAAAGTGAAGTGAAGATCAATCCAAAAAGAAAAGAAGTGTTCATTTGTGATAAAAACTTGCAGCTCAAATATAGAATGCTGTGAAAACCGCCACCAAGAGTGAGTTGAAGGAGGCTTACCGGAAATCTCAGACTAGGAAAGGCATACGCCAACCAAGTCGAGAAAAGCTTTGGGGGTTAACAAACCCAATGTGGATAATCTGGAGTCTGAGGGGCTTTGTTATTCCACTTCAATCAAATAGGCCATTCAGTATGTTGATCTCGTATTCATAAATGTATACAGAAGGCTTGGTATCCATGTTTGATACGTATGAAAGTAAAAAACAAGCTCACATAGCGTGATACCGTATGGAAATATTTTTAATGTAAAAAAGATAGCAATAAACTACTCACATTTGAGATGGTTAAAAAGGCATAAATTCAGGGAGCGATACGTGTAGACAGGTCCACCCGACTAGTTTCGACTAATCAGTCATCATCTGGGGTATGGACTCTGTCCTCCATGCATCACACTAAATAGACAAAATGACCTCTATGATCCCGGAAGTGGACCACCATTACCTCACTTCCGGTTCTTTGTTCAAGAAAAATTTGTTTAAAATGTATTTGAAATTGATGTTACTTGTGTGGTACATGGGTGATAGGGCTGTTATATATAATATACTGTTGTAATAGTGCCAATGACTAAATGTGTACATAAGAGCGGCGTGTCACATATCCTGACACCGCCGCGTATGTATCCAAGCCTCGCTATAGGACCGCTGCGTCAGATCCTGCTGCAGCGTCCTATTAGGATCCAGAGCGGCATCCAAGCCTCGCTATGAAAACGAGGCTTGGACGTAGCGCCGCAACGTCACGTCCGCCGTGTGTCACATGACGCAGCCAGGAAAACACACCATCCTCGTCTCGCTATGAAAACGAGGCGTGGATCCGGCGCGACATAAAGCCGCGCCTCCCAGATAGCAAACAGCACTGGTACATTGGTTGTAAATGCTCGAATCAGAGCCAATAGCTTGCCTTGTCATCTCACACAGAGGGAGATTGTATACACTCACACTTGGACAAACCTCCTGACATTCTGAATTACATAGCGGTCAGGGGGAATATATAGGTCGCCTACAGATTACTGTAAAAATCTTTGCAACTTGTGAGTAAACAGACAGATGTATATAAAGAGAGTGTACCAATCTTTCACATAGCATATTGCAATATAAACTCATGCCACACAAGTACATCATTGCACATAATCAATACATATATGGTTATAACTCAAATATGTGAAAATTGATAAATATTTAAAAATATTAAAAACGTATGTATAGACAAAAATTGTTACTATAAATTTAAAATTACGGTAACAATTGAAATTAAAATAGCAATAAAAATTAAAATGACAATAAAAATTTGAATATTCAAGAGAAGTCGCACTATATTAAATGCCACTCAAGACATATTAATAAAAGAATTAATATCCCACTCTACATTCATTCCTTGTGGGTGGTGGGTCTGGAGCTCATATATCCAGAATGTTTCTAACCTAGATACTCCCCTAGTGGTAGCTCCTCCCCTCCATGGAGCCACAAAGCGGTCAATGACCAAGAATTGAGTGCCGCTAGGATTTCGGGCATGGTGCTGTCGATAGTGTCTGGGGACAGTGTGTTTTATACTCCCAAGTTTTATCTTGCTAATATGTTCAGACACTCTAGCAGAAAAAGTTCTTATAGTTCTACCCACATATTGTTTGCCGCATGGACAGGTCAGCAAATATACGACATGAGTTGTGGCGCATGTACAAAACTGTTTGATAGGGTAAACCCTGTTGGTCACTGAAGATTTAAACTCTTTTGTAGACTTTCTACCACATGTATTATATTGGCAAACAACACATTTTTTACAGGGATAATAACCCGTCCAATTATGAAAAAAGGAGGGTTTGATAGGGGGATTTATAATATTGGGTGCAATCTTGTTTTGGAGAGAAGGTACTCCTTTGTATATTACCTTAGGTCTTTCAGGAATTAATGCACCCAATATTCTATAATTTCTCAATATCCCCCAGTGTTGTTCAAAAATGGCTTTAATCTGCCTATGTTGAGTGGAAAAAGTAGTGAGAAAGGACCATTTAAAAGTATTGTTTCCCTCTTTAGGTGGTCTATCCTCAAGTAATGTAGATCTTTCTATGTCCAACACTTTCCTCAGATCACTCTCAAGGTCTTCTTGGTTATACCCCTTTTCCAGAAATCTTTTCTTTAATACGTTTGCTTGTGCCACAAAAGTATCAGTTTCTGTACAGTTCCTGCGAAGTCGCAGGAATTGACTCTTAGGAACTGATTTAAGCCACGACTTGTGATGACAACTGTTCGTGGGTATAAATCCATTTCGGTCAGTGGATTTGAAATATGTACTGAACTTAAACTGCTGTCCTGATCTTTCAATTTGTAAATCCAAAAAATGTATCATGGACTGACTGGATTCGTATGTGAGGGTGATACCTCTATCATTATTGTTTAACACTGAGAAGAACTTCTCCAGTGTTTGGGAGGTGCCAGTCCATAGGAGGAGGATGTCGTCGATGTACCTGGCTCAAGCAAAAGCTGAGGGTCTTCCAGGGCATAGACGACATCCTCCTCCCACTTGGCCATGAACAAATTGGCCAAACTTGGCGCAAATTTCGCTCCCATTGCAACTCCTTCCTGTTGAAGATAATAATGTCCATCGAACCAAAAATAATTATGTTGAGTTGCGAATTCCAATAGTTCCATAATAAAATTTACCTGAGGAGCAGCTAACGTGAGGTCTCTGTTTAAAAATTGTTGAGCAGCCTCCATACCCCTATGATGAGGGATGCAGGTGTACAGAGATGCCACGTCCGCCGTAGCCATGGTAAGTTCGCCCTCAAAGGATGTTAACATAAGGCGTTTGATAACATCCTTAGTATCCTTAAGGTACGATGGCATAGCTCTAACAGAGGGTTGCAAAAAGGAATCTATATATCTCCCTATCCGGGATGTAATGGAGTCTATCCCACTAATAATGGGACGCCCAGGGGGATGAAGCGAATCCTTATGGATTTTAGGCAGGTAATATATAATCGGAATTCTAGTTGCTAAAGGGACAAGATACGACTTCTCTTTATGATTTAATATTTTTGAATCAAAACCTCTAGTGATGAGATTGGTCAGCTTTTTCTTATATTTAAAAGTTGGGTTATTTTGTATTTCTTTGTAGGTGTCTTGATCGCTCAAAATTTTGTACATCTCTTCCATATAGCTAGCTCTATCTAACAAAACTATGCCTCCGCCTTTGTCGGCGGGGCGTATGACAAGATCTTTATTGTCACAAAGGGTTTTGAGACCCATACTGGGTAACGGATTGTTAGTAATTTTTTTGGGGGGTAACTTGGCCAAATCTTGAAGGACCAAATCCCTAAACATGTTTAATGCTGGGGCTAGCTGATTAGGAGGATTAAAAAGTGAGGGGTTAGCTAAACCCGAATGGACAGTACCTGAAGTAGCTGCCCTTGCTACATTCCTGGTGGGATTTGAAGTAATGTAGCGTTGGATATTAATTTTCCTGATATACTTGTGTATATCCACAAAGGTGTTAAACTTATTAAGCTTACGTGGAGGGGCAAATTTAAGGCCCTTATCCAAAACCATCTTTTCTTCTTGTGATAATGTGATACTGCTTAAGTTGAACACGCCTTGACAGGTCATGTTCGACTTCTCTTTCCGCCTTTGTAATCTCCTCCCTCCTCTGGTCCCTCTCTTGTTTCGGGACCCCTTTTTCTTCTTAGGGGGTCCTCCCGAAAACCCTGAGTGGGACGAGGATTGGGATTGGATTGTTGATATCCATATATGGGTCGATCAAATTCCACAACGGGATATGCCGTTTGGCCAATTTGTTCATGGCCAAGTGGGAGGAGGATGTCGTCTATGCCCTGGAAGACCCTCAGCTTTTGCTCTGGGCCAGGTACATCGACGACATCCTCCTCCTATGGACTGGCACCTCCCAAACATTGGAGAAGTTCTTCTCAGTGTTAAACGATAATGATAGAGGTATCACCCTCACATACGAATCCAGTCAGTCCATGATACATTTTTTGGATTTACAAATTGAAAGATCAGGACAGCAGTTTAAGTTCAGTACATATTTCAAATCCACTGACCGAAATGGATTTATACCCACGAACAGTTGTCATCACAAGTCGTGGCTTAAATCAGTTCCTAAGAGTCAATTCCTGCGACTTCGCAGGAATTGTACAGAAACTGATACTTTTGTGGCACAAGCAAACGTATTAAAGAAAAGATTTCTGGAAAAAGGGTATAACCAAGAAGACCTTGAGAGTGATCTGAGGAAAGTGTTGGACATAGAAAGATCTACATTACTTGAGGATAGACCACCTAAAGAGGGAAACGATACTTTTAAATGGTCCTTTCTCACTACTTTTTCCACTCAACATAGGCAGATTAAAGCCATTTTTGAACAACACTGGGGGATATTGAGAAATGATAGAATATTGGGTGCATTAATTCCTGAAAGACCTAAGGTAATATACAAAGGAGTACCTTCTCTCCAAAACAAGATTGCACCCAATATTATAAATCCCCCTATCAAACCCTCCTTTTTTCATGATTGGACGGGTTATTATCCCTGTAAAAAATGTGTTGTTTGCCAATATAATACATGTGGTAGAAAGTCTACAAAAGAGTTTAAATCTTCAGTGACCAACAGGGTTTACCCTATCAAACAGTTTTGTACATGCGCCACAACTCATGTCGTATATTTGCTGACCTGTCCATGCGGCAAACAATATGTGGGTAGAACTATAAGAACTTTTTCTGCTAGAGTGTCTGAACATATTAGCAAGATAAAACTTGGGAGTATAAAACACACTGTCCCCAGACACTATCGACAGCACCATGCCTGAAATCCTAGAGGCACTCAATTCTTGGTCATTGACCGCTTTGTGGCTCCATGGAGGGGAGGAGCTACCACTAGGGGAGTATCTAGGTTAGAAACATTCTGGATATATGAGCTCCAGACCCACCACCCACAAGGAATGAATGTAGAGTGGGATATTAATTATTTTATTAATATGTCTTGAGTGGCATTTAATATAGTGCGACTTCTCTTGAATATTCAAATTTTTATTGTCATTTTAATTTTTATTGCTATTTTAATTTCAATTGTTACCGTAATTTTAAATTTATAGTAACAATTTTTGTCTATACATACGTTTTTAATATTTTTAAATATTTATCAATTTTCACATATTTGAGTTATAACCATATATGTATTGATTATGTGCAATGATGTACTTGTGTGGCATGAGTTTATATTGCAATATGCTATGTGAAAGATTGGTACACTCTCTTTATATACATCTGTCTGTTTACTCACAAGTTGCAAAGATTTTTACAGTAATCTGTAGGCGACCTATATATTCCCCCTGACCGCTATGTAATTCAGAATGTCAGGAGGTTTGTCCAAGTGTGAGTGTATACAATCTCCCTCTGTGTGAGATGACAAGGCAAGCTATTGGCTCTGATTCGAGCATTTACAACCAATGTACCAGTGCTGTTTGCTATCTGGGAGGCGCGGCTTTATGTCGCGCCGGATCCACGCCTCGTTTTCATAGCGAGACGAGGATGGTGTGTTTTCCTGGCTGCGTCATGTGACACACGGCGGACGTGACGTTGTGGCGCTACGTCCAAGCCTCGTTTTCATAGCGAGGCTTGGATGCCGCTCTGGATCCTAATAGGACGCTGCAGCAGGATCTGACGCAGCGGTCCTATAGCGAGGCTTGGATACATACGCGGCGGTGTCAGGATATGTGACACGCCGCTCTTATGTACACATTCAGTCATTGGCACTATTACAACATTACCGTATTTATCGGCGTATAACACGCGCCGGCGTATAACACGCACCCCAAGTTTAGCAGGGAATTTTAGGGAAAAAACTTTTAGGAGGGTAGTTTAAGAAAAAAAAAATTTACATTTAAATGCAGCCTTACCAGTGTCATTTGCAGCCTTGTCACAGTGCAGCCTTGCCAGTGTCCAGTGCAGCCTTTCCAGTGTCCAGTGCAGCCTTGCCAGTGTCCAGTGCAGCATTGCCCAGTGTCCAGTGCAGCATTGCCAGTGTCCATTGCAGCATTGCCAGTGTCCAGTGCAGCCTTGCCAGTGTCCAGTGCAGCCTTGCCAGTGTCTAGTGCAGCCTTGCCAGTGTCTAGTGCAGCCTTGCCAGTGTCTAGTGCAGCCTTGCCAGTGTCTAGTGCAGCCTTGCCAGTGTCCAGTGCAGCCTTGCCCAGTGTCCAGTGCAGCCTTGCCAGTGTCCAGTGCAGCCTTGAATTTAAATTTGGCGCCGCCGAGATCGCCGCTGATACAGGGCGGAGCGCGGCGAACGCCTCAGAGAACGCAGGGACTGGGCGGAGCCGAGATACACATAGCCGAGTGTATTCGGCTATACTCGGCTTTTCTCGGCTTCGCTCACAGTCATGCTGACTGTGAGCGGAGCCGAGAAAAGCCGAGTATAGCCGAATACACTCGGCTATGTGTATCTCGGCGGCGATCGCTCCGCTCACAGTCAGCGGAGATCGCCGGGGATAGGTGAGTATCGGCGTATAACACGCACCCACGATTTTCCCCTGATTTTAAGGGGAAAAAAGTGCGTGTTATACGCCGATAAATACGGTATATTATATATAACAGCCCTATCACCCATGTACCACACAAGTAACATCAATTTCAAATAAATTTTAAACAAATTTTTCTTGAACAAAGAACCGGAAGTGAGGTAATGGTGGTCCACTTCCGGGATCATAGAGGTCATTTTGTCTATTTAGTGCGATGCGTGGAGGACAGAGTCCATACCCCAGATGATGACTGATTAGTCGAAACTAGTCTGGTGGACCTGTCTACAAGTATCGCTCCCTGAATTTATGCCTTTTTAACCATCTCAAATGTGAGTAGTTTATTGCTATCTTTTTTACATTAAAAATATTTCCATACGGTATCACGCTATGTGAGCTTGTTTTTTACTTTCATACGTATCAAACATGGATACCAAGCCTTCTGTATACATTTATGAATACGAGATCAACATACTGGATGGCCTATTTGATTGAAGTGGAATAACAAAGCCCCTCAGACTCCAGATTATCCACATTGGGTTTGTTAACCCCCAAAGCTTTTCTCGACTTGGTTGGCGTATGCCTTTCCTAGTCTGAGATTTCCGGTAAGCCTCCTTCAACTCACTCTTCGTGGCGGTTTTCACAGCATTCTATATTTGAGCTGCAAGTTTTTATCACAAATGAACACTTCTTTTCTTTTTGGATTGATCTTCACTTCACTTTCAAGTTGATGAACGTTTTCTTCTTTGGATTCATTTATAAATATTTTAAGTTGTCACAACTAATATTTATCACCACAATATCACTGTAATGATTTTGGTTTATGTATAATCACATGATCCATTCATTATTGGTTTAGTTTTGGCATTACACTGGTTTTGTTTTGAATTAGCACATACTTAATCACGTTTCCAGTCACATTTATGTATGGTTTAATAGTGTACATAGACTAACAAAATTAGCGCTACACTTATACCCACAAAAGCTTGTGTGTTGACTGGAGATGTCAGGAATAAGGTTCTTCAAAGGCCTGAAATGTGTGTGTGTGTGTGTGGTGGCATCTTAAATATTAGTGTGTACTGGTGTTGTTCTATCAGCCACTACAAGTGTCTGTATTAGGGGTAACTTTGGGGTTCTTGTGATAATTGACCAGCATGCTGACTGATTTCTGAGGATTTGCGAGGGATGGTGATACCTCATGCATTATCCAGTCTCCCTTGTCCACTTACCTTAAAGTGATTGTAAAGTCTCATGTTATTCTTACCTGCCCTGTGTAATTATTTTGCACAGAGGAGCTCCGATCCTCCTCTTCTGTGCTCCTGGCCCCTCCCTCCTGTTGCGTGCCCCCCACAGCAAACAGCTTGCTATGGGGTATTCCTGAGCCAAGCCACAGCTCCCTGTGTCCATTCAGACATAGAGTTGGGGCCCTGCCCGGCCCCTTTCTCTTCTCATTGGCTGACTGACTTTGACAGCAATGGGAGCCAATGGTGCCACGCTGCTGTCTCAGCCAATGAGGAAGGGAGTCCAGGGCAGCCAAGACACTCCTGCAACATCGCTAGATAGAGAGGGACCTCAGGTAAGTATTAGGGGGCTGTGGGGGGCTGCTGCACACAAAAGGATTTTTATCTTAATGCATTATGCATTAAGATAAAAAACCTACTGCCTTTACAATCACTTTAAGTACCCCAGTCTTTGATTCATGACAGCCATATATAAAAATTTTGTTTCTTGGTTTAGAGATCCTTTAAAAGAGAAGTATGGGAATTTTTTCTTTAATCATACTTACCTACACCCTACATTCAAATGAAGCACATTTACTTTGCTTTTTTAGCTATGCGCACCAATACTGTATAGCTCAGGTAAACATTTTCTTTGGTCCAAGGTAAGATCCACCTTCTGCCTCAATGTACTTCATGAATCATTTGTAGCAGAGGGTGGATGCAAAGGGTAGCTTGACCTTTTTCTGCTTCTGTTGCGTAGTTAACAAGATGGCTAAGGCATAGTATCAAAAGGTAATCAATATGTCCTACATCACAAGATTAGATTTTGAGGAATGTAAACCCTTTCCTTGATGCACTGATAATTAATGTGACATTAAATGTCACATCAGGTAAACAAGATAAAACATTGATGGCATAAATTAAGACTTCTGCCAAAATAGAAATTTTCGCTTTTCATATTGTCCTGTACCATGACTTAGGGCACTTGTGGATCAAACAATGAGTTGTGCTTTGCGTGTCTTAATCGAGATGATTACCAGACTTTCCATTAAAAAGAGTGCATATAAATATTTTGTATTTTGCTAGGCACAAGCTGTTCTGAAGGAAGTCAGAAGCAAATAGTTTCTTTAGGATTTCAGGTATGGTCCTTTAGTAATTGAAGCTTATGTATGAAGTCCTACAGGAAAATGTCTAGTTGCCTATGGCAACCAAAATATTCCTTATGTAATTTCTTCAGTCCAGGATCTAAAATGATACATACATTTTCATTGGTTGCTATGGGCAAGGGCCTTGTTAAACATCTGCACTTTAGGCTTGAGTACTCAATGGCATGTCTTTTACAGTAGTCAATGGGAAACAGCAACGATAACTGCCTGTTTTATACACCCCACTGTTCCTAATGAAAATAATCACAGTGATTTTTTAATGGTTAGGAGGCAATTTTCTAAGGGTTCAAAAGTGTTTTCTTGATCATACATCACGGGACACAGAGACTTAGATGATTATTTAGTGGGTTAGATAGTCACCATCAGGTGATTGGACACTGGCAACCCTAATTACAGGGCGAGTTCCTCCCCTATATAACCCCTCCCATATGGAGAGCACCTCCGTTTTTTCACCAGTGTCTAAGGTGGTCACGTTGAACATGTGCTAAGAAGAAAGCTCTGTTTGATGGTCTCTGCGGAGGCCTAGGGGCTATACAACTGGATCGATACCTCGGGCCAATACTAAACGCCTAAGATGGATGGTACCCGGGCCTCGTGAAAAGAAGAAACAAGGTTTTGCCTGTAATGTCTCTCTTCTGAGGTCTGGGCTCTGGGATCCAGTCTTTGGTGTACTAATCTAAGGGGCACGAAAAGCTCCTGGCAGAGTCTTCTACAGGTCCAGGGAAGAGGTTCCTTTAAGTAGGGACCCAGAACCCTGAAGGTTGGCACAACATTACCCGCCGTGATGGGTGAAGGCTGGATCTGTTGTTCTCAGCAGTTTTCCTGCGGCATGTCTTACCTGGTTTCCGCCACCAGAGGGAGTAAGTGACATACCTGGTGTATACTTACATGCCGTCCAGGAACACGCTCAGTGAAGTTGGTCTGTTATAAAAAAATGCTCACCTCCTCCGCTGCAGGCTCTGCCACAACTCATACCAGAGAGACCCCACGCAGTCCACGGGTCTCTCCCCCCTCACTCCTGGCCACCGCCATAACAGTCGCTAGGGCACGCTTTTTGACTGCACAGGTGAGCAGGGAAAGCAGGGGGGGAGGCGTGTTCGATTTAAAAGCCCAGCACGCCAGAGCCTTCTGTAAAGCGGTGGGACACAGAGCTGTGGGCTGTAAGCATCTCAGTGGATCGGATCCAGGCATACCTAAGACACCTACTCGGCATCAGGTTGTGCAGTGAGCTAATATATATATGTATTGTAAGACTAGAGCACAACGGTGGTTGCACTTGTACTAGTACCTCTGCTTTGCAGCTTAGGACTATGTCTCCCAGTAAGAGGCGTTCAGGGGCAGGTAAAGGTGGCACTAAGAAATCCCCGCCTAGAGCTAGGGGTTCTGGACATCCCTTCAGATTACCATCCCCCCCCTGACAGACTGGTAGCAGCATCACAGGATGAATCTGTACCCCTGTCAGGCTTTGCAGCCTCACCTAATGTTGCAGCTCCTGTATATGTCACTGAAGACACTCTAAAAGCTGCCTTGGATGGCTTGGAAGGAAGGATTGCTTAATTAATCGCAACCTCCTTAAAAAGTGTCAGAAAGCAGGGTAGATCCCCTTCCTCTGCTCTGGGTTCCTTATCAGAGTAACATTCTGATGATGAGATATCCCTATCTTCAGATGGGAATCAGGAGCAGTCTGAGGTTTCAGAGGATGAGGAGAAGATCTCTTCTACCTCTCAGGCGCTTAAGATGCAGGTGCAATATTATACGGAGTTGGTGCGTACCACATACAAATTGCCCTCTGCTGAAGCTGCCATGTCCTCTGTTTCCTCCTTGGGATCTCGGAAATCCCCACAGGCTGCATACACCTTCCCAACTCATCCTTTGTTGGAGAAGTTGATGTATGACGACTGGGCTCACCCAGATAAACAGTTTTCTCCTCCCAAGAGGTTTTCCCTCCTTTACCCAGTGGGGGAAGGTTTCGCCAAGAAATGGGGGGTGCCGGCTATAGACGTGGCTATTTCTTGGGCGAATAAAAGCCTGACCTGTCCCTGGACAATGCTCAGGGCTTCAAAGATCCAACTTATAAAAAGCTGGAATCTTTGCTTAAATCCTCCTTCTCTATGGCTGGTGCTGTGGTCCAACCTGCAGTCGCAGCAATTGGCATGTGCCAGTTCCTCAAGGAACAAATTAAACCGGTGGTTAACCTCCTCTCTGCAGAGGAAGTTGAGGTTTATGCAGACCTTCCTAAGGCCCTGTGTTTTGCGGTTCATGCTATTATGGACTCTGTTCAGAAAGCATCCCGCCTGAATCTCCTGCTGGTACACATGCGCAGGTCTCTTTGGCTAAAGCATTGGAAAGCCGAGGTTTCTTGCAAGCGATACTTGGCGGCATTCCCATTTTATGGGGAACGCCTGTTTGGGGATGATTTGGACAAATATATCCAAAAGATTACCAGAGGCAAATCTACGCTGTTGCCGGTTAAGAAGAAGAGTAACCGTCTTTCATTTAAACGTTCTCTTTCCCCAGCCCCTGGAGCTTCGACTTCCAGGCAGTAGCGATGGCCTCCACAGTCCAATACTAGGGGAAAGGCCCAGGGCCAAGCCCAAAGGCAGAAAAGATCTTGGGGTTCAAGATCTACTAAGCAGAACCCCAAAACTTCCCTATGAAGGGGCGCCCCCTTTCGGCTGAGTGGGGGGAAGGCTGCTGCGGTTTGCAGACGCCTGGTGGGAAGAGGTTCAGGACAAATGGGTCATCTCCACGGTATCTCTAGGCTACAATCTAGAGTTCCGAGAACTTCCGCCATCCCGTTTTCTGAGATCAAGAATCTCCAAAAATCCAGAAAAGAGGACACCTTTACTTTTTGCCTTGGAGCGCCTTTTGGCCCAAGGGGTAATCATAGAAGTAACCCCAGAGGAGCAAGGCTCAGGGTTCTACTCAAACCTCTTTACGGTTCCAAAACCAAATGAGGATGTCAGACCTATTTTGGATCTGAAAGACCTGAATCAGTTTCTGAACATTCGCTCCTTCCGCATGGAGTCTGTCCGTTCAGTAGTCTCCACCCTTCAGGGAGGAGAATTCCTGGCATCAATAGATATCAGAGATACATATCTACATGTGCCAATATTCCCCGCTCACCAAAAGTTTCTAAGGTTTGCGGTGGATCAGCGCCACTTTCAGTTTGTGGCCCTACCATTCGGTCTGGCTACCGCACCTCGAGTATTCACAAAGGTGCTAGCCCCACCCCTGGCGAAGCTAAGGGCATGGGGCATAGCAGTAACAGCTTATCTGGACGATCTGCTGCTCATAGATCAGTCCGTAGCACGCCTAGACCGCAATGTGGGCAGCACAGTGGAGTATTTAGAGTACCTAGGCTGGGTCCTCAATTTAGAAAAATCCTCCTTACAGCCCCAAAGAAGGCTGGAGTATTTGGGCATGGTCATAGACACGATCCTAAGCAGGGTATTCTTACCCAGGTCAAAGGCCAAAGCCATAAAGGATTTGGTCTGTATGATCAAAGCAGGGAAAAATTCTTCCATTCTTCTATGCATGAGGTTATTAGGAAAAATGGTAGCCTCATTTGAGGCCATTCCTTACGCCCAGTTTCACTCAAGACCTTTGAATATGAAAAAGTGTAGCGCTTATTTTTGTGAAAGAGTCAGTTACCAACACATAACAAATGTTGCAAACATGCATATATATATATGCATGTTTGCAACATTTGTTATGTGTTGGTAACTGACTCTTTCACAAAAATAAGTGCTACACTTTTTCATATTCACCAGTTTTTGCTTTGTCTCAGCTGTGTTGGCAGCTAATTTTTGTGTTCACTCATTGCACAGCGCAGTATATCCCATATCTAATTTCTCACTCAAGACCTTTGCAGAGCAGCATCCTGTCTGCCTGGAACAGAAAAGTCCAAACCTTGGACCTTCCAATGCACCTGTCACCGCAGGTTCAACAGAGCCTCAAATGGTGGTTGCTCCCTCAGAATCTGTTAAAGGGAAAATCCTTTATTACGGTTACTTGGAAGATCATAACCACAGACGCCAGCCTTATAGGTGGGGGCAGTTCTGGAAGAAGCTTCTGCCCAGGGAAAATGGTCCAGAGCCGAAGAGCTCTTGCCCATCAACATTCTGGAGATGCGGGCAATTCAGCTGGCCCTCAGGGTCTGGACTTACAGGTTGCAGGGTTGTCCTGTCCGGATACACTCCGACATTTTTCTTCGGCAAAAACGCATGTTCCCTGTCTATCTGTTTTCTTAATTCCAGGGGTAGAAAATTGGCAGGCAAATTTTCTAAGTCCAGCAGAATGGTCTCTACACCCCAACATATTTCAGGTTATATGCCAGAAATGGGGTACCCTGGATGTAGACCTGTTGGCCTCAGGTTCAACACACAAGGGTCGGATGCCTTAACAATTCCATGGGATCAGTATTCTCTGATTTATGCGTTTCCTCCAGTTCCGCTTCTCCCATGATATCTTCGGAGAGTCAAGCTAGAAGGAAAGCCGGTGATTCTGGTAGCCCCGGCTTGGCCCAGGCGATCCTGGTATGTGGAGATCGTGAAGATGCCAGAGGGGAACCCTTGGTTCTTCCGCTCCGCTCAGATCTGCTCTCAAAGGGTCCAATATTCCATCCTGCTTTATAGAGTCTGAATTTGACGGTTTGGCTGTTGATACCCAAATTCTGAAGAATCGTGGGCTCTCGGGCCCAGTCCTATCCACTCTGGTTAACGCTAGGAAGCTGGCCCCCAGGCTCATCTACTACAGAATCTGGAAGGCATATGTTTCCTGGTGTGAACCCAGGGGATGGCATCCTAGAAGATATGCCATTTGCAGGATTCTTGCCTTTCTTCAGTTAGGCGTAGAAATGAAGCTGGCCTTGAGTACTATCAAGGGCCAGATCTCGGCCTTGTCTGTATTCTTTCAGAGACTGATTGCCTCTCATTCCCTGATCTGGGCCTTTGTCCAGGGAGCGTTGCGCTTGAATCCGCCGGTTAAGCCTCCTGTGTGCCCGTGGGACTTAAATTTAGTTTTATCTGTTTTACAGAAACAACCTTTTGAACCATTGCACCATGCTTCTTTAGTTCTTTTGACAAAGAAACTGTTTTTTCCTGTAGCCATATCCTCAGCAAGGATGGTATCGGAGTTGGCAGCTCTTTCTTGTAAGGAGCCATATTTGATTATTCATGAAGACAGGGTGGTGTTGCGACCTCGCCCAGCTTTTTTACCGAAAGTGGTTTCAGGATTCCATCTGAATCAAGATGTAGTCCTACCGTCCTTTTTTCCAGATGCTCAGTCCGCGGAAGAAGAGAAACTACACTCTTTAGATGTTGTAAGGGCGGTAAAAATGTAAAAATGTATCTGCAAGCTGCGGCTCAGATACGAAAGGCTGATAGTCTATTTATTCTGCCAGAGGGCTTGAGGAGGGGCCAGGCAGTGTCAAAGTCCACTGTTTCAAAGTGAGAAAAATTACCTGTTTGAAAATTTTTAGAACAAAATATACAAATTGTTTTGTATTTTTTTCAAAATTTTTAGTCTTTTTTTAATTTTTTTAACAAAAAATAAAAAACCCAGAGGTGATCAAATACCACCAAAAGAAAGCTCTATTTGTGGGGAAAAAATTATAACAATTTCATTTGGGTACAGTGTTGTATGACTGCGCAATTGTTGTTCAAAGAGTGACAGCGCTGAAAGCTGAAAATTGGTCTGGGCAGGAGGGGGGTTTAAGTGCCCAGTAAGCAAGTGGTTAAAAGAATGTGATGATTTTTTTCCATACATTAGCAAAACAAACAAGGACATAGGTGGATGAGTTTGCAGTGGAGGCTGTGAATCTACCTGTGGCAGTGTCTGGCAATTGTCTGGACAGGTGAGCATAAAGCTGGCCATCCACTAGTAGATTTTCAAAGGAAAGTTCATAAAAATATTTATTGGACAAGTTCGGTTTACTACTGGAAGGGGCGGCCTTTTGGATGGTTACCTTGGTATGTTGGGGGTGGGTGGGTGTTACTGGGTTCGGGTATGGTTTCTTACTTAATGTCTGACTAAATGTTATCTCCCTGATTGCCCTTCCTTATCTGTTGCTGTACCATTTTTGATTATGCTCTGTATGCTTATTATTTGTTCTTGATGTTTTTTCTCAATAAAGACCAACCTTATTGTTAAAAAAAAAAAAAGTACTTCAAAATGTTATTGGCTTTTAAGATTCAATTCTGGAATGAATGCAATAGCCCAACTGAAAAAATATAGTTAGAAATGAATTCCTTTAAAAAAAAAAAATGTATCCTGCTTCTTCAAATGTTCTCATCACTGGTAAAAAAATGGATGCTGATTTCACTCTACCAACAATTCGAAAATCGATCAAACTTTCTTAAAACCAAAACATTTTGGACCAAAATTCTACTAATGTATGGTCAGCTTAAGACTTTAGGGGGTTCAAATGTATTTACTGATGACTTTCTTTATAAAACAATATCCAGCTGCTACTTTATTTAGGATACTAGAGTGTGTCGCTTGAAAAAAGGCTCCAACTGTAGATCTATTACATATAAAAATTAATTTTTAAATTTCCAAATACTGTCTTGATTTCTTAACATCTAAGGGCAGAAAATGATCCACACTGGAAATCTAAACACTAATTCAAGGAAGGAAATAAAAAAAAATGTGCAAAGGCTTGATCTCCAGCTGGATGTTGAGCTTGGTCGTGTGTTGCTAGTTTTCCATGTGATGTCCTATCACAAAAGCTTATAAAGGTTAGGAAAGAAAAGAATAAGCCCCTTTCAATTATCACAGGTGGCATTCACAACATGGAGAAGCAACACAATATGCTCTTACATAATACAAAAACAACCAGCAGGGTATACAAAGTCTACAAAATTCAGTTTCAGATACAGTGCAAAATTTATAATTCTCTTGCTAGAAAAATTTATGTTACTCGTTGCTTCTCTTGATTATGAAATTAGAAGGAGTGGAATTATTTTCTGTTATAACAATCATTTATCAGATGAAAGTGTTCATCTGGGATGTAATGATTTTAACTGTCTGTGCTCTGTGCCTCAGCCAGGTTACCAGTTAGCATTTCTATCAGTTCTCACTACAAAACACCTTTTTCCTATGTTTTGAGGAAGATGAGAAGAGGAGGGGATATGTAGTCCTGTTTTCAAATGACTATACTGTTCCTTCTAAGATACAGAAGAATGAGTGGGTGTCACCCCGGATGACTGGGTAAAAAGAGAGGGGGGGAGTAAACTA
Organism: Rana muscosa; assembly: GCA_029206835.1. Lineage (NCBI taxonomy): Eukaryota > Metazoa > Chordata > Amphibia > Anura > Ranidae > Rana > Rana muscosa. The sequence goes on from CM055116.1 coordinate 476,582,900, forward strand.
ATACAGCCCCATCTCTAGGGACAGGTAATATATTTAATTTTGGCCTTGGGATTAGATACATCTTGGGGTTGATTTATAAAGGCAAATAGGCTGTGCACTTTGCAAGTGCAGTTGCACCTTTCCCCAGAGATCAGTGAATGTGGTGAAGCTTCACTTTTTAACGAATACCTAATCGGGGGCACAGAAAATAAAAAAAACACAGCATTTTTGCTTGCACATGATTGGATGGTGGAAATCAGCAAAGCTTCACCATATTCACTAAGCGCTTGGAAAAATTTTTGCATTTGTACTTGCAAAGTGCACAGACTATTTTCCTTTAGTAAATCCACCCCTTTAAAGAGGTTGTTAAAGCGGAGCTCCACCCTAAAGTGGAACTTCCGCTCATCGGATTCCTCCCCCCCTCCGGTGCCACAATTGGCACCTTTCGGGGGGAGGGGGGACAGGATACCTGTCAAAGACAGGTATCCTTACCCACTTACTGGAGTCCGGCCACGGCGGTGAAGTCGCGCGAGGCTCCCTCCTCCTACTCCCCTGGCCGCTGGGCTAATAGGAGAGAGGAGCGGGGCCTCGCGCATGCGCAGTAGGGTTCCCGACGTGAAGCCGAAAGTCTTCACTGCCGGGTTCCCTTACCCGCAATGGCGACGGAAGCACCGACAGCTGATGTGAAACATCAGCTGCGGTGCCGACATCGAGGGACACCAGGACAGGTAAAGCCCCGTTCACACGATCGGATAACCTATGGATTTTCGTCCGATGGATTTGTCCATCGGAAATCCGATGAAACTGTTTTTCATCAGTCTTGGCCACACACCATCAGTCAAAAAACCGACCGTTCCAAACGCAGTGACGTAAAACACTCCGATGAGCAGAGAAAAATGAAGTTTAATGCTTCTGAGCATGCGTCGACTTGATTCTGAGCATGCGTGGGTTTTTTAACCGATGGACTTGCCCATAGACGATCGGAAATTCCCATCGGTTTTTTATCCATCGGAAAATTTTAAAACAAGTTCTATTTTTTACAACCGATGGAAAAAAGACCGATGGGTACCATACACGATCGGTTGGTCTGATGAAAACCATCCATCGGACAGTTTTCATCAGTCAAAACCGATCGTGTGTACGGGGCTTATGTCTCCATTTATTAAAAGCCAGCAGCTGCAGTATGTGTAGCTGCTGGCCTTTAATTATTATTTTTTTGCCCGGGGTTGCCTGGAACACCACTTTAACTCTTAAAAAAAAAAAAACCTGTTAGCCCTAGCTCATTTGAAATACTTACCTTAGAACAAAGCCTTCCAGTGGCACCCACACACCGATGAGAAGGCTGACATTTTCCCTGGAGTTTCTTCCGGGTTGGCAGACTCCAGCTCTGTGAGCGACTGGAGTCGTGATGACGTCACTCCCACGCATGCAGGCTTTATTTAAAGAAGCAGCACGGTTTATTGGTATACAATCTATGTAAAAATGTAATGTTTTAGACAAATATTTTTTAGAAGAAATACTGTATTTATAATGCACAATAAATGTTTTACAGTAGTGCTACAACCTTTCAAGGTATTTACTACCAAAATCATGGTCTGGTCACAGAGAGACAAAAACAAGCACTTCTGACTTCTGGATATACTCATTAGTGCTCTAGGGGGTACTCATAAACTGTTAAACTGGACTTTCGTATTATGGCAGAGTTGGGCAATATAAGACCAGCTCAACACAGAAAGACCTTTTTATCTAGAATCAGCTCTTCTGATTTCCAAAAGGTGGTGCGGGAATTGTGGGTCTTTATAAATGGACCCATTACCATTTTATCACAGTGCAGACTAACAGTTGAACATACTATCAACTTTCACTTCCCCCCTTGATAATAATAAAATATGTTTCCTTTGTGAGGACAATGTTCCTTCATCTTTACATTGTGACTGCCATAGTGCCAAAAGCCCAAAGCTTAGATTTCTGAAAAACAATCCACTGGCTATGCTGCCATTTTTAGGGCCCTCTCTTTAAGTGTGCAGGTAGCCAAGCATGTTGAAGCCAGTTTGAATGTTCTTAATAGGGTTGAAGCATTCATTAAACTGTACCACTGGTGTCTTCAATCAGGCTTAGTGGGCACTCTGAAGGTGAACCAGTATTGCTCCCCTAAAGTTATCTTCCTATCTACATTTTTTAAAGAAAAGTGGACCACCTAGATGGAGAAAAAAAAAAGATTGTTATTATGATACAAGATGTATATAGTACCAGCAGGGTTAGTAGGGCCCTGCCCATGAGAGCTTACAATCTAAAGGATATGAGTTGTAACTTTTATTTATAATGTTTAAAGAAAGAAATGATGTTAAGGTAGCAACAAAACCCTGCATCACTTTTAGGTGATCATCTTTTGAGGTCCCCTTCTAGTGTTGTAGCATATATACAAGGTGTCTAAAAAGTTTGATGAATGGCCTGATACCTCAACGGTAACATGAGCCAGGTGCACGCGCATGCACATGGATATCCAGAGACATATCCAGAAGCGCCACCTAGCGTAGAGTACACGTGACCAACAGGGTAAACCCGCTGCGGGCAGTCAAACGTAGTCAATGTAAAGGTAGGGACACAGTGTAACAGAACAACGAGTGAACATCAAGTTCTGCTACAAATTGGGGAAGTGGGTGACAGAGATGCATGAAATGTTGGTGCAAGTGTACAGGACGGAAGCCGTGAGCAGAAAATATGTTTACGACTGGTTCAAACCCTTTCGCAACGGGAAAGAAACAACTGAGGATGAGCCACGTTCAGGTCGGCCGTCGGCAAGCACAACCCCAGACACGATTGAGCGAGTGCGACAGATGCTGGCACAAAATCAGTGACTGCCTCTATGATTGATGGTGGAAGAATTGTACATTAGCAAGTGCGCACCATCGTCTGCAAAAATTTGGGTAAGCGGAAGATCTGTTCCCGGTTTGTGCCGCACAAGCTGACAGATGAATAGAAAGTAAACTGATGGAAACCTGAAAATGTCATTATCATGTGTGACCAGGATCCATTCTTTCTGCGAACCATTGTCACAGGGGATGAGACCTGATGCTACCAGTTCGATCCAGAATCCAAGCCTGGCTCAGCGCAGCATATCTGTTCTCAATCATCCACCGTATTCCCCTGATCTGGCGCCTGCAATGTTGCCAAAAGTGTGTTGTGAAGGATAACGATTATTTTGAAGGCCAATAAGGGCTCTTTCACACGGGGCGGATCCGTGAAGATCCGCCCCGTGAAGCTCCGCTTGCTCAGCGAGGATCGCTCCGTTGATCCCCGCTGAGCCGACGGATGACTGGGCGGTCCCCGCACACTGTGCAGGGATCGCCCTGTCAGAGCGCCGCTCTCCCCTATGGGGAATCGGATGACGACGGACCGTAGAGTCCGTTGTCATCCGATCCGCTCCGCAGACGGAAGGAAAAATAGGATTTTCCTCCGTCACACTTTTTCGGAGCGGAGCGGAGCGGATGTCAGCGGACATGTCTCCGCTGACATCCGTGCTTCCATAGGGGTGCATGGAGGATCCGTTTCAGGTCCGCCTAAAAAACTGACAGGCGGACCTGGACGGACCTCCGTGTGAAAGAGCCCTAAAGGTAATTTTGTTCTACAAATATTCAGAGTATTTCTAAATAGATTATCGATGCAATGATCGGATAATTACATAGCCACTTCAATGGTTTTATTATTAAAATACTCTACTATTGAACTCAATTATACAATGTTATACTTTTATATGATACTTATGTACACATGCTAGTATGATTGTACAAATGTTATTATTAAGCATTAATAAAAGCTTTATGGTTTAAAAAAAATAAAGGTAATTTGTTTGTGGGAGAGACCCAACCAGAACAGGGACTATTGGAGGGGACTGCAGGGTAACCTCTTGCCTACTGACCATGGGCCCTGGCTTTCGAGGGGGCTCTATTCTTTGGGAGGTATGTGCCTGGGGGCCTTTTGGAGTGGTTTTGCTTTGGACCATGGATGCTAAACCTGTGGCCCTCCAGCTGTTGTGAAACTACGAGTCCCATCATGCCTCTGCATTTGGGAGTCATGCTTTTTACCTGTCAGCCTTGCAATGCCTCATGGGACTTGTAGTTCTTTAACAGCTGGAGGGCCACAGGTTGAGCACCCGTGACATAGACTATGGGAACCTAGGATCTGGATACAGATTTGGCTTAGCAGTATAGTCAGTGTTATCTGGTGCGCTAAATGAAGTAATCATTAGGAGTACAGTCTGTCGCTGTAATAGCTGGATGGTGATGTATCCATAAGTTGGTGGTTGGAAAAGACTGGGGTATTAAGGGTTAAAAATAAAGGCAGCCATCCTTCAGAGTGTGTCCATAACTCTGCAAGACATGTAAGGAAATGAAAAAACAGGGGGAGGCGCCGACCTGAGTGTAGTATTAAATTATGACTTTAATGGGATAAGATTAAAAACACTTACAAGATGATAAAAGATGCATGCTCGTCAAAGTAAAGTGCAGTCCAGGCATTCCACTTGGCTCTGTGGGTCCCACCACTGTTACGGATAGCTGGGAAGGATTGGGTAGCTGGCTGGAATGGATCACAGTGTTTCTTCAGGAACCAGGAATCTTCACACTGACCAGCATGAACTGCAAAATCGGAAGATTTGTGGCCATAGCTCCCAACTGTCCCCGATTTTGAGGGGCTGTCCCTGATTTGGAACAAAGTCCCTCTGTCCCTCTTTCCTCCTCATTTGTCCCTCATTTTGGTCTGATCTATGTAGCTGTATATAAAATGCACTCTTTATCTTTCAAAAAGTGTTTCCCAATGCTAAACCTTTCATCCAATTTCTATATTGCTGCATTTGTAAATTCCAAAAGCCATTATAAAGGAATAGTAGTGGTAAAAAAGCACTTGTGGGTTTAACCAATCCTTTTTTCCCATATAATTCTCCTTTAAGGGGGCGTGGCAGGGTGTGTGTCCTATGCCTGCATACTTTTGCTAATAGGTGTTCCTCTATCCCATTTCAGAAAGTTGGGAGGTATGTTTGTGGCCTCTCTGCTAAAGCCAGCTATGACTGCTCATCTTCCCCCCTTCCTAGACTCAGAGACTCAAAATAGATGTTAATATAATCAGCTCAAAACAAACTGATGCTGGTGTCCTCTGCTGTTATGTGTAATCTGTTTATTAAGGTGTCTTTCTCTCATTGTATAATTCCCTATTGTGTGCCTCCTAGGGGTGAATACCCATTGTTAATCGAGTCACCTATTGTTCTGGTCTCCTAATCCTCTTGGAGATGTGACTAGCATTGTGTCCACTTCACTTTGTTACAGAACCATTGTGGGATGTTTATGTTTAGGTTAGCTGTTCATTAGATGTACTGATATTACTGTTTACAGTTTGCATTGTTTAGGATAATGTGATCAAGCTCTTATCAGATTTTATGTGGTATATATTCTGTGTGAGTTTACAATAAAGTGAGTTCCAGTTTGCACCTAAACTAGTGTCATCTAGTTCTTGGGTGCAATATTCAGCTATAATACCTGGTTCCAGAGTGGAGGAAGCGGTATCTTGACGGAGGCACCCAAGCTGGGTGCTAGATGGTCCATCACAGTTTCTTTTTTTTCTTTTTTTTATTTCTTTATTTTTCACTTTTTCATTTATACAGGGAGCGAAACAACAAAAACATATTAAGAATAAAAGGGATACATCACCTTCATATAAATCAAGCATATCCTATTATATACCATCGAAGGTGAAATTAAAGCATTTAAATTAAACATATCTTACTACCGGTAACTCCTTCTTTCAAAAAATAATATCCGCGGGGGGTGAGAGGGAACACGCGAGACACCTAAGTCACATTACTCGATGGGGTGGAGAAAAGAGGAGAAAGTAAATAAAATACCCTAGTTCCAGCACTAGAAAACACATCCTTCCCCTCTGATCTCCTCCCCTCGTATCATTCCCTATGTCTGGGCCTAGGACGACGCTATCCCCTGGCCCTCCCTATTGACTACTGTCCTCCCCTATTCCATCTCCCCCTCTTACTAAAAATCTATTTCCACTCCCCTTCCTATAAACCCCCCCCTCCCCCAAGGCAAAAAAAAAAAGAAGGAAAAACAGACCCACCCCAAATATCTCCTTCTCTCTCCCCTCTCCCTCCACCCCCCCCCTAAATCTCTATCCACTCGCCATGGCGACCAGATTTTTAAATACATTTCTCTTCTTTTCCTGCTCGTCCATACTAGGTCTTCCATCCTGTTCACTTCTTCCACCTTTTGGAGCCACATGCTCACAGTAGGAGGTTGTGTCTGTTTCCATTTAAGTGGTATACATGCTTTAGCAGCATTCACTAAGTGACACAGAATGGAATTTCTGTATGTATCGCATGGGATCTCTGATAGATGCAGAATAAAAAATGCTGGATCCTCCGGTATTTCTGTCTCACGAAATTTTTGGATAATCTCTCGGACTTCCTTCCAGAATTCCTTAACTCTAAAGCAAGACCAAAAAATATGTAACAGGGTACCCTGTTCTGTCTGGCATCTCCAACACTCCTCTGTTACATTCGGGAAGCATCTATGGAGTTTTTCTGGTGTTCTATACCATTGTGAAATAATTTTATAGTTTGTTTCATGCATTTTTGTACATGTTGCTGTCTTAAATATAGATTGTATCATTTTGTTTTTTTGGGATTCCCGAAAAATCATTCCAAGATCTGTTTCCCATTTCAGGGAAAAAGGCAACTGATAATTCTCATCTGGTTTAATCAATAACGCGTACATTTTGGATATTGTATGCGCAATTGGTTCTTTTTCCATACATTGTTTCTCGAATGGTGTTAAACTAAGGTCCAAAAGACATGTTGCCCCTATGGTGTTTAAAAAATGTCTTAATTGTGCCGCTTGCCAGAAACCTAATTGAAAAAGACCGTTTCTATGCATCAGATCCTGTATTGTTGGCCAGTTACCCCCAATCATAAAATGCGAGGCCTGAAACAGTCCTCGTTCCATTAATGTCGCAAAGGGTCCTTTCTGTGTGCCTGGTATAAATTGAGGATTACCTAATATAGGCATCAGTGGTGAATTATATGTAGATATTTTATCTCCAGAGAAAAGATTATAACACACTCGTAATGTGGGCCCCATATTTGGACGCGTCTTAGTATTGACTGTAACATTTGTATAGCACCAGGAAGCTCTGTTTAATAATTCCCTACATTGTGCTTGCTCTAAATTTGGCCACATTTTTATCTCCCTATGTCGACACCAATCCAGCACTCGGCCCAGATAGACTGCCTGATAATTCTTAAATACATCAGGGACGGCCAGCCCTCCATACTGTTTTGGTAAGGATCCTAATCCTTGGTTGTTTACCTGCCCAAATAAATTTTGTAAATACTGTTTGGATATTTCTAAAGAAAATTCTTGGTATTGCAATTGGGACTGCCTGGAGGAGGTACAGGATCATTGGTAAAATATTAATTTTAATTATATGAATTCTTCCAAACCAGGAAAACATTCCCCTATGCCATCTCTCCAGTAGTCCACGTATTTTACTTAGTATTGGTAAGAAATTAAATTCGTACATTTTAAACGTATTTACTGCGATGTTAGTCCCTAGGTACTTCAACCCTTGGTCTGACCATCTAAATTTATAACTTAGCCGTATCGCTTCCATTGTTTTCTTCAGAATTGCTACCATCAGGGCCTCCGATTTAGTACAGTTTATTTTAAAATACGAGAGTCTACCATATAGCTCAATTTCTTTAAATAGGTTCGGGAGTGAGACTATCGGATTTGTCATTGAAAAAAAGCATATCATCTGCATATGCTGCGACTTTGTGCTGTGTTCCCCCTATTTCAATTCCCCTGATGTCCTTATTTAGCCGTATTCTACACTGAAAGTGCTCCAGGGTTAATGCAAATATCAAAGGGGAAAATGGGCAACCTTGCCTTGTCCCATTTGTTATCTCAAAGTGTGGGAAGACTACTCCGTTTACTTTCACTTGAGCTGTGGGTCCTTTATACATACTAGTTATCCATCTGATCATTTTCTCTCCTACTTTTATATGCCGCAGGACCGCGAACATGAACCCCCATCCCACCCGATCAAAGGCCTTCTCTGCGTCTGTTCCGAGGAAGACGCAGGGGGTCTTAGTCGAGTGCGCTATGTGCATGAAATTCACAGCCTTAATAGTATTGTCCCTTGCCTCCCTTGTTGGTATAAATCCCACTTGGTCTTGATGGATCAAAAGGCGAAGTTGCTGTTGTAGCCTGAGAGCTATTATCTTACTAAATATTTTTAGATCAGCATTTAATAAAGAAATTGGCCTATAACTGCCACACTGCTTTGGATCCTTACCCTCTTTTGGTATCACCGATATCGTAGCCTTTACTGTCTCTGGATGGAAAGAGGCTGTGTCCCCCAGCTCATTAAACATTTTAACCATAAAAGGTCCCAACTCTGAGACGAGTGACTTAAAATACTGCGCCGTAAGTCCATCCGGTCCTGGGGCCTTTCCGGCTTCTGCTAATCTTATTGCATTCTGGACTTCTTCTAATGTTATTGGCGATTCCAACTCCTCACCAACTACTGTCGTCAGACTCGGCATCCTGATCCTGGTTCCAGAGTGGAGGAAGCAGTATCCAAGCTGGGGTGCTAGATGGTCCATCACAGTTTCTATCTTCTGTTTTGTTTGTTTTCTGATACCACTTACCAAACTTTTTAGACACACCTAGTATGAGCATTGTCGTGGTTGGGAGGACTGCTGCTCCAAAAACCCCACAATACATTTGATATACTTAGTATGCACATAATTGTATTACTCTGTAATATATGAACTAATGTCTCCAGGGTGCTTTAAGAGCAGTTTTTAAAATAAATATGTAAATGTACCTGTGTTTTTTGAACATGTTTATGGAAAACCTTGAATACAGTATGCATAGAACAGAACATACCATGCTGGATTTCTGCACACTGATTTAGTGAAAGCACTGTGTTTTGCCTAAGATAACTTGTGAATGAACTCTTTGCTCCTCCAGATATAAACATTCACATGCACAGAGCAGCTCCATGAATTAGGAGGAACCCTTTCTGGCAGGGCATGAAAGCTTTTCTTTCTTTTTTTTTACAAAAAGCAGGACTGCTTCTACTTATTCTCTGTATACATATCACACTCTAAACAGAAGTAATGTGGCAGGGGAGGCAGGTGAACACAAAGTTAGATTCAAATAGAATTGACTGGTTACTAGTCAAGTGTTGTTAGACATCTGAAGCCAAACTTGTTGCATGCAATTTAGGGACTTGAACAGTTCAACATAATAAACTCTACATTTCTGTAACACATAAATAACTTTAAAAATATATATGACATAAATGACTGTTTAAACCAAATATTTAAGGGTCATCATATTCAAATATTCAATAACATGATTATACAAACCACTTGGGAAATTGATCTGCCAAATTCAACATTGCTTGAGGATTAGCAAAGCTTTGGCAATTCAAGCATTGGTTTTGTGCCAGGCGGTTTAATCTTGAAGTTGGAAATTGGGGCGACACCTGACAATCTTTTCCCTACTACCTTTCAGCTGTCTTCGTTGTGCCTTCTCATTCTTGGTCCAACAGCCGTTTATGAATTTACGTGTCCTGTAAAAGTATAACAGTAACACATGTGTGCCCGAGCATGCCTGGGCAAGATTGTTTGTCAGAGAAGCATACCAACCTCTTTCTAATGAGTCTGGAAAATCTCTGTGTTACAACTGTTATTATCATTATTATAAAAGGAGTCCCACTCTTATTAATCAGCTGTGCTACTGGGAGTCTTCATCACTATGTGACAGTGCTGTGTGACTGAGCAGCCAATCGCCAAGTAGCGGCACTATCACGTTGGAAGAAGAGGAGAGATAAGGAGATATGAGATCACCATCCCAGAAAGTACTGGTGTTTTTTTTTTTACTTCCAGTGGCTGAACAGAGTGCAGGGGAAACAAAGTATAAGCCGCAATGGGGGCCACCATTAAAGTGAAAATATTGCTTTGCCTTGAATATGAAAATCATTGGTTCTCTTTAAATGTAGCGAGCATGTACTTTTTAAACTGGTGAGGACACCAGTGATGCATAGTTCCCTGCGGCCCAGCAGGTGGCGCTGTCGGGTTGATCCATCGCTGCAGTGCCATACCCTTTGTGACCTCTCGCAGCGGTTGTACGGCGGGGCGGGGAACCCGCCGTGCATCCTGGGAGAGGGTATAAAGGGGGCGGACATCGTCGCCACGAGGTTGGAGTCCCGGGCGCCTTCAGCCTGAGGGCTGTGGTTGCGGTCGGTGTCCAGGCGGCCTAGGCCTGGACACTTGGAGTTCGTGTTCCATCGCAGACACCTTCAGTCTGGGGGTAAGGTACTCAGCCGGAGGCCTGGGGTCCAGTACCTTCCGCTGGGTCCCGCAAGGGAGGGATCATCCTAGGGGGCCCCGGGAGTGGGGCACCCGAATCCAGAGGCGTAAGGGACCGGAGGAGGGACTCACCCGAAGACCTGGTGCAGCAGATTGCCAGTGCCGGGTGAACCTCTGGAGACCGCCCGGAGAGATATCTTTCCCGAACAGGGGCCAAGTTCGAAGAGGAAGTTCAGTCCACGTTCAATGACCGGTGGCAGCGGTCCAGCTATTTCACTCAGGTCAGTGGAAGAGGCCTGCAATTAGGCCTGTGGCAGGGGCCTCAACAGTTCATCCGGTCAGTGGCAGCGACCAAAACTCACAGTCGGTGGCAGAGACCGTGCGCCAGGCCTATTCGCTAAAAAGGAATAGGAGAGTACAGTTGTGCCTGGGCCTACTCGTTCCCACACCCCCATGTTCGTCTGTTAATGGAACTTCAACTGATTGTGTTCACCATATGGTACGAGAAATAAAGGAGTGTTGGACTTTCGATTGGTGTGGGACTCTATTATTGGCAGACACGTTTCCAGGGAACAACAAGGCTTTGTATGCAGTGGACAGACCCGGGAGGTAAATCAACTAACTTTGCTCAACCCTCTTATACACATGGGGGGAGAGCTTGGCGTAGTGTTCCTGCACTCTCCTCTCCCAGGTACCCCTAGACACAAGCCATTCACAATAGGCAAGAGGGAGAGTGAGGTTCCGCTACATAAAGAAAACCTGAACACTTGCATTACAAAGTTTAAATGCTCATTACGAGGCTGGAGGAAGACAGCCCATACATTAGTAATTTTTTTTGTTCAACCAAAAGAAATTATCATATTTCCCCATCCACACATTTAGGCTGGATTCACACTAAAAAATATATAAAGGAATGCAGCGCTTAGAAGATGAAATAGGGACTTAATGAAATGATCTGGCCCTAGTGTGGGTAGGTGGTGTGATCTAACCCAGGTATGGGTAAACAGTATAAACCGTGAATAACCACAATAAATGCAACTTGATGCACGTGAACCTAACAAAAGAATCCACAAATAAACCCTGTGAAGAAGATAAACGAATCCAAAAAAAATATGATTTCTTTTTGAATAAGTCTATATCAAAAAATAAGAAATGTGGGATGACACAAATATTAAGAAATTGTCAACATAATGAATGATAAAAAATGACAATCAAATAATGGTGATAAAAGTAAGAAAATTGAATAACAATAAAAATAAAAGTGTCCAAAAAATAAACCATCAAAAAAATCCAAAAAGAAATGGTGAAGGAGAAAGCTTCTTCCCAAGAAAACTGTGCCGGGTTGCAAACGTGACACCCAAGTGAGTGGTGATCCTGCTTACCGGATAACCTTGACTGTATAACACAGTCTCACCCAGCTCAGGAAATGAGGTTTCCCCACAACCTGATAGTCTACTAGTCAATGGCTCGCCGTCCGATGAATGCTCAAAATGAAAAAGAAGAAATCCTCCATGGTGTAGTAATTAAAACCAAAATGTATTAAAACGTAAGGGTTGCACTTACAGGATCCATATGGTTAATCAGCGGAGAGCAGCAATGTAATGTGCAGCAATGTAGCGGTAAAAAAATCTGGCGTATTTTCAAAATCCTTCCCGAGTTCCTGTGTTCCGTGGGTCTCCCTTGTGTGTAATCAAAGCGTAATGACGTCACCGGCCCTCTACGCGTTTCGTCACCACCGAACATCAATTGGGCCTCGGCCAATCCCCAGTTGATGTCCGGTGGTGATGAAACGTGTAGGGGGGCGGTGACGTCATTACGCTTTGATTACACACAAGGGAGACCCACGGAACACAAGAACTCGGGAAGGATTTTGAAAATACGCCGGATTTTTTTACCGCTACATTGCTGCACATTACATTGCTGCTCTCCGCTGATTAACCATATGGATCCTGTAAGTGCAACCCTTATGTTTTAATAAATTTTGGTTTTAATTACTACACCATGGAGGCTTTCTTCTTTTTTATTTTGAGCATTCATCGGACGGCGAGCCATTGACTAGGAGACTATCAGGTAGTGGGGAAACCTTATTTCCTGAGCTGGGTGAGACTGTGTTATACAGTCAAGGTTATCTGGTAAGCAGGAACACCACTCACTTGGGTGTCACGTTTGCAACCCGGCACAGTTTTCTTGGGAAGAAGCTTTCTCCTTCACCATTTCTTTTTGGATTTTTTTGATGGTTTATTTTTTGGACACTTTTATTTTTATTTTTATTCAATTTTCTTACTTTTATCACCATTATTTGATTGTCATTTTTTATCATTCATTATGTTGACAATTTCTTAATATTTGTGTCATCCCACATTTCTTATTTTTAGATATAGACTTATTCAAAAAGAAATCATATTTTTTTTGGATTCGTTTATCTTCTTCACAGGGTTTATTTGTGGATTCTTTTGTTAGGTTCACGTGCATCAAGTTGCATTTATTGTGGTTATTCACGGTTTATACTGTTTACCCATACCTGGGTTAGATCACACCACCTACCCACACTAGGGCCAGATCATTTCATTAAGTCCCTATTTCATCTTCTAAGCGCTGCATTCCTTTATATATTTTTTACTGTTTTATAGTTTTTTGTATTAGACTATTTATGCTAGCTGCTTTTTGTCTATTTCAATATTATTTTTTTCATCCATTATTACTAGCGCAACGTTAGCCCTAGGGCTTCTTTTTTTCCTGGATTCACACTAGTCCGGTGCAAATTGCAGCTCTGGTTTCCCTGCGAAGATAAAAAATATTCATTCAGCAGTTCCTCTCTATTGTAGCTGCGGGTCAGCTGACCGGGGAGAGGGGGAGGTGTAGGAGGAGGTGTAGAGAATTCCTGTTCAGAACGGAGCTCATCTGCGAATCAGATGTGTTCCCATTGAAGATTATGTGCCTGCAATTCGCACTGCACTGCATAGAAAATGCGGAGTGTGGATGCAACGCACATACAGTATGTGAAACATACCCATTGAAAATAACATGTTTTCAAATGTTTTGCAAATTGGATGTGGTGTAAGCCACATCCAATTCGCAATAGTCTGAACCCAGCCTCAAGGTGGATTGGGGAATCACTCATGCTAAGCTATTGTGTTCTGTTGGCAGGGAAACTTCCCCACCATCTTAATACACTGATCAGCGCTGCTGGCTAGAGCCAGTGGTGCTGATCATGTGGAAATTTTTCTAACAGGTTGGTTGTGTAGAAGTCCGTTGTTAGATCAACTTCTGTACAACCAGCCTGCCCCATACATGGATTGAAATTCAGCTGGCCCCTGGTGAACCGACCAAATTTCAATCCATGTATGGCCAGCTTAAGGTTAGTATTACATCGTAAAGTGCTTGTAAACCCTTACATATACCCACTGAAGTGACTGGCCTCAGGTGTTACACAGAGATGAAACAAATCCACCTACATAAATTGTACCTGATTATCTGCAGCCTTCACTCCTCAACAGCCTTCTAAAATACACAGATCAATGGCTGCTCTAGCAGGCAGGGGGCAGGGATCTAATGGCACACACCACACTGGATAGAGAGGAGCGCCTAGTGTAATCTGATACCTGAGGGGAGGGAATGGACACACCTCCCCCTACACAGTCCCATAAGAAAACATGGTGGAGCCAGCTGTCATCAGGCAGCTGGATGGATCCAGATAATATGATTGGGATTTTGAGATATCAGCTGACCGCAGGCTTTAGCCTAATTTTGGCTGATTCTGGGTCATAGAAGTACAAAAGTAAGTGCTCACCTATGACCCAAAAGAGAAGTATGATCAAAAAAGCTTTGGTCATACTTCTCCTAACCCATGCAGTGTGGAGGGCATCACTGCAGCGCCATTAATTCCAGGAGTTGGGCTTTAAGATTACTCCCTTCAGAGGTAGTTTTATTGTTTTAATTAGCAAATAACATGTAATAAGAGCTGAGACGGTCAAACTTTTAGGGTCCATTCACACCATATGTATTAGGTTTGCATTGGGTTGCACCGTCCTAACCCAATATGACCTGCAAAGACAAGGCAATTTTCCTCATGTCCTTTGAGTTCGGGTCACACCAATGCATTGCTTTTGTGTGCTTAAAAAAAATAGGACATACTGACTATTTATGCAGCTCGTTGTAACAAAGTACACTGCATTGCAATGCACTATGGTGCATAAAAAAGAATAAAATGTAATTTTTTGACATTTCAATAAATTAACAAGTTAAAGGGTGAACAGTGAGATGTATTGCAACAATGCATGCATCACCAATACAAAATGCACATTAGCGAGTGCGCATTTTAGGGTGCATAACATATGCTGCTGGTGCGATTGGGCCCTTAAAAAGTCAAAAGCATCAGAAAATAATACGACCCATCCCAACAAGTGACTCATACAGCCCATAAACCTAGGCGATTGTGAAAACTACTGTAAATATTATTGCCTGTATTGCAGATTAACTTGCTACCATAAAACAGATGGCACAGCACATTCAAACGATCTAATATTTTAAGTGCAGTGAAATAATCCAGGTTACAAAAATAGGACTAATTCAGCACACTACAGCCATGCCTATTTAATAAGACAAAGCCATGTGCGAAGTGTAGTGATGCATAGCAACAACACAGAATTAGTATTTCTCAGGTATCACTATAGTAAACAGCACACTGCACTTTTCACTGCCCTTTAAAAAAAAGTCTAACAATAAGCAAGGTAAAGTAAAAGTCTAGCTAAATATTTTTTGGTTTGGCCACTAGAAAATGTCTTCAAGTGTAAGAAACAATCGGAGGTGCAATTTTTGAGTCAAGGGTAACTCCATTTTCGTAGGGAAAAAAAATAGCAAATAATTTTTAAATTGCTACACAGGTCATATTTTAATTGAATGTTATTAATATCTTCCCGTGAGCCATACGCATATATGCGCCTTCTCAGTGGATGGGCTTTACCGGCAAGAGGCTGCATATATGCGGCCCTATGTAAGCATCTTTCTGTGCTGAGAGCGCATGCCCTGCGGATATTGGAAAGCTCCTGATGAGTACTTGCGAGCGTAAGCTTTCCGAACATGTGACCGCTGTCACAACATTCATGTGATCAAAATGCCCACCTTTGCCTCCCAGCATTTAGAACCTCTTAAATATGGCCGCCTGGAGGTGTTCTGTACATAGATGGTAATTAACAGAACTAAACTGCATTTACCTAGCGACAGTATATGAAGAGAGTCCTAACTTGCTATAACAGTCCCGGTTTCGTCACACGGGCCAGTGATTGATGAAAAATCTAAAAAACGTAAGCTGTCAATGTTGAGGTCCTTGAATAAAATACAACAGTTCCCAGCAGAGAACAAATTAACTTGTATGATGTTATTCTGTATACCATACCCTTAGCACCTTTTTCTGGGTCTCTGGACATGTGCTCTGATTCAGTGAAAGTCAAGTTCAAATCAGACAGGAACAGAAGTTGCTGTGATCCCCCTGTAGCAAGATCCCGGACCTCTAGAGGCCTAATGGTGACCTCCAGAGTCAGGGAGAGCTGACATCCTTCTTAGTAGAGTGAGTTACAAGGCATGGTGGGTGTAATACAAGCTAAAGTGATGGGCGCCAGACAGTTTTTGAATGAAAAGAGATTTCTTGTCTCTTGAACAAGAACTGTTGGAGAGAAGGTTAGGGCCAGGACACCCTTAAAGCGGAGGTCCACCTTAAAAAAAAATATTAAAAGCCAGCAGCTACAAATACTGCAGCTGCTGACTTTTAATAAATGGACACTTACCTGTCCAGGGTGCCCACGATATCGGCAGCAGAAGACAAGCGATCGCTCGTCTCTCGGCTGCCCCCGCCGCCATCCTCGGTGAGGGAATCAGGAAGTGAAGCGTTGCGGCTTCACTGCCCGGTTCCCTACTGCGCATGCGCGAGTCGCGCCGCGCGTCTTCACTGGTCCCCGCTGTGTTTCCCAGAACACAGCGGGGGGGGGGGGGGGGAGTGACGTAGATACCCACAGATTCTGCAGATATCTATGCCCTACACGGTTAAGGAGATATATTCCAAAAAACCGGCACCAATGTCTACAGCATATTTTAGACCAGAAGGGAGCAAATAAGAGAAGTTTTTTTGTTAGGGTCTACATACACTTGAAAGCCGTAGACAACGGTGCAGGCGCACTGAGCGTGCCGTTAGTGAAGGCGATCATGCCGTCACTGCCGGCTTCCGCGCGCATGCACAGGAGTGACGTCATCGCTGCTCCGGCCAGTCACAGCACCGGAGCAGCGATACCCGGAAGTCACTCTGGGTATCATGGCGGCGACGGAGGAGGTGAACGAGGGTCGCTGCGGGGGCTTTGATCTCAGGTAAATAATTCATAATGAGTTAGTATGCTAAGCATACTAGCTCATTATACCTTTCTCTTGCAGGGTTTTTTTTTTTTTTTCTTTAGTAAGGGTTTACTTCCTCTTTAAATGACATATTTTAGACCAGAAGGGAGCAAATAAGAGAAGTTTTTTTGTTAGGGTTTACATACACTTGAAAGCTAAAAATGCACGTAATACCGTATTTATTGGCGTATAACACGCACAGGCATACTGTATAACACGCACCCTAACTCTAAGAGGGAAGTTTCAGGAAAAAAACTTTCCATAGCCCCCTGCGTATAACACTCAGGCACAGTTTACCCTCTATTTTTAGGGTAAAAAAGTGAGTGTTATACGCCAATAAATACAGTAAATAAACTAATACTCATATAAAGCAGGGCACATCAAAGTACACAGATATTTATGTGGTTTATTGAAAAAAAATTGTACAGAAACAAATGTACCGTATATACTTGAGTATAAGCCTACCCGAATATAAGCCGAGGCACCTAATTTTACCACCAAAAAATGGGAAAACATATTGACTCGAGTATAAGCCTGGGGTTTCCATCTGCATGCCTCACTGTGCCTCACTGTGTTCATGTGCCTGCCTCACTGTGTCCATGTCTCACTGTGCCCATGCCTCACTGTGCCCATGCCTCACTGTGCCCATGACTAGACTGACGTTTAACATGGGAGTCTATGGAAGGGGGGCCCGGCTTTTAAAAATCGGTGCTCCCCGGCCGTAGGTCTCCCAGACAAAAAACTTTGCACACTTATAGAGGAGAAATGGGGCTACATGTGTGCCAAGTCCAAAGTCACCGGAGAAATGACCGTTTAACATGGGAGTCTATGGAAGGGGTGCCCGGGTTTGAAAAATCAGTGCTTCTCGGCCGTAGGTACCCCGGACATCAAACTTTGCACACTTGTAGAGGAAGAGTAGGGCTACACGTGTGCCAGGTTTGGGGGTCCAGGGGACCTACGACCGGCCAGTACCGGGTCACCAAATTCCAGGAGATCAGGCGCAAAAAGGTGACTCGAGTATAAGCCGAGGGGGGCATTTTCAGCACACAAAAAATGTGCTGAAAAACTCGGCTTATACTCAAGTATATAAGGTACCTATTCTGAAATCTAGAAATAGTGCCTTTCGAGAATGAGATTTCATTATTCTCTTCTTCCTATCTCTCAGAATATTTGCGTTTATAATATATGGCTTGCACTGTGAATACTGTGAGTACTGAGGGCACTGTGAATACCAAAGAGTACTGAGGGTAGTGAGAGCACTGTAAATATGGTGTAATACTGAAGGCACTGTGAGTACTTTGGAGTACTGAGGGAACTGTGAGTACAGAAGGCACTGAGTACTAAAAGCATTGAGGGGGCACTGTGAGTATTGAGGAGTACTGACAACACTGTGAGAACTGAGAGCACTGTGAGTACTTTGGAGTACTAAGGGCACTGTGAGTACATAGGGCGCTGAGTACTGAAAGCATTGAGGGGACACTGTGAGTATTGAGGGGTACTGACATCAGTGTGAGTACAGAGAGCACTGTAAGTACTTTGGAGTACTAAGGGCACTGTGAGTGCAGAGTGCGCTGAGTACTGAGAGCATTGAGGGGGCACTGTGAGTATTGAGGAGTACTGACAACACTGTGAGTACTGAGAGCACTGTGAGTACCAAGAATTGTGATGGGGTGCTTTGAGCGCTGAAAGGGGGCTGGGGAGTAATGAGGGGGTCACTTTGAGTACCAAGAGGCACTGTGAGTAAACTGAGAGACCTTGTATCGAGGGGTTCCTGTTACTTCTCAAACAGTTTATGGTTAACAAATACTGTAGAGATTAGATTAAAGTAAATAAATAAAAAATTTAAAAAACTTTTTATTATCGCCTGTATCTTTACCTCCTCACTAGAGGAAAAGTGTATGGTTTATCCTCTTCAAGGGGGAAAAACAACACAGGGCGGACTACAGATTGAATGGTCACCATGATATCCAATTGGAGGCTATCATGGCGAGAGCTTTCTTTTGGTGCCATATAATCACCACTGGGTTTTTTTGTTTTTTGCTGAACAAACAAACAATATTTTGGAAACGGGTAATTTTTCTCCTTTACTGATGTGCGCTGATGAGGCTGAACTCATGGGCACTGATGAGGCAGCACTGATGAGGTGGCACTGATGGGCATTGATGGGCACTGACAGGTTGCACTGATTGGCACTGATGAGGCGGCACTAGTGGGCACTGATGAGGAGGCACTGGTGGGCACTGATGGATGGCACTGATGGCACTGATAGGTGGCACTGATGGACACTGATGGGTGACACTGACGGGCACTGATGGGCACTAGTAGGCAGCACTGATGGGCACTGGTAGGTGGCACTGATTGGTGACACTGGGCACTGATTGGCAGCACTGTTGGGAACTTCTTGGCAGCACTGGTGGGCACACATTGGCAGCACGGGTGGACACACATTGGCAGCACTGTTGGACACACATTGGCAGCACTGATGGGCACGGTTTGGACTGCACTGATAACTGCACTGATAATCAGGACACTGATAATTAGTGCCCTGATTATCAGTGTAGATGTCCCTTTTAGAGAAGCCAGATATCGGCTCTCTTCTCCTCTCCTCATACTCTCAGCATGAGGAAAGGAGTGTCGATAACCGGCTTATATTTACATTTGTGATCAGCTGTGATTGGACACAGCTGATCACGTGGTAAAGAGACGCTGATTGGCTCTTTACCTCAGTCTGTGATCACAGTGTCCTCAGGACACTGTGATCACAGAGCGCGCAGCCTGTACCCTGCAACAGGCACAATCACGGGAGGCTGTCATATGAAGAACTAGTCATCAGTGCTGTAGCCATCATTTGGCTATAGCGCGATCGGCAAGTTGTTAAAGTCCGCTTCCTGGATGCCGCTTATATATGTTACCATGCTGTGAAGAGGTTAAAGCTAAACAGTAATGAGCTGGCCAATTCCTAGGCAGGGGCTGTCTCAGGTGAGTTTTGCTCAGTCTTAAAGGGACAGTCCAAATCCTGGTACTGACAGGAGGACTGCTGCTATAACTTTAGTATTGGTGACTACTATAGTAATGAATGAATGAATGAATGAATGAGTGACTTGTATAGTGCTCACATGCTTTTGTATAGCGCTCACATGCTTTTTGCAGCCAGTGTCTGCTTGGTTGGTGCGGTCATTTTACCCCGTAGGATCTCGACATGCTTGGGACACACAGTCATACACACATATATACATACACACATATATACTGGGCCAATTTGGACAAGATCCAATTAACCTACCAGCATGTCTTTGGAGTAATTTGCAACTACCACAGGGATCACTCGGTTTAAATTTTACAATTCATACCCACGCCTAGCATTAATAATTGTATTGATTATACTGTATATTTTTTAATCTTTTAGGTTTACAAATTAATGCCTCGCTCCACTGGTATAATCTACAAAAAAGTGCCAAGGCTACAATTTTGGGGTGTGCAGATTGGACTATAATCGGTGGAGACAATATTGTGTAATGATTACCACCTATTCGAGATCATAGTTTGTAGGGCAGGGATATGCAATTAGCGGACCTCCAGCTGTTGCAGAACTACAAGTCCCATGAGGCATAGCAAGACTCTGACAGCCACAAGCATGACACCCAGAGACAGAGGCATGATGGGACTTGTAGTTTTGCAACAGCTGGAGGTCCGCTAATTGCATATCCCCGTTGTAGGGTATCGTGCTGTTTTATTTGAGGCAGATGCTTTTGGATAATGAGTAATCCTCTATGTATACCACTTGCCTCCAAACCTGCTTTGATAGTGACTAGGAAGAATATTTGGGTTTAGGACAACAGTGTGTTGAAGGCAAGCGCAAACTCTTTGAATTTGTGGACTTGTCAAACTAATGGTGACCTCTGAACTTAGGCCTTTAGCTGGATTCAAATTGTCAATAATGTGGACTTTTTTATGTGCCAGCACCTAACTATAAAAGTGTCAGTGTATTGGAAGCTGTTGCAAGGAAAAGACATGGAACATTGTCAAAATTCATAGGTTCAGTTAGGAAATTCTGATTGCTAACTGTTTGGGCAATAAATTATTTTTATTATTATTATTGTGGGCTTTTAATTTTATTTTGTGATAAATGTATTTTTTGTAGCAAGGCTACACTAAAGTCAGGTTTTGTTTCAGGGTATTATTTTGTGTTTTCATTAATTTTGGGTTATACTGGGTTATATATTGTATGTTGATAGCCTTTGATGGATTTTTTTTTTGCAGCAAGTCTTTGCTTTAGGGAGTGATATTTTTTTAAGTTTGGGATGCTCAAAACCCAGCATTCATTTGTTGATGACCATTTGTTTCTAAAGTTGTCTTTTTTTTGCCTTTTTTTTGCCACAAGGCTTTACTTTAAAAATTAACTTTTGTTTCAGGGGTGGTATTTTGGACCATTTTGCATGTTTAGGTGCTCAGAGCCCAGCATTCATTTGTTCACGACAATCTGTTCTTACAGCTCAGTTTTTGTTTGCAGCATAGTTTAGACCCAAGATTAGACCCAATTAGATTTGCAGATAGATAGACCCAAGACGGCTATGAATGCGACCCAACACAAAATCATAAACTTACTTAACCACTTAAGCCCCGGACCATTTGGTAGCTAAAGGACCAGAGGTGAATTCAGAATTTTGCACTGCGCTGCTTTAACTGTAAATCGTGCGGACATGCAATGTTGTACCCAAACGAAATTTGCATCCTTTTCTTCCCACAAATAGAGCTTTCTTTTAATGGTATTTGATTGCCTCTGTGATTTTTATTTTTTGCGATATAAACGGAAAAAGACCGAAAATTTTGAAAAAAAATGATATTTTCTACTTTTTGTTATAAGAAAAATCGAATAAACTCAATTGTAGTCATACATTTAGGCCAAAATGTATTCAGCCACATGTTTTTAGTAAAAAAAATGTCAATAAGCGTATATTTATTGGTTTGCGCAAAAGTTATAGAGTTTACAAACTAGGGTACATTTTCTGAAATTTACACAGCTTTAAATTTATGACTGCCTATCTCATTTCTTGAGGTGCTAAAATGACAGGGCAGTACAAAACCCCCCCAAATGACCCCATTTTGGAAAGTAGACACCCCAAGGAAATTGCTGAGAGGCATGTTGAGCCCATTGATTTTTTTTTTTGTCCCAAGTGATTGAATAATGACTAAAAAAAAAAAAAAAAAAAAATTACAAAAAGTTGTCACTAAATGATATATTGCTCACACATGCCATGGTTATATGTGGAATTTCACCCCAAAATACATTTTGCTGCTTCTCCTGAGTACGGGGATACCACATGTGTGGGACTTTTTGGGAGCCTAGCCGCGTACGGGACCCCGGAAACCAAGCACCGCCTTCAGGATTTCTAAGGGCGCAAATTTTTGATTTCACTCCTCACTACCTATCACAGTTTCGAAGGCCATAAAATGCCAAAATAGCACAAAACCCCCCCAAATGACCCCATTTTAGAAAGTAGACACCCCAAGGAAATTGCTGAGAGGCCTGTTGAGCCCATTGAATATATTTTTTTTTGTCCCAAGTGATTGAATAATGACAAAAAAAAATAAAAATTACAAAAAGTTGTCACTAAATGATATATTGCTCACACATGCCATGGTTATATGTAGAATTACACCCCAAAATACATTTTTCTGCTTCTCCTGAGTATGGGGATACCACATGTGTGGGACTTTTTAGGAGCCTAGCCGCGTACGGGACCCCGAAAACCAAGCACCGCCTTCAGGATTTCTAGGCACAAATTTTTGATTTCACTCCTCACTACCTATCACAGTTTCGAAGGCCATGGAATGCCAAAATCGCACAAAACCCCCCCAAATGACCCCATTTTGGAATATAGACACCCCAAGCTATTTGTTGAGAGGAATGGCGAGTATTTTACAGCTCTCATTTGTTTTTGAAAATGAAGAAAGAAAATATATATATATATTTTTTTTTTTTTTCAATTTTCAAAACTTTGTGACAAAAAGCGAGATCTGCAAAATACTCACAATACCTCTCAGCAAATAGCTTGGGGTGTCTACTTTCCAAAATGGGGTCATTTGGGGGGGTTTTGTGCGATCTGGGCATTCCATGGCCTCCGAAACTGTGATAGGCAGTGAGAAGTGAAATCAAAAATTTACACCCTTAGAAAGCCTGAAGGCGGTGCTTGGTTTTTGGGGTCCCGTACGCGGCTAGGCTCCAAAAAAGTCTCACACATGTGGTATCCCCGTACTCAGGAGAAGCAACAGAATGTATTTTGGGGTGTAATTCCACATATGCCCATGGCATGTTTGAGCAATATATCATTTAGTGACAACTTTGTGCAAAAAAAAAAAAAAAAATTGTCGTTTTTCCGCAACTTGTGTCAACATATAAAATATTCCATGGTCTCGACATGCCTCTCAGTATATAGCTTGGGGTGTCTACTTTCCAAAATGGGGTCATTTGGGGGGGTTTTGAACTGTTCTGGCATTTTATACACAACATTAGGAAGCTTACATCCACTCTTCTAACCACTTGAAGACAAAGCCCTTTTTGACACTTTTTGTTTACATGAAAAAAAAAATTTTTTTGCAAGAAAATTATGTTGAACCCCCAAACATTATATATATTTTTAAAGCAAAGGCCCTACAGATTAAAATGGTGGGTGTTGCATTTTTTTTTCTACATAGTATTTGCGCAGCGATTTTTCAAACGCATTTTTTGGGTTAAAAAATACACTTTTTTTAATTTTAATGCACTAAAACACACTATATTGCCCAAATGTTTGATGAAATAAAAAAGATGATCTTAGGCCGAGTACATAGATACCAAACACGACATGCTTTAAAATTTCGCACAAACGCGCATTGGCGACAAACTACATACATTTTTAAAAGCCTTTACAGGTTACCCCAGTAGATTTACAGAGGAGGTCTACTGCTAAAATGATTTCCCTCGATCTGACCTTCGCGGTGATACCTCACATGCATGGTGCAATTGCTGTTTACATATGACGCCAGACCGACGCTTGCGTTTGCCATTGGGCAAGAGCAGGGCAGGACAGGGGTGCTTTTTTTTTTTTTTTCTTTTTTTTTTATTATTAATTTTGCTTTTTTATTTTATTTTTAAATTGTTCCTTCCAAGTATTTTTTTTTTTAATCATTTTTATTGTTATCTCAGGGAATGTAAATATCCCCTATGATAGCAATAGGTAGTGACAGGTACTCTTTTTAAAAAAAAATGGGGTCTTCTAGACCCTAGATTTTTCCTCTGCCCTCAAAGCATCTGACCACACCAAGATCGGTGTGATAAAATGCTTTCCCAATTTCCCAATGGCGCTTTTTATATCCGGGGGGGGGCATTCCCTCCCACTGCTTGTAAAAGCAGTCCAGAGGCTAATTAGCCGCTAGGATTGCTTTTACATGAAAGCCGGCCGCAGGCTGAAAAGAATGATACCAAGATGATACCTAAACCCGCAGGCATCATTCTGGTATAAACAAGTCCAGCAACATACCAGTACGTTGCTGGTCCTTGTTGGACATGTATTGTAATCTTTTTTTTTCATGCAGCCAGTTGGCTGAACGAAAAAAGAGATTGATCGGTGGGTATGCCCACCATTAGAATACCGCCCTTCATCCACCCACTTCCAATGATGGGCATACACGCACCATTTATATATGCCGAAGCATGGGGGCATCCTCCCGGAAAAAAGTTATGCCGCACACACATGGTCGGACTTTTCCACGGGCAAGCCTCCGTCGGAATTTCGACCGTATGTACGCGGCATTAGGAGCAAAATCGCTCCTCCGCCCCTGCTGCCCCAATGCTTCGGCATATTAGCTTTTTTTTTTAACTGTGGTGGTGAAATCACCTCCTACAGCACTGGAGTTGCAGGGATCAGGCCTGTCTCTGCGAACGCTGCAGTTATGTGTGTTTTTGTTTTGTAAGTGACAGTGATCGATCGATACTGCACTTGGGTGGCCTGGGCTGGACGGAGGGGCAAAACGCAGGTGCCAGCAGGTATCTGGGCTGATCCCGCTAACACTGCGTTTTTAGGAACCCTAAACTGCTGGGGACGCTAGTATAGATCTGATCAGATCAGATATTGATCTGTTCAGATACTATACCACTAAGGGGGGTGTATGCTTCACGCGTGGGTGTTAGCGTTACTGGCACTAACCTGACGCTGCCTGGGGTGTGACTCAGACCCTCTCTGACGCTAAAACCTAATTGATATCACCCGCCGGGCGATCAGGGGGTTAAACCTTTATTGGGTTATATACACGGCGGGTGCCCTGACACTATAAAAAGCAAACTAACTAACCAGCATCACCCGTAACACTTATATGGTGATCACTGGTGAAAGGGTTAACTAGGGGCAATCAGGGGGTTAAAACCCTTATTAGATAATATATGGGGGTACCTGACGCTATAAAAACCTGCGGCGAACCTAAAAAAAATTACCAGCTACCGATCTGCATCACCGACACTAAGACAGCGTTTAGAAAAATGATCGCTTAGCGACAGTGATGATGGGGGTGAAAGGGTTACCTGGGGGGCGATCAAGGGGGTTAAACCTTTATTAGATAATATATTGGGGTACCTGACGCTATAAAAACATGCGGCAAACCTAAAAAAAAATACTGGCTACCGATCTGTATCACCGACACTAAGACAGCGTTTAGAAAAACGATCGCTTAGCGACAGTGGTGATAGGGGGTGAAAGGGTTACCTGGGGGGCGATCAAGGGGGTTAAACCTTTATTAGATAATATATTGGGGTACCTGACGCTATAAAAACCTGCGGCGAACCTAAAAAAAATTACCAGCTACCGATCTGCATCACCGACACTAAGACAGCGTTTAGAAAAACGATCGCTTAGCGACAGTGGTGATGGGGGTGAAAGGGTTACCTGGGGGGCGATCAAGGGGGTTAAACCTTTATTAGATAATATATTGGGGTACCTGACGCTATAAAAACATGCGGCGAACCTAAAAAAAATTACTGGCTACCGATCTGCATCACCGACACTAAGACAGCGTTTAGAAAAACAATTGCTTAGCGACAGTGGTGATAGGGGGTGAAAGGGTTACCTGGGGGGCGATCAAGGGGGTTAAACCTTTATTAGATATTATATTGGGGTACCTGACGCTATAAAAACCTGCGGCGAACCTAAAAAAAATTACCGGCTACCGATCTTCATCACAGACACTAAGACAGCGTTTAGAAAAACGATCACTTAGTGACAGTGGTGATAGGGGGTGAAAGGGTTACCTGGGGGGCGATCAAGGGGGTTAAACCTTTATTAGATAATATATTGGGGTACCTGACGCTATAAAAACATGCGGCGAACCTAAAAAAAATTACTGGCTGCCGATCGGCATCACTGACGCTAAGACAGCGATCAGAAAAATGATCGCTTAGCGACAGTGGTGATAGGGGGTGAAAGAGTTATCTGGGGGGTGATCAGGGGGTTAAACCTTTATTAGGGGGGGTTAGGGGGCTACACTGGACCTAAGACTAAACTTTGGTGACACTTTTACAGTCACAAATGTCACTGATTGCAGTGATCACTAAATAAATGGTCACTGCAATCAGTGACACTGTGACTGGGGGCTGGGGGGTGATCTGGGGGGTAATCTGGTGTGTCTGGGGGTGCCTGGGGGGGCGATTTATGTCCCTATGTGTCCTGGTGTCAGTGTAGTGTTGTGTGCACTGACCTGATGTGTTCTCTTGTACGGCGCTCGGTATATGTGAGCGCCGCACCAGAGATGACATCACTTCCTCCTGCTCCCTCTGTCTGACACAGACAGAGGGGGCATTTCCATTCGCCGGGAGCGATCGCGAGGGGGTGGCCAGAAACGAATGGCTGCCCCCTCATCCCGGAACGCTCCCGGACACTTAGCCACCGCTCACTGTATAGGAGGGGGGTCCGATTGGACCCCCCAACTATACAAAGGCAATCATGTACACTCTACGTGATTGTGCCTGTCGGTGCCATTCTGCCGACGTATATATACAGTGAGCGGTCGTTAAGTGGTTAAAGTGAATGTAAACCCAATTCAGAAAATTTGAGCTGGGCACATATATCTGCAGTATTTTGTTATCTCTCTTCAAAGAGCTAAGTCCCATAGCTCTCTCCTGAACCGTTCCTCTGTTATCAGCCTGATAACTCCTGACAATTTTTCTGACATATCAGATAAAAGCAGCCTGAAATTTCTGTCAGGGGAGGTTGCTAAAATAGATTAACAGGGAGCTGGCCCTGTTACAAAACACCTCTCAGAGTCTCTGCCTATGTGGAGAGGGGGTGTGTGCCTTTCTTCCAATCAGCAATTTTAGCTATCTTGGCTGTATGCCCAGACATCACACTCTGTGTTAATCAGGAAGAGAAAATTTCCTAACACGATCTGAACTTTCTAAACAGTATATAAATGTGAAGACAGCAGATATACATGGAAAAACTTATGTAGGGAGATTAAGTTCATCTCTGTGTATCATCTGAGGCTGTTCACTTCACTGGGTGTGTGGAGGGTTTACATCCACTTTAAAAACATTGATATTTTTTGTAAAAATGTTTGTAAAAATGCATTTACACTTGGCGAATACATGCAGCCAAAGAAAAATTTAACAGTGTCTCTTTCCTGGACTTTTATAGGATTTATCTTCCCAAAGAAAAATATTCCATCCTTCTTAATCACTCCTTATTTGTGTCATCAGTTTTCAGCAGCACCTATATTTGTGAGTAACTATTTTCAAGGAAGAAGCACACGAAGGCCAAAATTAGAGCTAAAATATCTGATGAGCACCTTGAGAATTCATTGAGAATTGCTACTACATCCTTCCAACCAGATATTAATGTGTTAGTTTATCAAAAACATTCTCAAATATTGCACTAGTTTTATGTTGCTCTCTATTACTGTTATTTTTAAAAAGTATTACAAAAAAAAAAGAAGTTTTATTACTGAGGTACACTATCTATATTAGTGATCGTTAACTTCTAATCTGCCCAACTTTTTGAGTTGGGTGAACGGTTCGGGCTGAGCAAAAGTTCGGCCCGAACATTGCTTGTTCTCCCGTTCTGCGAACACCCAAATTTGTGGGGTGCTCGGCAGGATGTTCGCCCACCAAGCTCCCAACAATGCACTGCGCACTCACAATGCATTCTAGGGCCCTAATTGGATGAAGTTAGGGCACAGAGCACTGTCAGAGCCATGGTTGGACAAAGTGATGATCACTTTGTCCAATCACGGCTCAGTGCTCAAATACTCACACTATAAAAGGTCCTTTCCCACAGGAAGCTTTTTCAGTGTGTTGAAGTGGAGATAGATAGAACAGGGCTCAGTTTGCTACTAGCGAGTTAGTGTGTTCACTTATTGTGACTGTTAGTGTAGAGTGTTAGTGTAGTGTGAGTATAGTGTGTGAGTATAGTGTAGTGTGTCAGTATAGTGTGAATATAGTACAGTGTGTTAGTATAGTGTAGTGTCAGTGTAGTGTGTTAGTGCAGTGTAGTGTTTGTTTGTGCAGTTTTTCTGACTGCGACGCTGGTGTCCCCCCCCCCCCCTTTTTTTTTATTTTTATAGTTTTTACATTTCTGTCAGCAGCAGTCCTCAATTTAAAGTGCACCAGACAACCACTTTTAATTCAATAACGTGCATCCAATCTCACATTTCCCAATTTCTATAAAATTTGGGTAATAAGCCCCCATTATGTCTGGAAGGCCAACACGGAGAGGCAGATGTTCCCATGCCACTATGAGGGGGCCAGCAGCATCTGTGTCCCCAGGCAAAGGTGGACATGGTCCGTTCTCAGGCAGGGTATGTTTGTCTCTGTTTAGTCATGTTTCCTGAGCTATCCAGCCACAGCATGCAGAGGAGGTGGTGGACTGGCTTACTAAACCATCCTCATCCTCTTCATCCTCTATGAGCCAAGCTGACACTAGTGCGCAGTCCACCACAGCTGCCAGATCTGCTTTTTCTGCCTCCTTGTCCACAGCGATTCCTGCCATAGCCCCAGCATCATGCATGGAGGAGTCAGCTGAATTATTTGAACACAACGCCAGTCACTTGCTTCTTGAGGATGCACAGACAGTACTTGATTCTGATGATGGTTCTGAGGTTGAGGAAGGGAGTAATATGAGCCTACAGAGAGGGGATAACACTGATAAACAACAAATTGGCAGTCATGTTCCCCCATGATCTTTGGCATAAGTGTACTATAATTTGGCCTCTTCACATATGGCTTGCTCACTGTGGTGCAAAAATTTGTTATTTCCATTCAAAGTCTGCCAAAGAGACCCCAGAATTTATCAAAAAAATCTCTAATCTGAGTGCACTAAATTGTGGCCCCATCATACAGACTGGCTTCCAAGCCATTGTTTACAAAATAAAGAAAGCTTAAAGGGAAAATCATTTTTTTTTATATGTCAGTTTTGCTGCAGCAGGTTCTATACACAGTACAGAGGCGCCACTTTACAGGCAGACTAAGGGGACCCCCAGGCACTATATTTAAAGGAATTTTTCATTGTTATTGTTTTCACATTCAGCATCATTAAAATCGCTGCTCCTTTAAAAACAATCCTTTTTGGAAAATAGTTTTTGCATTGATACATGTCCCCCAGGGCAGTACCCGAGCCCCCATACCCTTTTCATGGCCAATAACTTGCATATAAACCTTCAAAATCGGCACTTTTGATTTTTTAAGTTTGCGTCCCATAGACTTTATTAGGGTTTGCGATTTGGGTCCAAACTTTTGCAGTGTTCGAGAGTTCTAGCACAAACCAGGGGGTGTTCGGCCCATCTGTACTGCTCATCAGCTATCCTTAATGTTAGTGTATTTTATGTGTGCCCCAAGAAAATTCCTCTTCTTTCAGTGTGACCCAGGGAGGTCAAAAAGTTGGACACCCCTGCTCTACAGTATCTTAATTCTTGTATAAAAGCCAAAAGCCTGTAAATCTTGATTCTAAAACCCCTAAGGTCCCTTTCAGATGGGCAGACTCTGCCAGTGGATCCACCTGCTCAGCAGGGAATCTGTCTGCTGATCCTCGCTGAGCAGGCGAATGACAGGTCTGTGTCTGCTTCGTTTATGCAGAGCGGACACGGACACAGCCCGCTTTCCTCTAGGGCTGGTTGGATGGAAACCGACAGGCAAACTGTCATCCGATCCGCTAGACAGATGGGGAACCGATCCCCCATCCATTGTTTTTTAGCAGATAGGATCAGATCGTATGTTAGTGGGTGTCAACGAACACATGTATATTTCGATCACCTCTCTCATGAGAAATGTCCTTCTGTTAACCGATTTTGCACTGCATTATCCTAATTCCTTCTGGCCAATTTTACATTGCTGGAACTTAATTGAAACTACCCGGACCCTTCTAGTGATGTATATAAATAGTGTAAAGAAATTACATTTATTCCCAGAGTCAGATCATTTAAAAAACTGACGGTACACATTTATTTTTTGAAAGCAGAAAATGGTGTGGGGTTCTTTTTAAAATTCCACCCAGAATTTCAAATGTTTGGTCATTCCCTTTGGGTGTCCTGAAAAGGGAGGGCATGTGACCACCTCTTTCTGTACCAGACCAGGCTGCATGCCATTCAAATCTGGGGGGGATACCTTGCAAAAGTTGGAGGGAAAGCCTTACCCCTTACAAAGAACCCTTTACCGATTTTAGGGACAAGGACCTTTCTCCACTTTGGATGTCCTAGGAAAGGGATGGGAGTAATGGGGGGCGTATAGTGGAATCTGAAATCCCTTTATAGCAGGGGTATTAAAGGAGAAGTCCAGCCTGAGCTCGTTTAGCTGGGCTTCTCCTACGAGTCACAGGAGTACAATTCGTTTTGCACTCTGTGACCCGTTTTTAGCAGAGAGCAGTCTGAAGTCCGCTCTCTGCTGACGTCACACATATCAGTCCAGGCACTGCTTCATCCCAACTCTGGGAGTATGGATCCACCAGGTGCCTGGACTGATAGCTGTTTCAGCCTCTCAGCGAGCCACTGAGAGGCTGAGACGGCCGATCCCCGCCCCTCCACAGCTCAGCGCTCCAATGAGCGTGGAGGAGCAGAGCAGGAGAGCTGCTGACTTACAGGCAGCAGCTCTCTGCTCGGGGAGCTGAGAGAACCGAGCCATCGGTGATGTTCGATGGCTCGGTTCTCAGTGCAGAGGTGGCGGGGGACAGATGCAGCATCGGACTGATGCTGCATTCACTTAGGTAAGTATGATTATGGGAACAAAATATTTCCATACTTCTCTTTTAAACTTAACTTTATCACGGGCTGTATCAGCATTATGGTTGCCCTCAAAGGGCCGGTTGTATCTGTAAGACTATATAAATGTATCCAGGATTTTTTTTCTCAGAGAATAGGGGCAGGAACCCAACCACACCCCCCGAACTGCATAGAATGGTGGGTGTTGCCAAATTGTACTAGCAGTGGGAGGATCCTAAAGGGGGAATAAATACCAGGAGTGCATTATGTGCAGAGTTCAGGGATGCGCTATGTACAGAGTGCAGTTTCAGGGGTCCCCCTTACACAAAGTTCAGGGGTACGCTACATACGGAGTGCAGGGTTTAGGGGTATGTTATGCCATGTGCAGGGTTTAGCTTTTTTACAGGCTGTCCACATCTCACCTCCACTCCTCCTTGGCTTTGACCTCTGCATCACTCTCCCCCATTCCCCACCTCTGTACACATCTCCCTCCACAGCCCTCATATACCACCCCCACCCCAAAGCTTCCTCACATCTCACCTTCCTGGGCTGGCTCTAGTACTTCCCAGCAGTGTAGGCAGCTCTGCCTCTCTCACTTTCAGGGAGATCATTGGTCGGCATCTGTGCACCCAGGCACAGATGGGGATCACAATGCAACTTACCACATGATGCCCCATCCCACGCTGCACCTGCATCTGCATCTCCCTTGTCTACACCATGAGTGAAGGGCATGCAGGGATCTTTGAGAGCTGCTGAGAGTAAAGCTGTCCATTTAAACACAGAAGGTCTCTTAGTTTACAAGTGAAGTTGGTGAGCGAGAAGAGGACGAGAGCCTCATTCTGACTGAAAAAAAAGCCCTGGGTGCGAGGGCAACATGAAATGGCCTGGATGGCCGTATTTTGCCCGTGGGCCTTGTGTTTGACATTTGTGCTTTAGAGAAAGGTAGCCTCCAGATATTCGCCCCTTCACAGGGGATTGAGTACAGGTGTACATTTTTACCCCTTACCCATTCCCACAATGAGTTTAAATAAAATAAATACATACCTTGAAAACATTTATTTTATTAAAATACAAACATCTAAAAGAATGATCATTGCCCCCCTTCCCTCCTCCCTGTAATCAAGCATGAATAATATGATCAAGCAATGTAATCCACTCACAACGACAGACAAACAAATCACACTACCATTGCAAAATAACAGATCCCTTGCTGCTGTAAAGTACAGCAGATCATAGATCAAATTTTGGCATTACAATATTTGGCCAGTGACATCACCTGGGATCCTCGGCTGTCCGTTTACATTAATGCACCTGGGAAATCTGTCATTAGCAATGGGAGCGTAGTGATAAAACAGAGGGTATCAGGTCATCGGGATTGACAAGGATTACATCGCTGGACACCATGATTGACGTGGATTTCATCACTGGACATCATGAATAATGCTGTATTGCATCGGAGGACACTGATGACCTTTTTATGATTGTTTTTTTAAAGGACTTTTTCAAGGTGTGTGTGCATGTATATGCGTTAATTTAATTTTAACTCATGTGAGAATGGGTAAGGGGTACTAATATACTCTTTCCCTCATTTCTTTGGGAGGGGGCGGATATCTAGTGGCCCCCTTATTCCACTATAATTCCTCCGATATTATACCTTCTTGAGCAATAAAGTTGGAGAACAGGCCCTTGTCCTTCAACAACAAGGCAAGGGTGCTTTGCATGGAAGGAAGGTTTTCCCTCCTTCCCCCTCTTCCGAGGTAACCCCCCGTGTTGAAAGGCATGTGGTCTGGTACAGGAAAGGAAGCCAAACACTTACTGCCCTCACTTTCCTTGCCACCCAGGCTGCATGTTTGGATAAAAGTCTGGGTGGACTTTTAAGGAGAACACTTTGCTATTTTTTTCTCTTTCTTTTTTTAATTACAACATTCAAACTGAAGTGAATAAGATTAGGGTGCAGCTGTATGTAAGCCAACTATGCCTATGTCTACACTTTTGCTGAGACTGTCCGTAAAAATTGTACAGTACACCATGTGCAGCTTCAAGGAATCCCTCAAGCATGTTATTTGAATATTTGTGTGTTTTCAATGTTGCCCTCTAAGCTGCTTAAAAAGACACTCTTTTGCACTTGTACATGTCTCTATGGCGGCTCGCCCTGCCCTTTTTTGGCAATAGCTTGCCTATTAGGTTTTTAAATGGGCATTAAAAAATCAACAAGATTCATCTCCAATTGACCTCAGTGGAGCTTGTGATGAAAGTTCGGGTTTTGCAGACTTTAAACAGGACTTAACAAACCCCAGTAAAACCAAACCCGGGCAGATTCGCTCATCCCTGGGGGTGACATTCTTGGTCCTCTCCAATATCCTCTCCAACCCAAGAAAAAGCTTACCTACCTTCTCTGGTAGGCAACAAATAAAATGAAGTGCGTGGACATTCCCCATGCATAAAATTAATTAAAAGCAAGCTGCCGCTTTATGTTTTTGTGGACTGGGTTAAACAGTGGGAGAGGGTAGCAGCTGTTAGACAGTTTAGCATCAGGGAATAGATAGTTGGGGAGAAACCCCATGAAAGCTTTGCTATGAAGCGCTGTGATTTGTAACCATACCACTAATTAGGGGTGAAAGGTGTTTTTTGTCCTTCTAGATTGTTCATTAAGCTCCAATTTTTGTGTCGTGTTAGCTGTTAAGAGGACCTTATCTTACTGGTTTGTGGCTGATACATGGCATACTTCTTGGTATCTAGCAGTTTTGTGGCTGCATTTTCTCGCTATCTAATATTTCTTTTGACCGTGCTATTCCTGTTTTGTATATTTTACATTATTTTTGAATTATATTTGTGATCAACTTGGGAAAGAGTCCACAGAGGTTCAAAACAGCTTATGTTATGTTACAAAGCTTTTTTGTAATGCTGGATTTTAAAATTATTGAATAAAAAAAGCTATTTTATCAATTTACATGTCTCACTGGGAATGAGACCTAGAAATCTCCTCAGAGAACATAACATGACCTGAGGTTTGGGCTGCCAACAAGTTCTCAGTTCAGAACATAATAGCATTGAAAGTTAATTACAAAGTCCTTACCTACTGGTATCTGGTTCCCGCTAGGCTTGCCAAAAATATACCCATTTATTTGCCAAAATGCTATAGTTTCTGCGATGAAGTTGGTACCCACATCCACATTTGGTGTACCTGCCACATAGTACAACGCTTCTGGGCAGATGTGTAGGAAATTATCTCAACTTTAATGGTAACTGAAGTACCACCAGATCCTCTTTCATTCCTACTGAACATAAGACCTCACAGCTTAACACAAGTCCAACACAAACTATTCCTCCAGGTGATCACAGCCACCAAGCAAACTATCGCAAAAGCCTGGAAGACTAGCTCTCTTAACATTGTGGAAACTAAAAACAGAGTCACTAAAGCTATGATTCATGCTAAACTGGAGGCGGTTCTATTGGACAAGATCGAATACTACATTATGGCAACCCTGGGTGCTCCACTTTCTCCCCTCTCAATTTGATTAAACCCTCATGCTTCCGTGAGCTCTCTTTTGTGCTTTTCACTCAAACCCGATCTGGCTCCCTTACATACAAGACGGTGGACGCTCCGGACCACCTCTACTTTCTTCTCCCCCCTTTATTTTTTCCTGCTTTTGCATCTTTCACTTTGCCTAACCAAGATTCTGGTCAAGAGACATTCTAAGAAGATTCAGTTAAGATTTAGTTAAGACATTTCAATACAGGGTGTAAGCCACACCTATTTTACCACTAGGAGGCCCCATAGGCATGTGCTTGGTTCCTGAATCTCTTGGTGCCTACTAGTGTGGAGTACTAGGTACTAGGAGACCTCCAGCCACCTCCCTAGAGGCCTTAGCAATGGGTTTCTGAACCCAGACTGGTCACATTTTGATTTGTTTGCTAATCACCAATTTGTGGAGGATATTTTACACCCCTAATTTTATTCTGTTTGCATTTTTGGCTGTTAACCCTTGCCCGTGCATTTGTATGTTATTTACACATGTCTCACAATGGTTTACTAACTGGCCTGTTGTCATTTTAATGCATTTATATTAATAAACATTTTGAAGAAGAAATAAAGGGATTTTATACTACAAGTTAAGTCCTGTGTGTAGATGATGTATGTTGCTAATATTGGATTAACTCCTGAATAGTCAAAAGGACTGGTCATTTTTATACAAGGCATGTACTAAAGTTTCCGCTCTACACAACAAGCTGTTTTATAGTGTAACCATTTTGCTCATTACATACAGTGAATGTGTTTTAGTGTCTATTTTTTTTTTTGAAAGGTGTTTATAATTTTTGCAGTTAAAATATAGCAATCGAAGTATAATAAAAAGAATACATGAAAAGAAAAAGGGGGGGGGGGGACGGGACGGGACAACAGGGGCCCCATCTGTCTTTTTTCCATTGGTGAGAAAAAATATGTTTTAAATTTATCTGATGGAAAAAAAACGATAGCAAATTCCGATCGTCTCTGTGGAACTCCATTGGAGAAAAAACCCACGCATGCTCAGAATCAAGTCGACGCATGCTCAGAAGCATTGAACTTAATTTTTCTCGGCTCGTCTGAGTGTTTTACGTCACGGAGTTTGGGACGGTCGTATTTTTGACTGATGGTGTGTAGGCAAGACTGATGGAAGTCAGCTTCATCGGAATTCCGATGGAAAAATCCATCGAATTTGAATCCATAGGAAATCCGATCGTGTGTACAGGGCTTAAAGCCTTGTACACACTACTAGTTTTTTCATTCAACCCAGCGGATTGAACACAAAAACAATCCAATGTTAGTACAGCAATCTTCCCTGCGGTGCTATTGTGTCCTGATAGAGGAATCCGTGCCAGAACATTCCTGTCAACACTCTCAGCCATTGGCCGAGAGCACTGATCGGGAGCCGATCGGCAGACCTTTTTTGGTCACCCCCCTTCTACAGAAGCCGGCCTAACTGCCGGCTTCTGTCGGATGGACTCGAGCACACACTGGCCATTGATCTACCAGAACATCCAGATCCTTCTCCACCGTTGACTCCCCAGCTCTTCTGCTCGTTGAATGATTGATGCATGCATGTTCTTAGCTCCCCAGTGCATAACTTTACAATTATAAACAATAAACCGCAATTGCCAAATAGTGCCAAATTCAATTGTGCATTGAGGTCGGCTTGTAAGTTGGAGACATCCTGTAGGACATATTTTCACTGCATCGCTTGGTATCATCTGCAAAGACTGAAATGGTACTTTTAATCCCAGATTCTGTATCATTTATAAATATGTTAATTAGTAAGGGTCCCAATACAGAACGTTGAGGTATGCCACTAATAACCTTGACCCATTGAGAGTATGAATTATTATTCACTACTCTCTGAATATAGTATTTTATTTATTAAGTGCAGTTAACTTGAGTCTAATGCCCCATACACACGATCGTTTTTCTTGCCATTTTTTTTCTTGCCGTTTTTCACGTCGTTTTTTTTCATGTTTCCTCTCAAGCCTGTCTTGCGTACACACGATCATTTAAAAAAACGATCAAGCAAAGCGCAGTGACGTACAACACGTACGACGGCACTATAAAGGGGAAGATCCGTTCGAATGGCGCCACCCTTCATGTTAGTAAAGTTTGTTGAGCGACGATTCGCTCTTTTCAGTCTCGTGCTTTTCAGTCCGTGACTGCGTGACGAATGTGCTATCTCCATTACGAACGCTAGTTTTACCAGAACGAGCGCTCCTGTCTCATACTTGATTCTGAGCATGCGCGTTTTTTTTCACGTCGTTAAAGCATACACACTATCGTTTTTCACGTCGTTAAAAAAAACGACATGAAAAACGACGTGAAAAAAGAGAGCATGTTCGAAATTTTTAATGCCCGTTTTTCACGCCGTTAAAAATGCTCTGGAGCCTACACACGATCATTTTTAATGGCCATTTTTTTTAATGGCATTTTTAACGGCATGAAAAACGATCGTGTGTATGGGGCATTAGTCTTAGCGACTTGATGAAATAGAGCTAAAAAAACAAAGTCGGCTTTGTTCATGTGAGATCCTCCAGTGTCATCCCTACAGCTGTAGTCAATGTGTTCAACCACCTAGTAGTCGGTCTCCCTCTTCACCTGGTTCCTTCAATCTTTCTAAACATTATTTACTTCTCCAGGGATCTCTCTCTCTCCTGACAGTGTGACCAAAATATGACCGTCATAACTTCATAATTTGGGCTTCTAGTGACATAGCTGGTTTGATTTCTTCCAAAATCAATCTATTAGTTCTATGGGCTGTTCATAGCTCGCATAAAATACTTCTCCAGCACCAAAGCTCAAATGAGTCGATCTTCTTTCTATCCTGTTTCCATAGTGTCCAACTTCCACAACGGTAATTAACAACTGAGAAAATTAGTTCATAGTCAAGTCTGATCTTTGTTTTGAGTGTAATTTCTGTGCATTAAATACGTTGTTGAGAGACTTTATTGTGTAACTACCAGGCATAGGTGTGCGCAGGGGGTCTGCCGGGTGTGCCTGGGCACACCCTAATCACCCTGTGTGGCGCAGATTCCCCCTGCTGATAATTTACCAAAGCCCCCCAGTAGGGCTCCTAAAAAATTGTAAGAAAATAAAAACCGACTTAAGCCCTGTACACACGATCAGATTTCCTATGGATTCTAATCCGATGGATTTTTCCATCGGAAATCCGATGAAGCTGACTTCCATCAGTTTTGCCTACACACCATCAGTCAAAAATCCGACCGTCCCAAACGCTGTGACGTAAAAGACTCCGACAAGCCGAGAAAAATTAAGTTCAATGCTTCTGAGCATGCATCAACTTGATTCTGAGCATGCGTGGGTTTTTTGTCCGATGGAGTTCCACACAGACGATCGGAATTTGCTATCGTTTTTTTTCCCATCAGATAAATTTAAAACATGTTCTATTTTTTCTCACCGATGGAAAAAAGTCCGATGGGGCCCATACATGATCGGTTTGTCCGATGAGAAAAGTCCATCAGACTGTTTTCATCAGTAAAACCGATTGTGTGTACAGGGCATAAGACTGTCCACTGCCCTACTGACTTCAACCTCCGCCATACAGAAAAGTCCACTGCCTACTAACAATGTCCATGTTTTAATACATTTAGGGGGGAAAACCCTAATGCAATAGGTTGCGCACACCTATGCTACCAAGTGCTATTCTGTGGA
This sequence comes from Rana muscosa, assembly GCA_029206835.1. Lineage (NCBI taxonomy): Eukaryota > Metazoa > Chordata > Amphibia > Anura > Ranidae > Rana > Rana muscosa. The sequence goes on from CM055116.1 coordinate 476,621,044, forward strand.
ATATTTTGTCACTGCTAGTTGCTTCCTTGTTTATGAGAGAGCCCAGGAGATTAAAATGCTTTACAACTTCTATTCTGTCAGTGTCAAGTTCAAAACTTGTCCCATCATTTTCTATGTTCATAATCTTTGACTTGTTTATTTTCAGTTCTAATCCCATGTTATGATTTTCGGCTTTAACTTTTCTCAGTGGATACAGCATGTCCTCTTGTTGCTGGTGATGAGCGTTGTGTCGTCTGCATAGCACAGTTTGTTTTTGTTTCAGCCGCCAATTTTGATATTGACAGACTCTTCTTCCAAATTTACTCTCCTGAAAATGGCCTCACAGTATAGTTTCAACAGGCAAGGTTACAAGATACATCCCTGCCTCAAATATTCAGGGCCCCGATGCAAGAAACCATGAAGGGCCCCCCTGACCACCTGGACAGGGCCCTTTCCTCCCTTGGCTCGGTCGCAAGTGGGTGGCTGCACATAAGGAACCGATTTCTCCATCCTCCCCCCCCCCCACCCTGCTTCTCTTCCTTCTGCAGGCATTCAGGGGCTGCAGGAGAAAAGTGGAGAGATCAATTCCTCTATGCCAGTGTTTCTCAACCTTTTTTCAGTCAGGGCACCCTTGAAGTATACCTCTATGTGAATGGAGCTGCACTGCAACCACTCCACCACTGTGTGCATTGCACGCAGTTGAAGGATAGTAATGATGCATTTAGGGGGTTAAAACGCACAGTCAGGAGGCAACATATTGCCTCTTTACCAGCTGTCAAATGCCTCTGAAAAGCGATCTGAGCTTGGATCGCTTTTCAGAGGAACAACATTTTTTGCTGGTACTATGAACAAGCAGGGGAAAAAAAAGTCTGATTGTACACATATAGGGGGTCAGGATTAAAAGTGCATACATAAAATGTGCATACATACATGTACACACACATGTACACACACACATAACACACACATATATATAAACACACACACATAATACACACACATACTGTATATATATATATATATGTATATATGCACACACATACTGTATATAAACACACACACAAAGTGTATAAACACACATATATAAATGCACATATGCACACATATACAGTTGTGCTCATAAGTTTACATACCCTGGCAGAATTTATGATTTCTTGGCCATTTTTCAGAGAATATGAATGATAACAGATTTTCTTTCCCTCATGGTTAGTGTTTGGCTGAAGCCATTTATTATCAATCAACTGTGTTTACTCTTTTTAAATCATAATCACAACAGAAACTACACAAATTACCCTAATAAAAAGTTTACATACCCCAGTTCTTGTGCAAGTGATAGAGGGCGCTATAATAGATTATATTGAAATATTATTATTAATAAATAAATCTATAAACCTAAATCAATATCATTAAATCACAATTGACATTCGAGCAACAGTGGTTGGAGATAAATAAAACCTCTGTGCAGTGGCGGAATTATCAGGGTCGCAACAGTCGCACTTGCGACTGGGCCCTGTAGTTCCGCCACTTCAGGGGGGCCCGGCGTCTGCCCATTTGCTCACGTGAGGTGCCCGCCTGCCGCCCGCGTGAGGTGCCCGCCTGCCGCCCGCGTGAGGTGCTCGCCTGCCGCCCGCATGAGGTGCTCGCCTGCCGCCCGTGTGAGGTGCCCGCCTGACTGTGTGGTTTGTTCCGAGACAATGAAGGGACAGACACTGAAAAACACCTATTGAGTGAAGGCGGGGGAGGAGCTTTCCCCTCATGGACTGCATCGACTACCTGTCCCGTCTACCCATGAAGCAAGGCATTCCTGGAGGAGGCACAGTGACGGATTTCTGAGGGGGAATCAATTGATTGCTGGTAAGTCCTGTCAAGTGACATTTTGCGCTGCAATTGATCCCATACCCCACCACCGCAGATCTCATTCCTATCCCCCCTATCACCACTACAACAGGGGCGATGAGGGGGGGATAGGGATGAGATCAGTGGTGGTGGGGGGGATGGGATCAGTAAGAGGCAGAGCTGGTGGTGGTTTGAGGATGGCACCACCACTGCCACCGCTACCACCCCCCCCTCGAGTACCACCGCTACCACCACCACTGCCCCCCACAACACTACTGCTGCCACCCCCCCAACACCACCACTGCCACCCCCCCTCAACACCACCGCTGCCACCCCCCCTCAACACCACCGCTGCCATCCCCCCCAACACTACCGTTGCCACCCTCCCTCAATACCACCGATGCCATCCCCCAACACTACCGCTGCCACCCTCCCTCAATACCACCGATGCCACCCCCCCAACACTAACCCTGCCACCCCCCATCAACACCACTGCTTCTATCGCCCCCAACACTACCGCTGCCACCCCCCCTCAACACCACTGCTGCCACTGATGGGGGGGGCCCTTCATGATTTCTTGCAGCGGGGCCCTGAAGTTTCTAGTTACGCCTCTGCCTCTGTGATATATGTGGACAAATAATATTCGAAAAACAATCAAAAATAAGTGTCAGAAAGTTCAGAAAAAGAGTCCCAAGAAACAAATGAGATGTTTCAGATCCAATATGAAACGTCACCAAATAGCAGAAAAGTCACCAATGACAGAAGCCTTGCTGCAACAGATGATTTCTTAAAAAAAAACGTGAATTTGAATTCCTTCACCAAAATACTCTGACTTGCGACACCCAAAGTGGTAATTAAAATGTGCTTACCAGAAGGTATGGACCTCTTTAATTAAAAATAAAGTCTCACTCGCCTGAGCAGGATTGTGCCTGCACACATAGGATAGACTGGACGAAATGTAATACCTCTCTCCTCCGATGGTCAAGTTTAGGACATGTAATATAAACAAACAACTTCCATAGTGCAACTCATAGGCGGCGTAGCCTGGTCACGTGATCTATGCTCCATGTCCCATCCGGTATCCCTGGTTAGAGGAAGCTGACGCTGAAACGCACGCTGCCACGGAGGTGGACCAGCTTGTGCAATATTCTAAGCCTGCAGCCCCAGTGCCGGGATGGGCACATTTTAATGAAAGCGGCCATTTGGCCAACGTATTATTACTTTAAATTTTATCAGAATTAATGGGTTGAACTATGGAAGTTGTTTGTTTATATTACATGTCCTAAACTTGACCATCGGAGGAGAGAGGTATTACATTTCGTCCAGTCTATCCTATGTGTGCAGGCACAATCCTGCTCAGGCGAGTGAGACTTTATTTTTAATTAAAGAGGTCCATACCTTCTGGTAAGCACATTTTAATTACCAGTGCACTTTGGGTGTCGCAAGTCAGAGTATTTTGGTGAAGGAATTCAAATTCACGTTTTTTTTTTTAAGAAATCATCTGTTGCAGCAAGGCTTCTGTCATTGGTGACTTTTCTGCTATTTGGTGACGTTTCATATTGGATCTGAAACATCTCATTTGTTTCTTGGGACTCTTTTTCTGAACTTCCTGACACTTATTTTTGATTGTTTTTCGAATATTATTTGTCCACATATATCACAGAGATTTATTGATCAACAACCACTGTTGCTCGAATCTCAATTGTGATTTAATGATAATATTGATTTAGGTTTATAGATGTATTTATTAATAAGAATATTTCAATATAATCTATTATAGCGCCCTCTATCACTTACACATTAATTAGATAGAGGATTTCACTTCATCATTAGGGGAGCAGCTTAGTATTGTTTTATTTAAATTCACTTAATTATTTTGGCGCAGAATTTGCTATCTTTTATACCCCAGTTCTTAATACCGTGTATTGGCCCCTTTAACATCAATGACAGCTTTTGTGGAATTTGTGGATGAGGCTCTTTAACTTCTCAGATAGTAAAGCTGCCCACTCCTCTTGGCAAAAAGCCTCCAGTTCCTGTAAATTCTTGGGCTGTCTTGCATGAACTGCACGTTTGAGATCTCCCCAGAGTGGCTCAATGATATTGAAGTCAGGAGACTGAGATGACCACTCCAGAACCTTCACTTTATTCTGCTTTAGCCAATGACAGGTCGACTTGGCCTTGTGTTTTGGATCATTGTCATGTTGGAATGTCCAAGTACATCCCATGCGCAGCTTCCTGGCTGATGAATGCAAATTTTCCTCCAGTTTTTTTGATAGCATACTGGTGAAACTCGAAAAATTTGAATCTCGTGCAAAAGTTAATTTATTTCACTAATGCAACTTAAAAGGTGAAACTAATATATGTGTAGCGGGGTCTCCGTTAAGGCCCCATGGACTACGTTACCCAGAACCCCGTTAGGCACCCAAGGTGCATTTTTGCCACCGCAGAGACTTATGGGTGGGGTATAAAAGGGGAGGGCGAGGCTAAGCCCGGCCTCTTTGGACACCGCACTGCTAGCAAGAGGACTCCCTGTGCGAACCTGCTACAAGTGTAAGGCCCGAGGCCTGGGCCTTGCACACATCCAAAGAGCCTTCCACCCCACTGCGGAGCCTGTGTGGCACCTGATATCTACTTGCCTCGCGGACATCAGTTGGACCAGAGACCCGGCTGTTGCAGACCCTGTGTGCGGAGACACAGCGGTGGGAGTCCCGGACTAGGATCGAGTCCGGAGGGGTGAGAGAGCACCTCCTCACAACTATAACCAAGTACATTTGTTAGGCCTATTGACTGCCTTGGCCCATCGTGTTATACTTGCTGTCCTGACAGGAGACTAGTTGCAGAACTGAGATATATAGTCTCCGCACAGTTGTTTCTATTACTATAAACCGTTATTGGATTACAAATTACTGTTCCTGTATGTGCACCACCGATCATCTTGCATGCGAAGATTCTTCACTGTAAGACTGAGCTTTAACTGAGTCAGGCCTGACTGGGAGTGTAGAACTTTATTGAGCGCCATATTGCTCACGGGGAGAATAGCTACACGTGGTGTGTGATCTCTTTATATACTATAGTTGACTAGTGTTATTATTACTGCAGGGCTCTGCATGTATGTGCTGTTATTGTATTGATCGTTGACTTTTATATCCGAGTAAATCTGCTATAGTTAATCATTCCGGTATTAGTGTCCATTACTATACTTTACAACTGTTTGGCTTATTGTGGGATTATTCATGGACAGGTATAGAGCTATACTAATATACCACCCCTAGACTAGCTGTGCCAGAGGAGGGTCGAGTAGATTGCCGGGGGTTGGCTGTGCTGTGTACAGGGCCCGAAACAAAACCAGCGTCTCTCTTAGTTTGGGGGTATCGCTACATATGAGATAGACTCATTACATGCAAAGCAAGATAGTTCAAGCCGTGTTTTGTCATAATTGTGATGATTATGGCTTACAGCTCATAAAAACCCCAAATCCACAATCTCAGAAAATTTGAATATTGTGAAAAGGTGCAATATTCTAGGCTCAAAGTGTCTCACTCTAATCAGCTAATTAAGCCATAACACCTGCAAAGGGTTCCTGAGCCTTTTAATGGTCTCTCAGTCTGGTTCATTAGGAATCACAATCATGGGAAAGACTGCTGACCTGACAGTTGTGCAGAAAACCATCATTGACACCCTCCATAAGGTGGGAAAGCCTCAAAAAGTAATTGCAAAAGAAGTTGAATGTTCCCAAAGTGCTGTATCAAAGCACATTAATAGAAAGTTATGTGGAAGGGAAAAGTGTGGAAGAAAAAGGTGCACAAGCAGCAGGGATGACCACAGCCTGGAGAGGATTGTCAGGAAAAGGCCATTCAAAAGTGTTGGAGACTTTCACAAGGAGTGGACTGAGGCTGGAGTCAGTGCATTAAGAGCCACCACACAGACGGATCCTGGACATGGGCTTCAAATGTTGTATTCCTCTTGTCAAGCCACTCCTGAACAACAAACAACGTCAGAAGCGTCTTACCTGGGCTAAAGAAAAAAAGACCTGGTCTGTTGCTCAGTGGTCCAAAGTCCTCTTTTCTGATAAGAGCAAATTTTGCATCTCATTTGGAAACCAAGGACCCAGAGTATGGAGGAAGAATGGAGAGGCACACACTGCAAGATGCTTGAAGTCCAGTGTGAAGTTTCCACAGTCTGTGTTGATTAGGGGAGCCATGTCACCTGCTGGTGTTGGTCCACTGTGCTTCATTAAGTCCAGGGTCACCGCAGCCGTCTACCAGGAGATTTTGGAGCACTTCATGCTTCCTTCCGCAGACGAGCTCTATGGGGATGCTGACTTAATTTTCCAGCAGGACTTGGCACCTGCCCACACTGCCAAAAGCACCAAAACCTGGTTCAATGAACGTGGGATTACTGTGCTTGATTTGCCAGCAACTCGCCTGACCTGAACCCCATAGAGAATCTATGGGGCATTGCCAAGAGTAAGATGAAAGACATGAAACCGACCAATGCAGAAGAGCTGAAGGCCGCTATTGAAGCATCCTGGTCTTCCATAACACCTCAGCAGTGCCACAGGCTGATAGCTTGCATGCCACGCCGCATTGAGGCAGTAATTTCTGCAAAAGGAGCCCAAACCAAGTACTGAGTACATATGTACAGTGGGGATCGAAAGTTTGGGCCCCCCCAGGTAAAAATGTGTATTAATGTGCATAACGAAGCCAAGGAAAGATGGAAAAATCTCCAAATGGCATCAAATAACAGATTAGACATTCTTATACTATGTCAAAAAAAGTTAGATTTTATTTCCATCATTTACACTTTCGAAATTACAGAAAACAAAAAAATGGCGTCTGCAAAAGTTTGGGCACCCTGCAGAATTTATAGCATGCACTGCCCCCTTTGCAAAGCTGAGACCTGCCAGTGTCATGGATTGTTCTCAATCATCGTCTGGGAAGACCAGGTTATGTCAATCTCAAAGGTTTTAAATGGCCAGACTCATCTGACCTTGCCCCAACAATCAGCACCATGGGTTCTTCTAAGCAGTCTAGAAAACTGAAACTGAAAATAGTTGACGCTCACAAAGCTGGAGAAGGCTATAAGAAGATAGCAAAGCGTTTTCAGATGTCAATATCCTCTGTTCGGAATGTAATTAAGAAATGGCAGTCATCAGGAACAGTGGAAGTTAAAGCAAGATCTGGAAGACCAAGAAAAATATCAGACAGAACAGCTTGCAGGATTGTGAGAAAAGCAATTCAAAACCCACGTTTGACTGCACGATCCCTCCAGAAAGATCTGGCAGACACTGGAGTTGTGGTACACTATTCCACTATAAAGAGATACTTGTACAAATATGGTCTTCATGGAAGAGTCATCAGAAGAAAACCTCTTCTACGTCCTCACCACAAAAATCAGCGTTTTAACTTTGCAAATGAACATATAGACAAGCCTGAGGCATTTTGGAAACAAGTTCTGTGGACCGATGAGGTTAAAATAGAACTTTTTGGCCGGAATGAGCAAAGGTACGTTTGGAGAAGAAAGGGCATAGAATTTAATGAAAAGAACCTCTGTCCAACTGTTAAGCATGGGGGTGGATCAATCATGCTTTGGGGTTGTATTGCAGCCAGTGGCACAGGGAACATTTCACGAGTAGAAGGAAAAATGGATTCAATAAAATTTCAGCAAATTTTGGATAGTAACTTGATGCCATCTGTGAAAAAGCTGAAGTTAAAGAGAGGATGGCTTCTACAAATGGATAATGATCCTATACACACCTCAAAATCCACGGGGGACTACATCAAGAGGCATAAACTGAAGGTTTTGCCATGGCCTTCACAATCTCCTGACCTCAACATTATTGAAAACCTATGGATAGACCTTAAAAGAGCAGTGCGTGACAGACAGCCCAGAAATCTCAAAGAACTGGAAGACTTTTGTAAGGAAGAATGGGCAAAGATACCTCAAACAAGAATTGAAAGACTCTTGGCTGGCTACAAAAAGCATTTACAAGCTGTGATACTTGCCAAAGGGGGCAGTACAAGATATTAACTCTGCAGGGTGCCCAAACTTTTGCAGACGCCATTTTTTTGTTTTCTGTAAATGATGGAAATAAAATCTATCTTTTTTTGACATATTATAAGAATGTCTAATCTGTAATTTGATGCCATTTGGAGATTCTTCCATCTTTCCTTGGCTTCGTTATGCACATTAATACACATTTTTACCTGGGGTGCCCAAACTTTAGATCCCCACTGTATGCTTATACTTTTCAGAGGTCCGATATTGTTCTATGTACAATCCTTGTTTTATTGATTGCATGTAATATTCTAATTTTCTGAGATTGTAGATTTAGGGTTTTCATGAGCTGTAAGCCATAATCATCACAATTATGACAAATCGTGGCTTGAACTATCTTGCTTTGCATGTAATGAGTCTATCTCATAGATTAGTTTCACCTTTTTAAGCCCCGTACACACGGTCGGACTTTTGCCCAACAAACTTCGTTTTAAGCAAGTTGGACCAACAATCCGACCGTGTGTACGCTCCATCGGACAAACTTTTTTTCGTTTGGTTTTGTTTTCATCGGACAAAAGTTGGGTCTGCAAACGGACAAACTTTTGCCCAACAAAAGTCCGATGGAGCAAAGTCCTACCGTGTGTACAGAAAACCATAGGACTTTTGTCCGATGGACAAAACAACTAATGTTGTTAAAATCAACCAACAATAGCAGAAGTTGACCAAAGGGTGGCGGTAAAGAGCAGAAAAGAGCAGAAAAACCATGTGATGTTGCAAAAAGTTTTGGGAAAGTTTGCAGAAAAGTCCTGTGGTGTGTATGCTATGGGTGTGCCCGGCCAACTCCGTTCGGACAAAAATCCACGGAAAAGTCCGATGGAAGTCCGACCGTGTGTACGAGGCTTAAGTTGCATTCGTGAAATAAATGAACTTTTGCACGATATTGAAATTTTCGAGATTCACCTGTACTGCATTCATCTTGCTATCAATTTTTACCAAATTTCCTGTGTCTTTGTTGCTCACACATCCCCTAAAAACATCAGCGATCCACCTCCGTGTTTCACAGTAGGAATGGTTTACCTTTTATAATAGGCCTTGTTGACCCCTCTCCAAATGTAGTGTTTAGGGTTGTGGCCAAAAATCTCAATTTTGGTCATCACTCCAAATGACTTTGTGCCAGAAGGTTTGAGGCTTGTCTCTGTTCTATTTGGAGTATTGTAAGCAGGATACTTTGTGGCATTTGTGTAGTAATGGCTTGGAGAAATTTGATTCAACAGTTAACATGTTTCTTTGATGCAAAATGTTTATTTCCCTGAATTGGCCCCCAATACATCAGTGATTAGATTAAAGGTCCCTGTTTCATCACAGATCGGTGTAGAATGCCCCTTTCATTTGTGGTCAGTGGTAGAAAAACCTGATTTTATTGGTGTTCAGTAGAAGTGTCCCCTTACATTGGTGTCAATAAAAAAAGGGCCCTTGTTTTTGGTGTCAATGAGAGGTCTCCAGCCTCCTCTTATAGTAGTTATAGCTGGCAACATTAATGCTTTTTTATACTAATGCACCTTGAGGTGATGCAGGAAATTCAAGAGGAATTTACCGTATATATTCGAATATAAGCCAACCCGAATATAAGCCGAGGCAACTATATTTACCACAAAAAACTTATTAGCTCGAGTATAAGCCTAGGGTAGAAAATGCAGCAGCTACTGTAAGTGGAAAAGAGGGTCAACAATGCCCATTTGCAGCTTCACTGTGCCCATTTGCAGGCTCACTGTGCCCATTGCAAGCCTCAGTTTGCCCATTGCAAGCCTCACTGTGCCGATCTGCATACCTGATCTCCGTGTCATGCAGTCGACAGCCGTCCAGTGTAACCCTGCCTCCTCCTCGTCCTCGTCCGTGATAGACGGTACACTCAGTTTCCCAGCAGTGAGTCAGTCTCCAGTGTTCCGCCTATCACGGACGAGGACGAGGAGGAGGCGGGGTGGGGTTACACGGGACGCCGTCTGACTGCATGACACAGGGGCTGATCGGAGAGACTCGAGTATAGGCCGAGGGGGCTTTTTCAGCACAAAAAATGTGCTGAAAAACTCGGCTTATACTCGAGTATATACGGTATATGACATTTCTAGAACTACTATTTACATATTTTATGCAAAGTGGTGAATATAAGTATGTGTTTTAAAGTTTTTAAATAATGTTTTTTTTGTTTTTTTTTAAGAGCTGGCATCATAAGTATTCTGTAACTGGAAACACCTAGTTTTATCATGGTTTATGAAAACAAAGGTTGAGTACCATGGCATTTTAAAGGCACAACAGGAGGAATACAAACTAGGGGAGCTGGAACATGATGGAAGAACAAATAATTACTTCGAAAAATTGCGTAACCCAGGTTAGGAATGCATGGTACAGTTTTAATAATTTGGGTATTTTTACATTAGTTTTGGTTTTCCTAGGGATAAATTACCTGTAATTGCACTCTATACATAGTAGAACCACAGCTGAGGCCTTTACCTTTACTTTCGGTTTACAAATTCATAACCCAGCATGGTTATGAGTGCGTGAAAATTTTTAATACTAAAATTCTTGCCCCCGATGAAGTCATCTTTGCCGAAACATGTAGGGCAGAGTCTACGTTTGTGGTGTCACCATATACGCTGGATCTGTGAAATTTCCAATTGTTTCCCGGGAACGAGTATCTCCATTTTCATGCTGGATTTTATTCATCTTAATGTGAGTTATTAGCATCCTATGCGTTTTAATAAATGATTATACAGTTTACACTATGTGGGTCTTTCTTCCTTCATTCTCCATGCCTATTATGATGCAACATCCTATACCATGAGCCTTGCCACTATTGTCTATTAAAGCAAGGAGGGGCAGCGTTTGGATTTCCTGTCTTTGGGTTTATCAAGCGTTTCTGACTCTTATAATCTAGAGTTCAGTGTTTCTGGTGTAGCGACCTCACCCCTCTCACCCCTTCTCATTCTCGGCTTGTCTGTCTTTGTCTAGGGGTGTCAGTACTGGGGGGAGGGATGAGATACACCACGGCCCATGTCCTCCATAGTGAAGAGGTGAAGGCCAGAAAGATCGGGCTTTGTGTAGGTGTCCTAGAGTCAAATCCTGTCCTCCATCCTTGACTCCCCCTTTGCTCCTAGTAAACAGAGTTCCACACACTGAATAGGTCCAACACAGTTTTATTCTTCTCAGCGAATAAACGTACAGCACAGTCAAGTTGGGACCTTTGCAACAGTTCAGTATTAATGGGAGTAGGTCGAGGCGCAATCCTTTAAAGTATCGCTAACCACTGTGGTGTCACCAATGGCGAATAGCCACTGCCACTGACTATATGAGGTAGAACATGAATTACCTTCGCTAGCACAGCCCCTGTCAGGGGAAGGATATCCGTCCAAGGGAGTCACCGGAGGCCTCTCTGTCACCAGCAATGCTGCGCTGCTCCAGAGAAGTTCCGCTCACCAGTCTCCTCGACCTCAGACACGGGCAAGGAGTTAGGGCCTCCTCGGATTCCTCCACCCTCGCGGAACTCAGTCGAAGTTACTGAGCCCCAGGCATCCGCCATAGTACCTCACCCCAGGCTAAAGGTGCCTGAGATGGACTCCATCTCTCGCTCCGGCCAGGTCAAGGGCACCTGGGCCCGGAACTCCGGAACGCCAGCACCCAAGCTGAAGGTGCCTGGGTGCGGCTGCGTCCTCCGACTCTGAACCCCAAGGTCAGGGCGTCTGCCCCTTTTATCCATTCGCCTTTTGCGTCACCGCAGGTTCCCCGCCCCGCTGTACCAGCGCCAGGAAAGGACAAAAAGGAAGCAGTCTTGCGGTGTGGGTTCAACTCCGGCCAGGGCGACAATGCCACCTGCAGGCCGCAGGGAACCTCACACCACCAGAGTCCTCCAAGAAACATAAAAAAGGGTCTCGGATTCCCTATCAATCAGTGCATCTGGGTTACACTACCACCCAGATGCTTCCCTTAAATTCAAATACCCGCTACACTCTCCCCCTGGTGATTTGACACTGGTCCCCAGTGTCTGGTGCAAACCCATGTTTCCCAAAGAGTGGCAACATAAGTTCAACCCAGAGAAAACATTCACATAATCCAAACTCAACAATTTCAATCAGGAATTGTGCCAGGACCTAAAACAGGAAAGGGAAACAGTAATATAAAATCATAAACTTTTGTAATAAAATACTTTAAATATCTCACATATTCACATTTCTCCCCCTCCCTGCTGGCTATCTAAGGACCACCCCATTCTCAGCAGCCTTGATAGACGAGTCTCCTGCAGAGGGAAGAAAAGAAAAAGAAACACACATCCTAACATAATATATGTGTTTGCTTGGAACGAATGGGTCTATCCGAGAAGAAACCCATTCACTCCAATGAGTGTTGCATAATGTACAAAAAAAACAAACAACAATCGTTGCGCAACACTGCCACCTGGTGGCAATGCCGCGGTAAAGACACTTATCAAATCCAGATGAACTTTTCTCTCTTGCTCTTTTTTTTTTCCTCTGTGGCCCTGCACTGACTAAAACTCCAAAGTCACTGATTTCTCTTGATGAGGGAAGAAAAGAAACAAACAGCAACAGTTCCCATTCTTTCAAGAACAAACACCCAGAAAAATAGAGGGCACAGTCTCTGTGTTCCAGCACTTGCTTCAGGAAAACTCAGCAGCAACAACAGAAAAGAGTCTCTTTCTCCTACAAATAAAACTTTGGATGCGGCAGGAACACAGGCTTCAAATGCTTGTCAAAAGCCTCCATGTTATATTCAACATTTCCTCCATCCTTGCGACAAATTACTACTCTGTCTGCATGGATATGCCTTCCCAGCATCCACTTAGCCTTACAGTCCCGAAACTTTTTAGTGTCCGTTGGTGAACATGAAAGGTATCAGCGTGCTTGAGGTACCTTGAGTTTGTCCCAAACAAAAGTATCCTACCACCTCTGGCGAAAAACTTCCACCTCGTATAGCAATTCTCGAGGCAGGTATGGGTACTCCCACCCATACTCTTGGGCAACCTTCTGGCCAAAGAGACGCTGCAGCCTTGATAAAGGTGGCATCGTAACACGGTCTCCTTCTCCAGGCAAAACAACAGCTCCCGGATGGCGAGGTGCGTTCACCACCTCGGCAGACTTGGGCATAGGGGCCCGCAGTGACTGGCGTTGCACTCCCGCAACAGGAGCAGGTGAAATAGAAGTTGAATCCAGAAGAGGGATTGCAGACAGTGGACCAGATTCTTCCCTAGGCTCCGAGGCCTCCACCCGGGGTGTACTATCTCCAATGGACATAGGTGGGTCCCTTTTGACATGGGACAAGGGTAACTTCATCTTGTCCCATCCCTACCAGTGGAAGATCTCGTCTATCTCCCCATCATCGCCATTGTCAGACAATGAATCCAGGTCGGAGGTGTCATAACACTCAGCGGGCAGATAATTCCCAGTCACGGAATCATCCCCCTTGACGGCCTCCACCGACAGTGAGCTGCCGACACCTCCAACCACACACACAGTCCCAACCCCTGGCTCACCTGGGCCTTCAGAAGAACAGGGATGTCCAGGGCTCTTCCCTCCGGATGCATCCAGGCCAGGCAAGCGACGGGGGGAAGCTCTTCCACAACCACAGGAGACCTGTACCAGGCCGACTCTCCTCTTCGGCGGTCGGAGCAGGGAGCTGCTGGTGACCGAGGCAGCATCCTCTGATTTTTCTCTCTTAATCTCCGCTTGGGCAGTCACTTCGCCCTGGTCAGCGCGCGCAGGAATACCCGTCATGGCATTGATCTCTCCCTCCGGAGTGGCAGTACCTGTGAGGTAGTTGAGGTGGAAGGCGCAAGGCCTTTCTGTGGATGGCTCCACCTCGAAGAGAAACTCCTTGCAGACCTCACATCGCCCGAATGGCTTCAAGTGAACCACCAGTCCCGAACAGCCGGGACAGATCACACCGAGGGCCTCCATGTCTCTGCAGGTGTACAGAGCCAATCGCCCCCGGGGCCTTAGTCTGATTCCTGTGTCCATGATTGGAGCAGCTAGAGAAGTCATGTCCGTAAAGGAAGAAGCAGAAATCCACGGGGTACTTGAAGTCATCTTCCCTGTTTGCTTCTCCAGTGCGCACTGACCCACTCGCGCCGGAATCTCCACGTGTGTCCATCCACATGGCCAGACTCCTCCCACACTCTGCACTTGTTCGCGGGCTTTTCCTTCTCCCCGCCCACGAACTGCGCAGCTATGGTTAGCCTCGTGGCGCGTTGGCCAATATGGCCGACCTACTCGGAACTCCTCTGGGCAGCAAAGTTCAAATTCAGACACCATACACATCCCGGACACGATGCCCCCACGTGTAGCGACCTCACCCCTTCTCATTCTCGGCTTGTCTGTCTTTGTCTAGGGGTGTCAGTACCGGGGGGAGGGATGAGATACACCACGGCCCATGTCCTCCATAGTGAAGAGGTAAAGGCCAGAAAGATCGGGCTTTGTGTAGGTGTCCTAGAGTCAAATCCTGTCCTCCGTCCTTGACTCCCCCTTTGCTCCTAGTAACCAGAGTTCCACACACTGAATAGGTCCAACACAGTTTTATTCTTCTCAGCGAATAAACGTACAGCACAGTCAAGTTGGGACCTTTGCAACAGTTCAGTATTAATGAGAGTAGGTCGAGGCACAATCCTTTAAAGTATCGCTAACCACTGTGGTGTCACCAATGGCGAATAGTCACTGCCACTGACTATATGAGGTAGAACATGAATTACCTTCGCTAGCACAGCCCCTGTCAGGGGAAGGATATCCATCCAAGGGAGTCACCGGAGGCCTCTCTGTCACCAGCAATGCTGCGCCAGACTCTCCAGAGAAGTTCCGCTCACCAGTCTCCTCGACCTCAGACACGGGCACCCAAGGAGTTAGGGCCCCCTCGGATTCCTCCACCCTCGCAGAACTCAGTCGAAGGTACTGAGCCCCAGGCATCCGCCATAGTACCTCACCCCAGGCTTAAGGTGCCTGAGATGGACTCCATCTCTCGCTCCGGCCAGGTCAAGGGCACCTGGGCCCGGAACTCCGGAACGCCAGCACCCAAGCTGAAGGTGCCTGGGTGCGGCTGCGTCCTCCGACTCTGAACCCCAAGGTCAGGGCGTCCGCCCCTTTTATCCCCTCGCCTTTTGCGTCACAGCAGGTTCCCCGCCCTGCTGTACCAGCGCCAGGAAAGGACAAAAAGGAAGCAGTCTTGCAGTGTGGGTTCAACTCCGGCCAGGGCGACAATGCCACCTGCAGGCCGCAGGGAACCTCACACCACCAGAGTCCTCCAAGAACCATAAAAAAGGGTCTCAGATTCCCTAGCAATCAGTGCATCTGGGTTACACTACCACCCAGATGCTTCCCTTAAATTCAAATACCCGCTACACTGGTAAGGAGGCATTTTGTTCATTTTTCGGTGGTGGCACATCTGGGTGATCCACTCATGGCGTTATCACGTTTATCCATGCTGGATGCACTTTTAAAGAACTGTTGTGATTTGCACTTTTTTGTTACCACTATGGACTATTTTTGAACTTTTATTATACATTGAGTATGCATTTTTTCTGTCACTTTTTTATTTGCATATTTTAATATTCAGCGCGGCAACTCTATGCTTATATCCACTGTCCACAATCAATCCTATTGTGTTATTGCCAGCAGCTTTTCTGGTATCACCTGCACAGAAATTTGGTGGTTTATATTTTGAAATACCTAATTTCCACCTGTGCTTATCAGGTAAGATGCAGCAGCCAGCCACTCTAATCCAATTGGATGGGATAGGAGGAAAGCAACTTCACTTTAATCTCTAAGGTATCAAAATGGAGACCTGCAATCAAATCTAGGTCATATATGAGAGGTCCGATCTAGGCTGGGGGGTATAATCTGCATATATTCCATCCAACTCTAAGAGCAGATAAAATACTTTTAGTAGTTCTTGTTAATGTATGTCTTACTTTTTAACTTATGGCTTTTTTAACATATGCCGCCCTTAGTCACAATAAGAAGGCTGAGGTTCTTGTCTCACAGATGTTTAATGTACATATCAAGTTTTTACACTGACACTTACATCAACTCTGTAGAACTAAATAAAGGACAAATCATCAGACATACAGGGAATTACATTTAAAACAAACATCACTTAAAACTCATAACTAGACAGAAATAAATCTACATACCACCTTTGCTTGCTTGTGAACTAAGAGAGGGGTTTGTATCTTGTAGATTCTTAGTCAGACGGCTTACTTTACACACAAAAAAAATCCACTTTAAAAACCGGAATAATAATGCATGATGGGAGAAATTAATGAACAAGTAAGCACACATGCGCCATCTAAAAGAAATTTACATTATAGACACAGAAACTTTGTGCATGCAAGTACACTCCCACCATCACGCAACGTGTGGAACCCAAGTTATCACAAATAACTAAATATGAATATATAAAACATTTGGAGGATAAGCATTTTGTACACATTAAACAAGTACAAGGAAATTACTCTTATTTCCGATAATCAGCTTCAAGTAATAACACTGTTTTCTGTATGGGTCTTTCTAGATACACTGGCTTACTTGTGCGTGTGCCCTTCATATCTATGGTTGTGTCACTAAGAAGAAGTTTCAGTTTTCTGACCCTGCCATCAGTTTCTGGGAAGACTTCTACTACTTTGGCTAGCTTCCACTGATTTTGTGGTGCTAAGTTATCTTGGAGTAGAACAATGTCGTTTGGTTTGGCATTTCGTCTGCTCTTATTCCATTTATTTCTCTGTTGCAAGTTCAATAGATATTTCTTCTTCCACCTGGTCCAAAACTCATTTGCCAAGAACTGAACCTTCTTCCACCTTTTCTGAAAATAAATATCTTCTTTTACAAACTCTCCAGGTGGTGGTGCAATGATAGTGGATTTCATTGTTAGTATATGATTTAGTGTTAATGGTTCTGGTCCCGTTGGATCATTGATGATCTCTAAGGTTATTGGTTGACTATTCACAATCAACATTGCTTAATACATAAATGTTCTTAAGGATGAACTGTCCAGTCTCCTGGCAGACTGGTCTAAGATGGATGCTAAGATGCTCCTCACCGTCCTAATCTGTCTTTCCCAGACACCACCCATTTGACTGGAAGCAGGTGGGTTCATGACAAAGCTACAGCCTAACTCTTTTACACGTTCTTGGTCTATTCCCTTCATTAATTACATGAACTCTCCCTTTGCACCAATGATGTTGGTACCTTGGTCACTATGGAGTTGACTTACATTCCCACATATAGAAATAAAACAACGCAGTGTGTTAAGGAAGACATCAGTACTAAGATCGTCTAGTACCTCAAGATGGACAGCTATCGAGCACATACAGGTAAACAAGAGTCCGTATCTCTTTAGCTCTTTCCTTCCTTCTTTAACATAAAATGGTCCGAAACAATCCATACCACTGTAGGTAAATGGACGGGTCGTTTCCATGCATTCTGGTGGTAGGTCAGCCATTTTTTGTTCTTGGTTGTGTTTTCTTAACTCTCTACACTTAACACATTTATAAATAAGAGATGATACTTCATTACTACATCCCCGGATCCAAATGCCATTGGAGTAGATTTCATTGATGGTCATGCCACGACCTTGATAATGCACCCTTTAGTGGAAGTGCTTTTAGAGTAGATGAGATACATGATGACCCATTGGGAGCATGGCTAGATGTTTGACATGGGAATGGAGAGTTGCCTGTGTCAATCTTCCCTCCACCCTTAGGATATCATGGTCATTCAAATGGACTTAGTTTATACAACTTGTTTGACTGGTTTGCGTTAACTTCTTTTCCTTGTTTTAGAGACTTTATTTCATCACTGAATACTTCTTCTTGGACTATACGGATTATGAATTGTTCAGTATCCTTTCTTTCTTCAAGCGTTGTTGAGTCATTAGATCTTTCTTTCCGACCTTTGGCACTCCCTGCACAATTGACTAGGCTTAGTGTTTGACCTGATCAGCTGAATTTGGTTGGCTATAAATACCGTCTTCCATTATTATTAATATAACCAAGCACAACCTTGGAGTCGGTCCAAAAGTATTCACTGATACCACACAGGTCTAGTTCCCTCTTGAGCAAATCACCAATTCTTGTGGCCACATGTGCAGCTGAGAGCACCATTCTTGGAATTGTTATTATCCGTTTTGGGGAAACTCTTGCTTTATCCATAACAAGCGTGTAGTAGACTTCTCCAGATGTGGACACAGTTCTGAGGTAACATACTCCATAGCCAGACATGCTAGTGTCAGAAAAATGGTGGAGCTCATATTGCTCAACATCTTTAAATGTTGTTGACACATAACAACGTGTTATCTTTACTGAAGATAGGTTATAAAGGACTTGAAGCCAAGCTACCCAATGCGGCCTGAGGTCATCAGGAAGTGGTTCATCCCAGCCTATCTTGTCTTGAAACATCTTTTGTAGTAACCCTTTACCAACTAAGATGAAGGGAGCGACAAATCCGAGAGGATCAGAAATTGAAGCGACTTTAGACAGCACTCCTCTTCTAGTAAAAGGATTTTCCCTTACTAAGACTCTGAAATTGAACTTGTCTGCAGTTACGCACCATTGGACTATTGGCGTCCTTTCTATTTTAGGTCCTTCTGGGGTCAAATCAAATTCAGTTGCACCTTCAGCACATTCTTTTCTTTTGGGATTGTGGCCATCACCTTCTTGCTGTTGGTGACGAATTTGTGAAAGCGAAGTTTCCCGGTATTGCAGAGATCCCTGGCTTCCTTCACAAGCTGGATAGCATCTGCCTCTGTGTCTACACTTGTTAGACCATCATCAAAATAAAAATTGCGTTGTATAAACTTCACTGTAGCTTGATTAAACTTGTCTTCACTGTGTGCAGCAAGGTGCTTGAGCCCGAAGTGTGCATATCCAGGCGAGGAAGCAGCTCCAAACAGGTGATCTTTCATGCGATACACTGATCGTGGGGATTCCATGTTGCCTTCTTCTCACCACAGGAACCAAAGGTAGTCTCTATCCCTTGGAGCAGCATGAAACTGGTGGAAAATACGTTCCACATCACATAAAGTGGCCACTTTACCTTTCTGAAAACGACACAAGACTCCAACCAGGATATTTGTGAGGTCCGGTCCAGTCAGCAGATGTTCATTCAGAGAAGTATTCTGAAATCTAGCAGAGCAATCAAAGACGACCTGGATCTTGCCTGGTTTCTGGGGGTGGTAAACCCCATAATGAGGGATATGCAGATTCATTGCTTATTGCCATCTCTGGAACCTTTTCAGCATTGCCTCTTACTATTATGTTCTTCACGAAAGCCATGTAGTCCTTGTAGTATTGCTCATCCTTCTTCAGACATTTCTCTAGATATTTGAGTCTATGTTCTGCACAAGCTTTGTTGTTTGGCAATTCTGGTCTCTTGTCTTTAAAAGGCAATGGCATCTCATAGTGTCCATCTTGCCTTTGCTTAATTCCTTCTTTTAATGTTGCCAAAAACTGTAGGTCCCTTTGTGACATAAAAACTTCTTACCTAATAATTTCACCAAAATCTGGCTCAAAAACCTTCAGTATATCTGCTGGAGTGATCATTTCCTTCACTTTGTCCCTACACACAAAGTAGACTTCAGATTTCAACTTTAGAGATGGTTTGACAGCAGGTAAAACTTGCTTCATGATAATCCTATGACTCACACCAATTTCATCTTCGTAGCTATTGTCAGAGTTATGGTATCCGATGATGCTCCTACCCAACACAGATCTCTGTGCAAATGGCTGGACTTTGTTACCACTGAGAATCTCTCTGGGCAGTAAGGTTTGAGGACAGTTATAGCCTATCACCAACCTACTTCACAGTCAAGTTAAGGGAACATTTCATCTGCTAGGTGTTCTAGATGGGGCCAGTTCCTTGCGGTGTCACATGTGGGTATATGGGATCTATTGGCAGGTATGTAGTCTCTGGTATAAGTTGTTGGAAGTTAAATTTTTATTTCAGACTTGATGCCTCTTTCTTGTAGACCAATCAATTTCTGTCTGGACACAACCTTTGTTTTAGAAGTTATGGTAGAAATCTTGAGTTTGACTGGCTCTTTTTTAAATATCAAGTATTTCAGCTGTATCTTTTAGGATGAAAGTACTGTCACTCTGGGTGTCAAGCAAAGTGTACACAAGAATTTATTTCCTTGGTTCAGTTATTGTTGAGACATATACTGGAATAATTTGATGAGGTATGAGTGTTACTTCTTTCTTGGACAACTCTGTTGGAAGTCACTTGCATAGACTCTTGTGCCTTCTGTGTATCAGCTGTTCTTTTTGTGGGTCCATGATTGGCCTTTGTCTGCTCTGTATTGGTTCTGACTGTTTGTTCTTGATCTTTATTCTCCCGATCTTGATGTAGGCATGTTGGGTGACGCCTTTCACACTTATCACATACACTTCTGGAGGTGCAATTTTTGGAGTTATGACCGATTTTAAGGCAGCCAAAGTACAATTTTTTGACTGTACAAACTTCACTCTTTCTTCCACTGGTATTGGTCTTTCCATAAGTTTGCGACACTTATGAAGAGTGTGGCCATGTCTCTTACAAAAGGCACACATGATACTAGTCCTTTCACTAGAACTAGTATTAAAAGTTTTGGCACTTGAACTGTGAATGTGTTGAGACTTAAAATAATTTTGATCTGTTTGCTTAGATCTTTCTCATTCTGTTGGCTTTATTACTTGCAATGAGGTAATCGGGTTGCATGCAATTCTAGCTTCTTTGTTGAGGAATTCAACAAAGTAGCTGAAATCAGGGAATGCTCTGTATTCATTTTGGAACCTTGTGACATTTCTGTTCCAACATGAACTCCACCACTTTGATAGCTTGGCTGCTCTCTTTTGATGTTCAACGTAGTCATTTGGAGCTTGTAAACCTTGAACATAAGGCATGGCTGACTTAACGCTGCTTAGGAAATCTACAAATTCAGGGAGATTTTTACTGTCCATGGTGGCAATCTTATGCCATGCTTGTATTTTGTCACAATAGGATTTTTCAACTACAAACGGATTACCAAATCTGCCATCAAGTATGTCCCAGGCAGCCCGATAAGCAGTTTCTGTTCAAACCAAGAAGTGTCCTTCAATGGCTCTCTTTGCTGGGCCACTTACATACTTGCGTAAAAACAAAAGCTTTTCTTGGGTTGGCAAGTTCTTGCGGTTAATTAATATCTGGAAAGACAGCTTCCAGTCATTACACTTCAGAGGGTCTCCAAAGAAAACAACAGGTTCTGGAATTGGAATTCTATTGGTCATAATTGCTTCAGCAAGTGCTTTCACAAGGTCATTAGAAACTTAATGGGAGGTAGTAAATATAGCTGACTGAGGGACAGGACCTTGGGTGAATTGAACCCTTTGAGGGGTAACAAGAGGTTGGTTTAAAGGAGCTGTGACTTTAGTGAGCAGGACTGGCTGAGAAAGAGTAGAAGGAGCACTTGGTTGAGAAATATGACCTTCCTGTGCCCGTTGAGGAAAAGGAGCAGAACGTTGTTCTTCATCCTCGCTTTTGATGCTTCCAGCATACACTTGTAGCCTTCCTTGTGCTGCATTGTGCCTTTTTAGCCCCTCCAATTGTTCCACTTCTTTCTTCTTCTCTTCCAACTTAATTTTTCTACTGGTGTTTTCTGATATAAATTGTGCTCTTTTTCTTGCATTTTCTGCTTCTATTTCCCTTTCTTGGGTGTCTCTCTCTGCTGTTAACCTCATATCCTCGGGGGGCGTGGCTTGGACATGGCGGAGTGAGGTGGCTTTCTGTTTGAGCTCCCGACTCCCGACCTGCAATCTATGGCTGAAATGGACATTTGGCTAGCAAAACCAAGCCTGAAATGACATACAAGAGACGGAGGAAGACCAGGGGATCAAAATCTGCTAACCCAGAAGCATCGATCAGAAGATATCTTACATCCCCGGCTCCGACAGCTATCTCCCCTGCGGCACCACGTGGCGAGAGAGGACAGGGTGACTTACCCTCCACATCCATGGCTGTCTCACAGCGAGGTGTCCCACGCTCGTTGGAGGGGCTGCCCTCCCTCCTGGTGCCTTCTCATGACAGTCAGGGTGGCTCTATGGCATCTGCAGGATCCTCGCAGACGGACGCGGACATCAGGTCCCTGCTACAGGCGCTTCCAACTAAGGCCTACATCAGGGCCGGTCCTAGGCGGGTGCCTGGGGTGCAGTTCACCCAGGCGCCACAGAGATGGGGGCGCTCAAGCGCCAGAGTGCTCCCCTCCCTCCTCTCCTTGTTGGTGTCCGAGCCGAGGCTGCTCCCTCCGCCAGTCACCGCCGCGGCGCTGCCGCTGTATTTCCTGCCCTAGTCCGCCTCCCCCTCCTGTCAGAGCAGATCGAGCGTCTGTCTCTGTTCGGAGAGAGACCGCGCTGTGACATTGTTGGGGGGGCGGGGCGGTCCGTGCCGTGCAGTGCCCGTCATGTGAGAGGATTCTGACATCTGACCCCATTCCTGCTCGTGTCTTCTGTTGCTGTGCAGTGTCGATGTGATCCTCTCCTGTCTGAGTGTCACTGCCCAGTGCGCCTCTGCCTCTGTACAGACCGGAATGTGCTTTGTAGATAAATAAGGTAAATAAAGTACGGTAATCTTTCCAGCATCACTGCACACTGATAACACCTCACACCCGGCACTTTTCTTCTCTCATTCAGCTCTCACTACACTCGCAGCCCGACTCCTCCCCCTTCCTCCTCAGCATTTCCCGGTCCACAATCTTTTCATCTACTAGTCTTGTTAACCCTCTGTATGCTCTAGTCTGCAACTGTCACAGCCTCAGAATCCTGCCAGCATGCCATTCATTCCTCATTGCTCCTTCATCCTGCCAGAACTTTTTTCCTTTACTTCACTGCAGGGGCATAACTAGTAACTACAGTGGTCGCCATTGCACCACAGCCTGAGAGGAGGGGGGCGTCATACAGAGGAACCAATGCCTTCCATGTTCTTTCTGCAGCCACTAAATGCCTGCAAGAGAGAGGAGGAAAGTGGGCATTCAGCAGCTGCAGGAAGAACATGGAGGGCATTGGTTCCTCTGTATGCCGCCCCTCCTCTCCAGCTTTTTCTGCCCGTGGGCCCCTCAGCTTTCTCCTGGCACTTCTGTGATCTTCCCCAGCAACTGCTCTGCTCTCTCCCACCCCACCCCCTACTGTAATCTGGCCCCCCCCTGTGCTCTTCTCTGCCCCCCCCCTGTGCTCTTCTCTGGTCCCCCCCCCTGTGCTCTTCTCTGGTCCCCCCCCTGTGCTCTTCTCTGGTCCCCCCCTGTGCTCTTCTCTGGTCCCCCCCTGTGCTCTTCTCTGGTCCCCCGCTGTGCTCTTCTCTGGTCCCCCCTGTGCTCTTCTCTGGTCCCCCCTGTGCTCTTCTCTGGTCCCCCCTGTGCTCTTCTCTGGCCCCCCTGTGCTCTTCTCTGGTCCCCCCCCTGTGCTCTTCTCTGGTCCCCCCTGTGCTCTTCTCTGGTCCCCCCTGTGCTCTTCTCTGGTCCCCCCCCCTGTGCTCTTCTCTGGTCCCCCCCCTGTGCTCTTCTCTGGTCCCCCCCCTGTGCTCTTCTCTGGTCCCCCCCTGTGCTCTTCTCTGGTCCCCCCGGTGCTCTTCTCTGGTCCCCCCCTGTGCTCTTCTCTGGTCCCCCCCTGTGCTCTTTTCCGGTACCCGCCCCCTGTGCTCTTCTGAGGTCCCCCCTGTGCTCTTCTGAGGTCCCCTGCTGTTCTCCTTTTATCCTGCCATTCTCCTGTCACCCTGTACTGTCTCCTGCCCGCCCCCCCCAGCTCTGCCAGGTTCCCCCCTCCCCTCTTCCACCGGCTGCTGTGGGGAATATGTAAGGATGGAGAGCAGGGAAGGCTTCCCTGCCTGAAATGACAGAGTAAGTTATCTGTACTAATCACTTACTCTGACCATCTCCTGTACCATGTCTTCTGTGATCTTCCCCAGCAACTGCTCTGCTCTCTCCCACCCCACCCCCTACTGTAATCTGGCCCCCCCTGTGCTCTTCTCTGCCCCCCCCTGTGCTCTTCTCTGGTCCCCCCTGTGCTCTTCTCTGGTCCCCCCTGTGCTCTTCTCTGGTCCCCCCCTGTGCTCTTCTCTGGTCCCCCCCTGTGCTCTTCTCTGGTCCCCCCTGTGCTCTTCTCTGGTCCCCCCCTGTGCTCTTCTCTGGTCCCCCCTGTGCTCTTCTCTGGTCCCCCCCTGTGCTCTTCTCTGGTCCCCCCCCTGTGCTCTTCTCTGGTCCCCCCCTGTGCTCTTCTCTGGTCCCCCCCTGTGCTCTTCTCTGGTCCCCCCTGTGCTCTTCTCTGGTCCCCCCCTGTGCTCTTCTCTGGTCCCCCCCGGTGCTCTTCTCTGGTCCCCCCCTGTGCTCTTCTCTGGTCCCCCCCCTGTGCTCTTTTCCGGTACCCGCCCCCCTGTGCTCTTCTGAGGTCCCCCCTGTGCTCTTCTGAGGTCCCCTGCTGTTCTCCTTTTATCCTGCCATTCTCCTGTCACCCTGTACTGTCTCCTGCCCGCCCCCCCCCCAGCTCTGCCAGGTTCCCCCCTCCCCTCTTCCACCGGCTGCTGTGGGGAATATGTAAGGATGGAGAGCAGGGAAGGCTTCCCTGCCTGAAATGACAGAGTAAGTTATCTGTACTAATCACTTACTCTGACCATCTCCTGTACCATGTCTGGGTGCTCTTTCTAACAGAAGCCCCCTCTGTGTGCATCAGAGAGACTCCCCTCCAGGTCTCATTAGGGTACGCTCTTCCTGTATTTTCTTTGTTAGAAGATCATGGGAGGATCCCAGGGAAACAAAGACTTCTTAGGGGAGCATCTCTGTGTTTGAGTCGTTGCCATAGAAACATGTGTAAAGGGGAGGAGTTTGTAAGATGACCACGCCCATGTGGGGGCGCCAGAAATATTTCTGCACCCAGGCGTCTGTGACCCTAGGATCGGCCCTGGCCTACATGGAGGGCCTCATGGCAAGAATGGAGGAGCAGCACCGCCGTGATTTCCGGGGGCTTCGCTCTGAGGTTCACGCACTTGACGAACGAGTCGGACAGGGAGAGGTGGAGAGGAGCGCTTTGGAGCTCCGGGTCACCCAATTAGAAAAAGGCCAGGAGGCCTTCCAGGACAGGCTGGCTGAGGTGCAGCTCCAGACCGAGGACCAGGAAAACAGGAGCCGCCGCAACAACCTCCGGGTTCGGGGGTTGCCAGAGGCAACGGGTCCGGAGAATCTACTGGACACTGTCCTGGCTATCTTCCGGCAGCTTCTAGGCCCGGAGGCTCCAGCCGCCTTGGAGTTCGATAGAGTCCACCGCGCACTGGGGCCGAAGCCGCAGGATCCTGACCGCCCTAGAGATGTCATCTGCCGCCTGCACCGCTACGCACACAAGGAGCAAGTTCTCAGGGCGGCATGGACCAAGGACCGGATCGACTTTGATGGAGCGGAGCTGTCGATCTACTCAGATGTGTCCAGAGCAACACTACAAAGACGGGCTATGTTGAAACCCCTTCTGGAGCGGCTGCGGCGAGCTGCGGTGCCATATAGATGGGGCTTTCCACTCCAGCTATCGCTCAGGAAGGGGGGAAATTCCTTCACGCTGAGGCGCCATGCAGATCTCCCAGACTTGTTCCTTTTTCTGGGCATGGAACCCTTCCACCTGGCTGATTGGCTGAAGCCGCTCTCAGCTAGAGATCCTCGTCAAGCTCCCAGGGCGCCGGGACCGGGTCTGCCGCGCCGCTCCACCAGGCGAAGGGGAGGCGATCAGCTGCCGGCTAGAGCCCAGGATAACGAAGCCTGACCGGCCAGTCCTGCTACTGTGAGTTTTTCTGTTACGGGGTGGCACACACTGTGAACTGATTTTTTTTTATTATTTCTTTACAAGTTCATGCTATGGACTTTTTGGTCCCGCTCTTTGGACAGCTGCCCTGTGCCGTTCCCCCCTCCCCCCCTTCCCGGGTGTATGCTGCTCTTGGTCGGGTTGGCCCTATGGGATCACCCCCGCTCTGGCGGGAGTCGCCTGACCGGGTTTGCCCTCCCCCTCCCCCCCCGGTGGTTGCTGCTCGCGGCCAAGCCTCGGTGACTGTTTTACCCCATCCCGGCGGAGACATCTTCCCCCGGCTCTCCCTCTCACCCTCCAGGCTATGTGTGACTGTGAGCCGCTCTTCGGTAAGGCCGCCCCGGAGCCGTCCCCCTCTCTCCCCCACCTGCTGACTTTTGTTTTGCGCCCTGCTCTCGGAGCCCACCTGAGGACAAGCTATAAAAGGGAGCCATAGACTGTCGCTTGATTGGATGGCAGGTGTTTTTATATAGGGGTGTTTTTTTTGTTTTTTTTTGGGGGGGTCCGGACTTTAGGGGGGGTTGGGTGTGGGGGGGGGAGGGGAGAGCTGTCATATTGTGCCGTTTGAAATGCCTGGGCTGGGGGTGGATGGGTGGGGTGCTCTGTGGTCGGGCGTCGTGGATATGGGGATGCTGCCTACTGATGTGTGTTCCCTCCCCCCCTTCCTCGTCCCCCCCCTTCCTTGTCTCCCCCCTTCCTCGTTCCCCCCCTCCCCCCTCCTCACTCCCTTCCCCCCTCCTCATTCCCTCCCATACTCTCTCCTCCTCCTCCCCCCATCTCTCCCCCCTCCCCCTCTCCTCTCCCCCTCCCCTCTCCCCCTCCCTCTCTCCCCCTCCTCACCCCCTCTCCCCCCCTCTTCTCTCCCCCCCCTCTTCCCCTCCCTCTCTCCCCCTCCTCACCCCCCTCTCTCCCCCCTCCTCCCTCCCCTCCCCGCTCTTCACCCTTCCTCTCTTCCCCCTCTCCTCCTCCCCTCCCCCTTCCCCCTCCCTCACCTTCCCCCTCTCCCTCCTCCTTCCCCCCTCCTCCTCTTTCTCCCCCTCTTCCCCCTTCCTCTATCTTCCCCTCCCCTTCCCCCCTGTATACCTTCCTTTTCCTCCTCTGTCCCCCGGATTTTGGCTTTACCCACTGTCTCCATCTTTGGTGCCGTGGGCTGCCCCCTGGACAGATCCGGGATACGCCACCTGAAGGAGCGGGCGCCTGTTCCCCCTGTATACTCTGGTGGCTTCCCTGGCCCGTGCGCCGGGGCGGGGGGGGGGGGCTACTACGGCGGCCTGCTTCTTTATCGATTTTAGGGGGGGCCGGGGGGGTGGGTTTTGGGGTCCGGGGTGGGACCCATGCTGGGGCTGCGGTGGGGGGTTCCTCCTTGGGGGGACCCCCCTCCTAGGCCGTTTTGATCTTGCGGTCCCCGTTCTTCTGGTCGAGCCTCCCCCGTCCTGAGCGGGCGGGGGCGCCAAAGCCTAGCTTTCGGTACCAGTGTGTGCGCATCTTCCCCTTGGCCCCCTTTTTGGTTTATATGTCGCCATTTATAAGTTCTCTTGCTGGGCCTTCTGGTTATAATTACTTGGGTTTTGTTCTTTGTTTTGCACTAAAATGTTTAAATGTTCATTTCATGTATTAGAGCCATGTGATGGGTTACTGTGCTACTGTTTTGTCCTGGTTGGGGTTTGGCCTGGGGGGCGGGCTGTGCCGGGGCTCGGGCGCCCCATGTTGGGGGCCGGGGCCGGCGTTGCCGGGCTGCTGGGCCATCCTCATCAGGCCACTTTGTCCTGAGAACCATCCGGCTCTCTGTAGCATCTGAGGTGGGTCGGGTTAGGGAGCCTCCGACCCCTTTTGTGTTCAAACACTTTCCCCACATAGGGTCGCACCCGTCAAGTGACTCCTGCTCTAGGGTTACTGGGGTGCACTGAGACTAGGTCTCCCTTACGCTTGAGGCGTACTAGGTTTCTTTGTTCTCTCCTCTTCTGCTCTCTTCTGTCCTTTCCCTCCTAGCCTCCCTCCCCCCCCCCTTTTTATTTATTTATTTATTTATTATTTTTTTTTGTGCCTGCCTCTTCTGGCCGCAGTCATGCCCACGGGTAAAACAGAGCCTGTTCGTCTCGTTTCTATAAATGTGAAGGGGCTGAATACCCCTGAGAAACGCTCCATGGTGCTAACCAATCTAAAACATATGAAGGCCCATGTGTGCTTCCTGCAGGAGACACATTTCCGTGCTGATAAGCTGCCAAGACTACATGACCGCTTTTTCCCGACAGTGTACCACGGTTGCTCCTCTGATTCTAAGTCAAAAGGGGTGAGTATCCTGATTCGGGGTGATACCCCATGGCAACTGAAGGACCAGTGGGGGGATGCAGAGGGGAGAGCTTTATTTGTGAGGGGGACGCTTGGGAGGTCCCTGGTGACTTTGGGCAATCTATACCTCCCAAATACCAACCAGATTGCCTTCCTGGAGCCAATTATGACCAAATTGGTTGACTTTGCCGAAGGGATGGTGATTATGGGTGGAGACATGAACTTTGTCATGGACCCGATCCTGGACTCATCTAGGGGTGTTTCCCAAGTCTCTTACGCCTCACTTAAGCGCCTTAAGAAAAACTTTCATGCTCTCCACTTGGTGGATGTATGGCGTATCCTTCATCCAAGCCACAAAGACTTCACGTTCTATTCGCACCCCCACGACTCGTATACCAGAATTGATATGTTCATGGTGCCTCAGGCGATTCTGTCCAGGGTTTCCTCAGCCTCGATTGGTTCTATTACCTTTTCGGACCATGCCCCAGTCTTTATAGACATCGATTTGCTTTGCCCCGCAGAGAAACAATGGTCGTGGAAGCTTAACGACTCGTTGATTCAGATGCCCGAGGTGGAGGAGGAGGTCTCTAGAGAACTGAGACAGTACTTCGCCACGAATGCTGACTCGGAGGTGGCCCCGACAATGGTATGGGAAGCCCATAAAAGTTACATTCGTGGCCTCTTGATCAGAATGGGATCACGCATCAAGAAGGAGAGAGCGAAACAAATTGTGGACATTTTAGATAAAATCAGGGTCTTGGAATCGGCTCATAAACAATCCTTCGCTTCCCAGATCCTTCTTGAGTTGACAGCCCTGCGAAACCAGCTGCGCTCCTTGGCCCTGTTTAGAGCCAAAGCAGTGATCTCGAAGTGCCGCCGTTCTTTTTACGAGCATAGCAACAAATGTGGTAGGATGCTGGCGAGGGCTCTGAGAGCTCAGAGGGCTCGTACATTCATTCCTGAATTGATTAGTGACTCTCACAACAGGGTTCACACCACGGAAGGTATCGCGGAAATGTTCCGGGAATACTATACTACTTTGTATAATCTCTCTAGTCCAACATCTGTGGAGGGTCTGTCGACTGAAGGGAGGAATATCGGGGACTATTTGAGGAGGTCTGGTCTCCCCCGGATTTCGGAGGAGGACCTGACCGAGCTTGACAGGCCTCTTTCAGTGGAGGAGGTGACTGTGGCGATGTCGCGCATGCATTTGGGGAAGGCGCCGGGACCGGACGGATATTCCCTTCTCTATTACAGGACTTTTGGAGAAGTACTGCTTCCGCATTTTCTCTCTGCGTATAATGCTACAGGGGAGGGGACGCCCCTCCCGGCGGACGCCTTGAGAGCACACATTGCCGTGATCCCAAAGGAGGGAAAAGATCCACTACGATGCCAAAACTATAGACCGATCTCGCTGCTCAATGTGGATCTCAAGATATTCACGAAAGCGCTTTCCATGCGTTTGATTGACTTAATGCCACAACTAATCCATTCCGACCAGGTCGGTTTTGTTCCTACTAGAGAGGCGCGTGACAACACGACTAAGGCAATCAACATGATCCACGCTGCAAGGACGCGTAAAACCCCTATGCTGCTCCTCTCGACGGACGCCGAAAAGGCGTTCGACAGGGTGAGCTGGCCTTTCCTGTTTGAAACTTTCCGCTGGGTTGGCCTGCAGGAACGCATGATGAATTGGATGTTGGCAATCTATTCCTGCCCATCGGCCCAGGTCAAGGTGAATGGCCACCCTTCTTCACCATTTCAGATTGCGAATGGGACGAGACAGGGGTGCCCTTTGTCGCCCCTGATATTCGTCCTCACGCTAGAACCTTTCCTGCGTATCATCAGAGACAACCCGGACATTACGGGACCACGCCTGGACGCCACCCTGTCCCCCAAGATCGCGGCTTTCGCAGACGATCTGCTCTTCTTTCTGACCAACCCCCTTGTGTCCACTCCGAACTTGCTTAAGGAACTGAAGCTATACGAGGAGGTGTCAATGTTTCGCATTAACTACCAGAAATCGGAGGCACTTGGGGTCGCCTTACCTCCTCCTTTAACTGACCTGCTCCGGGTTGATTTTCCTTTCAAATGGGCTATGTCCCATATCAAATATCTGGGTATCTTGTTACCCAGCAGGACGGAAGAGATTTTCCCCCTCAACTTTCCTCCCCTTTTGACGGCCGTAAAAAAAGACCTGCAAGAGTGGCAGCATGGCCTTTTTTCCTGGTTTGGCCGTTGCAGCATTGTGAAGATGAATGTCTTACCTAGACTGTTATACCGCTTTCAGGCATTACCCATACGGGTGCCGGCGTCCTTCCTGAGAGCGGTTAACAGAACGCTAATTCGGTTTGTGTGGGCCCAGAAGCCCCCGCGGTTAGCGCAGAGAATTCTCCGGCTGCCAAAGTTAAAGGGTGGGGTAGCCCTACCGGACGTTACTCTCTATCACAAGGCATGTCATTTAACGCGTGCCTTGGATTGGTGCCGTCACGGCCTTCTGAAACAGTGGGTGCAGATTGAACGATCCTTGACTGGGGCCCACTTGGACTCGTTGCCCTGGTGCCAACCTCCCTTGCCAAAGGAGATTTCTGATCACCCTACAGTAGGGGTGACGATAAGGACAGCTTGGAAGGCCTTCCGTGATCATTCGATCGCACCGCTCCCGTCCCCACTCACCCCAATTGTGGGCAACCCGGCTTTTAGTCCGGGTCTCAACGACCCTAGCTTCCTGGCGTTGAAACCGGTGGACAGGTCTCAAGTGCGACACTTTCTCACAAACGACCAATGGCATACTCGACGACAAATCCTAGAGGACCCTGCCCTGACTGGGCTCTCATTCTGGCAAAAAGTCCAGCTGTCCCACTTCATCCACACTTTGCCTTCTCCGAATACTTATGGGCGGCAGCTGACACCTTTTGAGTTGCTATGCCTGGACCTGTCCCCGTTGAGACATGCAATATCCCTGATATACCAAATCCTAGTTTCTCCCCCTCCGGACTTTAGGCCGCCTTATGTTACGAAGTGGGAACGGGAGCTGGGCCTACAACTTACGGGGAAACAGGTTGACCAAATCCTTCTCTTCGCTCAAACAACTTCTATCAGTGCAAGGCACCAGGAGATGGAATATAAGCTTCTGTCCCGTTGGTACTACACTCCGGAAAAGATACACAAGATGTTCCCTCAGAGCACGGATATGTGCTGGAGGTGCGGGGAGGAGGTTGGTAAGCTCCTCCATGTCTTTTGGTCATGCCGCATCTTACAATCATTTTGGTCTGAGGTACACCGCATCGTCCAAAAGTTTACGGACAGAGAGTTGCCGTTGTCACCTGAGCTCTTCCTTCTGCACCACCACAATATCCCAACTAAGGGCTATAGAAAGTCCATATTGCCGCTTCTGATCAATGCGGCAAAGGGATGCATCCCGCTGAATTGGAAGCAGACTCAGCCCCCATCGGTGGCGGGCTGGTTGGGCAGAGTGAAGGATGTCCATGACATGGAGGACTTGGTAGCAACGGAAAGAGGCCTAAGTGAGAAATTTTCCAAAACATGGTACTTCTGGCACAAATTTTACTTCTCGGAGGAATGCGGGCTCCTAATGGCTCGATCCACCTGAGAGGATCGAATTTGACTGCTCCCCAGGCGGGGTGGCTGTGGCTGGAGGCACCCTGTTCCCCACCCCCCGGGTGGGGGTGTTTTTTTTTTTTTTTTCCTTCCCATCCCTCCCCTCCCTCTCTTGTATTCTTGCACTCCTTGCTTTCTTTTCTCTTACTTTCCCTGCTTTTTCTGTATTACCAACACTAGAGTGTTGGCCTGTGCAAGCCTGTTTCTCACGGGCTTGACGTTTCTATTTTTATCTAAATCGGCTTTTGCCACAAAAATACGGCCATGCGGGCGGCGGAGAGCTCCTGTAAGCCTGACACTTGTTGTGATCCCCCCCTCTGACAACGGGCTCTATATCTCTACTGTAATATCTACTCATGAGGTGGTGGGGAATGTTTGCTGTTTTTTGATACGCATCAGTGTGCTCTCTGTGTATCCGCATGTCCTTTTCTCTTGAATAAAGAATTTACAAAAAAAACTCATATCCTCTACCTCAAGTTTTGTCTTCATTATTTAAATCACCTCTTGTGCGGCTGCTCCTTCAGCTGCTGCTTCAATGACGCCCCCGGTGCCCGCATCAATGAATTTGTTTGACAGCAGCAGTAGTCAATGGCTGCGCTGCTATCAATCTATCCAATCAAGATCTGAGAACCCCGGGCAGAGGAAGAGCACATGTTTTTTCACCTTATTGCATGGGGAAGTAAAAATCATTGATAGAATTTAACATATTTTATTAGTACTTTCAATAAAATAGATTTTTAACCATAAGAAAACATGCCATAAATCTAAGACTAATCAACACAAAGGGCACAGTACAGGGGAGCTACAATACTGGGACCAGGAGAACACAGTACAGCTTCTGGGACATTGCCCAAGACATGGTCATCCCGGGACAGCTTAGTAAAAAACATGACTGTACCGCCAAATCCGGGACAGTTGGCAAGTATGATGTATCATGATAATCACGATAATAATTATCATGGGGCCCCCATGCACCAGGGTTGCCCATGCATTAAGACAGCCCTGCATACTGCCTACTGTCACACTTTCGGCATTTCTCTACTGCATATACTGACTGCTGTCATACTATTCACACTCTGCTCTTGCACATACTGCCCGCTCTCTCTACATTCCTTTACTGCACATACTACCCGCTGTCATACGATTTTACATTTTTTCTCGTAAATATGCTGTCTGATAAGACACTTTTTCAAAACCTTTACTGTTCTGCAAAGGGCACACAAATTGTAAATGAGGCCAAAATACCTCCTCTTGTCTGTAGCACAGTAATGACATAATTTCAGCCTAAGTAAAGTCAATTGCCTGTAGACCAAGGACTGCCTTTTAATGATAAAATGTAGAGTTACTGAAAAATGATATTGTTGCTTAATATTCAGACGTTTATGTAATTTTTTTTATTATGTAATAAAGTTACAAAAATTAAATTTTAAGATCATAGGGGTTATTTAACATTTTTAAAAAAAATATTCAGATTGCCTATTTTTGTGTAGAGCAATTAATGTGTTTCTACATTACAGCAAAATAAGTATTAGATACAATTGTGTTACTAGTATATTGAAGCTAGGGATTCCGTACAGCTTAGGATCACATTTCCCCCCTCTATATATCCTTTTATGGATGTCACTGGCAGGGAGATCGTGCGCCTGTACAGCACTGAATAGCTTTCCCTAACTGCTTTGTTTTGTCTGTCAGTATGCCTTTTTAAATCCCCCAATCACCACTTGTTCTAACTGGCCTCATAAAAGTACTGTTTTTTATGTTGTGGCGTGGTTTATCTCACTGCTTTATGCTAAAATGATTTCACAAGGCTTTATTGGGGCTTTTAGTATAAACAATGTGTGTCTAGAAATTTTAGCACATTTATTAAAGGCTGTATAAGTGTGACTCACTGTTGGTACTAAAAGTATCCAGTAAAATAAATGATTTAAAAGTTGTTAAAGTGGTACTAAACTCCAATTTGTAAAAAACACTGACAGGCAGGTTTTTTTTTTATAATTGAAGAAACCCTAGTGGGCTCTTCTGTCATAAATGCCTCCCCCTGCCTGTCAGCGGTCATGTAATGTGCATGCGCAGCTCAGACCACATTTATGTCACCTACCCTGCACCATGATAATGCATGCGGGAGCAACATCATCGTGACCCGGCCATTCAAGCGGCCAAAGAGATGGAAATCAGAACGATTAGGCAAAGATGGAAGCAAGCAGGCCAAGCCTGAGCTGTGACAGAACAGTGCTGGAGGGCTCCATTTAAAGGGGTTGTAAAGCCTCAAAGTTTTTCACCTTAATGCATTCTATGCATTAAGGTGAAAAACCTCCTGTGATGCAGCAGCCCCCCAGAGCCCCCCTTTTACTTACCTGACCCCGATCTTTCCAGCGACGGGGACGAGCACACCAGCTCCAGCCGGTGTCTCAGGTACTGACTGGATAGATTGATAGCAGCGCAGCCATTGGCTCCTGCTATAAATTGAGGGTACTAATGCGCAAACCAAAAATATATAAATACTAATAAGTAGCTGCCAACATATATGGTGTTCCCACACTAAAAAAATATAAAAATAGAGTAATGTGGCGCTTATTAGATAATTAATACAAACTGGTGTTGTTCTTCATGAAATAAATAAGTTATCAAAAAACATCACATTAATATATAACTGATGTAAAAATTAAAGTGCATAAAATACAAAAACGTGTGCAATCTTCACAGGAAAGTGCAAATAACAGTGGCATCAGTAATAACACTTCCAAGAATTTTGTGCAGAAAAAAATTCCTTTCAGAAATAAAGTGCAAATTACGCCAGAATATAAATTATACAAATATAAAAAAATATATGAGAATATATAAACGTGTCCAATCGTGCAAAAAAGTTCATCAAATAAAGTGCAAGTGCCAAATGTCCAATAAATTTCC
The DNA here is from genome assembly GCA_029206835.1 of Rana muscosa. Classification (NCBI taxonomy): domain Eukaryota; kingdom Metazoa; phylum Chordata; class Amphibia; order Anura; family Ranidae; genus Rana; species Rana muscosa. The sequence goes on from CM055116.1 coordinate 476,655,503, forward strand.
ACCATCCGATGTGCGCCAATGGTTTGCCTCTGCATCTCACCTCATACAAGTCAAAAACAAGCCTCTGTAGATAGAGTACTGATTCCACAGCAATCAATTGGTTTCCAGGAAATCCACGATAAGAAAGCACCCACAGAGGAATCAATCTCCCAATTCATCCATAGAGATCACATGTAATAAAAGAAGGGGGAAGGCTCCATGGTGTAGCATTTCCAGAAAAAATGTATTAATAAAAACGTAGTAACTCACAGTTCAGAGTAGCACAATACAGTGTAGCTAACATGGAGTCTTCCGGTCTTGGCTGCGACTGGAAATGACGACACCCGGCTCTTCTCTGACGCGTTGCGTCGCTGAACACGTGACTTTATCAAAGGGTATAGAGTCGGGTGTACTTGGCCGGTTTAAATAGCGTATTTCGCTGTCATGGTAACAGTATGTTCTAACAAAGTTTGTTTTATTCTCAAATTCTTAGTAAAAAAGCACTGTGGTACATATAAATGAGAATCCTCACATATGTTATATATATATATAAAATATATATATATATATATAATAAAAATTATACAGAAAAAAACTATGTATCTTCAACATACTGACATTCTTATAGGGATCTCTCCTAATACGGGACACTCCATCTAGTGGACATATATAATACAGTACCCATCTACAAACTTAGGATCAGTGGCGGCATCTCGTGGATGTTTAAAAGAAAGCAATCATGATGAAAAAGCAAGAGAGAAAATAAATAAATGGATATACGGCAATTTAAATCAAGCTCCACATTATGTCCTAGTGGTGCTAAAGTTAGTAACTCATGTATCCAACGGGATTCAGACTGATTCAATTTAATGGTTTTAATGTCCCCTCTCCAATGAGGTCTATATTTTTCTATTCCCCACACCAATAAGGAAGAAGGGTCTCTATTATGATACTGGGCATAATGTCTCGATAGACTATGTTTGGTGAATCCATTTTTTATATTTTGTTCTCTCAATCTCTTCCATAATTCTCTTTTAGTTCTTCCAATACTGTATATTGAATCCGACAGGGATATTCTAAAAGATAGACAACCCCTTCAGTCCTACACAATATGAAAACTTCAATAAAATATTCTCTCCCAGTTACTGTAGATTTAAAACTTAATTTCTTCTTTTTACTTTCTTTAGTATGTCTGCATGTATAGCAATTTTTACAAGGGTAATACCCCCTTCCTTCAAAGAAGGAAAAATTCCTTTGAACAGGTGGATCCAGTACATTTTTTGTGATGAGGTCTCTGAGAGTCGGAGCTCTTTCGGTATGTAAATTTAGGTTTCTCAGGCAAAATACTACCAAGATGTCGATCAGCTTTTATAATGCTCCAATATTTTTAGCATATTCTCTCTATCTGCTTATGCTGAATATTATAATCCATAACTAATGGAACAATATTTTACATAAAAAATGACACTTGCAGATAGTCTGCGAGTGTCATTGAGTAAATACAGTGTCACAATGTAGTGTTTCATTGTATTCACTATTATATACAGTGTGTAGACTAAAGGTGTGCCCTTGATCTTCATAAGACATCAGTTAAAGAAACTTTTGAAGAAAAACTTTTTTACTAAAATGTATTTATATTTAACTCATTAATAACCCTTAGTTAGCCCTCTTCTTTTCCCCTTAGCTATTTTTTTTTATCACTATTGTTTTTTTTTGTTTTGTTTCGTTTTGTTTTTTTCCAATGTTGAATAAGCAAAATAGGACAAATTGTAGCAAAAAATCTATAACTTTTTATTTTACAGTAAAATTGTTTTTTTTTTTGCTTTTTTTTTTTACGCTGGTCAAATGAGAATGGAATGCATTTTTCTTGCTCACAAATGAACACTCTCTTATACTACCCAACCAAATTGACAAATATCAAGCTTAGCAGTTGACCAACCATTTTGCCACTCTTTGTTTTGTGCATTTGCCAGCAAGTTTGACATTTGAATTGCTGCCTTTTTTATTGTGACATAAAACATTTGGTGGATCTAATATTATACACTATATTACCAAAAGTATTGGGACGCCTGCCTTTACACGCATATGAACCCAGTCTTAGTCCATAGGGTTCAAAATTGAGTTGGCCCACCCTTTGCAGCTATAACAGCTTCAACTCTTCTGGGAAGGCTGTCCACAAGGTTTAGGAGTGTGTCTATGGGAATGTTTGACCATTCTTCCAAGTGCATTTGTGAGGTCAGGCACTCAGGCTCTAATTCATCCCAAAGGTGTTCTATCGGGTTAAGGTCAGGCCAATCAAGTTCCTCCCCCCCCCAAACTCACTCATCAATGTCTTTATCTCTTTGTTTTGAGGCAATACCATAAAATATAATCGTGTCATCTTGTATAAAGTTGTGAAACTATGGGGTGAACATTGGGCATTCATAGTAGTCAAACAATTAGGAATAATATTTAATTTAGGTGTGTTAACTGAACATATGATGAGTTTTTAAGTCCAAGTCTGCCAATCCTGGTTAGGAATTTCTTCCCAAAATCTGCTTCACATTTTAGAATATGATGTTGAAATAATAGAGTATATAACTGAAATCATACCCTGATTGTCAAAGAGTTTCTCAAACTCTGTGGAGGACTTCCTGTGTTCTGTGTGTTGTTTCATTTGCATTAGAAAATATAGTATCTGGCACCTAACATCTAGTTTACATCTTATTTTTAGTTACCTTATTTTTCACTCTATAAGACGCACCTGACCATAAGACGCACCTAGGTTTTAGAGGAGGAAAACAAGAAAAAAAAATATTATGAACCAAATGGTCTACTAAAATATTTACCAGTGCCCATGAAATGCAGCCTGACCTGTGCCAAAGAAATCCCTCCCAGCATAAATCCTCACTCTCAGAAAAAAATCCTCCCCCATCTCAAACCTGTGCCGTGTTCTCTTCCCTCCCCGTACAAACCCCCCCTCCCCAGCTGCTCCTCCTGTTCTGTAAGAGCAGCCCGCTCTGCTGGGACTTGTAGTGCCCTAGACTCAGCCCCCCACAGAGGCACTACAAGTCCCAGTAGAGCAGGTTGCCATATCTCAGCCCCCCACAGAGGCACTACAAGTCCCAGCAGAGCAGGTTGCCATATCTCAGCCCCCAACAGAGGCACTACAAGTCCCAGCAGAGCAGGTTGCAATATCTCAGCCCCCCACAGAGGCACTACAAGTCCCAGCAGAGCGGGCTGTCACCTGTCCTCCAGACACAGCATTAGGAGACTGCACAGCCTTCCATCCACTCACTCCTTGGCTGCCATACACTCCTCCCCACTCTCCCCTTACAATAGTGTCCTACCTGAGTCTGGGCGGCATGTCAAGCTGCATAGTGGGGCAGTGGGCATGATTTCCCCTTCTCTCAAGACACGTTCCGGCTCCCAGACCCCGGTGTTCTGTAAAATTCTCATACCCGCAGCACACAAGGCTGCAGATCACTTTGCCACTGGCCAGGCACCTTCGTGGCTGCAGCGGCAGCTGGAGCAATAAGCTGGGCATAGTAATGTATGAAAAAACTTTGTACACAACTGAATGAGGTTATGATTTATAGCATCTAGTGCAAAGCTCAGTAACTGCTCCTCTTCTGTGGATGTGAGATCTGGCGGACGTTCCATTGTGACATTCCGTATTTCTTACAGCCAGCAAACCCTGAGGTCAGGACATACAGGACTACAACTACCAGGATGCACGCTCACAGTTAATTGAAACTACAATTCTGTCTGCCACGGTGGCAGAAACTACTTGCGAGTGTGCACTGATTGGGATATTTTAACTGTGCGGGAGGAGGCCGCGGGAACCGAGACTCGGGTGTACAGGTCAGGGGGGGGGGTTCGTGCGGGGGGGCGGCTTTTTTGCCGGCAGTGGTGGGGGGGCGTTGACAGCGGCGGTGGGGGGCGGTGCCAGATGTACATTCGGACCATAAGACGCAGAGACATTTTCCCCCATGTTTTTGGAGGAAAAAAGTGCGTCTTATGGTCCGAAAAATACGGTATTTATTTATATATAATATTACAACATATTTATTAAGACCCCATTCACACAGGGACGACTCATCAGGCGACTCAGCCGCCTGACAAGTCGCGTCCTATTCTGTACAATGGAACCGTTCTAATAGGAGCGACTCAAGTCGCTCCGACTTAGAAAAAGGTTCCTGTACTACTTCAAGACGACTTCAGGGCGCCTTCCATCGACTTCAATACAGAAGTCATTTTTGAAGTCACCTTTGAAGTCGTCTTCAGATCGCCCGGCACAGTCGCGGGACAAGTCGTGCCACCCCTGTGTGAATGGGCTCTAAAACGAACTACATATATCTCCAGGGTATAATACATTCATACTTCTACTTTTAATTCCAGTTCAGTTTTACTGCTTTTCATAGATGTAATCATTGCACAAAAATGTTGTAAATTAATTTTAGGTTCTGGAAATCAGTTGTTCGTAATAACATTTTATTTTTGTATCCCCCTTGTCCTAAACAGGGGCCACTATGCCAATTTCGTTTTCGACTGGGCTGTAGTTAGCTCTGAACGATTGTATATTTTTTTACCTGTTTTTTTTTTCTCTGAGCTTAAAGTGATACTAAACACACACTGCTTAATTTACATTTCCCCTTCTATTTCTCTATGTGGATGATGGCACTGTAATTATTTTAATAAAAAAGAAACAAAGTACCTTTTTCCTAATCGATATACAGCTGTTACATGACCCAGATCTTTCCCAGTCTGTCTGCAGGGAAGCATAAGCAGGAGGAGCTTCTAGTCCTCTGCTGCTTGTCACATGGTGTAGGTGGATTTCTGCCAGTCGCAGGCTGTGTCATGCCCCTCCAGTCTGTGTCTTAGAAAAAAGGGAGGTGAAGCCACCATTAATCTACATGTAATATCCTGCCTCCTTTTTGTTTAGTTTTTTAGTGGGCATAGAGGAGGAGGGAGGAAGTGGGCTGTCATTTACCACTGTATATACACCCACGTGTGTGACTCTATAGTCACATGGTCTGCTCAGATGTTCAGCATAGAAACTCACTGAAAACTGAGCATGTGCAGAGTTGCCACCACTTGCGTTTGAAAGACCGCAAGTGTCAGAAATAGGCTTGGTCTTGAAATGTTTAAATTAAATGACATTCATGTAATCATGTACAGTATGGCTTTTTTTATTTTTTTTATTTGCATAGTTACTTTGATCCAGCTTGTGCTTCTCTATTCTGGTGCCGATCGAGCAACTTCCTGTGTTCACTGTGCAGCAGGGCAGCTGCGTGACACAGAACCATGGAACTAGCAGCAATAACTGTAGCTGCAGTGCCCACTAAGATGATTTCCAGCTTCCACAAAGAACAGCCAAATATGGCATATACATACAGTGTCTTGAAAAAGTATTCACACCCCTTGAAATTTTCCACATTTTGTCATGTTACAACCAAAAAAATCAATGGATTTGATTGGGATTGTATGTGCTAGACCAACACAAAGTGGCACATAATTGTGAAGTGGAAGGAAAATAACTACTTTGTAGAACCACCACCGCTACAATTACAGCTGCAAGTCTTTTTGGGTATGTCTCTACCAGCTTTGCACATCTAGAGAGAGTGATATTTTTGCCCATTCTTCTTTGCAAAATAGCTCAAGCTCTGTCAGATTGGATGGAGAGTCTTGGCACAGATTTTCAATTGGATTTAGGTCTGGACTTTGACTGGGCCATTCTAACACATGAATATGCTTTGATCTAAACCATTCCATTGTAGCTCTGGCTGTATGTGTAGGGTCGTTGTCCTGCTGGAAGGTGAACCTCTGTCCGAGTCTCAAGTCTTTTGCAGACTCTATTTTGGTTCGACAGGCAGTGGTAACTGGGACAAGAAATTAGGGAAAATCTAAAGAATCAGTTAAGTACAGTATGAATTATACAGTTACTGTGGCTATTTAACCGCCTGCCGACCGGCTCACACCGATATACGTCGTCAGAATGGCACTCCTGCGCAAACTGAAGTACCTGTACTTCAGTCCGCAAGAGCAGGATAGCGGGCGCGCCGCGGCAGTGTGCCCGCGGGTCCCGTGGACTCAACGCGATCTCGGTGAGGAGATGCAGAACAAGGAAATGCCTATGTAAACAAGGCATTTCCCTGTTTTGCCTAGAGACATGACAGGGATCTTCTGTTCCCTGTCATCGGGAGCAGTGATCTCTGTCCTGTCAGTGGTAGCCCATCCCCCTACAGTTAGAACACGCTGAGGGAACACACTTAACCCCTTGATCGCCCCCTAGTGTTTAACCCCTTCACTGCCAGTGACATTTATACAGTTATCAGTGGCTATTTTTAGCTCTGATCGCTGTATAAATGTCAATGGTCCCAAAATACTATCAAAAGTGTCCGATCTGTCTGCCGCAATGTTGCAGTCCTGATAAAAATCGCAGATAACCACCATTACTAATAAAAAAATTATAATAAAAATGCCATAAATCCATCCCCTATTTTGTAGACGCTATAAATTTTGCGCAAACCAATCAATATGCACTTTTTGCGATTTTTTTTTTTTTTATCAAAAATATGTAGAAGAATACATATCGGCCTAAACTAAGAAAGAAATTCGTTTTTTTTATATATTTTTTGGGGATATTTATTATAGCAAAAAGTAAAAAAATATTGCTTTTTTTTCAAAATTGTCGTTCCTTTTTGTTTATAGCGCCAAAAAAAAAAAAAAAATGCAGAGGTGATCAAATACCACCAAAAAAAAGCTCTGTTTGTAGAAAAAAAAAGGATGTAAATTTTTTTTGGGTACAGCGTCGCACGACCGCGCAATTGTCAGTTAAAACGACACAGTGCCATATCGCAAAAAATGCTCTGGTCATTAAGGGGGTAAAAGTGGTTAAGTAGGATGCTCACTGAACCTTAAAGGGTAACTCCACTTTCGTGCGGGAAAAAAATAGCAAATAAAGAAAAACGAATATAGCGTATACAATTGTGACACAAGTCATATTGTAATTAAATGTTATTAAAAAATACCTTTCCTTTTCAATCTGCAGCTCTGCAATTTTCTGAAAATGCAATGCAATATGGCAACCTGGAGGTGTTCTGTACACAGAATGTGTACAGAACGCCCCCCTGAAAAATGATTTCCTGCTTGTGTGATTGGTTCACTGATTTTCTCAGAAGTCTGCACAAAGGTACAAAGTCAGAGTTCAGGCATCCCCTGCAACAAAAATGTCATTTTTGGTGAGATACTCCCAATAGGAAATTAAGTCTAAAGGAATGCAGGCCCAGCAACTTTCCTTATTAGAGCATTGCAGGTGCAGCAGCTGATTGGTAATTATGAAACCACTCCCATTAGATTCACTTTCCACATGGACACAGACAAATACACAGGAATTTCTTCAGAATATCAACAGATAGGAATCTGCAACAAAGTTTGTTAAAATCCTTGTAATGTACAAGAGCGGAATGTTTTTTTCTCAGCAAAAATGGTGTTACTCTTTAGGCCTCATGCCCACGGACGTTTTTACAGCCGTGTTTTTGAGCGTTTTTTACAGCTTAAAAACGCCTGTCCATGTTAGTCTATAGCTTCATGCCCCCAGGCATTTTTGAGCTGCAAATAGCATAAGCGTTTTTAAGCTGTAAAAAAAACCCAGGACCAGTGCGTTCCGCGGCGTCGGCGTTAGGCATAAAAAAACACGAAGCGTTAGAAGACGCGCAAAAACGCCGCAATTGCGTTTTTGAGCTCCGGCGTTTTTTTTTGTTTTTTTTTCAAAAAAAATACGGTCTAAAAATGTATACAATAACATGGACAGGCATTTTTAAGCTGTAAAAAACGCTCAAAAACGCAGCTGTAAAAACGTCCGTGGGCATGAGGCCTCAAAGTAAAATTAAAGATTTTTTTTTCTAATTAAAATAATAAACATAGGGGTTGCCTTGGTAAATTTGAGAAACTGTTGGTCCCTTGGTTAGACACTCCAAGTCCTCATCCCTGTGAACTGGTCCAGATGCGGCTATTGATGTGCCTTGCTAGACCTGCACAAGTATAATTGGTCAAATTTAATTTGAACTGAAACTGATGTTTTTTAAGGTGACAATATGTAGAATAAAGTTTTTTTATTCTCATTCTACAATGGAACTCTACATGTGAAAGGATTGTAATTACTAGAATGCAACATGTATATCAGTCTGATGTTCTGTGAAATGATGATGTAAATGTTGTGTTGTCACCGTATTGTAAATGGATGTGTTAAGTTTAATAAGACCCTTTTTGATTAACAAAAAATAATAATATTAAACATGTTATACTTACCTGCTCTGTGCAATGGTTTTGCACAGAGCAGCCCTGATCCTCCCATTCTGGGGTCCCCTGTTATGGGGGAACTCGTGTGGGCTCACTCCTGAGCCGCTCTGTCTGCGTCTCTTGACACAGACCGAGTGGCTCAGCCCCATCCCCTGCTCAGTTATCACAGCATTTGATTGGCAGAAGAAGGAGCCAATGGCTCCCACTGCTATCAATCTGCCCAGTGAGGAGGCAGCAGCAAGCGCTGCAGCTCTAGTGCACATTGCTGATCGAGATTAGGCTCAGGTAAGTATATGGGGGGAGCTGGGGGGATCCTGCAACACAGAAGGTTTTTTTTACCTTTATGCATAGAATGCATTAAGGTAAAAAAAACTTAAGGCTTTAGAACCACTTGTCTCATTTACAAAACACTCTCCTTCCTTTTTTTCCTTCATCCTAACTCAGTAATTTGGTATCTAGTTTTAGCTTACCTACACCGTTTTCTTTTTTTCTTTACTTTTACAAAAGGAAAAACTATTATTTTAGGACCCGTTGGGGGGAATTTGCTAAAACTGGGGCAGACAGAATCTGGAGTAGTTGTAACCAATCAGCTTCTAACTTCAGCTTGTTCAGTTAAGCTTTGGAAATAAAAGCTAGAAGGTGATTGGTTGCCATACACAGCTGCTCCCAATTCTCTCTGCTCCAATTTTAGTAAATCGCACTTAATAATAAGCAAGAATATTGTGATCACTGTAATTAAAATAACATGATTGCATTATATTGGTTTAGGAAAGTGGAAAGATAGTGCTTGACCCATAGGGCTATCTTACTGGTATTGTTATCTTAATATTAGTGTTGGTGTAAATGATCTGGTTCCTGGGCAGGTGGCTTCTACACCCCAGAGGATCTCCACAGTCTCCTTGGCTTGAGGTGTAATGTAATTAGAATTAAAATTGAAGCGCCACACCACTGCTAAGAGGTCCAGATACAACTTCATTCCATTAAAAGTCAGGCGTACAGTTAAAAAATAAGTATCCAACGTGTTTCGGGGGTCCAAAGAGGTTATCAGAGCTAGAAAGAACAAAAGAAGATTTCATGAGTCAGTATATTTGATTACAGACCACATGTAGCAATCGTTGATACATATACAAATTATCTGCTGCCAATGATCAATATCCCCAGATTGTTTGTATAGCCTGCGGCTATGTTCACATACTAGACTGCACACACAAAATGCAATCAGATTGTAAAGTCTTTCTTGGACCCACCACTAATGAAATGTGTTGTTTTACCCCATAATGCATGAGATTTTTAAGGCTGGGCAATTTGTTCAGCAATTGGACAGTCAGATTGTATATTGTATGGCTCTTATCAGCTTTTTGGATATGTTTTACTAATTTCTATACATTTATTCTCACTAAGTACACATTTTTAACCAGAATGCATTATTTTATAATAAACATTACTATTCTTAGTATTATTATCACTAATATTATTATTATTATTGTATCGTTTTACTATTGTACAATCGAATTGTATAATATATGGTTAATTTTACACATTTTACTCATGTTTTCATGAATGTATCAACTTAATGATAGTGATTATTATTGCTATTATTATTATTGTTGTTTATTTGTATTTCTTTTTTTGCAATACTTTACAATTGTACAATCCGATTGTATGATATATGGATCAAGTTATTCATATATCATTTCTACAAAAAAAATGTATACATTTATTCTTATTAGGTCAATTAATTACTTAGAATATAACATTTTAATAAGAGTAATTATAAATATTATTGTTATTATTAATAAGCTATTATTATTATTTATTTATTTTTGGACAATCAGATTGTATAAAGTAGGGCTCAAGTTTTTTGAGATATTAGGCTAACATACAGTTGCAAAAAAAAAGTATGTGAACCTTTTGGAATGATATGAATTTCTGCACAAATTGGTCATAAAATGTGATCTGATCTTCATCTAAGTCACAACAATAGACAATTACAGTCTGCTTAAACTAATAGCACACAAAGAATTAAATGTTACTAGGTTTTTATTGAACACACCATGCAAACATTCACAGTGCAGGTGGAAAAAGTATGTGAACCCCTAGACTAATGAGATCTCCAAGAGCTAATTGGAGTGAGATGTCAGCCAACTGGAGTCCAATCAATGAGATGAGATTGGAGGTGTTGGTTACAGCTGCCCTGCCCTATAAAACACACACACCAGTTCTGGGTTTGCTTTTCACAAGAAGTATTGCCTGATGTGAATGATGCCTCGCACAAAAGAGCTCTCAGAAGACCTAAGATTAATAATTATTGACTTGCATAAAGCTGGAAAGGGTTATATACGTATCTCCAAAAGCCTTGCTGTTCATCAGTCCACGGTAAGACAAATTGTCTATAAACGGAGAAAGTTCAGCACTGCTGCTACTCTCCCTAGGAGTGGGCGTCCTGTAAAGATGACTGCAAGAGCACATCGCAGACTGCTCAATGAGGTGAAGAAGAATCCTAGAGTGTAAGCTAAAGACTTACAAAAGTCTCTGGAATATGCTAACATCCCTGTTAGCGAATCTACGATACGTAAAACACTAAACGAGAATGGATTTTATGGGAGGATACCACAGAGGAAGCCACTGCTGTCCAAAAAAAACATTGCTGCACGTTTACAGTTTGCACAAGAGCACCTGGATATTCCACAGCAGTACTGGCAAAATATTCTGTGGACAGATGAAACCAAAGTTGAGTTGTTTGGAAGAAACACACAACACTATGTGTGGAGAAAAAGAGGCACAGCACACCAACATCAAAGCCTTATCCCAACTGTGAAGTATGGTTGTGGGGGCATCATAGTTTGGGGCTGCTTTGCTGCATCAGGGCCTGGACGGATTGCTATCATCGAAGGAAAAATGAATTCCCAAGTTTATCAAGACATTTTGCAGGAGAACTTAAGGCCATCTGTCCACCAGCTGAAGCTCAACAGAAGATGGGTGTTGCAACAGGACAACGACCCAAAGCATAGAAGTAAATCAACAACAGAATGGCTTAAACAGAAGATAATACGCCTTCTGGAGTGGCCCAGTCAGAGTCCTGACCTCAACCCGATTGAAATGCTGTGGCATGACCTCAAGAAAGCGATTCACACCAGACATCCCAAGGATATTGCTGAACTGAAACAGTTCTGTAAAGAGGAATGGTCAAGAATTACTCCTGACCATTGTGCACGTCTGATCTGCAACTACAGGAAACGTTTGGTTGAAGGTATTGCTGCCAAAGGAGGTTCAACCAGTTATTAAATCTAAGGGTTCACATACTTTTTCCACCTGCACTGTGAATGTTTACATGGTGTGTTAAAAAAAAAACATGGTAGCATTTAATTATTTGTGTGTTATTAGTTTAAGCAGACTGTGATTGTCTATTGTTGTGACTTAGATGAAGATCAGGTCACATTTTATGACCAATTTGTGCAGAAATCCATATCATTCCAAAAGGGTTCACATACTTTTTTTTGCAACTGTATCACAAAGAATGTATGATTTTAATAATAGAGGTAGTAATAATAATAATGCTAATTATTATTATTATTATTATTGTTATTTTTTTTTCTCCTCATCTCTTTTATGTAACCAGTTGTTCAGTACTCATGTTCTCATTTTTGTATATTAATTTTAACACTCCCTTCACGATTGACTTTTTGGTTTTGATCATGACTCCATGGAGGGGATATTGTATTGATAAAAGGTTGATATGTTTGTAGGTTAATTGGCTTCTGTCTAAAAATTGGCTCTAGTATATGAATGTGAGTTAGGGACCTTAGATTGTAAGCTCCTTGAGGGTAGGGACCGATGTGAATATACAATGTATATGTAAAGCGCTGTGTAAAATTGACGGCGCTATATAAGTACCTAAATAATAATAATAATATTAATATGGAAATCTTTTAACCACTTCCCGACCGCGCCATGTACAAAAGACGTCCACAGCGCGGTCGAGTTATCCTGAGTGGACGTCCCAGGGACGTCCTCACAGAATCTTGCTCCCGCGCGCCCCCCGGGGCGCGCTCCAGGATATGTCCGTGACCGCCGGGTCCGGAAGACCCGGCGCATCACGGATCACGGTAGATGGCCGCTAATCGCGGCCATTTACCACGTGATCGCTCCGTCAAATGACGGAGCGATCACTTGTAAACAGACCGGCGTCATTTGATGACGCCGGTTCCTCCCTCCCCTCTCTGTACCGATCGGTACAGTGTGAGAGGAGAGGGGAGGGAGCGGATCATGTCCGCTCCCTCCCCCATGTCAGCTGTGGGCTGGATCTGTGACAATTGCAGTCACAGATCCAGCAATCCATCCATCCCTGTGCAATACTCTGCCAATACTCTGCAATACACCCTGTGCAATACTCTGCAATACACCCTGTGCGATACTCTGCAATACACCCTGTGCAATACTCTGCAATACCCTGTGCAATACTCTGCAATACCCTGTGCAATACTCTGCAATACCCTGTGCAATACTCTGCAATACACCCTGCCAATACTCTGCAATACCCTGTGCAATACTCTGCAATACACCCTGCCAATACTCTGCAATACCCTGTGCAATACTCTGCAATACACCCTGCCAATACTCTGCAATACACCCTGTGCAATACTCTGCAATACACCCTGTGCAATACTCTGCAATACACCCTGTGCAATACCCTGCCCATACTCTAGAATACCCTGTGCAATACCCTGCCCATACTGTGCAATACCCTGCCCATACCCTGCCATACTCCGCAATACTCCACAATACCCAGCAATACTCCACAATACCCAGCAATACTCCACAATACCCGGCAATACTCCACAATACCCGGCAATACTCCACAATACCCGGCAATACTCCACAATAACCGGCAATACTCCACAATACCCGGCAATACTCCACAATACCCTGCAATACTCCACAATACCCAGCAATACTCCACAATACCCAGCAATACTCCACAATACCCTGCAATACTCCACAATACCCTGCAATACTCCACAATACCCTGCAATACCCGGCAATACCCCGCAATACCCGTCAATACCCAGCAATACTCGTCAATACCCGGCAATACTCGTCAATACTCCTCAATACCCGGCAATACTCCTCAATACCCAGCAATACTCCTCAATACCCGGCAATACTCCTCAATACCCGGCAATACTCTGCAATAACCACTTCCCGCCCGCCGGCCGTCATATGACGTCCTTGACTTTGTGCGGAGATATCTGAATGATGGGAGCAGCTACAGGCATCATTCAGATATTCGCTTTTTCAGCTGGCGATTCCCTACACCATAAGAACAATCATAGCGGCTGTTCCACCGCTTGATCGCTCTTACGGAAGGTGAGAGGGGATGCCCCCCCCTCCCGCTGCCCTCCGGTGCTTCTACCGACTCACCGCTACGATCAAAGCCAAGATTGTTTTTTTTTTTGTTTTTTTTTTAGGCTTCCCAGCCTAGAGGTGAGATGTGGGGTCTTATTGACCCCATATCTCACTGTAAAGAGGACCTGTCATGCCATATTTCTATTACAAGGGATGTTTACATTCCTTGTAATAGGAATAAAAGTGCTAAAAAAAAAAATTTGGGGCGGAAAAACATGTCAAACTAAAATAAATAAAGTAAAATGAACAATAAAATATATATATTTTTTTTAAAGTGCCCCTGCCCCCGCGAGCTCGCATGCAGAAGTGAACGCATACGTAAGCCCCGCCCACATATGAAAACGGTGTTCAAGCCACACATGTGAGGTATCGTTGCGAACGTTAGAGCGAGAGCAATAATTTTGGCCCTAGACCTCCTCTGTAACTCAAAACATATAACCAGTAAAAATATTTAAAGCGTTGCCTATGGGGATTTTTAAGTAGCGAAGTTTGGCGCCATTCCACGAGCGTGTGCAATTTTGAAGGGTGACATGTTAGGTATCTATTTACTCGGCGTAACTTCATCTTTCACATTATGCAAAAACACTGGGCTAACTTTACTGTTTTTTTTTTCTTTTAGGCACAAAACAGTTTTTTTCCGTAAAAAACGCGTTAGAAAAATTTCTGCGCAAATACCGTGCAAGATAAAAAGTTGCAATGACCACCATTATATTCTTTAAGGTCTTTGCTAAAAAAACATATATATATAATGTTTTGGGGTTCTATGTAATTTTATAGCAAATAAATGATGATTTTTACATGTAGGAGAGAAATGTCAGAATTGGCCTGGGTGCTCCAGAACGCCTGAAGGTGCTCCCTGCATGTTGGGCCTCTCTATGTGGCCACGCTGTGTAAAAGTCTCACACATGTGGTATCGCCATACTCGGGAGGAATAGCAGAATGTGTTTTGGGGTGTAATTTGTGGTATGCATATGCTGTGTGTGAGAAATAACCTGCTAATATGACAATTTTGTGGAAAAAAAAAAAAAAGAAAAAAAAATCTTGATTTTTGCAAAGAATTGTGGGAAAAAATGACAACTTCAAAAAACTCACATCGACTCTTTCTAAATACCTTGGAATGTCTTCTTTCCAAAAAGGGGTCATTTGGGGGGTATTTGTACTTTTCTGGCATGTTAGGGTCTCAAGAAATGAGATAGGCCGTCAGTACTTCAGGTGTGATCAATTTTCAGATATTGGCACCATAGCTTGTGGACTCTATAACTTTCACAAAGACCAAAAAATATCCACCAATTTGTACTTATTTTTACCAAAGATATGTAGCAGTATAAATTTTGGCCAAAATGTATGAAGAAAAAATACTAATTTGCAAAATTTTATAACGGAAACAAAGAAAAATTCATTTTTTTACAAAATTTTCAGTCTTTTTTCTCTTATAGCGCAAAAAATAAAAAACCCAACAGTGATTAAATACCACCAAAAGAAAGCTCTATTTGTGTGAAAAAAAGGACAAAAATTTCATATGGGTACAGTGTTGTATGACTGAGTAATTGTCATTCAAAATGTGAGAGCACCGAAAGCTGAAAATTCGTCTGGTTAGGAAGGGGGTTTAAGTGCCCAGTTGTCAAGTGGTTAATGTTCTTTTTAGCCCTGGTAAAAGGGGGTGCTTGGAAGACCAAAACGCGTTGGTTACTTTTTTGTATTGTACCCCTGACTTTTAATGGAATAAATTGACATTATCTTGTTAACAGTACAGATAACTATGCACTGGTCATAAGAACACAATATAATTATGTTAAACATGAATTCCAAATAAGTTTATTTTTTAGCTTGCACAGTGCCAACTTTGGCCACAAGAGGGGGGAAATTCATAAGAGAAGCTGAAAGTAAATTTGTCATCACTAATTACACAACAAGGTCATTGAGCCCTATCCATCTATGCCCAGCTTACTACATTTCCCCTTTGATGTTGCTTACAGCTTCTTATTTTTGAACATCACAATTTGACAGCAGTTAAAATTTGTGGTAAGGAGTCCTTATTTCGTTATATAAACCCTGAAAATGTAACTTGGCAGAATGTATTTACTTAATAAAGATATTATATATACTGGAAAGTCATCCTCTTTTAACACTAGCTAAAGATATTACACTATTATTTGAGAAACTCCAGTGCTAGTTTACATAGCATATAAACTAACTGTTCCTATGATTGCATTGCGCTCCAGGCATACAGACAAGCGGGTTAACGTGCAATGGAAAACATCTCGCAGGAACTGTACATTAATTTCCACCTTATTCTGAAAGGAAAGTATGTGACTCTCAGTCATATCCATCTGGTGAAACCTAGCAAGATTTATCACTCATAGCATGCCCATAGTTATAGTCATATCCTTAGAACGGTAACATCTACATTTCCTCAATGAAGCCTGTTAACAAAGTTTATAATATTATCCAGGCTTTTACAATGTAGTATTAAAGCTGAGTATCTGAAATGCATTAAAAAGTAGGGATGAGCTTCGAGTTCGACTCGAACATCGGCTGTTCGACCGTTCGTCGAATTACGAACATTATGGGCCGTTCGCGACAAATTCGAGCGGCATCGCAGTGCATTGCTGGCTGATGATTGGTCAAGCATGCACTATGACCCGCATGCTTGGCCAATCACAGCACCGTAGGTACAGAGAGCCGTAATTGGCCAAAGCCAGGGTGGCTTTGGCCAATCATGGCTCAGAGGAAGTAGGTACACGCCCCACACTATATAAGGCCGTTGGCGTTGGTTAAAGGAAAGAGACAGAGAGAGAGACAGTGTAATTTGATTTGAGTTAGATAAAGCAGGCAGGCGAGTCAGTTAGCTGCAGTTACAGTGTGTAGAGGATATATATGCATCCTAGGTGTTGTATATATATTTACACACTGTATTCAGTTTAGCTAGATCCGTTCCTGTTATTCTCTATACTGACAGGCAGGCAGGTGATTGTGCTAGCTGCAGTGTTTCACTTAGTGTACTGTGTCCTTTGCACAGTGTGCACCAAAAGCTTACCTGAATACAATTGCTGGTGTTCTGATACAAATACAGGCAGGCAGCTGCAGTATTTTGCTTTAGTGTCCTTTGCACAGTGTGCACCAAAAGCTTACCTGTATACAATTGCTGGTGTTCTGGTACAAATACAGGCAGGGAGCTGCAGTATTTTGCTTTAGTGTCCTTTGCACAGTGTGCACCTAAAGCTTACCTCAATACAATTGCTGGTTTTCTCATACAAATACAGGCAGGGAGCTGCAGTATTTTGCTTTAGTGTCCTTTGCACAGTGTGCACCAAAAGCTTACCTGAATGCAATTGCTGGTGTTCTGATACAAATACAGGCAGGGAGCTGCAGTATTTTGCTTTAGTGTCCTTTGCACAGTGTGCACCAAAAGCTTACCTCAATACAATTGCTGGTGTTCTGAT
Organism: Rana muscosa; assembly: GCA_029206835.1. Taxonomy (NCBI): domain Eukaryota; kingdom Metazoa; phylum Chordata; class Amphibia; order Anura; family Ranidae; genus Rana; species Rana muscosa. The sequence goes on from CM055116.1 coordinate 476,672,614, forward strand.
ACAAATACAGGCAGGGAGCTGCAGTATTTTGCTTTAGTGTCCTTTGCACAGTGTGCACCTAAAGCTAACCTCAATACAATTGCTGGTGTTCTGATACAAATACAGGCAGGGAGCTGCAGTATTTTGCTTTAGTGTCCTTTGCACAGTGTGCACCTAAAGCTTACCTCAATACAATTGCTGGTGTTTTGATACAAATACAGGCAGGGAGCTGCAGTATTTTGCTTTAGTGTCCTTTGCACAGTGTGCACCTAAAGCTTACCTCAATACAATTGCTGGTGTTCTGATACAAATACAGGCAGGGAGCTGCAGTATTTTGCTTTAGTGTCCTTTGCACAGTGTGCACCTAAAGCTTACCTCAATACAATTGCTGGTGTTCTGATACAAATACAGGCAGGGAGCTGCAGTATTTTGCTTTAGTGTCCTTTGCACAGTGTGCACCTAAAGCTTACATCAATACAATTGCTGGTGTTCTGATACAAATACAGGCAGGGAGCTAAAGTATTTTGCTTTAGTGTCCTTTGTACAGTGTGCACCTAAAGCTTACCTCAATACAATTGCTGGTGTTTTGATACAAATACAGGCAGGGAGCTGCAGTATTTTGCTTTAGTGTCCTTTGCACAGTGTGCACCTAAAGCTTACCTCAGTACAATTGCTGGTGTTCTGATACAAATACAGGCAGGGAGCTGCAGTATTTTGCTTTAGTGTCCTTTGCACAGTGTGCACCTAAAGCTTACCTCAATACAATTGCTGGTGTTATGATACAAATACAGGCAGGGAGCTGCAGTATTTTGCTTTAGTGTCCTTTGCACAGTGTGCACCTAAAGCTTACATCAATACAATTGCTGGTGTTCTGATACAAATACAGGCAGGGAGCTGAAGTATTTTGCTTTAGTGTCCTTTGTACAGTGTGCACCTAAAGCTTACCTCAATACAATTGCTGGTGTTATCATACAAATACCAAAGGCAGGGAGCTGCAAGTATTTTCAGTTAGTGTACTGTGTCCTCTGCACAGTGTGCACCTAAAACTAACTGAAGACAATTGCTGGTGTTCTCATACTAATACCACAGCAGGCAGTTGATTCTGCTAGCTGCAGTATAATCAGTGTAGATATATATATATATATATATACATCCCACCTTTGTGCAGCTACATCTCACTGCAGGCTATTAGTATGTCTGGAAGGCAAACAAGGAGAGGCAGACAGTCACGAGCCAATAAAAGAGGGCAAGCAGGCTCTGTGTCTAGAGGAAACAGTGCTGGTCATGGACACGGTGCATCCTCATCAGCACGTGGCCGTGGGACACGCTTGTCCTTCTTTTCGGCAGCTGGCCATGTTGAGCCGCAACATGCTGAAGACTTGGTAGAGTGGATAATCAAGCCGTCTTCATCCTCATCCTCTCTCACCCAGGCTCAGGGTACTTTGTCTGGCAAAGCAGCTGCCAAAGTGGCCTCTTCCCTCGGCTCAATGGCATCAGTCACTCCTTCCCTAGCCCCACCATGTCCTCCTGAGGAGTCCTCTGAACTGTTTGACCACAGTGTTAGGTACATGCTCCAGGAGAATGCCCAGGTTTTGAAGGCTCAGATGATGGTACCCAGCTAGAGGAAGGCAGTAACGTGAGCCCAGAGAGAGGGGGTGCCCAACAATGACAGCAATCTGGCAGTCATGTTCCCCCAGCTGCAGCATTCTGCCAGATTTTCTCCAGTGATGAGGAGGGAGGGGATGATGAGGTCACTGACTCCAAGTGGGTGCCTGATAGGAGAAAGGAGGAGGAGGAGGAGGAGGCACCTCTCCAACGAGGCAGAATGCCCTGCAGGGGCCAGCTTAAGGGCAGCCAACCGACTGCATCACACCGCAATGTTCCGCATGTTCAGGGCGCTGCTGTCTCTGCGCATTATTCCAAAAGTTCTTTGGTGTGGGCCTTTTTTTAGACGTGTGCAGCAGATCGCACCATTGCTATTTGCAATATATGTCTGAAGCGCATCTCGCGTGGCCAAAACATGAGCCGCTTGGGCACCACGTGCTTGACCAGACATATGTCGACCTGCCATGCAGTCCATTGGCAAGCATACAAAAAAGACCCACACCAAAGAACAAAGCGGACCTCTCCTTGCTCCTCATCAGCTGGGATCTCCAGCCCCACTATACCTTCAGTCCTCTCTGAAACCTGCACTGAGAGGAATGAAGGTGTAGAATTAGGTGTGTACTTGCCAAGTACTTGCGGGCAATCTGCTATAAGTACACCAACGTCAGATTGTACCAGGCAAATTTCCCTGCCCCAGCTGCTGCACCGCCGAAAGAAGTTCGCTCCCAGCCATCCACATGCCCAGCGGTTGAATGCTAGCTTGGCTAAATTGCTAGCACTTCAACTGCTGCCTTTCAGTTGGTAGACTCTGCCCCCTTCCGTGAGTTTGTGGAATGTGCGGTTCTTCAGTGGCAGGTTCCCACTTTTTCTCACGGAAGGCGATTCCGGCTCTCTATCGGCATGTGGAAGGCAATGTCTTGGCCTCGCTGGACAGGGAGGTCAGCGGTAAGGTGCATATTACCGCTGACTCATGGTCCAGCAGGCATGGACAGGGATGTTACCTATCTTTCACGGCGCATTGGGTGACTCTGCTGGCAGCTGGGAAGGATGCAGGACAAGGTGCAGTAGTGTTGGAGGTTGTTCCGCCACCACGCCTCCAAAATGCTACTACTGGTGATTCTGACACACCTCTCTCCTCCACCCCCTCCTCTTCTTCTTCCTCCATGGCCTCTTCCTGTGCTTTGTCCTCGGAACTAGCGGTGCTCTGTAGGCGTTCAAGGGGCTACACAAGTACACAGGCAAAAAGATGCCATGCGGTGCTTGAGCTGGTGTGCTTGGGGGACAGGAGCCACACTGGGGCAGAGATTCTGTCAGCTCTGCAGGGGCAGGCTCAGAGGTGGTTGACGCCATGCCAGCTTAAGCCAGGAAAGGTGGTTTGCGACAATGGCACCAACCTCCTCTCCGCCCTAAGACAGGGACAACTGACCCATGTGCCCTGTTTGGCTCACGTCCTTAACTTGGTGGTGCAGTGGTTCTTGGGCATGTACCCGGGCTTACAGGAGGTCCTGAAGCAGGCCAGAAAACTCTGTGGGCATTTCCGCTGGTCATGTAAGGCCAGTGCTCGGCTGGCTGACCTGCAAAAGGAATACAACCTGCCCAAGAACCGCCTAATCTGTGACATGCCCACCAGGTGGATCTCTACGTTGGCCATGCTGCAGCGGCTGCACATGCAGCAGAGGGCCATCAATGAGTATCTGTTGCAATATGGCACCAGGACAGGGTCAGGGGAGCTTGGATTTTTTCCCCCACGCCAGTGGGCCATGATCAGGGATGCATGCACTGTCCTGGCACCATTTGAGGAGCCACAAGGATGCATGCATGCATCAGTGACCCTGTCCCTCTTGTCCACCTGTTGGAGCACACGCTGCGTGGAATAATGGACAGGGAACTTGAGGCAGAACAGAGGGAGAAAGAGGAGGACTTCCTTACCTCTCAAGGCCCCCTTTATCCAGACAGTGTTCCTGCTGGCCCATCTATCACACAGGAAGAGGACAAGGAGGAGGAGGATTGTGTCAGCATGGAGGTGGAGCCTAGCACTCAGCATCAGCAGCAGTCTTCAAGGAATCAATTAAAGTCCCAAGACACCCATGGACTTGTACGTGGCTGGGAGGAGGTGGCTGCGGATCATGTCATCCTGAGTGACCCAGAGGACTCCGGACCAAATGCCTCAGCAAACCTACGCTGCATGGCCTCCCTGATCCTGCAAAGCCTGTGGAAGGATCCTCGTATTCGTGCTATCAAGGAGAGGGATCATTACTGGCTGGCAACCCTCCTTGAACCACGGTACAAGGGTAAGGTTGCAGACCTTATCTTGCCGTCGCAGAGGATGAAGCATCTTCAGGGGGCCTTGTAGAAAGGTCTGTGCAACGCGTTCCCAGAGACTGGGAGGTTACAAATTCCTGGTCCTGGACAACATGTTGCTGAGGCTTCGGTCAGTCAAAGGAGGAGCGGTGGAGAAGGTGGCCGTCTGACCGATGCGTTCAGACAATTTTTTAGTCTGCAGCCCCAAGGTATGATCGGTTCCAGCAACCATCGCCAGCGTCTGGTTTACATGGTGCAGGAATACCTAGGGGCAAGATCAGACTTGGACACCTTTCCCACTGAAAATCCTCTGGGTTACTGGGTCTTAAGGATGGATCACTGGCCAGAGCTTGCACAGTATGCAATTGAGCTACTGGCCTGTCCTGCATCCAGCATTCTTTCGGAACGCACATTCAGTGCTGCTGGAGGCTTTGTAAAAATAAATCAGTCTTGGATCACCACCAGCTACCAAGCACCTGATGCTGATGTAACAGAATAATTTTCTTTGAAATGTCAGATCCCTTGAAGACTGCCTATGCTGATGCAGAGTGACTATCCTGCTATGCTGTGTGACTATTCTCTTCCTCCTCAATGATCATGCTGATAGCATGTAAGAACATTTTTGTTTCTGGGCACCGCCACCAGTGGCTAAGGCCCAATTTTTCAGCCCCTGTTTAACATTGGCATGTAATTACAATTTTTAATGCAATACTTTGCAGCAGGGCTCATTCCTGCGCTCCGACTACAGTATCTGTGAGGGGTTGCAGTGTTGTGGCACCAGCACCAGTGCCTAAGGCCCAATTTTTCTGCCCCTGTTTAACAGGGGCGTGTAATTAAAATGTTTGATGCAATACTTTGCAGCAGGGCTCATTGCTGCACTCCAACTACAGTATCTGTGAGGGGTTGCAGTGTTGTGGCACCAGCACCAGTGCCTAAGGCCCAATTTTTCAGCCCCCGTTTAACTGGGGCGTGTAAGTACAATTTTTGATGCAATACTTTGCAGCAGGGCTCATTCCTGTGCTCCAACTAGAGTATCTGTGAGGGGTTGCAGTGTTGTGGCACCAGTGCCTAAGGCCCAATTTTTCAGCCCCTGTTCAACAGGGGCATGTAATTACAATACTTGATCTAATAATTCACAGCAGGGCCCATTCCTGCGCCCACCAAGAGTAACTGTGAGGGCTTACAGTGTTGTGGCAACACCACCACCACCAAAGGCCCAATTTTTCTGCTCCTGTTCGACAGGGGCATGTAATTACAATTCTTGATCTAATATTTCACAGCTGGGCCCATTCCTTCGCCCACCAAGAGTAACTGTAAGGACTTACAGTGTTGTGGCACCTGCACCACCACCAAAGGCCCAATTTTTCCTACCACTGTTCAACAATGACATGTAATTATAATTCTTGATATAATAGTTCACAGCAGGGCGTTGCAGCGCCCACCAAGAGTAACTGTGAGGGCTTACAGTGTTGTGGCAACACCAACACCTAAGGGCCAAATTTCTGCAGAGTATATATGGCAGGCCCCTACTTTCAGACATCCAACTTACAAACGACTCCTACTTGCAATTGGAAGGAGACAACAGGAAGTGAGAGGAAATCTACCCCTAGGAAGGCAAATGCTCTCCTGTAAGAGTTAATATGGGAAAAAAGGTGTCTCCTCTCCACTGATGCTTGATCACCAATCTTTGTTTCACTAAAAACCCAAAATGTTCGAAAAACATTTGTCATTGGGACGGAAAGCGAGGTGAAATGTTCTGAACACGTGCACAGACAGCAAAACAAATGTTACAGGGGTGATAACCCTTCCCTATGTTTTCCAAAAAGCTTAAAACTGATTTTTTTGGCTGGAGCTACACTTTAAAAATGTACCAGTTCAAACTTACAAACAGATTCTACGTAACAACAAACCTACAGTCACTGTCTTGTTTGCACCGCCTGTATACTGTTGTTCAGAGTATATAGGGCCTGGGGGCCCCACGCCTTTCCTTTTTTTTTATTTGGGTGCGGGATTCCCCTTAATATCCATACAAGACCCAAAGGGGCTGGTAATGGGTTGGGGGGGGTACCCTTGCCATTTTTCTCAATGATTTTCATCCATATTGCCGGGACCAGACATTACATTAAAACCTTAAGCAGTTTTAAATGACTTCACAGGCATACTATAGACACCCCCCAGGTACGATATTTAAAGGATTTTAAAACTTTTTTTTGCATTGACACATGTACCCTGTGGCAGGACTCGGGTCCCCAAACCCTTTTTAGGACAATAACTTACATATTAGCCTTCATAATTAGCACTTTTGATTTCGAACGTTCAAGTCCCATAGACTTTAATAGGGTTCTAAAGTTTGCGCGAACTTTCGGTCCGTTCGCAGGTTCTGGTGCGAACCGAACCAGGGGGTGTTCGGCTCATCCCTATTAAAAAGCAGTGTAACAGGTTGGATACGTGTTCAAAAGATTAGAGGGGAAGTAACTGTAACTTCCAATCTACTAAACAGGTGCAAAGTAAGAACTGCTCATGCATGTGTAGCACCCTGCTCCTGTTGACCAGGCGCTCGCATTTAAATTTAGTGGGTTATCTGTTCTGTACATAGTTCAGATTCAATATTATGGCTAAATTAGCCTCTGCTCCAGCATTGGCTGTGTTGTGTGCAGTTCCACACTGTCGTCTGTAGGTGTCGTTGTCACCACAGGCCAGTGATGGAAGGACAGCAAGCTAAGGTGTATTGGGTGTCCCTTTTCCCCAGAAACAGCCCAGTGGGAGTGGTTTACCGCTGTGCATTCTGGGAGAGGATACTTAAGGGGCAGAAGACATCTTTCTCGCTCTCTCACCTCATGGCCCGCCTGGCCTAAGATATGTGACAACTGCTCTTCTGCCTCGGGGCCTGCTGACCCGAGGCTACGCGACTGCAAGTAGGCCCAGAAGCCTGTCTGGGGCCTACTGGTTCTGAGGTGGTCCTGTGCTGTCTTACCTGCGGGGAGAAGCCGAGCAATTGAAGGATCCAGGGGAGGACTCATCTTGGAGAGGACCGAGCGAAAGGCTGGTATTTCAAGAAGGGCCTGGTGACTCAATTGGAGGATGCATCCTAACCAATCTACCTCACAGTACTGCCGGATGGCTTAAAGGGACTTTAGATACTGTGTAGCGGTGTTCGCTTGTCTATTACTGATCACCGAATCCTGTGGCAGAGGATTGTACAAATAGTTATTTGTTTCACTCAAGTCTGTGGCAAAGACTTTATCCATTTCACTCAAGTCTGTGGCAGAGACTTTTGTCTGTGCATCATTCCGGCTGCTAAGCCAGTGAGAGAGGCCTATCCGGGTGAGCAAGATCCGCTGACAAGGAGTTGTATTTGTCTTCTGGATCTCAAGTTCTTCAGTGATCTGCACAAGATATCTGAACTTTCCCCTAACCCTCCATCTCTCTACCGCTACAAGTTGTGTTAAATAAAAAGCATTGGAAAAAAAGACTGTGGGGTTGATTTACGAAAGGCAAATCCACTTTGCACTACAAGTGCACTTGAAAGTGAACTTTTAAGTGCAGTCACTGTAGATCTGAGGGGGACATGCAAGGAAAATAAAAAACAGCATTTTTGCTTGCACGTGATTGGATGATAAAATCAGCAGAGCTTCCCCTGATTTCAGAGCTTCCCCTCAGATCTACAGTGATCTACAGCGACTGCACTTACAAGTGCACTTTCAAGTGCACTTGCAGTGCACTTGTAGTGCAGAGTGGATTTCCCTTTAGTAAATCAACCCCTAAGTGTCTGGTGAATGCATCTGTGGGCTCATTGCCAAATTTAGAGCCAAGCAAGTTTTGATACATTGAACTGTGGGGTAACAGCAGGACCAAAAATAACCAGCAGCTCCTACGGGGGTAGTGCTACACATACTTCATTAAAACAGTTAAAAACTTATGCAGCTACTTTGTCACATCTTCATGAAGAACATCCCTCTCAGTAAAGTCCAGGGTAGCTTTGGTAACACAGGCAAACAGATGGAGGGATCCCAGGCCTCAGGAAGGCAACCCCATTGGAAATAGAGTACTCTTGTAGCAATTGTGGTGGTGCTCCCCACATTAGCTGGGTCTTCTGAAGAAGCTGTGTGCTATTAGGCTCCATTTACACTTGTGCAACTTGTCATGCAACTTTGGACATCAAAGTTGCATGACAAGTCGCTCCCCATGTTTTCTAATAATAATCATTCATATATGTACAACTTAAAGTTGCAGCAACTTCAAAGTAGTTCATGAACTACATTGGTCCAACTTTCATGCAACTTGAGGGCCATAGACTTCAATGTTAACCCTCAAAAGTTGCATAAAAGTTGTACCTGAATGTTTTACAATGCAAAAGTTGTCCATTGTATATCCTAAAAGTGCAGTGCTAAATAAAATTACCATGTGCAAAACATCATGTATGACAGTGCAAAACCTTTGAAGTGAATGGAAAATCCAATCAAAATATTATTCAATCCAAAAATATCCTTGTGCAAAAGTGCAAAATATATTACATTCATAAAGTGCAAAGTTCATAAATTGATCACTAAAGTGCTCCTGTGCAAACAGTTCATGCATGCCAGTGTGCCCACTGGAAAGATCGATCCTCACAGCGCAGTGCTCAGACATTCACTGTTGTGACACCTTCACCATAAAGCAGATGAGGGCTTACCAAACCACCAGCGATCTTCCTTACTCAGGAAGATCATTCAGCGCTTTTTGAGATCTCTGATCCTCAGATGGAAATCCGGAAGTGTTCCCCCGCCAACCTCACTGTGTTCCCCTTATAGTGACAAGATGATCCAGCTCACTGTCTCAGATGGAATGGATGGATGAATCCTCAGAGTTAAAATGGGTGAAAAACAGGGAGACTCCTCATGGTGTAGTATGGTCTCAACCGTTTTATTTTAAAAACATGTTCTAATTTTTCTCATCGTTTTTTTCGACATGTTTTCCGCGGCAGTGTTTCCCATAGGGAAACACTGCCGCGGAGCCCACAGACGGTCGTTTTTCTCGTCAAGAGAAAAAATGACGTGAAAAACGACCGTGTGTGGGAAACAAGCTGTTCCCCCGTTTTAAATGACATTATTCACGGCGGTTTTTTAACCGCCGTGAATAATGATCGTGTGTACGCGGCATTAGAATGTAATGTTCTGCCCAACATACAGGAATATGTTTGTGACTCATATGCCGCGTACACACGACCGCTTTTCTCGACGAGAAAAACGGCATTTTTTCATTTCGCCGAGAAAAACGATCGTCTGTGGGCTTTATGTCGTTTTTCTCGTCGAGAAAAACGGCATAAAAAACGACGAGAAAAATTAGAACATGTTCTAAATTTTCTCGTCGTTTTTTCCAGCATTTTTTTCCGCTGCAGTTTTCCCATAGGGAAACACTGCCGCGGAGCCCACAGACGGTCGTTTTTCTCGTCAAGAGAAAAAATGACGGGAAAAACGACCGTGTGTAGGGAACCAAGCGGTTCCCTCGTTTTTCCTGTCATTATTCACGGCGGTTTTTTAACCGCCGTGAATAATGATCGTGTGTACGCGGCAAAAGACTGATTTCAGCATTTAAAATTTAAATTGAACTATTAAAGGTTTGTTACCAGAATTTCTTCAAAATATGGCTTGTCACGTTTGCCCTGCAGGAGACAATCGGTCCTTGATAACTGCTCCGTGTATGAATACTGGCAGTCTTTCTGAGTCATCTCTACCTATTGATGCACTGTTATGTTTTTCTCATATGCTTAAATAAGGATTTAAAAAATAAATATATATATATAGATATATATATCTATATATCTATATATATATATATATATTATATATATATAAGTGTAGCGGGTAGGGTTGCCACCTGTCCGGGATTCACCCGGACAGTTCGGGTTTGGAATCATGCGTTCGGGTTTCAGACCACCTGAAACCCGGACACATTATTCAGACCGGATTATGGCTTCCCAGCAGGGTTGCTGGCTGCAGTTGTGTAAGCCAAGAGTGTGTGTTACAGTCCGTCCGTCCCCCCCCCCCCACACACACACACACAGACACATACAGATGGAAGAGGAGAGAGGGCTCGATCTGCACCTCTTCCAGACATTCCTACCCTCTGTGTCTGCCCACACTCCAATCCCTGGTGCTGTGGCTCAGAAAAGGAAAGTCGGGGTGGGAAATTTCATCCAGATACATCTGGATGAGAGGTGCTGACTGCCAAAGGGTGAATGAGCTCACCATCCATCCCTGTCTGTGACTGAAGTCTCCCCCCTTCTCTCTCCTGCCTCTGAGTGAGTACACTAAGGCAAATCAGGGTTCTCGGAGAACTCATTACATCAGTGTTCCCCCTTACATCAGAGTCCTCTCTGTACATCAGAGTTCTCCCTGAAATCAGGGTTCTTAGAGAATCCCTTATGTTAGAGTCCCCAGAGTTCTCCCTTACATCAGAGTCTCCAGAGTCCACCCTTAGAGTGTAAGGGAACTCTCTGCGAGTTCAGATGTAAAAGGGGAACTCTGTGGGCTCTGATGTAAAGGGGGACTCTTGTGATTAACTTCATTTGATTAGAAATTTTATTTAATTGAAAAATATATGTATGGTTTATACTATTAAAATAAATAGTTGTGCACCGCTAAAGTGTTCGGGTTTGACTTGAAGAAAAGGTGGCATCCCTAGTAGCGGGTCTGTACTTTTTAAACTGGTGAGGACACCAGTGATGCATAGTTCCCTGCGGCCCAGCAGGTGGCGCTGTCACTTTGGGACGGGGTTGAACCATCACTGCAGTGCCGTACCCTTTGTGACCTCTCACAGCGGTTGTACGGCGGGGCGGGGAACCCGCCGTGCATCCTGGGAGAGGGTATAAAGGGGGCAGACATCTTTGCCACAAGGTGGAAGTCCCGGGCACCTTCAGCCTGAGGGCTATTGTTGCGGTCGGAGTCCAGGTTGCCTAGGCCTGGGCACTAGGAGTTCGTGTTCCATCCCAGACACCTTCAGTCTGGGGTGAGGTACTCGGCCAGAGGCCTGGGGCCCAGTACCTTCCGCTGGGTCCCGCGAGGGAGGGATCATCCTAGGGGGCCCCGGGAGTGGGGCACCCGAATCCAGAGGCGTAAGGGACCGGAGGAGGGACTCACCCGAAGACCTGGTGCAGCAGATTGCCAGTGCCGGGTGTACCTCTGGAGACCGCCCGGAGGGATATCTTTCTCGAACAGGGGCCAAGTTCAGAGAGGAAGGTGGTTCATGTTCTATGACCGGTGGCAGCGGTCCAGCTATTCAACTCAGGTCAGTGGCAGAGACCTGCTATTAGGCCTGTGGCAGGGGCCTCAACGGTTCATCCGGTCGGTGGCAGAGACCGTGCGCCAGGCCTATTCGCTAAAAAGGAATAGGAGAGCTTAGTTGTGCCTGGGCCTACTCGTTCCCACACCCCATGTTCATCTGTTATTGAAAGTTCAACTGAGTGTGTTCACCGTACTGTATGAGAAATAAAGGAGTGTTGGACTTTCGATTGGTGTGGGGCTCTATTATTGGCAGACACATCTCCATGGGACAACTGAGGCTTCGTATGCAGTGGACAGACCCGGAGGTAATTCAACTAACTTTGCTCAACCCTCTTATACACACGAGGAAAGAGCTTGGCGTAGTGTCCCTGCACTCTCCTCTCCCAGGTACCCCTAGACGCAAGCCATACACCGTAGGAAAGTAGGAGAGTGAGGGTACCGCTACACGTGGGGGCTCTGGTCCGGGATGTGTTCGTGCTACAATGGAGCTCAGTTGTTGGAATTTGAAAGTGTCTGCCCGAAAGAGTACAGAGCAGGTCGGCCATATTGGCCACTGCGCCATCAGGCACACCCTCTCTACTCAGTTCGTGGGCGTGACCCAGGGAAGGAGAAAGCCCGCGAACTGGAGTGCAAGAAGGGAGGAGTCCAATCGTGTGAAGGATTACACGTGGAGACTTTGGCGCCAACAAGGCAGTGCGCAATGGATCAGCAGAGAGTCGCCATGTTCACTAACGCATCGTGGATTCCTATTCATCCCACTACCACAAATCTGACTACCGCTGCTCCAATAATGGATACGGGGATTCGGCTAAAGCCCCGGGGACGATTCGCCCTGTACTCATGCATGAACGTTGAGGCCCTGGGTTTGATTTGTCCCGGATGTTCGGGACTGGTGTGCCAGCTAAAGCCATTTGGACGCTGCGAGGCCTGCGGAGAGTTCTTATTTGAGGTGGAGCCAACCATTGAAAAACCCAGAACCATCTACCTCAACCGCGCTATGGGCCACACCACTCATGAAGGAGAAATCGCTGCTTTTACAGCCATCCCTGTGCGCACTGCAGCGACCGCAGGGGAGGTCGCAATTACAGAGGTACGGGAGAAATCGGAGGATGCTGACTCGGTCGCCACTGCTTCCCAACGTCCGCCGCCAAAGAGGAAGACCGGCTTGGTTGCCCCGTCCAGCGGTCGCGGTGGATCACCCTGCTTGCCTACGCCCGCCCCGGATGGATCCGGTAGGAAGAGTCCCGGACATCCCTTCTCAGCTTTGGGCCAAGGTAAGCCGGACAAAGGGACTTGGTGTTGGGACGGAGGTGTCGGGGAGTCACGGCCCTGTGTGCCCGCGGGAGGTAGCAATTCAGCCTCCACTACAGGCTACTTGCCCGCGGAGGAGTGTGACACCTCCGACTTGGAATCGCTCTCCGATCCGGGAGACAATGTCATCATTGATGAACTTTTTGCAAAGAAGGGCTGGGACAAGATGCCTCTCTCCTCGTCCCGTAAAGTCAGGGATCCACCCATGTCTACAGGGGATAGTACACCCCGGGTGGAGGCACCAGCGCCTGAGGAGGGATTCCGTCCCCAGTCTGCCCTTCTACCTCCGGTGCCTCCTGCATCTGGAGACTGATGTTGCGGCCGCCGATGCCTAGAGTGGAGGTGGTCAAGGCACCTCGCCACCCAGACGCCATCGTCCAACTGGGTGAGGGAGACCGGGCCACTATGCCTCCGCTGGCGAGACTTCAGCGTCTGTTCGGTCAAAAAGTTGCTACCGAGTACGGGTGGGAGTACTTACCTAAAGAGCTTCTGTATGAAGTGGAAGTCTGCCGGGACCGCTGGTACAACGAATTTGTGTGAACGCACCTTCAGGTCCCACACGCCCGCATGTACCTAGCGTGCTCCCCCAAAGCCTCTCAGCGTTTCAAGGACTGTAAAGCAGAGTGGATGTTGGGTCGGCACATCCATGCTGATAAAGTGTTGATTCGACGGAAAGAAGGGGAGCATGTTGAATATCACATAGAGACTGTGGATAAGCACTTCAAGCCCCTTGTCTTGCCGCATCCCAGGTTCTACTTATAGGAGAAAAGACTCCTTGCATAGTGTTTGTTGCTACTAAACTTTTTGGGGTTGTTTCCCGGGGAACCCAGTGACTGTACCCGCGTTATGGGTGTTTGTGCTCTCTGGAGGAATTGAGGGACTGTTACCGTTGTTTGTTGTGTGTTTAACATTCCTTTCCCCTCTGCAGGAGAACATCTCATCAAGACCACTGAGAATGGGGTGGGTCTTAGTCAGGATGGGTGTAAGGGAATGTTGATGTAAATATGTGATTCTGATAATGTGGTTATGTGTTGTTTGTTTCCTTCCCTTCCCTTTTATGTCAGGTTCAGGCACAACTGTTTGGTTAGCTTTCAAAAACTTTTTTTTATTTTTGAAATTCGTTAGTCGGTCTCTGGATCACGCTATGATGGCCCTTTTTGGCCACAGTTTGCTCCAGACACTGGGGATCAGTGTCAAATAACAGGAGGGAGAGTGTAGCGGGTATGTACTTTTTAAACTGGTGAAGACACCAGTGATGCATAGTTCCCTGCGGAGAAGAAGAAGGCGACGGAGAAGACCGGGCCCCGCTAGCAAAAGAGCTGGAAGAAGATAGCGGAGGCCCGGCAGAAGAAAGAACCGGAGAGCGCGGAGACCCCCCGGAGCTGTGCAATAAATTAATTAAAAAAGCTGTGTTGTGTTTTTATTGCTATTTTTTTCCACCAGGTGAATGGGTAGGGGTACGATGTACCCCATACTCATTCACATAGGGTGGGGGGCCGGGATCGAGGGGCCCCCTTATTAAAGGGGGCTCCCGGATTCCGATAAGCCCCCCGTCCGCAGACTCCGACAACCAACGGCCAGGGTTGTCGGGAAGAGGCCCTGTCCTCATCAACATGGGGACGGGGTGCTTTGGGGTGGGGGGGCCGCAGGTCGCCCCCCTGCCCGAAGCACCCACCCCCCCATGTTGAGGGCATGCGGCCTGGTACGGTTCAGGAGGGAGGGGGGGCCGCTCTCTCGTCCCCCCCTCTTCCCCTGCAGCCTGCCAGGTTGCGTGCTCGGATAAGGGTCTGGTTTGGATTTTGGGGGGGACCCCCACGCCGTTTTTTCGGCGTAGGGGGTTCCCCTTCAAATCCAGACCAGACCCAAGGGCTTGGTGTGCTCCTGGAGGGGAACCCATGCCGGTTTTTTATTTAAAATTTGGCCTGGAGTTCCCCCTCAAGAGCAGCACAGCACAAGTCGCATGCCAAAGTCGGATCATGCAAGACTGCGGTCCGACTTTGATCCGACTTCAATGATAGTCAATGGGATCAAAGTCGGACCGAAGTAGTACAGGGAGCATTTTCAAAGTCGGACCGACATGTGTCGGACCAGTTAAGACGGCTCCCATAGGGAAACATTGATTTTCACACGTCATGCGACATGAGCTCCCAATGTCGGAGCGTTTGTTGCCCCAGTGTGAACCCGGCCTGAACCCACAAAATGACAGCTGTTTATCTCTCAGCATGCTGACAGTAATCAGCCATTCAGCAATAACCAGCCTTCAAAACAGATGGCATATGCCAATAAACAGGTTGTTCAGTGTCTCTTTGGCCTTCCACAGTACATCTGCATTGATTAACTTCTTGCACCAGTGGGACTTAGGACAGTTTGACACCACAGAGATGTAACCTACAAATACATGGCAACACAGTGGCTAACTGGTTGGTTAGCACTTAGGCTTAGCAGCACTGAGGTTCTTGGTTCGAAACCCAATCCTGGTCCCTGGCTAGAGGTTTCTATGTTCTTCCTCTGTTGTGCTGTAAAAGTTTTTTTTTCACCAGTGATGACATTTTTGATGGGTTTCACATAATGGAACCCCAAGAAATCACATTATAAATCAAGCAAGTGTGGGCTTGCACCAAATCTAGAACTGGGGTGTTTTGGCCCAGTTATGGATGTATACGTCTGGTGTGATCCTGCACACGTATTTTAATGTTGTATGCTTATGATGAATGAAAAATGTGCTTTGTCACCAATTTGTGTGAAGCAGCCCTCACAAAGTTGTAATTTCCTGTTTTGGACACTCCACATGCCCAACAACGTACAAGTATGATTTGGAGATTTTTGGGATCACTGATCATGGCCAGAGCCTTGGACATTTGTTATTTTGAGGTTTACCTTGCACAGATATCTATCCTGATGCATTTTTTCATTTGTAAAGATTGTGTATTCCTAATGAACAGGTGTGAGCACTTGAGGCATACATGAAGAGACAGAATCAATTACACTAGTGGGTGTGTCCTTTACTGGGTAGGTGTGCGAGCAATCCTAGCTAGGTTACTTAAAGGCCTTCATTTGTGGCGGGTATTTGGCCTAAGAACAGTCCTGTTTTTTTTGTGTTTTTTTGGGGGGTGTGAATAATTCTTTACCCACACCCCACTAAGGCTGTTGTTTGGCTTCTAAATCTCACATGTTAGACTTACAACTGCTATGTAATTGTTTCGATGAAAAGGAAGGTTCCTGCTAATTCATTCCTTCTGTGTGTTTCAATGTAGTTTGTGCGCTGCCTTTTTGGCTTTTGTATTAACTTTGTCTGTTTTTGCTTATGATAATCCTGCCATTTAACTTTTTAGGGGTAAGGACTTCTGATCACCACAAAGGTTTGTCATGGTTGTTATTAGCTTGATTTGTATCCCTGCTTTTTTAGTGTGATTTGTTTAATGTGTCTAACTTTTAGTGTTCTACTCTAAGTAGATTGTAAGCTCTTTTGAGCAGGGCCCTTCTAACTATATTGTCGTGCTGGAGCATCATTTCCATGCCTTTTTATATATTTTTTTGACCCAAATACATTACTGTAATGTAACAAATGTTTTATACTATTGTTGAAATAAAAAGTTGATTGTTTTTTGCTTTATGCTTGACTTTTGCAGACTCAAAATACATATTTTATAAGTGCAAACAATTCATACCCCTTCAAATCTGTATTAAATCTAGTTGCATACAAAAGTATTTGGTTGTGCACACATTTGCCAATGATTCGAAAGTGTAATAAGGGAGAGGGGGAAGAAACCCCCCCCCACCGAAAAAAAAAAATCCCTGCTCCAAAGCTGAATTTAAGGGCTCTACTAATTATTTTGTGGACTAGGTAAGCCATGAAATATGTCAACTAAATGTGCATTCTCTCTAAGCCCCAAATTAAGAAAAAATACCACAAAAACAATAGTTCCCTTTGGGCCTGGCATTGGTTTTAAGTGGAACTCCACGGCAAGATTTTATAAAATATTGGCGAGGGGTCCCCCCAAATATCCATATCAGACCCTTATCCAAGCATGCAGCATGGAGGTCAGGATAGGGGGGGACGAACGAGCACCCCCCCTCCTGAACCATACCAGGCCACATGCCCTCAACATGGATTTGTGCTTTGGGGTCTGCAGATGGGGGGCTTATAAGAATCTGGAACCCCCATTTACCAAAGGGGGCTCCCAGATCCCAGCCCCCCCCATGTGAATGGGTATTGGGTAGATCGTACCCCTACCCATTCACACCAAAAAGCAGTGAAATAAAAAAAAACAAGAGACAGTTTTTGATAATTCCTTTATTGTAAAATAGCTCTGAGGTGTCCTCTCCCCGAGCCGTCTCTCCCTGGGCGTCTCTCCCACCACCATCTTCTCCTGCCGCTGTCTCTCCCAGCGCCATCTTTTGCTGCTGCCGTCTTCTTCCGCTGCTGTGTTCTTCTTCACCTAAAAAAAAAACACAAGGGCCATGCTCTCCAGGAGACATCATCGGATAGCCACGCCCTATAGCTAGATAAGAGATGCCAGACAGTGAGTGACAACACAACGGAGGAAGACAGCCACAGAAGAAGTGCGGCTTTTAAAATTTAGCTGGTAACCAGGGACGAGGAAGAACACAGCAGTGGGAGAGACAGTGGCAGGAGAAGACGGCAGTGGGAGAGAAGATGGTGGAAGAGACAGTGGCAGGAGACGATGGCGGCAGAAGAGATGGCCCCAGGAGAGACAGCGGCAGGAGAAGATGACAGCGGAAGAGACGGCCCAGGCAGAGACAGCGGCAGGAGATGAAGGTGAAGGCGGCGGGAGAGGCGGCAGGAGAAGATGGTGGTCGGGAGAGACAGTGGCAGGAGAAGATTGCGGCAGGAGAGACAGCGGCAGGAGAAGACGGCTCGGGGAGAAGACAGGTCAGAGCTATTTTACAATAAAGGAATTGTCAAAACTGGTTCTTGTTTTCTTTTTACATTTCACTGCTTTTTGGGGTGAATGGGTAGGAGTACGATGTACCCGATACCCATTTACATGGGGGGCGGGATCTGGGGGCCCCTTTGTTAAAGGGGGCTTCCAGATTCTGATAAGCCCCCCGCCCGCAGACCCCAACAATCATAGCCCAGGGTTGAGGGCATGCGGCCTGGTGTGATTTAAGAGAGGGGGTGCTCGCTTGTCCCCTCCCTTTCCTGACCCCCAGGCTGCATGTTTGGATAAGGGTCTGGTATGGATTTTGGGGGGACCCCACGCCATTTTTTTTATTCAATTTTGGCGTGAGGGAGTCCCCTCTGAATCCATACTATATCTGAAGGGCCTTGTATGGACCTGGGGGGGGACCCCACACTGTTATTTTCAGGTCTTTTTGTTTTTGCTGGCAATCTTATTTGATTTTTTACATTCAGCTGTCAGTGAGGAACCCTGCTGCCAGCTGATGACTGATCAGTTGTTAGGGATGCAGCGGCCGGCTTCCCGGCCCTTTGCTTAGCAACCAGCTATATACTGTGAAAATAAAAACCGCAAAGCTTACATCTTAATCAGCAGCATATGCTGACAATAGGCAAATGCCTAATAGCCAATGCCACATGAGCATGGTTGTTACCACAATATTAATGCCTCAAATGCAAAACATTATTGTATAGAATTAAAAGAATCAAACATTAGTACATGTATTTCCTATGTATGATTGTGGTTAGCTCAGTAGTTTAGTGGTGTGCCCTGCTACCTTCAAAGGTTCAAGCCATGGTTTTTTTTCTTCCTCTAAACAGGGCTAGTCGAGTTAATACAAAAGTCCTCAATTTTGGTCTTATCTGACCACAGCACTTTCTCCCAGTCCTCTGAATCATTTAGATGTTCATTGGCATGACTAAACATGTGCCTTCTTGAGGAGGGGGACTCGTCCTGTTTGGAGGAAGAAAAATGCTGACTACGACCCTAAGAACACCATCCCTACAGTCAAGCACGGAGGTGGAAACGTTATGCTTTGGGGCTGTTTCTCTGCTAAAGGTACAGACAGATTTTGCCGCATTGAGGGACCAATGGATGGGGCCATGTATTGTAAAATATTGGATGAGGACCTTCTTCCCTCAGCCAGAACACTGAAGATGGGTCATGGATGGGTCTTCCAGCATGACAATGACCCAAAATATACAGCCAAGGCAACAAAGGAGTGGCTCAAGAAGAAGCACATTAAGGTCATGGAGTGGCCTAGTCAGTCTCCAGACCTTAATCCTATAAAAAAAATTGATGGAGGGAGCTGAAACTTCGAGTTGTCAAGTGACAGCCAAGAAACTTTAAGGATTTAGAGAAGATCTGTAAAGAAGAGTGGACCAAAATCTCTCCTGAGATGTGTGCAAACCTGGTCATCAACTACTAGAAACGTTTTACCTCTGTGCTTGCCAACAAGGGTTTCTCCACCAAGTACTAAGTCATGTTTTGCTTGGGGATCAAATACTTACAGTATCTCACAAAAGTGAGTACACCCCTCACATTTTTGTAAATATTTTATTATATCTTTTCATGTGACAACACTGAAGAAATGACACTTTGATACAATGTAAAGTAGTGAGTGCACAGCTTGTATAACAGTGTAAATTTGCTGTCCCCTCAAAATAACTCAACACACAGCCAATAATGTCTAAACTGCTGGCAACTCTCCACCAACTATTAACTCATGTTTTGCTTGGGGATCAAATACTTATTTCACTCACTGAACTGCAACTTAAATAATAGCATTTCTTTTATGTGTTTTTTCTTGATTTTTGGTTGATATTCTGTCTCTATCATATAAAATACACCTATGATAAAAATTATAGACCCTTCATTTCTTTGTAAGTGCGCAAACTTACAAAATCTGCAGGGGATCAAATACTTAAGGTATTTCCCCTACTGTACCTATCATGTATCAGCATTTTTAATATTTTTCTTTTATTAATTTTGTTTATTTATTTTTTATATATTACCGTATTTATCGGCGTATAACACGCGCCAGCGTATAACACGCACCCCAAGTTTAGGAGGGAATTTTAAGGAAAAAAACTATTAGGAGGGAAATTCAAGGAAAAAAACGTACATTTAAATGCAGCCTTGTCCATCATTGCAGCCTTGCCCAGTGTCCATCATTGCAGCCTTGCCCAGTGTCCATCATTGCAGCCTTGCCCAGTGTCCATCTGCAGCCTTGCCCAGTGTCCATCATTGCAGCCTTGCCCAGTGTCCATCTGCAGCCTTGCCCAGTGCCTTTGCAGCCTTGCCCAGTGCCTTTGCAGCCTTGCCAGTCTTGGCGATTTTTAAAATTGGCGCCGATTTCTGTGTGGAGAGGAGCGAGCGGGGCCGAGTGTACTTCGGCTAGACTCGGCTCCTCTCGCAGTCCCGCCCACCTCCACTGACTGCGCCCCTGACATACAGAAAGCCGAGTGTACTTCGGCAAGACTCGGCTCTGCTCACAGTCAGGGGCGGGACTGCGAGAGGAGCCGAGAATAGCCGAAGTACACTCGGCTTTCTGTATGTCAGCGGCGCAGTCAGAGATGGGCGGGACTGCGAGAGGAGCCGAGTAAAGCCGAGTGTACTTCGGCTTCGTGTATCTCGGCTCCTCTCGCTCATTTCAGCGAGGGGATCGGCGGAGGATCGGCGTATAACACGCACCCACGATTTTCCCCTAATTTTAAGGGGAAAAATATGCGTGTTATACGCCGATAAATACGGTACTTAGTATTATTACCAGCCCTCAAATTTTCCACTCGCCTACTCGCATTTTGCGGGGGGAAAATGAGGGCTGGCGAGCGTGGGCTGCCTCGGAGCGGGTGGGGGCTAGCACTGCCGGCAGGCAGGGTTGAATGGGAGCCGTTCTCCCAGCGATCGCCCCGGGGGGAAGAGAGAGTGGAGGAAGAGGATTGCCGGCCCGATCACAGAGCGGAAATAGCCTGCTGTAACAGCTTACATTAGACCTGACGCCTGTGATAGACAGAACGCCGGTCCAGTGGTGGGATGTGTTCTGTCTATCACAGGCATCGGGTCAGGAGGCGGGGCTGTGTGTGACGGCGACCGGCGGCAATTCTAATGTAAGAACAATGAGTGGGGAGGGAGGGGTAACAAATCCCGGGACTTTTTAGGTGTTCAAGTAGAAAGAGTGTGAAGACACAAATACAAAATGGTGAAAAATTTAAGTAATTCATTACAAAGATAAAAAACATGAGGAAAATAATCCATCCATATCAAGAATTGCAAGTTCCATTAAAAGGCATGTGCACAGACACTACCACTCAACATGTTTTGCTTTTTTGGAGCTTCTTCAAGAGATTCTGGTGTCATGCATAACATGCTAAGGATAACAAGAGAGACATGAATGAAGCCTCATGGTACCGTAATTGTTTTAAACAAAAAGAAAACAAAAAAAAAAAACGAATCAATGGAATTGTTGGCATAATATCAATATGCAAGTAATCAAAAAAATACAGAAACAATCAAATTGACAGATATCAAAAATATATATAGCTGTGGGAAAATGGGGGGTTGGGGGGCGAACCTTACCCAGGCTGCTTAGAACTGTATATAAAACTTGATTTGAGATGAAAAATAATACGTCCTATACAAATTCAAAATGCCCCACCAATTGAGGATTATACCTGTGTGGTCGCAGGAGGAAGAGAATTTAAATAGAAAATTCCTGAGAAGGGGAACAAGGTAAATATTATAGAAGAAAATAATGACAAGTAGTGATAGCTAGGTATCAAAAACCAGAAACCAATCAGCAAGTATTGTATATACAACAGCGTGTGAGATTACCTAAGTGGATACTTGAGAGGTTGAGGGCGTCAGATGCCGCTGGGCCGGGAGGAATATATGAATGCGGCTGTTTGCCGCGAGTATCTGTCATTGGCGCTCCGTGAGTGAAAGAGTGAACATCTCTCCCACCCAGGGCCAGATTAAGAACATCATGGGCCTGGTGCTGAGGATTTTGGTGGGGCCTTTTATAAATAAATAAAAATGCAAACAATTTTTTGTTATAACAAATTAAATTAAAGAGAGAGGGAGGATGAGAGAGAGAGAGAGAGAGAGAGGAAGGATCTGGTGTCATGCGTATCATGCTAAGGATAACAAGAGAGACATGAATGAAGCCTCATCAAATCAATGGAATTGTTGGCATAATATCAATATGCAAGTAATCAAAAAAATACAAAACAATCAAATTGACAGATATCAAAAATATATATAGATGTAGGATAAGTAACCTTACCCAGGCTGCTTAGAACTGTATATAAAACTTGATTTGAGATGAAAAATAATACGTCCATACAAATTCAAAACGCCCCACCAATTGAGAATTATCCCCGTGTGGTCGCAGGAGGAAGAGAATTTAAATAGAATATTCCTGAGAAGGGGAACAAGGGAAATATTATAGAAGAAAATAATGAAAAATAGTGATAGCTAGATATCAAAAACCAGAAACCAATCAGCAATTATTGTATATATAACAGCGTGTGAGATTACCTAAATAGATACTTGAGGGGTTGAATCGATATTAATGTCCTTCTGGTCAGAAATCCAATCCAGCGTGCAGTTGCATCTACAGGATAATTGTCCAGCTCAAATGTATGATAAACATACAAAGCTGGATCAACTCCTTTGGAGATGATACGGTTAAGATAATGCTCACATAGGAGAGGATCTGTAAAATCATAAATGCAAAAAAAGAAGACCTGACTAAATGTCAATTGGAAAATAAATAAATAGCTAGATCTGCTGTTGAAAAATCTAAAGCAGATAAAGAGGATGACTTACCCGAATTGGGAGGACAAACTGTATAAGGAGAGGTGGGAGCAGGGCCGGATTAACATAGGGGCTATTGGAGCTGCAGCTCCAGGCCCCTTTCTCAAGATAGGCCCATTTGCCCAAAAAAAAAAGGAAAAAGGTCGACTTAGAGGGTTGTAGCTCAGAGACCAGAGACCCCACATTTGGGAGGTATGTAGATGAAGACCTACCCCACCGCTGGTTAAAATATGGGGCTGTTATCATTTATGGTCCCGGAGATACGGGGCTGCTTGCGCAGCCTGTCAAACGCTACATACAGAGCGGCCAGTTTAAATACAAGCTGGCACACTATGCAGCAGACTGAGAGGATGAGATCACAGTGCTTATAATAATTATTTGTATATTACTTAAGGTAATTAACCCCTTGCCACCCAGGCCAATTCTGACACTTCTCTCCTACATGTAAAAATCATCATTGTTTTTGCTAGAAAACTACTCAGAACCCTCAAACATTATATATATTGTTTTAGCAGACACCCTATGGAATAAAATGGTGGTCTTTGCAACTTTTTATGTTTTTTTTCATTCATATAAAAAGAACACTAAAGTTGGCACGATTTTTTTTTGTATACTAAGCAATGCTTTAAATTTTTTTACAGGTTACATATTTAGAGTTACAGAGGAGGTCTAGTGCTAGAATTATTTCTCCCGCTCTAACAATTGTGGCGTATGTAACCTGTGTGTATCTGGCTCTGATACTAGCCAGTGCCTACCCAGCCACTGACTAATATCTCTTCCCAGCCTGTGCTCACACACCCTCTCACCTGCTGACCTCACTCCTGCAGTGTTATTGTGTTCTGCCTGTAAATACAATGATCAGTGCTAACTATAGCTGGCAGCACTGATTGTTTTGGGAAAAACCTGACAGTCAGTTAATAGATTGACTTGTGTAAAACCAGCTAGCCTATACATAGATCGACTATGGCTGGTCTCTGCTTAATTGGCGTAATTTCAATCCATTTCAAACCATTACGCAGTCCCTAATCATCCTTGCACAAACCTTTAAATTTTTCCTTCCCAGATTCCTTCACCTTCCTCACCTGTACATAGTGCCCACTGTCATACTCTCCACACTTCTCTCCTGTACATACTGCTCACTGTTATACCCTCCACACTTCTCTCCTATACATAGCGCCCGCTGTCATACCCTACACACTCATACACTGTCATACACTTCTTTCCTGCATATAGTGCCCACTGTCGTACCCTCCACACTCGTCTCCTGTACATACTGCTCACTGTCATACCCTCCACACTCCTCTCCTATACATAGTTCCCACTGTCATACCCTCCACACTCCTCTCCTATACATAGTGCCCACTGTCATACCCTCCACACTTCTCTCCTATACATAGTGCCTACCGTAATAGCCTCCACACTCCTCTCCTGTACATACTGCTTACTGTCCTACTCTCCACACTTCTCTCCTGTACATAGTGCCGACTGTCATACCCTCCACACTTCTCTCCTGTACATACTGCTCACTGTCATACCCTCCACACTCCTCTCTTATACATAGTGCCCACTGTCATACCCTCTACACTTCTCTCCTATACATACAGTAGTGCCCACTGTCATACCCTCCACACTCCTCTTTTGTACATAGTGCCCACTGTCATACCCTCCACACTCCTGTACATACTGCCCACTGTCATATCCTCCCCACTCTTCTTCTGTACATACTGCTCACTGTCTTACCCTCCACACACATCTCATGTACATACTGCTCAGTATCCTACCGTCCACACTCCTCTCCTGTACATATTGCCCACTGTCATACCCTCCACACTGCTCTCCTGTTCATACTGCCCACATTCATAAACTCCTCTTTTGTACATAGTGCCAGTTGTCATACCCTCCACACTCCTTTCCTGTACATACTGCCCACTGTCATATCCTCCACACTCTTCTCCTGTACATACTGCTCACTGTCTTACCCTCCACACACATCTCATGTACATACTGCTCAGTATCCTACCGTCCACACTCCTCTCCTGTACATATTGCCCACTGTCATACCCTCCACACTGCTCTCCTGTTCATACTGCCCACATTCATAAACACCACTATTGTACATATTGCCAGCTGTCATACCCTCCACACTCCTCTCCTGTGCATACTGCCCACTATCATACCATCCACACTCCTCTCCTGTACATACCGCCCACTGTCATTCCCTCCACACTCCTCTCCTGTACATACTGCCCCCATCATACCCTCCACACTCCTCTCCTGTGCATACTGCCCACTATCATACCATTTACACTCCTTTCTTGTACATACCGCCCACTGTGATACCCTCCACACTCCTCTCCTGTACATACTGTCCACTGTCATACCCTCTACACTCCTCTCCTGTACATACTGTAACCCAACCTTACCCTCCAAACTCCTCTCCTGTACATACTGCCAGCTATCTTTCTCTCCACATTCCTCTCCTGTACATACTGCCCCCATCATACCCCCACACTCCTCTACTGTACATACTGCCCACTTTCATACCTTCCACACTCCTCTCCTGTACATACTGCCCACTGTCATACCCTCCACATGCCTCTTCGGTACATACTACCCTCTGTCATACCCCCCACACTCCTCTCCTGTACATACTGCCCACTGGCATACCCTCCACACTCCTCTGCTGTGCATACTGCCCACTGTCATACCCTTCACACTCCTATCCTGTACATAGTGCCTTTGTCATGGAGATCCTGCCAGAAACAGGCGCCCCGGACTTCCTGGTCTCCGTTCGCGCGTGCGTCCAGCGGGTGGCGCCAGAGAGACTATTTAAACCTGTCAGTTACAGACAGTCCCTGCTGTCTGCTCTACAGCGTTGTGTGCTAAACCCTGATCTGAGACCATACCTGTGCTAAAAGACCCGGCTTACCTTGACCAACCTGTTATCTGCCTGCACCCGACCCCGGCTTGTTGTGACTACCCTTTGCCTGCACCCTGTACTTCTGCTGCCCGCCTGATATCTGACCCGGCCTGTTTACTACCCTGTTCCTGGTTCCGATCCAGTTTGCTTAACCGATCCAGTCTGCTGAGCTGTCTCAGATCCAGCCTGCTAAGCTGAACCTGCCTGCTAGCTGATCCTGTCTGCTGTGCTTCTTCCGATCCAGTCTGCGAGACCGATCCAGTCTGCTGAGCTGTCCCAGATCCAGCCTGCTAAGCTGAACCTGCCTGCTAGCTGATCCTGTCTGCTGTGCTTCTTCCGATCCAGTCTGCGAGACCGATCCAGTCTGCTGTGCTACTTCCGATCCAGCCTGCTAGCCGTTCCAGTTCCGGTATTCTGCAAGGAAGCTTCCGGGTGTTTGAATCACCACCTCACCACAGTTGATCCTGCCAGGCACCCGTGCCACTCCTTACTCCTGTGCCAACTGTCACCTTACCAGGGGGCCGGGAGTGGGGGCCGTAAGGGAGGCCGTCCCCTGCAATTCGGGCTCACTATCATCAGGTACGTGACAGTAGCAGACAGCCATGCCTGAGCCTGAGCAGGGAGCCTCCCCTATGGAAGATCTGTGTCAGCATCTGGCAGATCTAACTGAAGCAGTCAAGGACCTTCAACAAAACTACACCCGGCTGGAAGAACGGTTACTGGTTCTTCCCAACCCTACCGGAACCAAAGGACTTCCCCATGCTTCCACCTCTTACGCTGGGACTGAACCAACCCAAACAATAGTAATGCTTCCTCCAGAACCTAGGGTCCCTGCACCCGAAAGATTTTCCGGAAATCGAAGTAGCTTTAGGGCTTTTCGCAACTCCTGCGAACTATACTTCACCCTCCAGCCACGAACCTTCGCTCTGGAAATCACTAAAGTGGGCTTTGTGGTTTCCCTGCTTACCGGGGACCCCCAAGCCTGGGCCTACCGTCTCCTGGAACGAAAGGACATAGTTCTGACCAACCTTCCCTCCTTCTTTGACGCTATGGCTCAGCTATACGAGGATCCCCAGCTTTCAGCAACTGCAGAAGCGGCCTTGCGTACCCTTCAGCAGGGACGCAGGGCAGCAGAGGACTACGTGGCCGAGTTTAGGCGGTGGAGCGCAGATACTGACTGGAACGATGCCGCTCTCCGTCACCAGTTCCGCATGGGACTCTCTGATTCTCTGAAAGATGAGCTGGCTAGAGTTGGGGTGCCACAGACCTTGAATGCGTTGATCGATTTAACCATACAGATCGATCGACGCCTAAGAGAACGAAGAGCTGAGAGAGCTACAGGGTTCTCTCACCCAACCTGGATGCTCCCAAGGGCTCCAAGTCATCTGCACCCAGTACCCTCTGCATCACCAGCTTCCGCACCCAACACACCTGAGCCCATGCAGCTTGGGGTTCTTCGTCCTTCCCTTACCCCGGAGGAGCGACAACGTCGTCGGATGAACAATCTGTGTCTGTATTGCGGAGAGCCTGGACATTACGTTAGGAACTGCCCTCTGAAGCTCCGTAAATGTCTCTCTATTATTCCTGAATACATGGGTCCTATAGCCAAGACCGCATCTCATCTGGCCCTTTCAGTCTCATTGCAGCTTTCAGGAAAGACCCTACCAACCCCCGCCATTATTGATTCTGGGGCCTGCAGTTGTTTCATGGACTCTTCATTCGCTGCTAAACATCGGATTCCTCTCCTTCCTAAGACCCATGGACTCTCTGTTCACCTGGCTGATGGGTCTGATATTAAATCCGGCCCTGTAGTTCTAGAGACTGCTCCTATTCCTGCTGTCATTTCCAGCTCCCACCACGAACTGTAACGTATGGACATCATCTCTTCTCCATTATTCCCTGTGATCCTCGGTATGCCCTGGCTGCAAGCTCACAACCCTGCCATCAACTGGGCCACAGGGGAAGTCACCTTTTCGTCACCTTACTGCCAGCAGTTCTGTGGCTCCCACGCCCCTCATGGGCCGTCTAACCTGCTCTGCCCGGATTCAGAAGCTCAATTACGTCAGTCTATTCCAGAAGTCTATCATGAGTACCTGGATGTATTCAGTAAACAATGGGCGGAGGTTCTACCACCCAGTGCCGGCCCAAGACATTGTGCTGCCTGGTACCAAGAATGAAATGCTGCCCCCCCCAAAAGAAAAATCACGCCCACCAAAATGCCCCCATATTCATTATTTTATATCATGATAACCAAAATGGACCTGTCATGGCTCTATACATGTATATAGGAGTATAAAAGGACCTGTGCGTGGCCGTTGGCCGCGATGTCAGCTGGCCACCCGCGATCGCTCCATAGAGCCAGAACGGGGATCTGTCAATGTAAACAGACAGATCCCCATTCTGACAGGAGAGGAGAGACAGATCTGCTGTTCCTAGTGATTAGGAACAGAGATCCCTCTCCTCCTCCAGTCAGTCCCCATCCCCCCAGTTAGAAACACCTCCCAGGGAACACATTTAACCCCTTTCCTGACAGTGACATTTACACAGTAATCAGTGCATTTTTATAGCACAGATCGCTGTATAAATGTCACTGGTCCCAAAAAAGTGTCAAGTGTCCAATCTGTCCACCGCAATGTCACAGTTTCGCTAAAAATCGCAGATCACCGCCATTACTAGTAAAAAAAAAATATAATAATAATAAAAATGCCATAAATCTATCCTCTATTTGGTAGACGCAATAACTTTTGTGCAAACTAATCAATATACACTTATTGCGGTTTTTTTTTACCAAACATATGTAGAAGAATACATATCGACCTAAACTGATGAAGAAATTTTTATTTTTTTGGATGTTTATTATAGCAAAAGTTAAAATAAAAAACAATTTTCAAAGTTGTCGCTATTTTTGTTTATAGCACAAAAAATAAAAACCGCAGAAGTTATCAAATACCACCAAAAGAAAGCTCTATTTGTTTAGGTACAACGTCACACGACCGCGCAATTGTCAGTTAAATCGATGCAGTGCCGAATCGCAAAAAAATGATTGAAGTGCATTATTTCTATTGTTATATAAGATAAAATAGTTCAACTCACCATAATGCAGAATCAGTGGGAGCCCTGAGTGTGTCACTTGCCGCGTCACCTGCCACCAGATGCAGATTGTCACTTGTTGCGAATTGTCACTTGCCACGATGCCATCTGCCACAAATTGCGGATGGTCACTTGCCACGATGCCACACATTGCAGATTGTCACTTGCCACACATTGCAGATTGTCACTTGCCACGACATCACCTGCCACACGTAGCGGATTGTCCCTTGCCATGACGTCACCTGCCACACGTCTGACAGAGAGGAGGGGGTCTGACAGAGAGGAGGAGGGGGGTCTGACAGAGAGGAGGAGGGGGTCTGACAGAGAAGAGGAGGGGGGTGGCGGCTGATAGAGAGGAAGAGGGGGGCGGCTGATAGAGAGGAAGAGGGGGGCGGCTGATAGAGAGGAAGAGGGGGGCGGCTGACAGAGAGGAGGGGGGTGGCGGCAAATAGAGAGGAGGGGGCGGCTGATAGAGAGGAAAGGGGGCTGATAGAGAGGAGGGAGGGGCGGCTGACAGAGCAGATGAGAGAGACGGACCTCAGGAGGGGGGGCGAGGAGGGGGGTGGCTGATAGAGAGGAGGGGGGCCGCGGGTGGCTGACAGGGCAGATGAGAGAGATGGACCTCAGGAGGGGGGCGGCTGATAGAGAGGAGGGGGGGTGGCTGATAGAGAGGAAGGGGGGCTGATAGAGGGGAGGGGGGGCGGCTGACAGAGCAGATGAGAGAGACAGACCTCAGAAGAGGGGGTGGCTGATAGAGAGGAGGGGGGGTCGTGGGCAGCTGACAGGGAGATGAGAGAGACAGACCTAAGGAGGGGGGGCGGCTGATAGAGAGGAGGGGGGGCAGTGGGCGGCTGACAGGGCAGATGAGAGAGACAGACCTCAAAAGGGGGGGGGGGCGGCTGATAGAGAGAGGGGGGGGCCGCGGGCAGCTGACAGGGCAGATGAGAGAGACAGACCTCAAGAGGGGGGGGCGGCTGATAGAGGGGGGGCCGCGGGCGGCTGATAGAGAGAGGGGGGCCGCGGGCAGCTGACAGGGCAGATGAGAGAGACAGACCTCAGGAGGGGGGGCGGCTGATAGAGAGAGGGGGCCGCGGGCGGCTGACAGGGAGATGAGAGAGACAGACCTCAGGAGGGGGGGGGGGGGCGGCTGATAAAGAGAGGGGGGCTGCGGGCAGCTGACAGGGAGATGAGAGAGACAGACCTCAGGAGGTGGGGGGGGCGGCTGATAGAGAGAGGGGGGGCCGCGGGCAGCTGACAGGGAGATGAGAGAGACAGACCTCAGGGGGGGGGCGGCTGATAGAGAGAGGGGGGGCCGCGGGCAGCTGACAGGGAGATGAGAGAGACAGACCTCAGGAGGGGGGGCGGCTGATAGAGAGAGGGGGGGCCGCGGGCAGCTGACAGGGAGATGAGAGAGACAGACCTCAGGAGGGGGGGGCAGCTGATAGAGAGAGGGGGGCCGCGGGCAGCTGACAGGGAGATGAGAGACAGACCTCAGGAGGGGGGGGCAGCTGATAGAGAGAGGGGGGGGCCGCGGGCAGCTGACAGGGCAGATGAGAGAGACAGACCTCAAGAGGGGGGGCGGCTGATAGAGGGGGGGCCGCGGGCGGCTGATAGAGAGAGGGGGGGCCGCGGGCAGCTGACAGGGCAGATGAGAGAGACAGACCTCAGGAGGGGGGGGGGGGGCGGCTGATAGAGAGAGGGGGGCCGCGGGCGGCTGACAGGGAGATGAGAGAGACAGACCTCAGGGGGGGGCGGCTGATAGAGAGAGGGGGGGCTGCGGGCAGCTGACAGGGAGATGAGAGAGACAGACCTCAGGAGGGGGGGCGACTGATAGAGAGAGGGGGGGCCGCGGGCAGCTGACAGGGAGATGAGAGAGACAGACCTTAGGAGGGGGGGGCAGCTGATAGAGAGAGGGGGTGCCGCGGGCAGCTGACAGGGAGATGAGAGACAGACCTCAGGAGGGGGGGCAGCTGATAGAGAGAGGGGGGGCCGCGGGCAGCTGACAGGGAGATGAGAGAGACAGACCTAAGGGGGGGGGCAGTTGATAGAGAGAGGGGGGGCCGCGGGCAGCTGACAGGGAGATGAGAGAGACAGACCTCAGGAGGGGGGGTGGCTGATAGAGAGAGGGGGGCCGCGGGCAGCTGACGGAGATGAGAGAGACAGACCTCAGGAGGGGGGGCAGATGATAGAGAGAGGGGGGGCCGCGGGCAGCTGACAGGGAGATGAGAGACAGACCTCAGGAGGGGGGGCGGCTGATAGAGAGAGGGGGGGCCGTGGGCAGCTGACAGGGAGATGAGAGAGACAGACCTCAGGAGGGGGGGGCGGCTGATAGAGAGAGGGGGGGCCGCGGGCAGCTGACAGGGAGATGAGAGAGACAGACCTAAGGAGGGGGGGCGATTGATAGAGAGAGGGGGGGCCGCGGGCAGCTGACAGGGAGATGAGAGAGACAGACCTCAGGAGGGGGGGCGGCTGATAGAGAGGGGGGGCCGCGGGCAGCTGACAGGGAGATGAGAGACACAGACCTCAGGAGGGGGGGCGGCTGATAGAGAGAGGGGGGGCCGCGGGCAGCTGACAGGGAGATAAGAGAGACAGACCTCAGGAGGGGGGGGCAGCTGATAGAGAGAGGGGGGGCCGCCGGCAGCTGACAGGGAGATGAGAGACAGACCTAAGATGGGGGGGGCGGTTGATAGAGAGAGGGGGGGCCGCGGGCAGCTGACAGGGAGATGACTGAGAGACAGACCTCGGGGGGGGCGGCTGATAGAGAGAGGGGGGGCCGCGGGCAGCTGACAGGGAGATGAGAGAGACAGACCTCAGGTCTCCTGTGACACACAGGGCTAGTTAGGACTCCGGGAGCATGCAGGGCTGGCGCGATTACCCACAGTCCAGCTCCTCCGCTCCTCTAGGCGAATCACAAGCCTCATGTCTGCCGTCCGTCCCTCCCACATAACCTGCTCGGCCAATCACAGGACACCCGCCGCTGCCCATTGCTGAGCTTGGCTCAAACACATAGAGATTTTTAGGCAGCAGTTTGGACATTGATTTGCCGCTCCCCTGAAAGTGCCGCCTGGGACCGTGGTACCATCGTGTCCCATGGTAGGGCCGGCCCTGCTACCACCCCATCGAGCCCACGACTGCCCCATTGAACTATTACCTGGGGCTGAAATCCCATTTGGAAGGATTTTTCCGTTGACAGAGGTTGAACAGGGGGCACTAAGGGAATACGTTGACGAGAACCTGAAGAAGGGGTTTATTCGCCCATCCACGTCTCCAGCAGGCGCGGGCATCTTTTTCGTCGAGAAAAAGGACCATACCCTTCGTCCTTGCGTGGATTACCGCAAATTAAATAAAATTACGGTGAAGAACCGTTATCCCCTTCCTTTGATGCCAGAGTTATTCCAGAGACTGGGGGCTGCCAATGTCTTCACCAAGCTTGATCTCCGTGGAGCCTATAATTTGGTCCGCATCAGGGACGGAGATGAGTGGAAGACTGCTTTCCGTACTCGATTTGGGCACTTCGAGTATTTGGTGATGCCTTTCGGGTTGTGCAATGCCCCCGCCACGTTTCAATACTTCATTAATGATGCCCTTCGGGACTTTCTGGACTTATTTGTTATTGTCTATCTAGACGACATATTAATTTTCTCTTCCTCCCTCGAATCCCATCGCAGGCATGTCAAGAGTGTGTTAGCCCGGCTTCGACAACATGGCCTATATGCGAAAGCCGAAAAATGTGCGTTCGAGCAGGGAAGTATACCATTCTTGGGATTAATCATCTCCAGTGAGGGCATCGAAATGGACCCCCAGAAGATTGCTGCAATCCTAGACTGGCCAGTCCCTACAGACAAGAAGGGAATCCAACGTTTTGTCGGTTTTGCCAATTTTTACCGCAAGTTGATCAGAGGATTCTCGGCCATCATTGCACCAATCACTCAATTAACCCAACAGGGGAACCGCTTCCATTGGTCCTCCGAGGCCCAAAAGGCCTTTGAGGCCCTTAAGGGACATTTTACCTCTGCTTCCATCTTGAAGCATCCGGATTCCTCTTTACCATTCGTCCTCGAGGTAGACGCATCCGAAATCGCTGTAGGGGCAATATTGTCCCAGAGACAAGGAACCAAGGCCCTGCTTCACCCAGTGGTCTTCTTCTCACGCAAGTTGTCAACAGCAGAGAGGAACTACGATGTGGGGGATCGGGAGTTGCTGGCGATTAAGTCTGCACTAGAAGAATGGCGCTATCTGCTGGAGGGAGCTGCCCATCCAATTCTGATATTTACTGACCATAAGAACCTGGAATATCTGAGATCCGCAAAGAGACTGAAACCACGACAAGCCAGATGGGCGCTCTTTTTCTCCAGGTTTTCGTTCCATGTCACGTATCGTCCAGGCTCCAAGAACACTAAGCCTGACGCCTTGTCTCGGATGTTTCACAAACCCAAAGAAGTTTCTCTTCCGGATACCATCCTTGCCCCTGGGAATTTCCTCTTGCTTCAGGAAAACTTGCTCTCCAGACTTAAACAAGCCTCCGCAGGGCAGTTGCCCTCTCCTGAATTGGAACTGCAGGTTAAGGACGGGTTGCTCTGGCATAAGGACAAGATCTATATCCCCGAGGATCTACGAGTATCTGTCCTGGAACTCTGCCACGACCATGCATTAGCCGGGCACTTTGGCATAGCGAAGACCACCGACTTGGTACAGCGTACCTTTTGGTGGCCTCAATTACGGGAAGATTGTAAAGAATTTGTGGAGTCCTGCACTACCTGCATCAGGAACAAGACTCATAGAACCAAGGCCTGGGGCTTATTAAGACCTTTGCCTGTTCCAGACAGACCATGGAGGATGTTATCCATAGACTTCATTGTCGAGTTACCTTCAGCAGAAGATCATACCACTATCTTTGTGATAGTCGATCGTCTGTCCAAAATGGCACACTTTATTCCTATGAAAGGCACTCCCTCTGCCCCTGAAACAGAACAGGCATTTATCAAGGAAATCGTCAGACTCCACGGGGTACCAGCCAACATTGTTTCAGATCGAGGGGTACAGTTCACCTCCCGCTTCTGGAGGTCCCTCTGTAAGGCCTTGGATATAGAACTGTCATTCTCTTCCGCCTATCACCCCCAGACCAATGGGCAGACTGAGATGACTAACCAAACTCTGGAGCAGTACCTGCGCTGCTTCTCCTCTTTTACACAAGATAACTGGATTTCCCTGCTTCCTTTGGCCGAATTTGCCTACAACAGCTCCATCCACTCCGCCACCAAGCAGACCCCGTTCTTTGCCAACTTTGGTTTTCACCCTTCATTCCTACCCAATTCTCTTCCCGAATGTGCGGTGCCAGCAGTACAGGAGAAAATTAATTTATTTTCCACCAATAACCAACTTTTGCAGGAAACTATGACCAGGACCCAGGAACACAACAAATTAACTTTTGACAAGAAGAGACGGGGTGAGTTGGTACTGGTACCCGGTGACCTGGTGTGGCTGTCTACAGTGAACTTGAGGATGGCATGCCCTTCAAAGAAATTGGGTCCCAAGTTGGACCTTTTCCGGTTAAAAGGAAAATCAATGAAGTGGCTTTTGAACTGGAACTCCCGGATTCACTTGAAGATCCACCCAGTATTCCATGTGTCACTGTTGAAACCATCTATTTCCAATCCCTTTCCTGGCCGAAGCTCTGTTACCCCTGACCCTGTTATTATAGACGGGGAAGAGGAGTTTGAAGTAGAGGCTATCCTGGATTACAGGAGGAGAAGGAACCAGAACCAGTTTTTGATAAAGTGGAAGGGGTATGGACCCGAAGAGAATTCTTGGGAGCCCGAGGGGAACATCCACGCTAAGAGTCTGGTACAGTCCTTTAAAAGGTCTCACCCTGAAAAGTTCGCCCGGATGGGCATCCGGAGGCTGCCCCTTGGGGGGGGCAATGTCATGGAGATCCTGCCAGAAACAGGCGCCCCGGACTTCCTGGTCTCCGTTCGCGTGTGCGTCCAGCGGGTGGCGCCAGAGAGACTATTTAAACCTGTCAGTTACAGACAGTCCCTGCTGTCTGCTCTACAGCGTTGTGTGCTAAACCCTGATCTGAGACCATACCTGTGCTAAAAGACCCGGCTTACCTTGACCAACCTGTTACCTGCCTGCACCCGACCTCGGCTTGTTGTGACTACCCTTTGCCTGCACCCTGTACTTCTGCTGCCCGCCTGATATCTGACCCGGCCTGTTTACTACCCTGTTCCTGGTTCCGATCCAGTTTGCTTAACCGATCCAGTCTGCTGAGCTGTCTCAGATCCAGCCTGCTAAGCTGAACCTGCCTGCTAGCTGATCCTGTCTGCTGTGCTTCTTCCGATCCAGTCTGCGAGACCGATCCAGTCTGCTGAGCTGTCCCAGATCCAGCCTGCTCAGCTGAACCTGCCTGCTAGCTGATCCTGTCTGCTGTGCTTCTTCCGATCCAGTCTGCAAGACCGATCCAGTCTGCTGTGCTACTTCCGATCCAGCCTGCTAGCCGTTCCAGTTCCGGTATTCTGCAAGGAAGCTTCCGGGTGTTTGAATCACCACCTCACCACAGTTGATCCTGCCAGGCACCCGTGCCACTCCTTACTCCTGTGCCAACTGTCACCTTACCAGGGGGCCGGGAGTAAGGGCCGTAAGGGAGGCCGTCCCCTGCAATTCGGGCTCACTATCATCAGGTACGTGACAGCCTTCTGCCATACCCTCCGCACTCCTCTCCTGTACATAGTGCCCACTGTTAGACCATCCACATTCCTCTCCCTCACCTGCACATACTTCCCACTTTTATACCGTCCATACTCCTCCCCTATGCCTCTTACCCACAAAAACAGTTCTTTAAAATTATACTGAACATCCTCAATGTTACCAGCTCTAGAATGGGCACACTTTTGTTAGTTAAACTAAAGGAAATCTCAGTCCTCATATTTGTTCTGCCCCATTATTAGTACTTATTTAATTTTGTGATTACTACTGTGATATATAGAGGAACATAGGGGATCTCAGTGTCCCTGAAAATATTTTTGAAATGTTGGCAACTATGCACTTAGGCACTGCCCAAGGGCCACCGGGTCAGTAGGGGGCCCCATGAGAGGCTCTTGGGATCCTGTGATATTAAAGCGGTAGTAAACTTTGCTAACATTACTACTTTTACTACTACTACCTGAGGTAGGTTATGCCACAATGTACAAGTATGCACAGCATATTAGCACATTAGGGTACACTTAAATTATCAGTCTCTCCCCCCTCTCTCCCTCCCTCTCTCTCTCCCTCTCTCTCTTTCCCCCCCTCTCTCTCCCCTCTCTCTCTCTCCCCCTCTCTCCCTCCCTCTCTCTCTCCCCTCTCTCTCGCCCCCTCCCTCTCTCTCCCTCTCTCTGCCTCTCCCTCCCTCTCATACTCCCTCTCCCTCCCTCTCATCCTCCCTCTCCCTCCCTCTCATCCTCCCTCTCTCTCCCTCTCATCCTCCCTCTCTCACCCTCTCATCCTCCCTTTCTCTCCCTCTCGTCCTCCCTCTCATCCTTCCTCTCTCTCCCTCTCATCCTCTCTCTCTCTCATCCTCCCTCTCTCTCTCTTATCCTCCCTCTCTCTCCCTCTCTATCTCTCCCTCTCTCTGCCTCTCCCTCCCTCTCATACTCCCTCTCCCTCCCTCTCATCCTCCCTCTCTCTCCCTCTCATCCTCCCTCTCTCACCCTCCCATCCTCCCTTTCACTCCCTCTCGTCCTCCCTCTCATCCTTCCTCTCTCTCCCTCTCATCCTCTCTCTCTCTCTCATCCTCCCTCTCTCTCTCTTATCCTCCCTCTCTCTCTCATCCTCCCTCTCTCTCATCCTCCTTCTCTCTCTCATCCTCCCCCTCTCTCTCTCATCCTTCCTCTCTCTCTCTCTCTCTCTTGCATCCTCCCTCTCTCTCCCTCTCATCCTCCCTCTCTCTTTAATTTAATTTGTTATAACAAAAAATTGTTTGCATTTTTATTTATTTATAAAAGGCCCCACCAAAATCCTCAGCACCAGGCCCATGATGTTCTTAATCTGGCCCTGGGTGGGAGAGATGTTCACTCTTTCACTCGCGGAACGCCAATGACAGATACTCGCGGCAAACAGCCGCATTCATATATTCCTCCCGGCCCAGCGGCATCTGACGCCCTCAACCTCTCAAGTATCCACTTAGGTAATCTCACACGCTGTTGTATATACAATACTTGCTGATTGGTTTCTGGTTTTTGATATCTAGCTATCACTACTTGTCATTATTTTCTTCTATAATATTTACCTTGTTCCCCTTCTCAGGAATTTTCTATTTAAATTCTCTTCCCCCTGCGACCACACAGGTATAATTCTCAAGTGGTGGGGCATTTTGAATTTGTATAGGACATATTATTTTTCATCTCAAATCAAGTTTTATATACAGTTCTAAGCAGCCTGGGTAAGGTTCGCCCCCCAAACCCCCATTTTCCCACAGCTATATATATTTTTGATATCTGTCAATTTGATTGTTTCTGTATTTTTTTGATTACTTGCATATTGATATTATGCCAACAATTCCATTGATTCATTTTTATTTTTTTTTATTTTTGTTTAAAACAATTACGGTACCATGAGGCTTCATTCATGTCTCTCTTGTTATCCTTAGTATGTTATGCATGACACCAGAATCTCTTGAAGAAGCTCCAAAAAGGCAAAACATGTTGAGTGGTAGTGTCTGTGCACATGCCTTTTAATGGAACTTGCAATTCTTGATATGGATAGATTATTTTCCTCATGTTTTTTATCTTTGTAATAGATTACTTAAATTTTATCCATTTTGTATTTGTGTCTTCACACTCTTTCTACTTGAACAACTAAAAAGTCCCGGGGTTTGTTACCCCTCCCTCCCCACTCATTGTTCTTATCAATCATTGGGATGTGGTGTTTCTATATCTGATCTCTTTGCCTTACCCTTTATTGTCAATTCTAATGTAAGCTGCTACAGCGGGCTATCCCCGCTCTGTGATCCGGCCAGCTCGCCTCTTCCGCCCTCTCTCTTCCTCTGCATAGGTCACGCTGCAATGATGGACATAGGTAAGGCTGCAATAATGGGCACAGATCACGCTGCAATGGTGGGCACAGGTCACGCTGCAATGGTGGGCACAGGCAAGGCTGCATTGATGGAAACTGGTGAGGCTGCACTGATAGGCACTGATAAAGTTGTTGCTAATATTTATTTTTGTAACTTAATTCTGCATAAAACATTTAAGTGTAATTTCTTGAGATAATTTATGAGGGCGTGTTTAGGGGCGGAAATAGGGGTGGTGCAGGGTAGGGGTTGGGTGGAGCAACTGGTGGCGAGTAACCCTTAAAGCCTGGCTAGTAGCTCAGGACTTGAAAATTTGAGCCCTGTTATTACAATCTCAAGGTGACAACTTTTCCTTATGTTGCCCCTGATGCTTCCCTTGCTGAAGCAGATCAAGCATGGCAAGTCCCCAATCTACTGCTTACCTGGCTACAGCTATCCAGAATCTGACAGGTCTGAATCTGGAATTACTCAGATTTGAACACTGCACACAAGGAACATACATTCCCCAATCTTCCCCCTCTGTTCCCTATAATTAAGCTGTTTATTTTTTTGTAGTCTCTGGCCCCTAGGAAAGGCAGGGGCCTGAGAACCCCTGGAGTGGCAACACTTTCGGGAGGGGTAGAAATGATCAGGAGGCTTTGCAGATGCTCAGATTACTTTAACAGTGAATAGCAGAGGCTACAGGTGAAATTGAAAACAAACGTATTGCTGCTATTGTGTAAGGGCTGGTTCACACCAAAAAAAAAAAAAAAATGCAGATCTGTACTGGGTGCATTTCTGTATGCGTGTTTATAACGCATTTTTGCCACGTTCCGGTGTGTTTTTGATGCATTTCCACACACATTCCAGATGCTTTTTTCTTATTTTTTCCAGTTTTTTTTCACTATACAGGGTCTGATGCATTCTTGATGCATTTTAGTGCATTCCAATGCATTTTTAATGCATTTTATCGCGTTCCAGTAGAGTCCAGTGCAGAAAAAAATGCAGTATTTTCTACTTTTGTTCTGGAACAGGAACGCCCTGCAACTGGTGTCAGCTATGCCATTGGAAACCGTACAACCTACTTTCCATGCGTTTTTGATACAGAAAAAAAAACACACTGGACTGCATGTGGTGTGAACTGGCCCTTAACCTTTAATTGCCATGGTTTTTATGATATGTCCTTGACAGGCAAAAGATTTACTGGGGGCCCCAAATAAAATAGAAAAGGCCTTTTTAAGTAGTTTTGGCTGCAACACCTGATTTTTTTTTTTAAGTGGTAATAGGCTTGATCTTCATCCCATACCCAGTTATTCCCAAAATTGTGACTTCTGGTATGTGTTTGGTAGCACAGTGACCAAGTGGTTAGCTCTTCCACCTAGCAGAACTAGGGTCGTTGCTTCAAATTCCAACCACGGCACTACCTGCAGTCGGCTTGTTCTCCCTGTGCCTGCATGGGGTGCTCCGGTTTCCTCTCACACCCCAAAGACATGCTGGTAGGTTAATTGGCTGCTGTTTAAATTGGCCCTAGTATGTGTATGTATGAACGTGAGTTAGGGACCTTAGATTGTGGGCTCTTTGAGGACAGGGACTGATTTGAATGTATAATAAATATGTAAAGCACTGTGTAAATTGATGGTGCTATATATGTACCCGTAATAAATAAAAATTAATTGGCTAGTATTACGACAGTACACAAGTTCTTGAATAGACAGCAAATAGAAAGAGAGAAGCAGGTTCTATCTTTTAATACAATTTTGAGTGTATTATCTGAGAGACAAAAGCAGCAAATATTGTTTAGTGGTTGGACAGTATGTAAGCAGTTTGGTTAGTCTGCAATATAAGCTGGAGAGATGAAGCAGGTTTTATCTTGAAATAGAAATTAGAGTGTATTATTTAAGAGATTTTAACTACAAACTTTTTTTCCGTGGCTAGAGAACACAGCTCCGGATGGAGCTTCAAACCCATAGTAGCAGTTCGGAGAACCCGAACCTCATTCCTAAAATAATGTACAAAGGTTGTTTGGAACAATAATAATTAAATCATCACAATACCTCCAAATTTTAACTGTGGCTGAAATAAAACTTTTGGGGTTGGCTGATATTTTAAAGAACAAAAAATAAATAGAAAATTGGAAGTCATTAAATGCCTCTTACTCAATAAATATATAGAGATGCAGGACAGCTGTGTCTTCTGGTCACAAGTGATCATTATTGTAGTTCAAGCATTTCTTCTTTGGCAGAAGAAGACTTCCAAAACAATGCCCAAAGTCTTTTGAACAACTTGCTGGCAGTGGATTAAAGACTCCAAAATGTGATTTCAAAATGCCAAAAAATCATTCTAGGATGTTTTGTGAGCACAACTGTACCTTCTCTGTTCTGCTCTCTTTGACGTACAATACAATTTTTAGACAGTTTATTTATCCATAGCCATCTGACGACAGAAACTGGATAAAGGGATCATGGCAAGTTCCAACAACCCTCACAACTTGATTCTTCTTATGTGGGAACTACACACAACTGCAAGCTGAGTGAGTTAAAAAGAGGAATTTTCTAAGGCTGGAGGAGACAGAATCTGGAGAAGCTGTGCATAGTAACCAATCAGCTTCTAGTTTTTATTTTCAAAGCTTAACTGAACAAACTGAGGCTAGAAGCTGGTTGGTTACTATGCACAGTTGCTTCACATTCTTTCTACTTCAGTCTTAGGAGATTTTCCCTAAAGTGTTTTCTCTTAGGTCAATTTCAACACTCTAGAATGATGGTGCGAGTGCAATATGAGTACAGTTGATGGTACTGAGGAAATTCAGTATCCCCTCTTGGGAAAAAGCTCACCTTTAATGAGATGTGAGACTGTAACATGACATTGCCTCAGCTTGTGTTTCTCAGACAATTCTTGGTTGCTTCTTGTCTATGGTTGAATGTTCTCATATACGATTGTAAAGTTGCAGAACTGCTATTTGTTTCAGTCGGTATCTCTGACCTACCTTATCATAGTTTACACAAATGGTATGTAAAACATCTGAATGTGTATAGCTACTTATATTTCTTCCATCATTGTGCTGCTATACCCTTATAATTTAGATGACTAGAGCAACACTTGCATTTCAGTACTATCAGGACAACCTCTAATTCATGTTTTAAGAAATTAGTCTTGAGGCTTGAGATTTGCAACTTTGCAGACTAATTGCTTTAGAGCAATGGTCTGCAAACTGCAGCCTAGGACCTGGATGCGGCTCTTTGCTTGCTTTTATATGGCCCTTGGGGCACTATTTCATCCACTGACAACAGTGATGGGGCACAATTCCTCCCTAAGACAACAAAGATAGGGCACTATTCCTACCAATAACTCCAACAATGAGGCACAATTTCTCCAAATGACACATCGATGGGGCACCGTTCCTCTCACTAACACCAATGATGGGGCATTGTTTATTCCCACTGATACTGGGGCATTTTCTACTCCTGATGGCCACAGTCCAGCCCCCCTAATGTCTGAAGGGCAGGAAACTAGCCTTTTGTTTGGAAAGTTTGGAGACACCTGCTTTAGAGCTAAAGCTGGCCGTACATTAATAGATTTATTTTGTTAAGCTCTGGGCTGAACTAAGAAAATCTAACATTTCCTCTGTCCATAGAAACGGAGTAGACAGACAGATCGTTCATGGTGCTAACATCAGCTGCTAACATTTGCTGTCCGAATACCTAAACAGTGCCTGGAGCTGATTACACAACTTGTTTCGAGCTACCAGGGTCACCCACTGTTAGAATTTTGGCCAAATCATCAAAGGAATTAGGAAGTTAGAATTGCTCTGAATCAACCAAAAAATTTAAAACTGGCCATAGATGGATTAAAATTTTGGGTCAGCAGGGAGCGGCTGAATCTCGATCCATCTATGGCCGTTACAGTACAGTACAGAGTCATTTCTCTCCCAAAGCCCAGGTTCACACTGGGGCTGCGGGAGTGAAGCCGTGCGAGTTCAGCTGAACTCGCACGATTTCACTCCTGCCTGTCAGTCCCGATTTCAGCTCGATTACAGAGACATCTGACACAGATGTCAATGTAAATCGCGGCTGAAATCGCAAAAAGTAGTACAGAAACTACTTTTTGAAATCGGTGCAGCGCCGCAGATGCGGCGTCGCACCGATTAGGACGGTGCCATTGCCCGCAAATTTCGCCGATTTGACATGCGAGTTGACATGTCAAATCGCACCAGTGTGAACCAGGGCAAAAGCTTACTGACCAAATCTTTGGGAAGCAGACCATGTCACAAATGCAAATTCTGTCGATACATTTTTTCATCCAATAGTATTCTCTTGCCAGATGGTCGTCTGTATAAACCCAATTTTCTAGCAACATGCCAATCAGTGGGCATTGTCTACATTATGATTTGCCAATGCTCAGCATTCTACATGGGTAAAACCAAACAACACTTTTTTAACAGAATCAAGGATCATGTTTCCTTGGTCCTGGCCAAAAAAATGGAGATGCCAATCAGCAGGCATATGGGTCTCCATCATGATTTTGCAGATTCATGTATGCACTTTTTTGCATTGGAACATGTACTCCCAACTATCAGGGGTGGAGACTTTGATAAAACTCTTCTCCAACGGGAGGCTAAGTGGATTTCAAACTTGAATGCTCTCACTTACCCGGGCTTAAACGAAGCTCTTCGTTTTAAACCTTTTTTATCAATTATGTTTTTTCCTTATTTTTCTTTTTCTTCTTTTTTTCTTTTTTCTTTTTTGAGCTTGCACTCAATTTTGCTATATGACAGAGCAGCCTGCTTTCAAAACCAAAAAATGTTGTGTTTTTGAATAACAAGTATTATATATCTATATTCTGTAATGTATTTACATTTGCTGCTTTTGCAATCATGCAATATGTCTGTGGCTTCATTGTCTGAATGGGTGAATGTTTGCAAGCATAGAGGTAAGCCCACCTGTCTGCCAATATGGCAAAAGTTCCAACAGATTCAAAATGTTTTTTATCAATGTACTGTGCTGATCCAAATGGGCCAGGCCTTTCTGGTCATCCTTATTGTGACTTGTATGGACGCCCGGGGCAACTCCAGTGGGTTTATCTAATCAATGTTTTCCCATGGATGTTTGCCCCTTTAACTCAAATGCATATGCCTGACGCTTTTATTGCCTCCCCGGTGCGCAGCCCACTCCATTGGCGATCCATCTCTTTGCCTCCTTTGGTATATGCGGCCTGATTTGTGAATCTTCCCAAATCTATTTTCCATCCTGACAGGACTTTGTGTCCTGGACATGAGCCCTCTTCCAAAATGGTGGCCTGGGCTTCTATCTCCACCTCCAATGAGACGTCCGGGCTCCGGCATTCTCGCCTATGCGCAGATTGCATTTCGGTACGTCCACGGCTTGCGCGTGACGTCAGACGCACGCTAGCCGGATGGAAATAAAAATGGCACTGTCTGCCGTAACACTCTGTCATTCCTCTGAACCGGCCGTGGAGTGCACATCGCTGCTCCTGGATCCTTCCAGGTCCTAGGATTTTGCTTTGATCTTACCATACTAGGTACTTGTAACATAGCTCTATTCTACCTCATTTATCTTCTCCTTTACCTTGGTTATTTCTTACGCCACCCACTCTACTTTACAGGCTTCATATTTATGAGCCCTACAACTTTATGGAAGGTCTTTAGCCTCTGCCAACATGGACGTTGGGAATCCAATTCTTACCAAATGACTACCCATTGATTCTATACCTATGTCCAGCAGGTATCTATTGCATATTTGGTTTATGCATTATTCACATCCTGCTTGTTCCTCTCTACATATAACTACATAACCCCTTTTTTCTTTTTGACATACCAGGATTTGTCCTGCTTTTCATATATTCTTATTTACGTCTGCAAGTCACTATTGGATGCATGGAATTGCCTGGTTCAATTTACTATCTGCACTCCGCGTTTTGGAGTACCATTACTTTTAATCTATACACCTTCAATTAACATTTTCAATACAGCAACAGGTGGGTCCCTCTTTGACATGTTTTGCAATATTCATAATATATAGACTAATAGAGCTTATGTTCCTACTACTCGCCCTTTTATTTTATTGTACAAATTATCAGAACTTTTTTGCATATATGATTGCTTTCTATATGCCTATAATAACATCTAGACCAGTGGCGGTGCGTCCATAGAGGGCGCCGGAGCGCCGACCCCTCTCGCTCCCGCACCGCCACTGAAAGACAATACACAGATTCATGCATTGCATGATTCTGTGTATTGTCACCGCTGCCGCGCTGCCCACTATACATATGGCCGGCCTCCTGGTGAGCGCCGGCCATATGAATTAGAGCGGCGGTCGGCGGTGGGTGTGACTTGGAAGTGCCTATCAGAGCCAGCGGCTCTGATACGCTTTCCGAATACAGCTCTCACGCTGTATTCGGCTTCCAAAAACTCCTCCCAGGTACGCACGGGGGTGCGTTCCTGGAAGAAGACTGTGTGGAGGTTTCAGCCAATCAGGTTCACCGGATCTGGTTACCGGTAACCTGATTGGCTGAAGCGGCATCGAGGGCGGGAGAACACATCGAGGACGGCGCGGACCGAGGAAGGTAAGTGCAGGGCTGGGGGGGGGACAGGCTGCATTTGGGGGACAAACTGGCTGAATATGGGGCACAAACTGGCTTAATATGGGGCACAAACTGGCTGAATATGGGGGACAAACTGGCTGAATATGGGGGGAACTGGCTGAATATGGGGGGAACTGGCTGAATATGGGGGGAACTGGCTGTATATGGGGGGAACTGGCTGTATATGGGGGACAAACTGGCTGAATATGGGGCACAAACTGGCTGAATATGGGGCACAAACTGGCTGAATATGGGGTACAAAACTGGCTGCATTTGGGGGGAACTGGCTGAATATGGGGGACAAACTGGCTGAATATGGGGGGAACTGGCTGAATATGGGGGACAAACTGGCTGAATATGGGGGGAACTGGCTGAATATGTGGGACAAACTGGCTGAATATGGGGGGAACTGGCTGAATATGGGGGACAAACTGGCTGAATATGGGGGGAACTGGCTGTATATGGGGGACAAACTGGCTGAATATATGGGGGGAACT
This sequence comes from Rana muscosa, assembly GCA_029206835.1. Classification (NCBI taxonomy): domain Eukaryota; kingdom Metazoa; phylum Chordata; class Amphibia; order Anura; family Ranidae; genus Rana; species Rana muscosa. The sequence goes on from CM055116.1 coordinate 476,716,941, forward strand.
GGCTGTATATGGGGGACACACTGGCTGCATTTGGGGGGAACTGGCTGTATATGGGGGACAAACTGGCTGCATTTGGGGGGAACTGGCTGTATATGGGGGACACGCTGGCTGCATTTGGGGGGAACTGGCTGTATATGGGGGACAAACTGGCTGCATTTGGGGGAACTGGCTGTATATGGGGGACAAACTGGCTGCATTTGGGGGGAACTGGCTGTATATGGGGGACACGCTGGCTGCATTTGGGGGGAACTGGCTGTATATCGGGGACAAACTGGCTGCATTTGGGGGAACTGGCTGTATATGGGGGACAAACTGGCTGCATTTGGGGGGAACTGGCTGTATATGGGGGGGGAACTGGCTGCATTTGGGGGGAACTGGCTGTATATGGGGACAAACTGGCTGTATATGGGGGCACACTGGCTATATATATGGGGACACACTGGCTGTATATGGGGGCACACTGGCTATATATATGGGGACAAACTGGCTGTATATTGGGGCACACTGGCTATATATATATATGGGGGCACACTGGCTGTATATGGGGGCACACTAGCTGTATATGGGGGCACACTGGCTGTATATATATGGGGGCACACTGGCTGTATATGGAAACAAACTGGCTGTATTTGAGGGGGCAAACTGGTGGCGTTTGGGCACAGTGGCTGCGTTTAATGGGCACAGTGGCAGCAATTGTTTTTTTATTTTTTTTTCAGTTTGTTTGCGCCCCCCCAAAAATTTTGAGCACCAGCTGCCACTGATCTAGACAATCTTTTGTTTGATGTCTGTCTACGCCAAGCTTTACATCCTATCTTTTTTTGTCTCGCTTCCAGCATATTATGAGATGCCGTGGTAAAATCTCCTGAGGAAGCTCTCTCTAGAGCGAAACGTTGAGTACACTGGCACCTTTGTGTTTGTTGTTGTACACTAACTATAATTGACTAAGGTTGTATATTGCATTGGTGTTTTGTATAAAGAAATAATTTTTGTAATAAAAAATGCAATTTTTTCTATTCATTGTGTTCAGTCAGTATTTAACCAATTGATTTTGCACATTATTGACATCCGTAAAATCCCGGGGCCTTGTGACCCCCCCTTCCCCCCTTCTCTTTATGGCCGTTACTGTTCAAGAGGAGTTGATCTAATGATCGACTCCTCCCAAACAGGACCGTTGATAAAAAAAATTCTGATTGACTGCATTGCTGATTAGTCTATTCTGATAGCAGAGGAGTCGGAATACAATAGCGCAGCAGAAAGGATTACCGTTTCCACCTCACTTATGTGAATGGGGGAATCCATTTAGTTTTCTAAGATTAGTCTAATAACCAGGTTACCAGGGTATGGTTAGCTCAACTAGCAATGGTGCTTTATTGCCTCAGGGTCATTATTAACAATTGTGTATTCAACGCTACTACATGCCTTTAGTCAAAGGTCTCAGCTTTTATTATTTGAAATATTTATTTATACACATGCCACATAACGCGGACACATATATGAAAAAAGAACAAATGGTACAAAAAGGCACATATATATGAAAATTCTACAGAAACTACATAGATCTGACATGATACAAATCTTCAGAAGATGAATACAATAGCCTGAGTTGACCGCTCCAGCCAGAAGCAGATCAAAGGAGGCTTGTCCAACGCGTTTCAAACTGTAAACGTCCTTCTTCAGGGAATTCAAATGCATTCACTTCTACAAGAATACATTTTCTATTAAATACAGAAACAATAAAATAATTTTCACTTTAATTTCAACTGTTATATGAAATACAGCGAAACAGCAAAAAAACTTACACAAAAAAACTCATATGAAAAAATGTTCCATCAATGCTCCCATATGTGCATCCCAGGTTCCAGTAACACTGTGTTGTGGAATCCCCGATACCCTCAAAGTTCCAGGAAAACTTTTCCATCAGAAACAAGTCCATATAAGAAGTACGGACATATGAAAAAATTGGTCCAAGATAGGTGCCTTAAATAAAAAATAACATACATAGGTATGAAAGTAATTCCATTGGGGAGTAAAATAAATCTCCCTAAAGAAAATGGATATGGTACCTGTAGATGGAAAGTGGAAATCTACAATTCGGATTCATCAGGTAATATAACTCATATAGGAGGACAAAAAACCAGTGGATTCTTGAGTCCAAAGATATATGTCCTAAAACATCAAAAAATATATATGAAATAGGATACAAATTATTCTATCCATCAAAAAGAGAGAGAAGAAATTCCTCCCTCTCCTAGGTGGAACTTTTAGAATATTACCTGTCAAGAGGATCAAGAATCACGATTGATATCCAGAAAAGGTTCCATGCAACAGAGGTCCATACAAAAACATCCTCTGCCTACCAGCAGAGGGAGAGAATGACACCATATAACTTCTTTGGCGTCCTATATATCCCTCTGCTGTGTCTGATTGGTCCAGACAGGGTCACATGACGCACCTGCTCATAGAGCAGAGCGTCATGTTGCCATGGATACGCCGCATTTGCCACGCCAGATCACGTCCAGCGCCGGTCACATGACGCAACCGCACCAATCAGCGGCGCGTCTGCCATCGGCGCATAGAGGCAGCAAAATAGGCAGCGAAGCCAGAAAACTGGTCCACGGTTCCATTACATGCCCGATGTGATGCCATCCATCGCGCCCCGCTGAAGAGAAGGGCATGATGAGTGACCACAGAAGCCCGATCAGCCCCAATTCTGGTCCGTTCCGCACCGCAGGAAGTGCAGAGACGGCCATCTTGAATGTGGGCAAATTTAGGGGATACCGATATAAAGGGTAAAAAAGATGGTGCTGGGTTGTGATGGGACAGTCAGACATGGAGTAACAGTGTGAACTGGTACCCAGGATATAGATCCTTCCCCCAGAACAATAATATGGACGGGGAGCGGGCCATGGACTATTACCACCAGTGCCGTTTTTAACCTATGATAGGAATATGTCCCTAACAAGGAAAAAATTGATAGGGGGCAATTTCCCATGGGGAAAACCCCCTCCCCGGCACCGGATATGAACATGTAAAATCGGAAAAACGGGAATACTGGATAGAAATAACGGGCCACCCCAAAGACATACCTCTGGTTGTGTCACTGACCAATTGGATGCATGCATGGGAGCATATCAAGAAATCCCTTCCGCCCAAGGGATCATATATACCTCCGCAGAAAGGACTGTTAAGAATATTCAACATACAAAATACATATAAACAACAATCTATATATATCTCAAACCCCACATGTGTGTCAATGTGTCTAGAAAAAAGAGAGATCATCCTGTATCCATTGATATGGAGAAAAGCTGGAATAACAAAGATAATTAAAAATTGAGAAATCAATTTCAAACAAGGATGGGTGGGACATCAGGGTATATCAATAAAAGGAAAAAACCCAAAACAGAAACAGAAACAAAACTAATCAGTCTTTCCAGAGCTAAAGCCCTCCAGGAATGGACGAAAACTTTCGACTTCATTCAGACCTGGGGGCGTGGTTGCCCTAAGGTGCCTGATCCAGCGCATTTCCCGCTGGAGCAGGACCTTATTCCAATCCCCCCCCCCCTACATGGAATATGAATCCTTTCAATGACTGAAAAAATTACATTGGGCATTCTGTACCTATGTTTTTTAGCTACGTGTCTCCCAAGAGGTAAATAGAGATTCCCTATCCTCATGCTATGTATATGTTTTTCCACTCTCTTCCCTAATTCCTGTCTTGGTTTTCCGACGTAAAAGGATCCACACTGACAGACCATCAAGTAGACCACACCTTGTGTCTTACAATTGGCAAAATGCCTAAATGTGAAGGTCTCCCCATTGGGTAAAGTGAGCGTGGATCCTCCGCCAATGACAGTACATTGAGAGCATGCCCCACAAGGATAGGTCCCAAAGATTTTGCATGGGTCTTTTCTAGCCTCTCCCTTGTATTCACTTTTGACCAACAAGGGAGAAGCTAGAAAAGACCCATGCAAAATCTTTGGGACCTATCCTTGTGGGGCATGCTCTCAATGTACTGTCATTGGCGGAGGATCCACGCTCACTTTACCCAATATAGTGCAATAAATAAAAACCGCAGAGGTGATCAAATATCACCAAAAGAAAGCTCTATTTGTGGGAAAAAAAGGACGCCAATTTTATTTGGGTACAGTGTCGCATTACCGCGCAATTGTCAGTTAAAGCGACACAGTGCCGTATCGCAAAAAATGGCCTGGTTATTAAAGGGTTTGTAAAGGTTCGTGATTTTTCACCTTAATGCATCAAGGTGAAAAAACACCTGGCAATGACTGCCCCCCAGCCCCCCTGTTTTACTTACCTGAGCCTGTTCACTTGCTGTGCACGTCCCCCGGCGTCCTCTTCTCCACGGAGTCTGGCCGTTAATTGGCTAGATTGATAGCAGTGCAGCCATTGGCTCGCGCTGCTGTCAATCACATCCAATGACCCGGGCCCTGGGGGGGGGGGGCGGGAACGAGTCATACACGTTGTGTCTATGGACGCAGCGTGCATAACAGTGAGCGCGCCCGCAAGCTAACCCCCTTGGGAGAGTGCTTCCCAGAAGGGGGTTAGCTGATGCAGGGAGGAGCCAAGACAGCCGCCGAGGGACCAGAGAATCGGGGCCACTCTTTTCCAAACGCACTGCACAGTGGAGGTAAGTATAACATGTTTGTTATTTAAAAAAACAAAAAAAACAAAGCCATACAACCGCTTTAAGTGGGCAAATCTTTCCGGTCCTTAAGTGGTTAATCAGGGCTGGGCAAGGCAAGTCCCTCTCAGAGGCTCTCATGTCTCATACAACTTGTGATGTGTGTTTGTACTTACAGTTTTGCTTCGGACTCCACCACCAGATGCGGGTTGTCACCTGCCACACGTTGCGGATTGTCGGCTGCCACATGTTGCGCATGGTCACTTATGTCACCTGCCACACGTTGCGGGTTGCCACTTGCCACACGTTGCGGATTGTCACTTGCCACGTCACCTGCCACACGTTGCGGATTGTCATCTGCCACACGTTGCGGGTTGTCTCTTGCCACGTCACATGCCACAACATCACCTGCCACACGTTGCGCATTGTCACTTGCCACAACGTCACCTGCCACACGTTGCGGATTGTCACTTGCCACAACGTCACCTGCCACACATTGCGGATAGTCCCGTGCCACACATTGCGGATTGTCACTTGCCACGGCGTCACCTGCCACACGTTGCATATTGTCACTTGCCACAACGTCACCTGCCACACATTGCGGATAGTCCCGTGCCACACATTGCGGATAGTCCCGTGCCACACATTGCGGATTGTCACTTGCCACGGCGTCACCTGCCACACGTTGCATATTGTCACTTGCCACAACGTCACCTGCCACACATTGCGGATAGTCCCGTGCCACACGTTGCGGATTGTCACTTGCCAAGCGTCACCTGCCACACCTTGCGTATTGTCACTTGCCACATGTTGCGGATTGTCACGACGTCACCTGTCACACGTTGCGCATTGTCACTTTCCACAACGTCACCTGCCACACGTTGCAGATTGTCACTTGCCACAACATCACCTGCCACACGTTGCAGATTGTCACTTGCCACAACATCACCTGCCACACGTTGCAGATTGTCACTTGCCACAACGTCACCTGCCACACGTTGCGGATTGTCACTTGCCACGGCGTCACCTGCCACACGTTGCGGATAGTCCCGTGCCACACGTTGCAGATTGTCACTTGCCAAGCGTCACCTGCCACACGTTGCGTATTGTCACTTGCCACACGTTGCGGATTGTCACTTGCCAAGCGTCACCTGCCACACGTTGCGTATTGTCACTTGCCACACGTTGCGGATTGTCACGACATCACCTGTCACACGTTGCGGGTTGTCACTTGCTGTGTCCCAAAGTGAAGGCAGGCAGCAGAGAGATGATATAATCTCTCTGCTGCCCATGGCTGCACAGTGAGGGTGAAACTGTGGTGATGCAGGGCGGCGGGGAGAGATGACATCATCACTCTGCTCCGCTGCCCGCTCACTTGCTGACTGCTCCCAACCCCCCCCCCTGCGAGTGCTCTGTCCGCCCCTGTCACCAACAGCAGCGGCGCCGGGCTCCTCACAGGGAGCGGTGCCTGCAGTGCTCACTCGCTGACTGCCCCCTCCCCTCGCCTGTGAGTGTCCTCACAGGCAGCGGCGCCGGTACACTGGGCTCCTCACAGGGAGCGGCGCCTGCCCATGCCTGCTCACTCGCTGACTGCCCCCCCGCCTGTGAGTGTCCTCAGCGGCGCCGGGCTCCTCACAGGCAGCGGAGCTGGCTGGCGGGCGTCAGTTTGCCGCCCCCCTAACAGTGCCGCCTGGTACCATGGTACCACCCGGTCCCATCATAGGGCCGGCCCTGGGTTTGAGATATATATAGATTGTTGTTTATATGTATTTTGTATGTTGAATGTTCTTAACAGTCCTTTCTGCGGAGGTATATATGATCCCTTGGGCGGAAGGGATTTCTTGATATGCTCCCATGCATGCATCCAATTGGTCAGTGACACAACCAGAGGTATGTCTTTGGGGTGGCCCGTTATTTCTATCCAGTATTCCCGTTTTTTCCGATTTTACATGTTCATATCCGGTGCCGGGGAGGGGGTTTTCCCCATGGGAAATTGCCCCCTATCAATTTTTTCCTTGTTAGGGACATATTCCTATCATAGGTTAAAAACGGCACCGGTGGTAATAGTCCATGGCCCGCTCCCCGTCCATATTATTGTTCTGGGGGAAGGATCTATATCCTGGGTACCAGTTCACACTGTTACTCCATGTCTGACTGTCCCATCACAACCCAGCACCATCTTTTTTACCCTTTATATCGGTATCCCCTAAATTTGCCCACATTCAAGATGGCCGTCTCTGCACTTCCTGCGGTGCGGAACGGACCAGAATTGGGGCTGATCGGGCTTCTGTGGTCACTCATCATGCCCTTCTCTTCAGCGGGGCGCGATGGATGGCATCACATCGGGCATGTAATGGGACCGTGGACCAGTTTTCTGGCTTCGCTGCCTATTTTGCTGCCTCTATGCGCCGATGGCAGACGCGCCGCTGATTGGTGCGGTTGCGTCATGTGACCGGCGCTGGACGTGATCTGGCGTGGCAAATGCGGCGTATCCATGGCAACATGACGCTCTGCTCTATGAGCAGGTGTGTCATGTGACCCTGTCTGGACCAATCAGACACAGCAGAGGGATATATAGGACGCCAAAGAAGTTATATGGTGTCATTCTCTCCCTCTGCTGGTAGGCAGAGGATGTTTTTGTATGGACCTCTGTTGCATGGAACCTTTTCTGGATATCAATCGTGATTCTTGATCCTCTTGACAGGTAATATTCTAAAAGTTCCACCTAGGAGAGGGAGGAATTTCTTCTCTCTCTTTTTGATGGATAGAATAATTTGTATCCTATTTCATATATATTTTTTGATGTTTTAGGACATATATCTTTGGACTCAAGAATCCACTGGTTTTTTGTCCTCCTATATGAGTTATATTACCTGATGAATCCGAATTGTAGATTTCCACTTTCCATCTACAGGTACCATATCCATTTTCTTTAGGGAGATTTATTTTACTCCCCAATGGAATTACTTTCATACCTATGTATGTTATTTTTTATTTAAGGCACCTATCTTGGACCAATTTTTTCATATGTCCGTACTTCTTATATGGACTTGTTTCTGATGGAAAAGTTTTCCTGGAACTTTGAGGGTATCGGGGATTCCACAACACAGTGTTACTGGAACCTGGGATGCACATATGGGAGCATTGATGGAACATTTTTTCATATGAGTTTTTTTGTGTAAGTTTTTTTGCTGTTTCGCTGTATTTCATATAACAGTTGAAATTAAAGTGAAAATTATTTTATTGTTTCTGTATTTAATAGAAAATGTATTCTTGTAGAAGTGAATGCATTTGAATTCCCTGAAGAAGGACGTTTACAGTTTGAAACGCGTTGGACAAGCCTCCTTTGATCTGCTTCTGGCTGGAGCGGTCAACTCAGGCTATTGTATTCATCTTCGGAAGATTTGTATCATGTCAGATCTATGTAGTTTCTGTAGAATTTTCATATATATTTGCCTTTTTGTACCATTTGTTCTTTTTTCATATATGTGTCCGCGTTATGTGGCATGTGTATAAATAAATATTTCAAAATTTTAATTGAGTTTTTTTCATATTTTTTATATTGCCTCCAAAATCCCACCAACTAGAGGTTTTTTCTCATTTTATACATATTTGGGATGATGGCAATTACATGTTGGGTTGCATGAGGTGTTACATTTTTTCAGCTTTTATTATTTAAGAAAGTAAAACAAAGAAGTATTTGGTCATGAGTAATCCCTTTTTTTCTATGCTCTCTGGTTCTTATTATTAAACATCCGCAATATTTTTTACATCTGCTATTCTATTATAGCTCAACCATCTAAGACAGGCTATACTATGCTAAAATATGACTTATTACTCAGATTAACAGCACTTTCTTGGTTTCACTGTTTTGCTAAACATTGAATACCAAGCCATTTTATTTTTGCTGCGTTCTCAATAACATGATCTTTTGAAAGCTACCAGATCACAAAATATAATTTCATGTTTGGAGTCTGCTTTGTGAATATCAATGGTAATTTTCTGGCCAAGTTCCTTAGTGACATTTTCCCTCTATGTAGGCCCTGTCATACTTGGAACTGATTTGCCTGTGTAATTTCCCCCCTAGTATAGTTCTGTTTTTCTTCCTCGTGCTGCTGTTCCTTTGTGTCTTTGAGCATTTGTATATCTTCTTATTTCTATAGATATCCGTTCATGTGCAACCATATAATTATATTTATTTATACATAAATGCATTCAGGCTGTGTCATTTTATATGCAGATTTCATACCAGCCTTCACGATTGGAATAGATTTGTCTCCCCATGATTGCAGTCAAAATGTTTTTGTTTTTCAGTTTTTTTATTTATTTATCCAGAAATACCAATGTTGCAAGTATACAGTTTTGCTCAAAAGTTTGCATACCCTGGCAGAAATTGTGACATTTTGGCATTAATATTGAAAATATGACTGATCATGCCAAAAAACTGTATTTTATTTAAGGATAGCAATCACATGAAGCCATTTATTATCTCAGTTTTTTGCATCCTTTTCAAATCATAATAAAACTTTACAAAGATGGAAAATGATATAAAAAGATATCAAAAGCCTTGAATATGCCAGTCAGTACTGTTCAATCACTTGGTAAGTGGAAAATTTGGGTATTTTATGATACCAAGCCAAGGTCAGGTAGATCAAAGAAGATTTCAGCCACAACTGTTCGGGATACAAAGAAAAACCCTCAGAAGAAATACAGACTGCTCTGGAAAAAGATGGTGTGGTTGTTTTTAAGGAGCACAATACAGTGATACTTGAATAAAAAAGAGCTGCATGGTCAAGTTCCCAGAAAGAAGCACTTACTGTAAAAGTTCCACAAAAAAGCCTGGTTACAATATGCCCAACAAGACCTTGACATGCCTTGTTGACTTTTTTGTGGCATTGGCGCAGTAAAGGCTTTCTTCTGGCAGCTCAACCATGCAGTTCTTTTTTGTTCAAGTATCGTTGAATTGTGCTCCTTAAAAATAACCAAACCATCTTTTTGAAGAGCAGCCTTTATTTCTCCTGCAGTTACCTGTGGGTTTTTCTTTGTATCCTGAGCAATTCTTTTGCCATTTGTGGCTGCAATTTTTCTTGGTCTACCTGACCTTGGCTTGGTATCAAAAGAGCCCCTAAATTTCCACTTCTTAATGTGATTGCTATCCTTTAATAAAAGACAGTTTTTTGGCATGATCAGTCATGTTTTCAATATTAATGCCAAAATGTCAATTTCTGCCAGGGTATGCAAACTTTTGAGAACGACTGTAAAGCCGTGTACACACGATAGGTTTTACTGATGAAAACAGTCCGATGGACTTTTTTCATCAGACAAACCGATCATGTATGGGCCCCATCGGTCTTTTTTCCATCGGTGTTTAGAAATAGAACATGTTTTAAATGTATCCGATGGTTAAAAAACCTATAGCAAATTACTATCGTCTGTGGGGAACTCCATCGGATAAAAAACCAACGCATGCTCAGAATCAAGTCGACGCATGCTCAGAAGCATTGAACTTCATTTTTCTTGGCTCATCGGAGTGTTTTACGTCACCGAGTTTGGAACTGGCGGTTTTTTGACTGATGGTGTGTAGGCAAGACTGATGGAAGTCAGCTTCATCGGTTTTCCAATGGAAAAATCCATCAGTTTAAAAACCATAGGAAATCCGATCGTGTGTACAGGGCTTTAGTGCTTATTCTTTTGCCATCTGCAACTTAGTAACATGGTTGAGCCTAGTACACATGGGCTGAATGTCAGGTGACATCGGCCAGTTCAATAGAAACCGTCCGACATTCGGCCTGTGTGTACTGGAGTCGATCCGACAGAAGCTGGCTGAACATCTGTCAAAGGGATATGACCGAAAATGGTCTGCCGATTGGCTTTCGATCAGTATTTTGAACAGAGTGATCTGGCAGGGGGCCGTCTTCCTGTCAGAACACAATAGCACAGCAGGGGAGATCGTTGTACTAACATTGTAGTAAAAAAAAGTAGCAGTATGTACAAAGCTTTAGTCAGGTTGAAAAAAGACACAGGTTAGGAACAGTGTAAACATTGCTTTGCTTACAGTCAGCATGTCTGCTTCATTACTGTATCTGCAGAGTCAGACAAGAATTAGGGATAAAGAAGACTTTTGTTCCACATAACTTTTTGAAATAATTGCTTCACTGTCAGAAGCCAAAAGTGATGCTTTCTGTGTAGAAAGTATGGGGTTGATTTAATAAAGGCAAATAGACTTTACTTTGCAAAGGAAGTTGCAATTTGCAAGAACATTTTCCCAAAAGTTTATCCTACTTGTAGAAGGTGCCTGAATTAGGGACCTTATAATGGGAGGAAATACTCACACACAGTATATAGGATACTGATTTCCTTTATATAAATTGTGCACAATTTGGTGGCAGTAACAGATAAAGTGATCTTCAGCAGCGATATAAGCAACCAGAGGATGGCTTCCATTATCAGGGGTAGTATTCCTTCTTGACACAGGCAGAGGATGTTTCTGCAAGCCTCCTCACTGCTCACCAGAGTGTAAAGTGAAGAAGGAGTCAGGAAACTGACCCTGTGCTAAGCACTGTCCCTCACAACCAGGTTCCTCTCCCTACCACCCACTTGTCAAAAGCGTCCCAAAATTATGTGAAGTCCCTTATTCAACAACTTCAATACCAGACACTTTTACCCCTTGCTGCACAGGCCAATTTTCAGCTTTCAGCGCATCACACTTTGAATCACAATTGCGCGGTAAGATATCTACCACTTGAGGTAAAATACTGCTCATCCTTTTTCAAAAAATGTTTTCACATACACAAAAAACCCTACTAAAATACCACATGTACTATTTTATGAATGTATGCAGTATTTTAGTAGTGAAAGCCGGAGTCCTTAACATCCACTAGTAAATAGCTGGTTGTAAGGCTGCTTTCACACTGAGGTGCTTTGCAGGCGCTATAGCGCTAAAAATAGCTCCTGCAAAGCGCATTGAAAGAGCCTCTCCTTTCACTCCAATGTGAAAGCCCGAGGGCTTTTACACTGGAGCGGTGCACTGGCAGGACGGTAAAAAAAAGTCCTGCTAGCCGCATCTTTGAGGCAGTATATGTATACACCGCTCCTAAAGCACCCATGCCCATTGAAATCAATGGGCAGCGCCGCCGAACCGCTGGCAAAGCCCGTTTTGCGGGCGGTTTTAACCCTTTTTCAAGGGGGTTAAAAGCGACCCGCTAGCTGCCTAATAGCGCCGCAAAAACAACGGTAAAGCGCCGCTAAAAATAGCAGCGCTTTACCGTTGACGCCCCCACCGCCTCAGTGTGAAAGCAGCCTTAAGGAACAGGGGGCCACTGCGTCCTTATCAACCGATGAGTCATCAGCAGTCAGCAGGGTTGCCCACTGTCAGCTGAATTTAAAGAAAATAATAATGAGGTACCGCGCAGATGGCTGTGGATTATAAATTGAACTGCTGCCCCTACTTCATTATTCTTTTCTTTACAATTGCCTCAGTGGAGTGTATGGTAAATAATGAGTTAAAGTAGTAGGTGTGGTGCTGTTCTTAGGAGTGAGTAAATCCTTTAAACAGAAATATAGGAGCTCTAATATCACACGCTTACCAGTGACTTAAACCCAAGTGTTATGAACCTGGTAAATGAATGAACCTTTCCTTGGTGAATAAAGTGACAGGTGCTTTAAATTACAGCTAGTATTCTAGCAATTAATAATATTTACACTTTTCTAAAAATCATATGGTGACAAATGAGTGTGCAATCTTATATAAAGTGACTAGTGCTCTAGTGAAAAAATAGATATAATATATATATAATCATATACACAGTTCTTTTGAATCCACAAAACAAAGTCTTTGAAAAAGTGACAGGTGCTCTTCAATCATGTTTTCCTTTAACTATGAACTTATGAACTTGTGCTGGTGCTTCCTATGGTGCTTGCCTTATGGTGTTGCACTGACCAAAAATATTCACTCCTCGAAGGGGTATTCCACATTCACAGTATAAGCCACTGTGTAGCAGATCCCAGATCCACGCCTTTATATACCTTTCCTCTCTTTGCTCCTTTAAAAGTTCAGCCCCTCCGTCTCATCCACATGCAGAGAAAATATTGCTCCCATAGCAATTGTAGCGGGTATATACTTTTGAATTCTGGTGAAGACACCAGTGATGTATAGTTCCCTGCGGCCCAGCAGGTGGCGCTGTCACTTTGGGCCGGGGTTGAACCATCGCTGCAGTGCCGTACCCATTGTGGCCTCTCGCATCGGTTGTACGGCAGGGCTGGGAACCCGCCGTGCATCCTGGGAGAGGGACATCTTCGCCACAAGGTTGTTCGAGTCCCAGGCACCTTCAGCCTGAGGGCTGCTGTTCGCGGTTGGGGTCCAGGCGGCCTAGGCCTGGACACCGGGAGTTCGTGTTCCATCCCAGACACCTTCAGTCTGGGGTGAGGTACTAATCCGGAGGCCTGGGGCCCAGTACCTTCCGCTGGGTCCCGCGAGGGAGGGATTGTCCTAGGGGGCCCCGGGAGTGGGGCACCCGAATCCAGTGGCGTAAGGGACCGGAGGAGGGGCTCATCCGAAGACCTGGTGCAGCAGATTGCCAGTGCCGGATGAACCTCTGGAGACCGCCCGGAGGGATATCTTCCCAAACAGGGGCCAAGTTCAGAGAGGAAGGTGGTTCATGTTCTATGACCGGTGGCAGCGGTCCAGCTATTCAACTCAGGTCAGTGGCAGAGACCTGCTATTAGGCCTGTGGCAGGGGCCTCAACGGTTCATCCGGTCGGTGGCAGCGACCAAAACTCACGGTCAGTGGCAGGGCCCGTGCGCCAGGCCTATTCGCTAGCAAAGGAATAGGAGAGTTCAGTTGTGCCTGGGCCTACTCATATCCACACCCCTGTTTGTTCATTACTGAAAGTTCAACTGATTGTGTTCACCCTGCAAGAAAAGGAATAAAGGAGTGTTGGACTTTCGATTGGTGTGGGGCTCTATGTTATTGGCAGACACATCTCCACAGAACAACTAAGGCTTCGTATGCAGTGAACAGACCCGGAGGTAATACAAGTAACTCTGCTCAACCCTCATATACATACGAGGGGAGAGCTTGGCGTAGTGTTCCTGCACTCTCCTCTCTCAGGTACCCCTAGACACAAGCCAATCAAACGAGAAGACCAGAGAGGGAGAGTGAGGCTCCGCTACACAATATACTGTTTTCAAAAATGTATTGGATATATATAGTTGTGAACATACTCACATCTTCTCTGTGTACTAAAAGCATTTAAAATCAGGACGTCTGGGACAATTTCCGTTCCACGGCTTCAAACTGGAAGTGACGCAAGGATGCTAGAAGCTCCGCTCTACGCGTTTTGCCATAAATACATCATCATGAAAAAAATGACATGCCCTCCCCAAAACATACCAGACCCCTTAGGTAAGGGAGGGAGCTAGTGAGCGATCCCTCCCTCCTGAAACATACCAGGTCACATGCCCTCAACATGGCTCGCTTTTTCTCATGTGTCAGGAAAACTTCTCAGAAGTGACACATGCTGATAACAGAGAAAAAAAGTGCCAGAGAGAAACGACACTTAGAGCTTTGGAGAGAGACAAGTAAATGTTACAGATTTATGTGATTTGTTCAGATTTCATGACTGAGGTTTACAATAACTTTAAATAAAGGACTTTATTTACTTTTTGAGTACTTTTTTGGTGAATAAGCAGGGGTATTATGTACCCCATACTCATTCACACAGAAGGGGGCAGGATCTGGGGCTTTCAGATTCTAATAAGCCCCCACCCACAGACCCCCATAACCACTGGCCAGGGTTGTGGGGAAGAGTCTCTTGTCCCCAACAACGTGGGGACAAGACGCTTTGGGGGGTGGAACCCCCTGCCACAATGTTGAGGGCATGTAGCCTGGTATGGGTTCAGTGCTCGCGCGCCACCCCCTTTCCTGACCTGCATGCTTGGATAAGGGTCTGGTATGGATTGGGGTCGGGCACGCCATTTAAAAAAAATGTTTATGTGGGGGTTTCTTTTAAAATCCATTCCAGATCCAAAGGGCCTTGATAGATTGGGGGAGGACCCCAAGCTGTTTTTTTCCATGATTTTTTTAATGCCGACAATTATTTTCTTTACACTCAGCTGTCAGCTGATGACTCATTGGTTGTTAAGAACGCCAGTGGCTGCTCACTTCTTAACAACCAATATATATTCCTTAACCCGAAGAGCCTGGTATGGATTTGATTAGGGGGGACCCCCATGCTGTTTTTTTTCTACATTTTTGTATTGCTACCAATGGTATTGTATTGCCGGAAACGTAAATGTTTTTTTTTCTTTAGAAATGTCAGTTTTGCTGCAGCAGGTTCTATACATGGTACAGATGCACCACTTTACAGGCAGACTAAGAGGACCTCCCATGCACTATATTTAAAGGGATTTTTCATTTTTATTGTTTCACCTTTAGCGTCATTAAAATCACTGCTCCTGTTAAAAAGGTCTTTTAAAAAAAAGATTTTATGCATTGATACATGTCCCCCTAGAGCAGTACCCGGGCCCACATACCCTTTTTATAGCCAATAACTTTCATATAAGCCTTCAAATTTGGGTCCCCTAGACTTCAATGAGGTTCAGGGTTCGGGTCCAAACTTTTTGCGATGTTTGAGAGTTCTGGTGCGAACCGAACCGGGGGTGTTCGGCCCAACTCTAATCACTGTTATAAGCAACCATTTTTTCTGAATGAAATTCATTCAGTGTGTACTATTGTGATTAGCTGTGATTGACCACAGCTAATCACATTGTACAGATGGGCTATGATTGGCCCTGTCTGTACCATGTCATCACTGTGGCCAATCACCTGGATCAACACAATAGTACACAATGAATGGTATGAATAGAAGCCATCCATTAATACATTGTGTACAGTTGTCATGTGATCTGATGTGGTTGGTCACAGCAATCACATGGAAGCAGCCCGGTACACTGATCTGTGATCCACTGTGCCCAGTGGATACAGATCCCACCTCAGCACAACCTATGCTGTGATCCTCGGAGGATGTCATATGACTGTCATAGGGCGGATGGGAAGCAGTTAAAAGAAGCAGTTAAAGGTTTCCCTCACACAACACTTCCCTTCCCATGCAATAATGGTGTGAAGCCACTTACAGATGTGAAGGCTATCTGCACTATCCCTATATGCTGACTTCCATCATCCAATCATGTGCAAGCAAAAATGCTGTTTTTTAAATTTTCCTTGCAAGTGATTATGTATTCTTAGGTATTCTTTGCAAGGTGAATTTTCACCACATTCACTAAGCTCTGGGGAAATATAACCTGCAAAGTACAAAGTTCCTTGCAAAGTGAACAGCCTATTTGCCTATACAGTATCAGACCCAATGTCTTCAGACCAAAAATATGGAATGCACCTAGTTGTTCATTCTGTTTTCCCAAAAAGCTGGCTGTAGTTAAATGGGATAGGGAAGGATGTAGATTTCCATACAAGGGTGTCTCACAGGTTCACTTTAAGTTCCAAGCACTTAAAATAATTTATTTCTCTGTGGGATTATTCTGGAGCGCAGAAAAAGATATATTTACAGTACTTCACACATTCATGTTCATACTCTGTCTTCCAGCATCTGAATGTAAACCATGCACAGAATTCACTGCTATCCCAGATTCAAGATGTGCGACTCCTGATGCAGATGCAAGCCTCTCTTCCCTGGAAACTGGAGATCCACTTTTTATGGTGGAGGAAAAGGTAAATGAAAAGTTTTCTTATTATGTTTTGAACATTTATTCTTATTGCCGAATATGAAAGATAAAGCTAAACATTTTCATGCCTAATTTTTCATAGTTTTCAGTATTGCAGGCAGGTGGTGTATAGGTACTGAATGATTGGTAATGAGAACATAAACCTACATATTCAGAGTCAATTTTCAATTAATAGTGCAATTGAACCAGAAAACTTTCTTCGACATTTAAAAATGGGGCTATATGGAATTGTTCATTATTTTTATTTTTTTACTAAAAGCATTTGGAGCTATGAATAGTCATGCCAGAGCAAAGACCATTGTGAACATTAGTGACCTAATTAACCAAATGTAGGTTCAACCATTAGGAGAAGGAGAGAAACAGAAGGATTGCAAGGGTATTATTTCCAACACAGCATCCCTGCGCGTGAATATTGGCACAGAGGCAATACAATTGAATGTAGCTTTCTGTGTGCAGCTAAAGAGAAAGTCCACATGCAGTCAGGTCTGTAATTGCAGTACATTTTACCATAGACTCAGTTATTTATTGGTGCATAGTAATATGACATGCCCTTTTTGTCACATGAATTTGCTATTCTCTACTGTACTTTCTACAATAATTAGTATTCACAATTGGATTTGTTTTATATAAGTGTTTGGTATCAGCACTGTTACTAGAGCTTGTCAAATGCCCCATGCATTTGCCAAGCCTTTTCAGAAATTTGTGTTTGATTTTTCTGACACTTGTGTCAACCATGCTTTCAGAATCATAGAAAATTAACATCAGAAGCTCCTAAAGTACTTGCCAATCACTTCATAGTAGTGATGAGCCGAACACCCGAAGCCGCGAACGGACCGAAAGATCGCACAAACTTTAGAACCCTATTAAATACAATGGATGCGAACGTTCGAAATCTAAAGTGCTAATTATAACGACTATTATGCATGTTATTGTCCTAAAAAGGGTTTGGGAACCCGGGTTCTGCACCAGGGGACATGTATCAATGCAAAAATAAGTTTTAAAAACAGCCGTTTTTCTGGAGCAATCATTTTAATGATGCATAAAGTGAAAAAAAAATGTCAAATATTCCTTTAAATATCGTACCTGGGGGGTGTCTAAAGTATGCCTGTGAAGTGCCACGTGTTTCCCGTGTTTAGAACTGTCCCTGCACAAAATTACATTTCTAAAGGAAAAAAAGCCATTTAAAACTGCTTGCGGCTTTAATGTAATGTCTGGTACCGGTAATATGGATGAAAATCTTTAAGAAAAATGGCATAGCTACCCCATCACACACCCCCCCCTACCCCAGCCCATTACCAGCCCCTTTGGGTCTTGTATGGATATTAAGGGGAACCCCGCACACAAAATAAAAAAGGCCCTATATACTCTGAACAGCCGTATACAGGCGGTGCATACAAGACAGGGACTGTAGGTTTGTTCTTATGTAGAATCTGTTTGTAATTTTGAACAGGTACATTGTTTAAGTGTAGCTCCAGCCAAAAAAATCTATTTTTAAGCTTTTTGGAAAACATAGGGAAGGGTTATCACCCCTGTAACATTTGTTTTGCTGTCTGTGCCCCTGTTCAGAACATTTCACCTCACTTTCCGTCCCAATGACAAATGTTTTTGAAAAGTGGGGTTTTTATTGAAACAAGGATTGGTGATAAAGCATCAGTAGAGAGGAGACACCTTTTTCCCATATTAACTCTTACAGGAGAGAATTTCCCTTCCTAGGGGTAGATTTCCTCTCACTTCCTGTTGTATCCTTCCGTTTGCAAGGAGGAGTCGTTTGTAAGTTGGATGTTTGAAAGTAGGGGCCTGCCGTATATACTCAGCTGAAATTTGCCCCTTACATGTTGGTGTTGCCACAACACTGTGAGCCCTCACAGTTACTCTTGGTGGGCGCATGAATGGGCCCTGCTGTGAATTATTAGATCAAGAATTGTAATTGCATGCCCCTGTTGAACAGGGGCTGAAAAATTGGGCCTTTGGTGGTGGTGGTGGTGGTGGTGGTGTTGACACAACACTGTAAGGCCTCACAGTTAGTCTTGGTGGGCACAGGAATGGGCCCTGCTGTGAATTATTAGATTAAGAATTGTAATTGCATGCCCCTGTTGAACAGGGGCTGAAAAATTGGGCCTTTGGTGTTGGTGGTGTTGACACAACACTGTAAGGCCTCACAGTTAGTCTTGGTGGGCGCAGGAATGGGCCCTGCTGTGAATTATTAGATCAAGAATTGTAATTACATGCCCCTGTTAAACAGGGGCAGAAAAATTGGGCCTTAGGCACTGGTGCCACAACACTGCAACCCCTCACAGATCTTGTACTTGGAGCACAGCAATGAGCCCTGTTGCAAAGTATTGCATCAAAAATTGTAATTACACGCCCCTGTTAAACAGGGGCTGAAAAATTGGGCCTTAGCCACTGGTGCTGGTGCCACGACACTGCAACCACTCCCAGATACTCTAGTTGGAGTGCAGGAATGAGCCCTGCTGCAAAGCATTGCATAAAAAATTGTAATAACACACCCCCATTAAACAGGGGCTGAAAAATTGGGCCTTAGCCACTGGTGGCGGCACCCAGAAACAAAAATGTTCTTCCAAGCTATCATCGTCAATCGGATCATTGAGGAGGAGGAGGATAGTCAGTCAACATAACAGGACAAACTCTCAGCATCAGCATCAGTCTTGAAGGGATGTGACATTTGAAAATAAATTAGTCTGTTATATCAGCTTCAGGTGTTTGGTAGCTGGTGGTGATCCAAGACTGGTTCATCTTTATGAAGGTCAGTCGATCAACAGAGTCGGTGGACAGGCGCACCCTGTGATCCGTGACAAATCCTCCAGTAGCACTGAATGTGCGTTCTGAAAGAACGCTGGATGCAGGACAGGCCAGTAGCTCAATTGCATACTGTGCAAGCTCTGGCCAGTGATCCATCCTCAAGACCCAGTAAGCCAGAGGATTTTCGGTGGGGAAGGTGTCCAAGTCTGACCTTGCCCCTAGGTATTCCTGCACCATGTATATCAGACACTGACGATGGTTGCTGGAACCGATCATACCTTGGGGCTGCGGACTAAAGAATTGTCTGAGCGCTTCGGTCAGACGGCCACCTTCCCCACCGCTCCTTCTTTGACTGACCGAAGCCTCAGCAACTCGTTGTCCAAGACCAGGAGTTTGTAACCTCCCAGTCTCTGGGAACGCGTTGCACAGACCTTTCTGCAAGGCCTCCCGGAGTTGTCTCATCCTCTGCTCCCTCTGTGACGGTAAGATAAGGTCCGCAACCTTACCCTTGTACCGTGGATCAAGGAGAGTGGCCAGCCAGTAATGGTCCCTCTCCTTGATCCGAAAAATACGAGGATCCTTCCGCAGACTTTGCAGGATCAGGGAGGCCATGCAGCGTAGGTTAGCTGAGGCATTCAGTCCGGAGTCCTCTGGGTCACTAAGGACGACATGATCCGCAGCCACCTCCTCCCAGCCACGTACAAGTCCACTGGTTTCTTGGGACTGTAAATCATCCCTAAAAGACTGCTGCTGATGATGCTGAGTGCCAGGCTCCACCTCCATGCTGACACAATCCTCCTCCTCCTCTTCTTCCTGTGCGATGGGTGGGACAGAAGGAACACTGTCTGGGTAAAGGGGGCCTTGAGAGGCAAGGAAGTCCTCCTCTTCCTGCCTCTGTTCTGCCTCAAGTGCCCTGTCCATTATTCCACGCAGCGTATGTTCCAACAGGTGGACAAGAGGTTACAGTGTCACTGATGCATGCACTGTCACTGCTCACCATCCTCGTGGCCTCCTCAAATGGTGCCAGGACAGTGCATGCATCCCTGATCATGCCCCACTGGCGTGGTGAAAAAAACCCGAGCTCCCCTGACCCTGTCCTGGTGCCGTAGTCGCACAGGTACTCATTGATGGCCCTCTGCTGCGTGTGCAGCGGCTGCAGCATGGCCAACGTTGAGTTCCACCTGGTGGGCATGTCACATATAAGGCGGTTCTTGGGCAGGTTCAACTCCTTTTGCAGCTCAGCCAGGCGAGCACTGGCATTATAACATCTGTGGAAATGCACACAGACTTTCCTGGCCTGCCTCCGGACATCCTGTAAGCCCGGGTACCTGCCCAAGAACCGCTGCACCACCAGGTTAAGGACGTGAGCCACACAGGGCACATGGGTCAGTTGTCCCTGTCGGAGAGCGGAGAGGAGGTTGGTGCCATTGTCACAAACTACCATTCCTGGCTTAAGCTGGCGTGGCGTCAACCACCTCTCGGCCTGCCCCTGCAGAGCAGACAGAACCTCTGCCCCAGTGTGGCTCCTGTCCCCCAAACACACCAGCGCAAGCACGGCATGGCATCTTTTTGCCTGCGTACTTGCGTAGCCCCTTGAACGCCTACGGAGCACCGCTGGTTCCGAGGACAAAGCACAAGAAGAGGCCACGGAGGAAGAAGAAGAGGAGGGGGTGGAGGACAGAGGTGTGTCACAACCAGTAGTAGCATTTTGGAGGCGTGGCGGTGGAACAACCTCCAACACTACTGCACCTTGTCCTGCATCCTTCCCAGCTGCCAAAAGAGTGACCCAATGGGCCGTGAAAGAAAGGTAACGTCCCTGTCCATGCCTGCTGGACCATAAGTCAGCGGTAATATGCACCTTACCACTGACCGCCCTGTCCAGCGAGGCCAAGACATTGCCTTCCACATGCCGGTAGAGAGCCGGAATCGCCTTCCGTGAGAAAAAGTGGCATTTGCGAACCTGCCACTGAGGAACCGCACATTGCACAAACTCACGGAAGGGGGCCGAGTCTACCAACTGAAAAGGCAGCAGTTGAAGCGCTAGCAATTTAGCCAAGCTAGCATTCAACCGCTGGGCATGTGGATGGCTGGGAGTGAACTTCTTTCGACGGTCCAGCAGCTGGGGCAGGGAAATTTGCCTGCTAGAATCGGACGTTGGTGTACTGCTAGCAGAGTGCCCGCAAGTACTTGGCTGTGACACACCTAATTCTACACCTTCATTCCTCTCAGAGCAGGTTTCAGAGAGGACTGAAGGTATAGTGGGGTTGGAGATCCCAGCTGATGCGGTGCAAGAAGAGGTCAGCTTTGTTCTTTGGTGTGGGTCTTTAAGGTAGGCTTGCCAACGAGCTGCATGGCAGGTCAACATATGTCTGGTCAAGCATGTGGTGCCCAAGCGGGTGATGTTTTGGTCACGCGATATACGCTTGAGACATATGTTGCAAACAGCAGCTGTGCGATCTGATGCACTCGACTCAAAAAAGGCCCACACCAAAGAACTTTTTGAATAACGGGCAGAGGCAGCGCCTTGCACAGGCGGAGCTCTGCGGTGTGATTCCGTCGGTGTGCTGCCCTTACGCTGGCCCCCCGAGGGCATCCTGCCTCGTTGGAGATGTGCCTCCTCCTCATCCTCCTCCTCCTCTCTCCTATTAGGCACCCACGTGGAGTCAGTGACCTCATCATCCCCTCCCTCCTCATCACTGGAGCCAATCTGGCAGTATGCTGCAGCTGCTGGAACATGACTGCCAGATTGGTGTCCTTCTTGAGCATCCCCTCTCTCTGCTCTCACGCTACTGCCTTCCTCTAGCTGGGTATCATCATCAGACCCTTCGAAACGCTGGGCATCCTCCTGGAGCATGTACCCAACACTGTGCTCAAACAGTTCGGGGGACTCCTCAGGAGGACATGGTTGGTCTAGGGAAGGAGTGACTGATGATGACATTGATACCAGGGAAGAGGACGCTTTGGCAGCTGCTTTGCCAGTACCCTGAGCCTGGGTGAGAGAGGATGAGGAGGATGAGGAGGGCTTGGTCATCCACTCTACCAAGTCTTCGGCATGATGCGGCTCAACACGTCCAGCTGCCGAAAAGAAGGACAAGCGTGTCCCATGGCCACGTGCTGATGGCGATGCACCGCGTCCACGACCAGCACTGTTGTCTCTAGACACAGAGCCTGCTTGCCCTCTTTTTTTGGCTCCTGACTGTCTGCCTCTCCTTGTTTGCCTTCCAGACATTCTAATGGCCTGCAGGGAAATGGCAAAAGCAGCAATACAGGCTAAGTTAAGGTGTAATAGGGTCAGGAGGCACACTCCGCCCGCTGTAAGTGCCGCAAAATCCTGTTTGTGTAACACACCAGGAAAAAGCAGCAATACAGGCTAAGTTAAGGTGTAATATGGTCAGGAGGCACACTCCGCCCGCTGTAAGTGCCGCAAAATCCTGTTTGTGTAACACACCAGGAAAAAGCAGCAATACAGGCTAAGTTAAGGTGTAATATGGTCAGGAGGCACACTCCGTCCGCTGTAAGTGCCGCAAAATCCTGTTTGTGTAACACACCAGGAAAAAGCAGCAATACAGGCTAAGTTAAGGTGTAATAAGGTCAGGAGGCACACTCCGCCCGCTGTAAGTGCCGCAAAATCCTGTTTGTGTAACACACCAGGAAAAAGCAGCAATACAGGCTAAATTAAGGTGTAATATGGTCAGGAGGCACACTCCGCCCGCTGTAAGTGCTGCAAAATCCTGTTTGTGTAACACACCAGGAAAAAGCAGCAATACAGGCTAAGTTAAGGTGTAATATGGTCAGGAGGCACACTCCGCCCGCTGTAAGTGCCGCAAAATCCTGTTTGTGTAACACACCAGGAAAAAGCAGCAATACAGGCTAAGTTAAGGTGTAATATGGTCAGGAGGCACACTCCGCCCGCTGTAAGTGCCACAAAATCCTGTTTGTGTAACACACCAGGAAAAAGCAGCAATACAGGCTAAGTTAAGGTGTAATATGGTCAGGAGGCACACTCCGCCCGCTGTAAGTGCCGCAAAATCCTGTTTGTGTAACACACCAGGAAAAAGCAGCAATACGGGCTAACTTCAGGTGTATAATGTGCAGGAGGCTTAGCAACAATGACACTGACACTGTCCCCTGCCTATCCTTCTCTCTCCCTGCACACAAGGTTTATCAAAGTATATGACACTGACACTCTCCCTGCCTATCCTTCTCTCTCCCTGCACACAAGGTTTAGCAAAGAATATGACACTGACACTGTCCCCTGCCTATCCTTCTCTCTCCTGTACACAAGGTTTATCAAAGTATATGACACTGACACTCTCCCTGCCTATCCTTCTCTCTCCCTGCACACAAGGTTTAGCAAAGAATATGACACTGACACTGTCCCCTCCCTATCCTTCTCTCTCCCTGCACACAAGATTTATCAAAGTATATGACACTGACACTCTCCCTGCCTATCCTTCTCTCTCCCTACACACAAGGTTTAGCAAAGAATATGACACTGACACTCTCCCTGCCTATCCTTCTCTGTCCCTACACACAAGGTTTAGCAAAGAATAGATTTGACAAGATTTGACACTGTCCCTGCCTATCCTTCACTTTCCCTGCTCCGGAACACACTACACAAGGTCGCCGCGCTGGCGGCCTTTTATAGTGTGGGGCGTGTACTAAACCCCCTCAGCTATAATTGGCCACAGGCATCCTGCCTGTGGCCAATCATTGCTCTCCTCGCTGCCGGCGCTGTGATTGGCCAAGCATGCAGGGTCACAGTGCATGCTTGGCCAATCACAGCGCCGGGATTACACTGCAATGGCGCAGTGTATTGTGGGCCATTCGCGTCATTCGAATTTGGCGCGAACGGCCCAAATCGTTCGTTGTTGGCCGAACGCGCGAACAGCCGATGTTCGACTCGAACACCGAGCTCATCCCTACTTCATAGGCATTGATGAAGCAATCCCATTTACCTTTATCATAGGTGTGCGCAGCCTATTTCATTAGGGTGTGCACGCCAAAGCTCAAACACACATATGTGTCATATATATATATATATATATATATATATATATATATATACTATAAATGGACAGTGTCAGTAGAGCAGTTGACGATGTAAGTAGGGCAGAGGTTGGTGTTGGTAGTTTATTTTTTATTATTTTTAATTTTTACTTTTTTACAATTTAATTTTTTTATTATTTTTACAATATTTTTTTACAATGTTTTTTATTTTTATTTTATTTTTATTTTTTAGGAGCCCTATTGGGGGGGCTTTGGTGAAATTTCAGTGGTCTAAACGGACACCTGATGTCTCACTTTTGAGACAGAAAAAGGGACTTAGGCGTGAGATTCCCAAGTCCCTTTCTCTGCATCCAAGCAGCAGGGGGAATCTGCGCATTACAGGGTGATTAGGGTGTGCCCAGGCATACCTGGCTCATCCTGTGCGCATGCCTATGACCTTTATTATAAGTCTAACGAAGAGTCCACATCTACATCTGTAGAAAGTTGCATGCAGTATTCAAATCAAAACACAGTGAGGCACAGCAATGTAAAATCATTCCTCGTATACCAATGTGTACTATTAATATAATTATTATTATAATACAGGATTTATATATTGCCAACAGTTTGCAGAGTGCAAAAGGAAGACAGTGCTGTTACAATACAAATCAAGCCAATGGGGCTAGGAAAGCTTACAATCTAAAAGTTAAGGGAAGTGATACAAAAATGAAATGACTGTGTGGGTATGAAAGTTCAGTTGTAAGGTAGCGATAAGATGGGCCTCCCTAAAGAGATGAGTTTTCAGAGATGGTTCAAAGGCAGACAATGTAGAAAATAGCTTCACAGATTGGGGTAGGGAGTTCCAGAGAATGGGAGAGTCCCTGGAGAAGTCCTGGAGGCGAGCATGGGAAAAGGTGACAAGGAGCTTGAGAGTAGAAGGTCTTTGGAGGTGTGAAGAAGAGGACTGTTTGGGCAATATTTTGAGATGAGGTTGGTAATGTAGCACGGGGCAGAGTTGTGGATGGTTTTGTAGGTTGTTGTTAGCATTTTTAATTTTGCTTATTGGGTGAATGAAAACCTGTGGAGGATTGGCAAAATGGCATATTTTGCAACTTCTTAACCAATGGCAATATACTACAGTTTTTTTGACAGCTCCAGTCGGGAATCGCTGTACTAACCATGCAAGCTGTTGTGTTCTGACAGGACAGCCCCCCATGCCAGAACACTCTGATCAGCGCTCTCTGCCATTGGCTGAGATCGCTGATTGGGAGTCAGTCGACTGTTTTTACAGAATGCACGTCCGACAGACCGACATACACACGGGCAGGATGTCGGCCAGTATTTTTTGTACCGGCAAATGTCTCCTGACATTCTGCCCGTGTGTACGGGGCTTTAGACTGTGATTGGATGTTGGGCTGAAAGGCGACATCACAGTCCAGTATACCTAGTACCCTGGCATAAGGGGAGGGAATGATAGCTGTGCTAATGATCGCAAAGGAAAAGTCAGAGAGGGTGGACAGGGGAAGGAATATTATGAGCTCAGTTTTTGGAAAGATTGAGTTTTGGGAGTAGGGTGACATCTATATTGATATGTCAGTTAGTAAATTAGGAGACTGCAAGGGTAAGCTGAAGAGTGGAGAGGTAGATTTGGGTGTCATCAGTGTAGAGATGTTAATAATGAGAAATGGGGGGGGGGCCTCGTGCCAAACAGGCGTATATAAGAACAATCCTAAAATCTATAGCTGCTCCCCAAAAACAATGAGAAAACACTGTGCAATTTAGAAAATAAGTGGTAGGGGGTGCTGTGTGATAATAATATGTGCCTTATCTCAAAGACCATATGACATGGAATAAAGTGACGTGCAAAATAAAGTGAAAAATAAAATGAATACTTGACTGTATACTAATAATATAGACCATATATAAATAAATCAGTGCAGATATAAAGTGCAATGTTGGATAAACAAGTGAATTTGTTATAAAGATATAACATTGAAAAAGTCCATGGTGAAAATTGGTGGTGATTTAAAATCTCGATGGCAGAGAAAAAAAAACCTTCACCATACAACGTGATACAACACCAAAAGTGCTCAGATATGAAAGCTGCTCACCAGGTGGCTATGACCTCTTTACTTAAAAAGATGGTCTAATGCGCTGTAGGGATATTCTATAAGGAACCCCTAGTTAATGGGTGAAGCTTCTGTGTTCTCCTCTCCTCCAAATTTTCTCTTAAGGAAACAGAAAGACAATCCATAGCGCAATACTGTTTTATTTACAAATATACAGAAATACAAACGGGGTGCCCGCTTACATTTGTAGGTGCCTTAGCCTGGCACTAAGGATAGTCTGCATGAATTACGATAGATGATCACCGCTGGGCTCATGTCCAACTGGCGTGTGTTCCAGTTGGGCTAGGAGAGAAACCGGAAGCTGGGATCCGGAAATGGCGTGACCGGAAACGCCTCGACGTACGTTTCGTAAAGATTACGTCATCAGGAAGCGCTTTCACATTTGTTCACATTACATCACGTTCGAAGTTGTATTCTGCCGTATGAGAATCTTTGTATTCTATTGGTTTTCGATATGACACTAGCATGCAAAAAAAATGACGATCATTTGTCTGATAACCTTATCGTGTGTACTAGGCTTAAGAGACATATCTAGATGTCTTTATCAGTTGCTCTATCTTGTTTTTTAAATGATTGGCAATAGGCAGTAAATAAGTTATTGCGTGGAGTCAATGGGGAAATAAGTAAAAAGTTAAAGGTAGAAAAGGGTTGATGAGCACTGAATGAGAGGGTGTTAATGAAAGTGATAAAATACGCCTGTTTTGAAGCAAGGAGGAAGGATGTATATTGTACCAGAGATTTATACAAGGCAGGGATTTCATTTTAGGCCACAAGTGAGAAAACTGAAAAAAAGGGAAGAGGAGCTGCGCAAATACTTGATTAAATGTGAATTGATGTGAATCAACCTGAATTGAGTAAAAACTCCCATAAATTGATAAGTGACAATCAAAAAAATTTATAGATCAATGAAAATTTATAAAAACTGTGAAAAAATATTGTTTGAGAAAAAATATTATATATAGGGGTAATCATAAAAAAGTGTCCAGCCAGTATTGAATAAGTGACCGTTCCAATATTAAATACAAGTTGATGGAAATCTTGTGTGGAAAGAAGAGAAGGGTGAACCTCAATGTTTACACCAATGAACACACGTGCACCACCAGCCACCACCTATAATAAAATGCACTTACCAGAGGCAAGCTGTAACAAGCCCAAAGACTGTGGTCATACTCCTGGTCTATGCCAATCTCCAATCCCAAAAGGCAGGCAGTCAGACAAGATGGACTCGGTAAACCCAGCGGCCACGGAGATCAGCATCAGAGACCTGGTCTGTGTGTCAGCCAACTATGGGTTGCAGGAAAGAAAATCGCTTGATTCCCCCATCAACACAGACAGTATTGGCAATAATTGCATCCTAAAAATCTGACATGCTGGTTGTACCCAAGTTGATTAATCGATGGATCGACTTGGGTACAATCAGCTTGGCCATACATGGTTTAAATCTCGGCCGGTCCCTGCTGAACCATCTGAGATTTGAACCGTCTTTGGCCAGCTTTAGGGGTAGTCAGTAACAGAGAAGAGAAGAGAAAGATCAAAGAAGCAAAGGTTTCTATTGATGACTGTTTGCTGGTTGGAGAGATAGTAGGTTTGAAGAAGATGAAGACAGGAAGAGTGTGAAACTGAAAAGGTGTTGTCAGAGAGAGGATAATGAGTGTCGGAGAAGTTGCAAGAGGTGCACAGGTAGAAGAATACAAGGTTATTGTGTTGTGCTAAAGTTAGATTTAGAAGTTGAGAGGTGAACAGGGTGTTATTATTAACAGAGATGTTTATGTCACCAAGAATGATAGTTGGTATTTCAGAGAAGAGAAAGTAGGGTAGCCAGGCAAAGAAGTCATCAAGGAAGTGTAACATCGGACCAAGTGACATTCTCTTACATGTGTAAGATTAAGCAGAAAATTGTGCATTTTAAAATGCTGATCAAATACCTGCTAAAATGCCTGGAACTCAAGGGTGAGTGGTAAGAACTTTGCTAATACATCAAAGATGCCACAAAGACTGATAGACACAGCAACATATTTAAAAAAATGGCAGTAGGAGAAGCTAGTGTAAAGGTACTGCCGTTTTACAATAGCTACCATTTGGAAAACTGATTGGTGCTACAGAAAGCTGATCCGCTTTTGCTCCAGTGTTCTTTTAAGCCAACTCTTCAGACATTAAAGTGAAACTCCACCCAAAAGTGGAAGTTCCGCTTTAAGTCCTCTTTCCCTGCCACATTTGGCATGTAATTTTGTTTGGTGGGGGTGTGGGTACCTAGTTTTGAAAGGTACCCGCTCCCAATTCTTCTCCCTCCATGCAGTCTTCTGGGACACGTCACAGGTCCCAGAATACTGTGGGATCATTCACAATGTGTAATGCGGCTCACGCATTCACACAGTGGGCAGCTGGCTGTGAAGCTGAAAGCAGCATAGCCAGCTCCCCACAGTTAGAATGCAGGCACTGGGAACCCGAAGGCTAGTGAAGAACAAGCGCAGGTGAAAAAGGCACTGGATCCCCGTGATCTCTGTTCCCTCTTCTTTATAAAACAGGCTCACATTTGCTAACCTTTTTGCCAGACAAACTTTTTTATATTATACTATCGGATTTATTAAGTAAGAACGTTTTTGTAAAAAAGTGCAAAAAAATTGCAACCCACTATAACTCGATTTTAGATTAGATGGTTGCCAACCAATCCTTTCTTTTTTATAGTGGACCCATTCTCCCTGTTTGATGGGTAATGTAAAAGGATTGCATACTTTAAAGAGCAATCTCACCCTTTGAAAATCAGTTACTTACCAGTCTTCCTGTAGCCTATCCTTCCCACTGTTGTGGTTGCAGGTCCCCAGAGCCACCATCTTGGATTTGGGAGTCAACTTCCTGAGGAGTCATATCTGGCTCCCTGATGCAGTGAGACTGTGTGATGTATCCCAGGAGGCTGCAGATGGGAAGAGGGTCAGGACACGCAACGTCATTTTTTCCTGGGTAAGAGATGAAGAAATGGGAGTGGGTATCTTTAACCACTTCAGCCCCGGACCATTTGGCTGGCCAAAGACCAGAGCACTTTTTGTGATTCGGCACTGCGTCGTTTTAACTCACAATTGCGCGGTTGTGCGACGTGGCTCCCAAACAAAATTGATGTCCTTTTTTTCCCACAAATAGAGCTTTCTTTTGGTGGTATTTTATCACCTCTGCGGTTTTTATTTTTTGCGCTATAAACAAGAATAGAGCGACAATTTTGAAAAAAAAAAGCAATATTTTTAACTTTTTGCTATAAAAAATATCCTCAAAAAATATATAAAAAACACATTTTTTCCTCAGTATTCTTCTACATATTTTTGGTAAAAAAAAATGTCAATAAGCGTTTATTGATTGGTTTGCGCAAAAGTTATAGCGTCTCCAAAATAGGGGATAGTTTTATGGCATTTTTATTAATATTTTTTTTTTACTAGTAATGGTGGTGATCAGCGATTTTTATCGTAACTGCGACATTATGGCGGACACATCGGACACTTTTGGCGCTATTTTCGGACCATTCACATTTATACAGCGATCAGTGCTATAAAAATGCAATTCACATAGGGGGGGCCGGGATCTGGGGGTCCCCTTTGTTAAAGGGGTCTTCCAGATTCTGATAAGCCCCCCGCCCGCAGACCCCCACAACCACCGGGCAAGGGTTGTGGGGATGAGGCCCTTGTCCCCATCAACATGGGGACATCCTCCCCATGTTGAGGGCATGTGGCCTGGTACGGTTCAGGAGGGAGGGGGGCCGCTCTCTCGTCCCCCCCTTTTCCCCTGCGGCTGGCCAGGTTGCGTGCTCGGATAAGGGGTCTGGTATGGATTTTTAGGGGGACTCCACGCCATTTTTTTTTAAAATTTGGGGTGGAGTTCCCCTTAAAATCCAAGCCAGATCTGAAGGGCCTGGAATGGATATGTGGGGGAACCCCACGTCATTTTTTTTTAAAATTTGCGGCAGGGTTCCCCTTAATATCCATTCCAGACCTGAAGGGCCTGGTAATTGAATTCTGGGGAACCCCCACGCTTTTTTTTTTTTTTTTTATCAATGACTTTTGAATGTATTGCCGGGAGCCGACAATTCATTAATAGCCGCAAGTCAGTTTTAAATGACTTTTTTTCTTTCAAAAATGACATTTTTTGCAGGGACAGTTCTAAGCACGGGAAACATGCGCCACTTCACATGCATATCATACACACCCCCCAGGTACGAAATTTAAAGGAATATTTCACTTTTATTTTTTTATTTTAAGCATTATTAAAATCACTGCTCCCGAAAAAACGGCCGTCTTTAAAACTTTTTTTTGCATTGATACATGTCCCCTGGGGCAGGACCCGGGTCCCCAAACACTTTTTAGGACAATAACTTGCATATCAGCCTTTATAATTAACACTTTAGATTTCGAACGTTCGAGTCCATTGTATTTAATAGGGTTCTAAAGTTCACACAAACATTTTGTCTGTTCGCAGGTTCTGGTGCAAACCGAACAGGGGGGTGTTCGGCTCATCCCTGATGCTAACCATTTATATGCTTTACTGTAGTAGCATGACACAGTATAATGTACTGCTGACAAGAAAAGTGACAGGAAAGGTGAATAACATTGATTATCCCTTTACAATGGCCCGTGAAAATTGGTGGGATATATTAGGCAGCAAGTGAACATGTTGTCCCTGAAATTGATCTGTTGAAAGCAGACAAAATAGGCAAGCATAAGGATTTGAGTGGCTTGTAATGGCTAGACAAATGGGTCAGGGCAACTTCAAAACTGTAGCTCTTGTGGCATGTTCCCGGTTTTGCAGTGGTCAGGACCAAAAGGGTTCCAAGAAAGGAAAACCGGCGAACCAGCAAAAGGGTCATGGGTGGCCAAGGCTGATTGATGCATGTGGGGAATGAAGGCTGGACCATTTAATCCGATCCAATAGAAGAGCTACTGTAGCTCAAATTACATGGTTATATGGTTAGTTAGTCTGGTTGAAAAAAGACACAAGTCCATCTAGTTCAACCAATAAAATGGGAAATAAATTATACAACCCTATACTGACAAATTGCTAAAAAAGTTAATGTTGCTTAAAATAGAAGGGTGTCAGAACACATAGTGCATCACAGTTAGTTGCGTATGGGGCTACATAGCCACAGACCAGTCATAGTGCCCATGATGACCTGTGTTCACAGTCAAAAACACCTACAATGGGCACATGAGCATCAGAACTGGACCACTGAGCAGTGGAAGAAAGTGGCCTGGTCTGATGAATTCAAGAATGGTTTGAGGAACTCCAAATTCTTCAGATCTCAGTCCAACTTCTGTAGAATGTGCTGGAAAAACAGGTCTGATCCATGGAGGCCCAACCTCACAACTAACAGGACTTAACGTGGTTAAAAAAACCTTCTGTGTGCAGCAGGAACTCCCCAAATATTTACCCGAGCCTCATCTCGATCCAGCAATGTTGCACGAGAGTCTCGGCTGTCCGGGACTCTCCCTCCCTATTGGCTGAGACAGCAGTGGGGTACCATTGGCTCCTGCTGCTGTCAATCAAAGTCAGTAAGCCAATGAGAAGAGAGAGGGGTGCAGGACCGAGCCGCGGCTCCGTGTCTGAACGGACACACAGAGCAGTGGCTCTGCACGAGTTCTCCTATGGCAAGCTGCTTGCTGTGGGGACACTTAGCAGGAGGGAGGGGCCAGGAGCGCCGGCAAGGGACCGAAGAAGAGGAGGATCCAGGCTGCTCTGTGCAAAACCACTGAACATATGATGAAAGTATAACATGTTTGTTATTTTTTAATGAAAACAAACGGGACTTTAGTATCACTTAGACCATTAAGGTAGATGGCTTATCTTTAACCCATTGTTGCTGGCCGCACACAAATAATCTGAGGGGCCGCATATTTGCATGAATTGGTGGTATACAGCTGTGCTGCGAGCATGCGCCCTTCGCTCTCCCGGCACAGTTACCGGTGGCTAAGGGAAAGCTCACGATCGCTGCTTACGATCAGGAGTTTTCCAATCATGTGACTGTCCAGACAGCCAATCACGGTGGTCTCATGACCATAAGTCCCGACCCCGCCTCCCGGGCATCCTAAACCCCTTAAAGGGCCTGGAGGCTGTGGCTCAAAGGGGTTAATTCCATTTATTTTATTCCATTATGAATTTCCAAAAAGTTCAATTCACAATCATAAATATTGTTTAAACATAGATTTTTCTTTTTTTTGCATTTAACTGATAAAAGCCTAATTTTCTCTCATTATCTTACAAATCTTATCTCACAAAAAGGCTGAATTTAATAAGCTAATGCATGTGTAGGGCTCATTCAGGCAGCAGATTAGTGTAATCCTCTGTGCAAAGCTGCTGGCAGATGCATGTGCATCCACCTCCATACAGGATCCAAACATAGATTTTCTGCATGCAGCTCTGCATGGAGAACAGAACTAAGCTGCTGTCTGAATGAGCTCTTACTGACCAATATGATGGTTATTTTTTAGCAACAAGGTTGTCATTTTTAGGTCTAATTGCTGAATATAATGGTCATTATGGAAGTAGCTTAATGTGTGAAGGGCAAACATTGGGGTTAATTTACTAAAGGCAAATAGTGCAGTTGTGCTCTGCAAGTGCACTTGCTTCAGAACTTAGTAAATGAGGTGAAGCTTTACTTTATGAAGAGTACCCAATCACGTGCAAGGAAAATTTATAAAACAGCATGTTTGCTTGCACATGATTGGATGATGAACATCAGCAGAACTTCTGCTCATTTACTAAGCTCCGGAGCAGCTGCACTTTCATAGTGCAACTGAACTTTGCAAAGTGCCCAGCCTATTATTCTTTAGTAAATCAATGCCTCTGTTTCTAGACAAGTTGGTTATTTAAAAACTGATTTAAAGTATAAGATCATAAGTGGGTGGAAAGAAATTGAGGTTGTCTCCTTTAAGTTTTCTATGTACTTAAAATGAAACTTAACTGTTTCTAAACACCACAAACCAAAAAAGGCTATTTCAATTATTTTTAGTATTCAGAGCAAACTCACCAATCCATTCATGTCCCCATGCTTTATTTTATTGAGAAATCCCTTTTGGAAACGCCATCTTGAATAAGGGTGAATAATTCTTGTAGCATTTATTTCCTGAAATTCATCTACCTATAGTTCAGGTATACAAGCAGAAAGGTGTGCTTAGCTGTAAAAGCCCATCCTCCCCTCCTCTAGATGAAAGAAAAAATGGCTATGAAGACTCCTGAGAAAAAAATGTTTTTTGCCCTAGGCCAGAAACCAGGAAGCAACTGAAAAAATATATTTAAAAAAAGTTTAAAGACACTTTAGCACCATTGTCTTAAACAGGGCTGCAAATTTAGCTGTGCTAGGTGGTAGTTAGCTTGGCTAATTTGTAGTCTTCGTGATCATTTGGGTTTTCTCCTAAGTCTGGTTTAGCTGTGGTTTCTCTCTTTTGTCAATGGGTGGCACTGTTGTCTTTGACATTAGTATGATGAGCTACAGTGAATTCAGGTTATGGAAATGCATACGAGAAAAGAAAGAAAAAGGGCGCACCAGCCTAGTGTAATATCGTTGGGGTATTTTATTGAATAAAATCAATGAAAAGGTACTCACAAAAGGTACTAAAGTTGTTCGCAATGTACAGATGATGATGCCATGGAAGGCTGCAACATGTAGAATCCACAACACACTCCAACCGATCATGAAGTACCTAGTGGGACACACTGCCGTCTGACGCGTTTCAAAGCGCACAGCTTCTTCATCAGAGCCAAGCTTGCTGAAGATGAAGAAGCTGTGCGCTTTGAAATGCGTCAGCCGGCAGTGTGTCCCACTACGTCCTTCATGATCAGTTGGAATGTGTTGTGGATTCTACATGTTGCAGCCTTCCATGGCATCATCTGTACATTGCGAACAACTTTAGTACCTTTGTGAGTACTGTGAGGGGGTTAGCTCGGCAGCGGGTGTGTGTGATCCCCTGGATGGGCTCCCCACACAAAAACAGGCCCAGCAGACGGAGGTTGTGGTTTTCAAGATCAAAAAGGTGCGGTTTATTTCTCTATTTACAGTGACAAAAAACACAGCAAAGCAAAAAGAAACATAAACAAAATAAACCCTGGTCAGCTTGACCTCTGACTAAACATGCAGGTTTCCTAACTAACAACTGGGATCAGCCTGGTGCTGTCCTAGTCCCTAAGTCCCTGGTTTAGTAAATGTCCAAACAAATAGCCACACAGGCTTTGTCTCACCGCACAGGGGTTCACTCTCCCTAGACAGTCCACACAGGTCTGGTTCCAGGCATGAGCAAACACCTAATGAAGCTGGGAGTTTTTATAGAGGCCTTAAACGAGCTGACAAGCTTCAGCTGGTCTCATCAACTCCCTGCCTGCACGACGCCCAGCACTCTCCCTAGAGGTATGAATCATCCATGAGCCCACTAGCCTCAGCTGGGCTTCATCAACTCTCTCCCTAGTTGTATAAGTCGGCATAAAGCCTGAATCTGGGAGAAATATACCTACCCCCCTGGATGCAACCAGGTGACTTTACCTTCCTGCTGTCACATACCCCCCCCTCTTGTTTTAACCTTGGGGTTGGAACACCAGCAATCAGGCATTCATGTACTCGAGACAAAGCATCCACATTCCCCATTTGAACGCCAGGGCGATGCTTTACTGTGAAGTTGAATTCCTGTAGGGCCAGGAACCACCTATTTACTCTTCTATTTGTCTCCTTGTTTTGAGCCATCCACTTTAACGGAGCGTGATCCGTAACCATGTCAAAGTGCCTACCTAGCAGATAGTACCGAAGGGAATCTAGAGCCCACTTCACCGCTAAACACTCCTTTTCAACCGTGGCGTAATTTACCTCATGGGACTTCAACTTCCTGCTGAGGTAAATGACTGGGTGCTCTTCCCCGTTCCAGACCTGGGACAATACTGCTCCTAACCCCACATCTGACGCATCACTTTGTACGACAAAGTCTTTAGAGAAGTCGGGTGAGTACAACACTGGCTGGCTACATAAGGCTTGTTTCAAGAATTGGAACGCTGCCTCAGCCTCGGGGGTCCATTTAATCATGACCGACCCTTTCCCTTTCGTCAGGTTGGTTAGGGGCACAGCCTTAGAAGCAAAGTGGGGAATGAAGCGCCGATAATAACCCGCGATTCCCAGAAAGGCTCGTACCTGCTTCTTGCTGTTGGGACGTGGCCAACTCTGGATGGCCTCGACTTTGTTGAGTTGGGGTTTTATTACTCCCCTGCCAATGGTGTACCCAAGATATTTGGCCTCCTCCTGCCCAATGGTACACTTCTTGGGGTTAGCCGTAAACCCCGCTTCCCGGATAGAGTCTAGGACTGCTTGCACTTTTGGCAGATGTGAGGCCCAATCTGTGCTATGGACAATTACGTCATCCAGGTAAGCCGCAGCATACTTCCGATGGGGCCTCAGTATCTGGTCCATTTTCCGCTGGAATGTGGCCGGCGCATTCTGTAACCCGAACGGCATTCTCTTATATTGGAACGCCCCGTCTGGGGTTACAAATGCGGTTTTCTCTTTGGCCGACTTGGCCAGGGGAATTTGCCAATACCCTTTTGTGAGGTCAAGAGTCGTCATGTATCGGGCTGTTCCCAGCCGGTCGATCAACTCATCTATACGTGGCATGGGGTAGGTGTCAAATTTTGTAACTTTGTTCAACTGACGAAAATCGTTACAAAATCGCCAGCTCCCATCCGGTTTAGGCACCAACACAATGGGACTAGACCAATCACTTTGGGACTCCTCTATCACCCCTAAGTTCAGCATTTTCTGTACTTCCTCCCGTATTGCCTCCCGTCGGGCCTCTGGGATCCGATAGGGTTTTAACTTCACCCTTTCACCGGGCGGGGTAATAATATCATGTTCTACCCCAAATGTTTGTCCCGGCAGCTCAGAGAACACCTCCTTGTTGCGAAGCACAAACTCCTTAACCTCCTGTTGTTGGGGTTGTGACAAGGTGGCTGCTATTCCAACCTCCGGAATCACGCAACCAGTTTGAGCTGGTGACCAAGTTTCTGCGACTAGGGACTCTCTATCCCTCCAGGCTTTCAACAGATTAACGTGATAGATCTGTTCGGGCTTTCGCCTTCCTGGTTGTCTGACCTTGTAATTCACTTCGCTCACTTTTTCCATTATCTCGTAGGGGCCTTGCCATTTGGCAAGGAATTTACTTTCAACCGTAGGGACAAGTACCAATATCCTATCCCCCGGGGAAAAGGTACGGGTCTTGGCTCCACGGTTGTACACTCTCTGCTGTGCCAACTGCGCTTGGGCCAAATGTTCCTTCACGATGGGCATTACCTGTGCAATTCGATCTTGCATCAGGGCGACATGCTCAATCACACTCCTGTGGGGAGAACTCTCACTTTCCCAAGTTTCCTTGGCAATATCCAACAGCCCTCTTGGGTGTCTCCCATACAGTAACTCAAAGGGGGAGAATCCCGTAGAGGATTGGGGCACCTCCCTAATAGCAAACATCAAATATGGAAGTAGACAGTCCCAATCCTTTCCATCTCTATCCACCACTTTCTTCAACATTTGTTTTAGGGTTTTGTTGAATCTTTCAACCAGCCCATCGGTTT
The DNA here is from genome assembly GCA_029206835.1 of Rana muscosa. Classification (NCBI taxonomy): domain Eukaryota; kingdom Metazoa; phylum Chordata; class Amphibia; order Anura; family Ranidae; genus Rana; species Rana muscosa. Next base: position 476,753,779 of record CM055116.1, read on the forward strand.
GGGGGTGATACACAGACGTACGCAATTGCGTCACTTTGAACAATTTACACAGCTCTTTCATAACCCGGGACATAAAAGGTGTACCTTGGTCCGTAAGCAGTTCTTTACAAATACCCACCCGGCTAAAAACAAGAGATAGCTCTTTGGCTATGGTTTTGGCCGAGGTATTTCGGAGAGGGATCGCTTCTGGATAACGGGTGGCATAGTCCATTATAACTAATATGTACTGGTGCCCCCTAGCGGACTTGATTATAGGACCTACCAAATCCATTGCGATCCTCTCAAACGGGACCTCAATGATGGGTAGAGGGACCAGCGGGCTACGGAAATGTGGCATCGGGGCCGACCTCTGACACACAGGGCAGGAGGAACAATAATTTTCTATGTCCTTCATCACCCCAGGCCAATAGAATCTCTGTAATACCCTCTCTCGGGTTTTCTCTGTCCCCAGATGACCTCCAAGAATGTGCCCATGGGCCAACTCCAACACCAACTTCCTGTAAGGTTTGGGCACCACAAGCTGCTCAACGGTTTCTTCTGCCCTTTTTGCCACCCGATACAGTAGGTCCTTCTCTACGCTGAAGTATGGGTAAGTGCAGGTATTATCTGGGTTCACTAACTCGCCATCTATTTCCACTACGTTTTCCCGTGCCTTTATTAGGGCGGGGTCCTTTAACTGTTCTGTGGCAAAATTTTCCCTGTGAACCTCAAGATCAGAAAACTCCACAGACGGTAGGTTTTCGTCTGAGGAGGTGGGCTCCTCTCCAGTTTCTTGAGTCTCGCCTGCCAATACTGACAAGGGAAATTCTGGAGAGTCCTCACCACTCTCAGAGGAGTTCTGGCTATCACCTTCCTGGTACATAGGGGCACCAGTGGGGGGCTCAGGATCATCCCACAGTTCCCAGAACTTCGGAAAATCCCTTCCCACAATGGCATCATGCGGTAATTGAGATACTAACCCCACTGGATGAGAGAGGGTACCTTTGGGGGTCTTGAAACACACTGTAGTCACTGGATACTCTCGGGTGTCCCCATGCACACAAATAACAGCTACCTTGCTATTCCCAGAGACCTCTGTTTTAACTAATTCAGCCTTTATCAGGGTCACAAGGCTACCTGAATCCAGTAATACCACAACATTTCTACCATTAATACACATTTTGCATAAATGTTTCTCAGTTCCCCGAATGGCAGTGCATGCGACTGTCGCACACAGCGACTGACGTCTGTCCGTCAGAAAGTCACATTGCATGGGTTCCTCCACAACCGGGCAATTTGCTGCAATATGTCCCGTTTGCCGGCAGCGGTAGCAAACAATCCTTTTGGCTGCCTCTTGAGCCCCCGACTTCCCAGGCTGTTCTCGCCAAACCCTGGGCAGAGCTCCCACCCTCTCACTCTCTACACCCTCACCCCTTGGAATCATCTTATCCGCCCCTGGGGATGGTCTGGTCTTAGGGTGGAAAGTCCGAGAGTCTCTGGAAGAGGCCGTCAGGTTCTCTGCAGCCAAGTATCTCTCTACACGATCCACAAGTTTACCGGCCGTTTCTGGGTCTCCATGGCTTACCCACTTTTGAATGGCGGTAGGAAGAGCTCTCAAGAAACGATCCATCACAACACGTTCCACAATCTCCGGTGCGGACAAAGTCTCTGGCTGTAGCCACTTCCTGCTCAGGTGAATGAGATCATACATTTGAGACCTGGGGGGTTTTCCAAGCTGGAAAGTCCAGTTATGCACACGCTGAGCCCGGACAGCCAGGGTGACACCCAGCCTTGCCAATATTTCAGCTTTTAGCATCACATAGTCTTTTGCTTGGTTAGGCTCTAGGTCATAGTAAGCTTTCTGCGATTCACCAGTTAACAGAGGAGCCACCAGTCCAGCCCACTGCTCCTCAGGCCACTTTTCTCTTTCAGCAGTCCTTTCAAATGTGGTCAAAAATACCTCTGGATCATCCTCTCCAGTCATTTTTGTCAATAAACGACTCACCCCAAAGGACGCGGTATTAGTGGGACGGCTTTCCTCACTGGTCTGCGGACGTTGCTGCATTACTGCTTCCATCTGTTGTTGTAGTCTCTGCTCTTGCTTCTGCAACAGGTCTATGAAGCGGGCCTCAGATTGCTGCTGGGCTTGTTGCTGGGCTGCGAAGCTCTTTTGCAAACCTGCATTTGTCTGCTGTTGATTGGCATTTGCTAGAGCCAGCTGTTTCAGTATCTCCTCCATGCTGGCTTAAAAAAAAACTGCCACTTGTTCTCCACCAACTGTGAGGGGGTTAGCTCGGCAGCGGGTGTGTGTGATCCCCTGGATGGGCTCCCCACACAAAAACAGGCCCAGCAGACGGAGGTTGTGGTTTTCAAGATCAAAAAGGTGCGGTTTATTTCTCTATTTACAGTGACAAAAAACACAGCAAAGCAAAAAGAAACATAAACAAAATAAACCCTGGTCAGCTTGACCTCTGACTAAACATGCAGGTTTCCTAACTAACAACTGGGATCAGCCTGGTGCTGTCCTAGTCCCTAAGTCCCTGGTTTAGTAAATGTCCAAACAAATAGCCACACAGGCTTTGTCTCACCGCACAGGGGTTCACTCTCCCTAGACAGTCCACACAGGTCTGGTTCCAGGCATGAGCAAACACCTAATGAAGCTGGGAGTTTTTATAGAGGCCTTAAACGAGCTGACAAGCTTCAGCTGGTCTCATCAACTCCCTGCCTGCACGACGCCCAGCACTCTCCCTAGAGGTATGAATCATCCATGAGCCCACTAGCCTCAGCTGGGCTTCATCAACTCTCTCCCTAGTTGTATAAGTCGGCATAAAGCCTGAATCTGGGAGAAATATACCTACCCCCCTGGATGCAACCAGGTGACTTTACCTTCCTGCTGTCACAGTACCTTTTCATTGATTTTATTCAATAAAATACCCCAACGATATTACACTAGGCTGGTGCGCCCTTTTTCTTTCTTTTCTCGTTTGCTATAAGGATACCCCTATTCATAAAGGGCAGCAAGGCCTGTGTCATCGTTGTAAACCATTGAAGGCTTGACGGTCATCTCGTGCGCAGGAGTGTTTGTTGTTTTTCTTGTTACCTTAAATACTATGGAAATGCATACTTTTCCCAGCCAATTAGTAGGGGTTTATTTGGCCACTGAGGATGCTGGGAGAGGTATTTGGAGGAAGTCAGGTAATCTGGGACTTTTTCAACTGCGGTCTGGGTTGGTGTGTAAGGAGCAGCTGCTGCGGAGTAGGCCTGAAGGCTAAGGCCTAGCCACGTGTTCGGAGAGAGCCTGGTTGCTGTCTGGGGGCATGGGAGAGAATCTGCCAGATAGAAAGAACCTCTTGTTGCCCAGCGGCATGCTGAGAAGGATGGAGTTCTGTGATGAAATACCAAAGGAGACTCTTCATGAGCCGGCGACTGTGAAGAGGCTGGAGAAACATCAAAAGAAAACTCATCCAAGAAGATTCCGTACGATGTTGTTGTGAGTTTTTGTTGCTAAAGCAGACAGCTGTGGCTACGTAGGTATAGAACATTGGGTGCAGGCCTAAGGCCCTTGTTCTGTATTGCTGTCTACCTATGCTGGGCTTTTTGCATATAGTTCCAGGTTGTCCTGTGCCCTAACCCTCTCTCTCACATTTTTCTTCTGTTGTAAACAAAAAACGTACTTTTGCATTCTAAAAGTGTCTGGCGCCCATCTTTTCTACAAATGTCCACACCCACCATGCCTAAGAACCAGCACCCTGAGGTGAAATGTCATCCCTCCCTTATGTCAGGGGGGTGCTTCACAAGAAAATATAATTTAACCTATCTATTTACTAATGCTAGCAGCACAAAGGGTTAAAAATAGTTAATGTTGATTAAGAGAGTTTAGTTCTGCTTTTAATTTATTTTTTTATAAAAATTGTCCATGTGAGAAGAACATACTGTGCTGATGGAGGAGTCCCTAAGATGAATGGTGTGTCATCTGTAGTGTCCAGACACAAATACTTCTGCTATTTGGTTTATATGGAAAGAAATGATTTGGTAAGGTATTTTAGACAGTGATATAGAAACAGGCATGATTTTTACCATAACAGATGATTTACAATCACATTATTCAATGTGATAGTGATGGTTCACAATGACATTGTTTTTTGGGAGTCAAAATAGAAGTTAAATACAGTGATATTTACTGGTGACCACTTATTTACATTAATATCAGTCATTGGTAAATTTGAAAAGTGTGTGATGGGAAATGGATATTGACTATGGATAGGGTGTGGACTGGCAGTTGAGTGTGAAAAATTCTACAAGGTGTTGGATTCTTTGGGACCCTCGATATCCAGACTCTGATGCTAAGTACAACCCAAAACATGTCTACTTCTCCACAGATTCAGCAGTTCCTGAAATCGACTGAACCCTGAACTTATAGGGTTAACACAAATTTCTATCTTTATTCTAGTGAAGCAGGAGCAGGTATTTTTGTACCTTATGGAATGGCAATGTTGGGGGCCTGGAAGTTATTCGGTAATCTCCAATTAACAGTATCGCTGTAATCGTTATACAGGGGGAAGCAGCTCAATGGGCATGTCTTTCCAATAATGTTGCTGCTAAAATACACACAGCTCACTATGATGTATTTTTGAGCCAAGGTGTGTGAATCACAGAAATGTAACTAAATTCCAAATCTTTTTGCTATAGTAAATGTAGCGGGGTCTCCTTTAAGGCCCCGGGACTACGTTACCCAGAACCCCGTTCGGCACCCAGGGTGCATTCAGCCACCGCAGAGACTGATGGGAGGGGCTATATAAGAGGAGGGCGAGGCTGAGCTCGGCCTCTTTGGACACCGCTCTGCAATCAACAGGTCTTCCTGTGCGGATCTGCTACAGTGCAGGGCCTGAAGCCAGGGCCTTGCACAACTTCCAGAGAGCCTTCCACCCCACTGAGGAACCTGGGTGAAACCTGACTTCGCTGACTACTTACATCAGTTGGATCGGAGACCCGATCGTTGCAGACGCTGTGTGTGTAGACACAGCAGGTGGAAGTCCCGGACTGGGATCGCGTCCGGAGTGGTGAGCGAGCACCTGCTCAAATCCTATAGGCTGTACTGTTGTTAGGCCTAGAGACTGCCTTGGCCCACCGGCCTTTATTTACTGTTCCACTGGAGACTAGTGGCGGAACTGAGTTGAGTTAGTCTCCGGTGAAGTGTTCTTTATTGTCTACCCCTTTGGATTACAAATACTGTTCCTGTTGTGCACCACCAGTCAAGTTGCATGCGAAGAAATCGTTCTACTAGAGACTGAGTTAAATCTGAGTCAGGCCTGACCAGGAGTTAGAACTTTTGCTGCTGCGCCATAAGGGCGCATAGATAGAGATAGCTGCACTAGAAGGGAAATAGCCTGCATTATCAGGGTGTACTATATTTCTGCTGCAGGGCTCTGCAGACATATATGTGTGATGTGTTAACCTTGTGCCTTTCGCCCAAAGTAAAGAAACCGTTATACTTCATCACTTGCTATCAGTGTGTTGTCATTGTGAAAAGAGGTTACCCTTACAATACAGATAGATTGTGTGCATGTACTGTTAGACCGTGATACTAGAATAACCCCTAGACTAACTGTGCCAGGGTGGGTCGAGTAAATTGCCGGGGGTTGGCGGTGCTGCATTCAGGGTCCGCAAACAAATCCAGCGGCTCTCTTAACTGGGGGTAGCGCTACATAAATATCCCAAAATAAATAATAAAAAACACATTTCTTCCTCAGTTTAGGCCGATATGTATTCTTCAACATATTTTTGGTAAAAAAAAAAAAATCGCAATAAGCGTATATTGATTGGTTTGTACAAAAGTTATAGCGTCTACAAAACAGGGAATAGATTTATGGCCTTTTTATTAATCATATTTTTTTTACTAGTAATGGCGGTGATCAGTGATTTTTATCGGGAAGGCTTGGTTGACATTAGCATGATTTCAGATACAACTTGAGTGGCACAGAATGGCATGACAAGGGAAATGACATTGTTATTAATGGAGCCTGTTCACATCAATGCGACTTAGAATGGAGCGATTTTGGAAAAGGTTTCTGTACTACTTTCATGCGGTTCCAGTGCTATTTTGGCCCCATAGAATATACAAACCTTATAAAGTTGCATCAGAGTTGCATTTAAGTTGCATCCAAGTAGCACTACATAATTGCACTGAAAGTTGGATCAAAATCATATTGCAGCAGTGTGAACCTATCCTTGAATCGTGCGCTTTAAAAAAAAAACAATAATTTAAGCCGGAGATAGGGTAATTTTAATGCACAGGTGCTTTCCTTCCTGTGTTCCATGTATCAGGTATAGTGATGTAGCTAATGGCGTAGGTGTATACAGATGTAGCATGGCTCCCAAAGACCTTAAAGCAGTATTAAACCTAAAAGCAATCATTTCATATATTTTAGTTTACCAATTCTTAGATGTGATGGCTGCATTCGTTTTTTTTTTTTTTTAGGCTTTCCTTCTTTTATTTTCACCTGGGGATCTGGTCAGCAAGTCTGTTGTTTTTCAAAAGAACAAGCTCTTTTGCAGATGTAGCTGTTAGAGGGGCTTTGATAAAGCATAATTTGTGTGCGAAACATGTAAACCGTTCCTCCCTTGCTTGTACATGTAGAGCTCTTCATGTTCTTCATGGGTTTATGTGAATAAAGGCACTTGGATCTCAGTTTGATGTGCAGCCATCCAGGTTTTCATTTCATTGTAGCTGTTAGAAGGAAGAGACAAACCATTTCACACTGACGGGGGTGATTACAATGGGCAGCTTTTATTTATTCATGTAAAACCTTTAACCCAAAAGTTTAAAAAAACTGTGGCTGTAGCTGCTCATCAAGTAAGGTGCCCCTGTGCACCTTCGTCCAGAGTGGGGTCACTGTAATACGGGAGGTGTGTTACCGTCCAGATAACTAGGTGAAAACAGAGGCAAAAACATACACAAATTAAAACTAATGCAGCTACCACATCTAAAGATTGGTAAGCTGCAGTCTTTCTTTCTCGTACATCACAGGATACAGAGCGACATAGTCATTACTAATGGGTTATATAGATACCTTCAGGTGCTGGCACTGGCAACTTCCAAAACCGGAAGTACCCTCCCCTATATAAGCCCCTCCCATCCGGGAGCACCTCAGTTTTTTGCCAGTGTCTAAGGTGTTGGCCAAGAAGTAACATGTGTTTTTCACTGAGCTTGCGTACAGGTTCTTTTGGGCCTCAGTAAGCTATTCCGGATCCGACCAAAAAAGCTTCATAGCTAAACGGTCGGTACCCGGGCCTTGCAAGAGAAGAGCAAGGTTTTGCCTGTAATGCCTCTCTTAGGAGGGCTGGACCCTGGGATCCAGAGCTCTGGTCATACCCACGACCAAGATGTTTTCTGTGCAGGGTGCTATACAGGTCCAGGGGAGTGGAATCCTTGGGAACCCGGTCCCTGAAGGTTTGATTACAATGCCTGCCGTGATAGGTGAAGTTTGGGCTTCTGTGGACCAAACAGAGTCCTGCGGCGAGGAAAAGGTAAGTGGGGGCCCTCGGGAACTTGGTTCTATTGAGGGACCCCCAAGCCTATTTTGTCTTTCTGCCTGTTACCTAAGGTATTCCCGCTAATATTCTGTGTATGCCTGTTACTACTGAGAAAATGTAAAAATTTTAATAGTAGGCAAGAAAAAAAAAAAAAAAATGTAAGACCGCGGTACCTGTGTTAGACACTAGAGGCCGCTATGGTTCTCTTTCTTGTAATGTGGATTTTTTTCTTCCAGAATCAAATCCAGGCAGTTGATATGTTCTCCGCTGGGAAGCTGTCTCCTCTGCCCTGTTGCTGCGCTCATCCATCCCCGGGTCCTGCGGCAAAGGGACCCTGGCTCCCATCTAGCTCCTTATTGTTTTCAAAAAAGGCGCCGAAGGCGCACGTGCCCGCGCGAGTGCGCGTGCACGCGCCTCTATATATAGAGGCGATCTGGAAAAAGGGGCGGAGCGGGTGGATGACGCTCAGGTGTGCGCCGCGGCGCTACTGCGCATGTGCGGGCGTCCAGCGTGTTTTAAAGCACATTATAGCTGGCTATTGAAGTGCACAGACAGAGCTAGCAACAGTATAAAGGCACACAGAGGCGGTTGATGCAGGCATCCCCTAGAAAGGCACTTTAGTAGACACCAACTGTGATATAGCAGCAATTGTGCTAGACTATTCTCAGTAAAAGTGGTGTATTACGGCTGGAATACCTCAGCTTTAGGCTTAGGAATATGCCGTCCAGAAGCTCCGGAACTGAATCTTCCAGGAAGCGAAGGGGGTCTCATCGGGCTCTGAGGATCTTGGGCATGCTTCTGCTGCACCAGTCTCCCCTGAAGTTCAGAGGTAAGTGACCGTAGAGACCCCCCAGGGGTACTTGGTACTGTGGCTGTCCTCAGTTCACCTGCTCCTGTGTATGTAACAGAGGAGGTTTTTTCCTCAGCTCTGGGAGGATTAGAGAGAGATTGTCAACATTGATCGCTGCCTCCCTGTCAGGGAAAGCACGCCCGATCTCCGTCTCCTCCTTCAGAGTGCCTGTTAGCAGAGCAACAGTCCCATACAGGGATCAACCTGCCTGAAGGGGATCAGGATGAGGTTGATTCTGTTATAGAGGAATCAACAGTGGGGGAACCTTTTCTCAGCATCTCAAGCTGAAAGATTATGGGTTCAGTCTCTGACTAACATGGTCCGATCAGCATTTAAAAATGCACCTTGCGGAACCATCAACCACTACTGTATCCTCGTTGGGGTCGCTAGAAGCCCCCAGACTGTCTGTTCTTTTCCACTTCACCCTTTACTGAAAGGGCTCATTTACCAGGATTGGGAACGTCCTGAGAAAATATTTATTCCCCCAAGAGATTTCCGGTGGTCTATCCCATGGAGGATAAGTTCATCAAAAAATGGAAGGTCCCTACAGTGGACGCAGCCATCTCTTGTATGTATAAATCACTGACATGTCCAGTGGATAATGTCCAAATGTTCAAGAACCCAATAGATAAAAGATTGGAGTCCTTATGAAAGTCTGCTTCTTTCTACAGCAAGCTTGGTGACACAACCAGCAGTGAGGTCTGCTAAGCAGTGAAGGATCAGTTGAAACAGGTCTTGAGGGACTTGACAGATCAGAAGGCCTTGCCCTAGCTGATCTACCTAGAGCCTTAGGCTTTGCGGTTGACGCCATAAAGGATTCAGTCCATCAGGCCTCCCGCCTTACGCTGTCTATAGTACATATGCGTAGGCTTCTATGGCTCAAAAACTGGTCTGCTGAAGCTCCCTGTAAAGAATGGCTGGTTAGCGTCCCATTTCATGGTGAACGCTTATTCAGGGAAAACCTGGACAAATATATCCAGAAAATTTCCAGCGGTAAAAATACGCTCTTGCCGGTTAAAAACAGAGTTAGAGGTCCCTCTTTAAGAGGCCTGCTTCTCCAGTCCCTGGGGCATCGGCTGTGTAACAGTTCCGACGGCCTCCTCGGTCAATTCCCGGGGGTAAAAAACAGGGACAATAGCAGGGTAATGAGAAATCCTGGGTCAGGGGAGGTACAAAACCTCCCCTAAAGTTAAATTCATTGAAGGGTTGCCCCCACTCAGTCGGGTGGGGGGAGGACTCCAGTTGTTCGCAAGAGACCTGGCGGGACACGATCAAAACAGATAGGTGCTCTCCGCAGTATGTTTGGGATACAGTTTGGAGTTAAAAGACTCTCCTCCTTCCCATTTTTGAGGTCAAACGTGCCAAGGGATCCCCGGAAGAGAGAGTCCCTCCTGTTGGCACTAGAACAACTATTGCTCCAAGGAGTAATTATGGAGGTTCCCCTGGAAGAATGAGAGTTCGGGTTTTACTCAAACCTCTTTACAGTCCCGAAGCAAACGCGGACGGGAGGCCCATATTAATTCTAAAAGGGCTATACAAATTCCTGTATATCAGGACTTTCCGATGGAGTCAATCCGATCGGTGGCCACTGCCCTACAAGGGGAGGATTGGTTAGCCGCGATCGACATCAAAGATGCTTATTTGCACATTCCCATCTTTCCAGTCCACCAAAAATTTCTACGCTTTGCAGTAGAAGGGCGCCATTTTCAGTTCAGAGCCTTACCCTTCGGTTTGGCCACAGCACCACGAGTGTTTACAAAAATTCTGGCCCTTTATTGGCCAATCTAAGAACATCTTATCAACCGAGACAAGTCATCCCTAAAAACCAGTCAAAAGTCTGGAATACTTGGGGCTAAGGTTGGATTCAGGCCAGAGAAAAATATTCTTGCCTCGAGGAAAGGTGTTGTCTTTGAAAGATTTGATCCACTTAGTGGGTACAAAAAAGACAGCCGTCCATACGCCTGTGCATGAGGCTGCTGGGAAAAATGGTGGCATCATTCGAAGCAGTACCCTATGGTCAATTCCATTCAAGGAATTTGCAAGGGGCCATACTGTCAGCCTGGAACAAAAAAGTTCAGGCCCTAGACTTACAATGTCCTTGTCCCCTTCCGTTCGCAAGAGCCTCCGTTGGTGGTTGGTTCCCCAGAATCTGGAAAAAGGGAAATCCTTCAGTCCGATTTCTTGGAAGGTGGTCACTACAGATGCCAGCCTTATAGGCTGGGGAGCAGTACTGGAGCAATGGTCTCTCCAGGGCAGATGGTCGGATGCAGAAAAGGCCCTGCCCATCAATCTCTTAGAGATACGAGCAGCCCGGTATGCCCTAGTAGCATGGACATCCAAACTCCAAGGGTCCCCTGTCAGAATTCAATCAGACAATGCCACAGCAGTGGCATATATCAATCATCAGGGGGGCACCAGGAGTCGTGCAGCCCAGAGGGAAGTAAATTACATCCTGAAATGGGCAGAAAGATATGTCCCAGCCATATCTGCGGTATTCATTCCAGGAGTGGAGAATTGGAAGGCGGACTTTCTAAGTCGCCAGCAATTATGCCCAGAGGAATGGTCCCTTCACCCCGAGGTTTTCTGAACAATATGTCAGCGGTGGGGAACATCGGATGTAGATCTTCTAGCATCCAGATTCAACGCAAAGGTGGACAGGTTTGTCTCTCGGACAAGGGATCCCCTAGCTTGCGGCTCGGATGCCCTAGTGTTCCCTTGGGATCAGTTCAAGCTGATATATGCATTCACACCGCCACAATGGTTACCTCGATTACTCCGCAGAATCAGGGTAGAAAAGAAACCAGTGATTCTGGTGGCTCCAGCGTGGCCCCGAAGAGCGTGGTACGCGGAGATTGTAAAATGTCAGTGGGGAGTCCTTGGACTCTCCCACGTCGTCCGGACCTGCTTTCGCAAGGACCGATATACCACCCTTCCTTACCAGCCCTAGGTTTGACGGCCTGGCTATTGAAGCCCACATTCTAAAAAAGAGAGGGCTCTCTAATCCTGTGGTATCTACCATGATCAATGCCAGGAAGCCGGTATCCAGGCAGATCTACTATAGAATCTGGAAGGCGTACATCGCGTGGTGTGAGGCCAAGAAATGGCATCCACATAAGTACGTAATAGGTAGGATTCTGGACTTCCTACAGTGGGCTGTAGATAGGAAGCTTGCCTTGAGTACTATCAAAGGTCAGTTTTCGGCCTTGTCAATATTTTTTCAAAGGCCCTTGGCTTCGCATTCACTAGTCAAAGCCTTTAGATAAGGAGTGATGCGTATTAGTCCTCCGGTTAATATTCCCATATGTCCATGGGATCTAAACCTGGTTCTGTCGGTTCTACAGAAACAACCATTTGAACCATTACAGCATAGTTCCTTGGTTCTTCTCACCAGGAAATTGTTTTTTCTAGTAGCCATTTGTTCGGCTAAAAGAGTGTCGGAATTAGCAGCTATGTCCTGTAAAGAGCCATATCTGGTTATCCATAAGGACAGAGTAGTGTTACGTCCTCATCCAGCCTTTCTTCCTAAGGTGGTATCAAGGTTTTCATTTGAACCAAGATGTGGTTCTTCCTTCTTTTTTCCCCAAACCTAGTTCGGTAGAGGAAAAGTTATTGCATTCTTTGGATGTAGTAAGAGCAGTTAAAGCTTATCTAAAAGCCACTGCTCAGATTCGCAGAACGGATACTTTGTTTATTCTGCCGGAAGGCCCCAGAAAGGGTCAGGCAGCATCAAAATCTACTTTAGCCAAGTGGATTCAACAGGTCATTATGCAAGCCTATGGCTTGAGAAGGAGACCGCCTCCGTTCAAAGTTAGAGCCCACTCCACGAGAGCAGTTGGAACTTCATGGGCAGCGCATCACCAGGCCTCCCTGGCTCAAATCTGTAAGGCCGCAACATGGTCTTCAGTACACACGTTTACTAGGTTCTACCAGGTGGACGTTAGAAGTCAGGAGGATGTCGCCTTTGGGCGCAGTGTGTTGCAGGCCGCAAAAGATCCTCATGTCTGATAGCGCTCAGCTTATGTATGGTGTATCCCCCCCCTCGTTGGGCATTGCTTTAGGACATCCCATTAGTAAGGACTATGTCGCTCTGTGTCCCGTGATGTACGAGAAAGAAAATAGGATTTTTATAACAGCTTACCTGTAAAATCCTTTTCTTGGAGTACATCACGGGACACAGAGCTCCCACCCCTCTTTAGGGACACTTATTGCTTTGCTACAAAACTGAGGTGCTCCCGGATGGGAGGGGCTTATATAGGGGAGGGTACTTCCGGTTTTGGAAGTTGCCAGTGCCAGCACCTGAAGGTATCTATATAACCCATTAGTAATGACTATGTCGCTCTGTGTCCCGTGATGTACTCCAAGAAAAGGATTTTACAGGTAAGCTGTTATAAAAATCCTATTATTACATTTCTTGTTTTGGGTTTGATACCGCTTTAACGTGAACCTGTGTTTTGATGGTTCTTAATGCCTACCCCTCATCCCCTTGTATATACTCAACTTTCCTTTGCTCACCACCAATCAGGGACATGCAGTCAGGGGAGGCAGGTGAGGCAGAGCCATGAACATAAAAAAAAATTGAGCTTTGAGGGTCGTAACTTGGCAACCTGAGGTCACAGAGACCCCAAATTTAGGGGATAGGTAGCCTACCCCACCACTGGTAAATTTGGGGCTCCTACGACCTACGGTTCTAGAGATAGGGGGCTTCTTGCACAGCCTGTCAGAAGCTACATACAGAGCGGCCAGTTTAAATACAAGCTAGCATACTCTGTTTGCAGCAGACAGAGAGGTTAAACTCACATTGCCTCTCCTCACTTCTTGTCAGAGGCACTGAGCTCAATGGACAGCTTGGAGTCTTGGACCAATGGTTAAGCACCATTGGCCCCAGCTGTACAATAAAAATGTTGCAGTGGAGGCATGCCTCTCACTGCAGTGTTATAGAAGGGGCATGTGTCTAAAAGACAAATGCTCCCTTCCAGCCTAGCCCTCTTAAATACAAGGAAATACATGGGCTTATGGGTATAAGATTTACCCATAATCCCATGTTTTTCTCATACAAGAGAGAGAATAAGAATCTGCTGCTGCTACTGAAAAAGTACTGTTATAATCAAGCTAAATCATATATTATTATGCTATCTGTTATAACATTATAATGTATTATTTATCTATTTACTGTGAAATTACTGGCTTGAGTTATAACTTTAAACTTCAGTAAGTACAGTTTTTGAATATATAGTAAATTACCCTAAAAACAATATATAATAATTATTTGTATATTACTTATGGTAATTAACCCCTTGCTACCCAGGCCAATTCTGACACTTCTCTCCTACAAGTAATAATCATAATCTTTTTGCTAGAAAATTACTCAGAACCCCCAAACATTATATATATTGATTTAGCAGACTCCCTAGGGAATAAAATGGTGGTTGTTGCAACTTTTTATGGTACACAGTATTTGCGCAGCAATTTTTCAAACACTTTTTTTATTTTTTTAAACTTTCACGAATATAAAAAAAAAAAAACACTTAGGCCCCTTCCACACTGACACGTTTTTCAGGCAAAAAATAGCGCTGCTATACCACCTGAAAAAAATCGTGCCCTGTAGTCTTCAGTGTGAAAGCCCAAAGGCTTTCACACTGAAGCTGTGCGCTAGCAGGACCTCTCCAAAAGTCCTGCTAGCCGCATTTTTGCAGCGGTGAAGGAGCGGTGTGTTTACCGCTCCTATACCACTGCTGCCCATTGAAAGCAATGGGAAACCGCGGAAATACCGCTGGCAATGCGCCTCTGCAGAGGCGCATTGCCGGCGGTATTAACCCTTTTTCGGTCGCTAGCGGGGGTTAAAATCACCCCGCTAGCGGCCGAATATCGCGCAAAAAACGACGGTATAGCGGCGCTAAAAATTGCGCCGCTATACCGCCAGCGCACCTCCCCGCCCCAGTGTGAAAGGGGCCATAGACCCCTTTCACACTTGAGCTGTTTGCAGACGCTATTGCGCTAAAAATAGTGCCTGCAAACCGACCCTAAACAGCGGCTGCTGTTTCTCCAGTGTGAAAGCCCGAGGGCTTTCACACTGGAGCGGTGCACTAGCAGGACCGCTCCAAAAGTCCTGCTAGCAGCATCTTTGGAGCAGTGAGAGGAGCGGTGTGTTTACCGCTCCTCCACCGCTCCTTCCCATTGAAAGCAATGGGAAACCGCAGCTATACTGCTGGCAATGCGCCTCTGCAGAGGCGCATTGCGGGCGGTATTAACCCTTTTTCTGCTGCTAGCGGGGTTAAAACCGCACCGCTAGTGGCCGAAAACCGCCGCAATTCCGACGGTAAAGTGCCGCTAAAAATAGTGGCGCTTTACCGCCACTGCACCTCCCGCCCCAGTGTGAAAGGGGCCTAAAAATAACCCAATTTTTGGGCATAATGTGAAAGATGATGTTACGCCAAGTAAATCGATACCTAACATGTCACGCTTTAAAATTGTGCACACTCGTGGAATGGCCCAAACTTCAGTACTTAAAAATCTCCATAGGCGACGCTTTACATTTTTTTACAGGTTACATGCTTAGAGTTACAGAGGAGGTCTAGTGCTAGAATTATTGCTCTCGCTCTAATGATTGCGGTGTATGTAACCTCTGTGTATCTGGCTCTGATACTAGCCAGTGCCTACCCAGTCACTCACCTCACCGCACGTTCCTGCCACCAATAAATTCATTATGGTAGCTAAGAGAAATACCTGATACTTAAGGATGTTGGAATAATGTGACTTATTCCGTTACCGAGTTGATTAGCGCAACTCATCAACTCATATGGGGGCAGAAAGAAAGTTGTTGGCCCTCCGACTATGATATGACTTACACAGGGCTTCCTTTCCTCACTCCTGGCAGTGCTCGGCAAAGCATAGGCTCATTCTGAAGGGCGGGGCCAGGGGTGCGTGCGTGAGTTTCGGTCCCGGGCACCTTTAGCCCGAGGTTGCATCGCTGTAGGTGGGCCCAGCACCTTTAGCTGAGGCCTACATCCTGACCGATTTTAGAAATCAGCTATTTGGAATTAGAAGCCCATTCCCAATTTATATAACATTGGGTTTTTTTTTTTTCAAGTCAGATTCAGAAAATGTTATTGGAAACAAGGAAACATTTTTAGTTTCAATTTTCTTTTGAGTGAGTGGT
Organism: Rana muscosa; assembly: GCA_029206835.1. Lineage (NCBI taxonomy): Eukaryota > Metazoa > Chordata > Amphibia > Anura > Ranidae > Rana > Rana muscosa. The sequence continues at coordinate 476,769,297 of CM055116.1, forward strand.
TAAATGAGATCTAAACTGAAGTTGAGCAATGCAGAGAAAATGGAAAAAGAGGAACTGTCCTAACCTAAAAAAAATCTGAAAATTACGTTATCTTCTCACTATATCTGCACTACACATACAGAGCTACAAACCATTTCAGACGAACAGATGAGCTGCTGCATATCTTATATTTTCTTTCCTTCTCAACATTGAACTTCAAAAAGGTAAATCATGCTATCCTTTAACTACCTGTACAATAGGCATTATCAGAAGGCCTAGTATAGTACAAGAACTGACTAAACAAACCTTGACATGGTATCTGCAATCATAATATCTTAGTGTTATATTTCTATGTTCATAGTTCATAGGTATTTGTTTGTTGCTGAGAGGTTTTGGCACTATTTAAATTTGCCTTACGTAATGTAGCCGGATGCATAACATGATGTTGCTCAAGTTGTCAGTGTAAAACTTTATAGTTTAATAACAGTATCAAACTTAAACTAAACATCCTACTAACCTAACTTAAACTAAAATTTTAGACCTAAACTTTTTAAAATCTAAGCCTAAGCCTATTTCTGACATTTGTTGCTTACAAGTTAACCACTGCCTCTTTCTGAGATTTGGTGTTTACAAGTTAAAAACATTTTTTTTTTGCTATAAAATTACTTAGAACCCCCAAACATTTTATATACATAGAAAAAAAAAAATATATATATATATATATATATATATATTTTTTCTAACACCCTAGAGAATAAAATGGCGGTCGTTGCAATACTTTTTGTCACACCGTATTTGCGCAGCGGTCTTAAAAGCGCACTTTTTTGGGGAAAAAATCACTTTTTTGAATTAAAAAAAAACAGTAAATTAAGCCCAATTTTTTTTTTATATTGTAAAAGATAATATTACGCCGAGTAAATTAATACCCAACATGTCACGCTTCAAAGTTGCGCCCGCTCATGGAATGGCGACAAACTTTTACCCATAAAAATCTCCATAGGCGACGTTTAAAAAACTCTACAGGTTGCATGTTTTGAATTACAGAGGGGGTCTAGGGCTCTCGCTCTACCGATCGTGGCGATACCTCACATGTGTGGTTTGAACACCGTTTACACTGTTCTTTTAAAAGAAAAAAAAATGGTGTCACTTTTATTCCTATTACAAGGAATGTAAACATCCCTTGTAAAAGAAAAAAGCATGACAGGTCCTCTTAAATATGAGAGCTGGGGTCAAAAAAACTCGGATCTCATATTTACAAAAATGCAATAAAAAAACAAAACAAAAAAAAAAAAAACAGGCCCTTTAAGAGTTATGGGCGGAAGTAAAGTTTTGACGTCGCTTCCGCCCTGCAATGGTATGGAGACGGGTGTGGGCCATCTTCCCCTCACTCATCTCCATTCCAAGCAGCAGAAAGAACCCGATCGCCTCCACCGACTGCTGCCGACGACTCGGATAAGCTGCGGAGGGCACCGGAGAGCAGCAGGAGGTGGAGGCCCCTCTCCCGCCACCGATGCGCTAACGATCGCGGCAATACCTCACATGTGTGGTTTTAACACCGTTTTCACATGTGAGCGCTACTCACGTATGCGTTCGCTTCTGCGCGCGAGCTCGTCGGGACGGGCCGCCTTAAAAAAATGTCTTATTTATTTTACTTTATTTTATTTATTTTGACACAGCAGTGATATGGAGACGGGTGGGGGCCATCTTCCCCTCACTCGTCTCCATACACAGCAAGGGGACAGACGCGATTGCCTCTGCCACTGCCGACGGCTCTGGTAAGCGGCGGAGGGCACCGGAGAGCGGCGGGTGGGGGGGGCCCTCTCCCGCTGCCGATAAAAGTGATCTTGCAGCGAATCCGCCTCAGAGACCACTTTTATCTTGTAGTGGACCGCCCGCTGAAAAAGAGGATACTGGGGTTATGGTAGCTAGCTGCTACCATAACAACGGTATTGCTCTTCAAACAGCCAACGTATTCCTGCAGCGAGCCTAGAGAATAAAATGGTGATTGTTGCAATATTTTATGTTACACCGTATTTGCGTAGCGGTCTTTCAAACAAATTTTTTGGGGAAAAAAATACAATTTCATGAATAAAAAAACAAACAGTAAAGTTAGCCCAATTTTTTTGTATAATGTGAAGGATGATGTTAGGCCGAGTAAATAGATACCTAACATGTCATGCTTTAAAATTGCGGACACTCATGGAATGGCGACAAGCTACGGTACAAAAAATCTCCATAGGCGAGGCTTTAAAAAAAATGTAACGTTTACGAGGTTAGAGTTACAGAGGAGGTCTTTTGCTAGAATTATTGCTCTTACTTTGAAGATCACAGGAATACCTCACATGTGTGATTTGAACACCGTTTACATTTGCGGGCGCAATTTGCGTATGCAGTTTCTTTGTTGCGTGAGCATGGGGGACGGGGGCTCTTTAAAAAAATAAATGTTTTTCTTGTTTACTTAATTTTTTACATCGTCCCTTTAAAAAAATTCTGATCACTTTTATTGCTGTCACAAGGAATGTAAACATCCCTTGTGACAGTAATAGGTGGTGACAGGTATTCTTTGTGGAGGGATCGGGGGTCTAAAAGACCCCAAATCCCTCTTTTGCACTTAAAAGTATTTAGATTGGCAAAATTGGCGATTCTGAATACTGTCAATTTTTTTTAAATCAGCGCCATTGGCAGTCGAGTAAACTGGAAGTGACATTGTGATGTCGCTTCCGGGATTTTAAATCAGGGACCCGATCATATCTAGGGGAACCATTTGCTTTCAGAAGCCACCTAAATAATAAATAGAGTCCACCTGTAATTTAATCTCAGTATAAATACAGCTGTTCTGTGAAGCCCTCAGAGGTTTGTTAGATAACCTCAGTGAACAAACAGCATCATGAAGGCCAAGGAACACACCAGACAGGTCAGGGATAAAGTTGTGGAGATGTTTAAAGCAGGGTTAGGTTATAAAAAAATATCCCAAGCTTTGAACATCTCACATAGCACTGTTCAAGCCATCATCCAAAAATGGAAAGAGTATGGCACAACTGCAAACCTACCAAGACATGGTCCTCCACCTAAACAGACAGGCCGGGCAAGAAGAGCATTAATCAGAGAAGCAGCCATGGAAACTCTGGAGGAACTGCAGAGATCCACAGCTCAGGTGGGAGAATCTGTCCACAGGATAACTATTAGTTGTGCACTCCACAAACCTGGCCTTTATGTGGAAGAATGTGCTCTGGTCAGATGAGACCAAAATTGAACTTTGTTGCCTAAAAGCAAAGCGCTATGTGCATCAGAAAACTAACACTGCACATCACCCTGAACACACCATCCCCATCGTGAAATATGATGGTGCTGCATCATGTTATTGGGATGCATTTCTTCAGCATGGACAGGGAAGCTGGTCAGAGTTAATGGGAAGATGGATGGAGCCAAATACAGGGCAATCTTAGGCTCCATGTACACAGAAGCTGATAAACTGCAGTTTATTGGCGTTTTTTTTAAAAAAGCCCATTAACTGCACTCTATGTTAGCCTATGTGTTCATGTACACATAGCGTTTTTTAGCGTTAATGAGCAGTGGAGTTAATGGGCTTTTTTCTGAACGCAAGAAATTCGCGTTCAAAGTGCAGTATTTCGGCGGGAAAAAACGCAAAAAAACGCAAAACGCTGAAAAACGAATTTTTTAGCGTTTTTTGATCCATTGAAAAAAAAAAAAAAGCTAAAAAACGCTACACTGAAAAATGCTAATAAACGCTAGTAAAAAAAGCTGATAAAAGCTATATTTTTAAAGCAGCTTTTTCTGCCAGAAATCTGGCGTTCAAAACAACCGTTTTTGAGCTTCTGTGTACATGGAGCCTTAGAAGAAAACCTGTTAGAGTCTGCAAAAGACTTGAGACTGGGGGGGGAGGTTCACCTTCCATCAGGACAATGACCCTGCAATGGCATGGTTTAAATCGAAGCATATTCATGTGTTAGAATGGCCCAGTCAAAGTCCAGACCTAAATCCAATTGAGACTCTGTGGCAAGACTTGAAAATTGCTGTGCACAGACGCTCTTCATCCAATCTGACAGAGCTTGAGCCATTTTGCAAAGAAGAATGGGCAAAGATGTCACTCTAGATGTGCAAAGCTGGTAGAGACATCTACAAAATAACTTGCAAAAGGTGGTTCTACAAAAGTATTGACTCAGGAGGGCTGAATACAAATGCACGCCACACTTTTTAGATATTTATTTGTAAAAAATGTTCAAAACCATTTATCATCTTCCTTCCACTTCACAATTATGTGCCACTTTGTGTTGGTCTATCCCATAAATTCCAATAAAATACATTGGCATTTTTGGTTGTAATATGACAAAATGTGGAAAATTTCAAGGGGTATGAATACTTTTTTAAGGCACTGTATATAAGCCCACTTCCTCATTAGTTCATTACTTTTACAGGTTCTCTCATGACGGCTGGACCTCAGACCAAGCTGAAATATGTCCAGTGTGTTTGTTCCTTTCTTTGGAGGTCACAAAATGTCACCCAGTGGAGAACCTGTCCCCTTTATGATGCTCCTTGGGTTCTACCCAGTCAGTTGTTCTGCTAGGAGTGGGCCTATATGCATGCCAGCCAAGAAAAATGAACTGCTCATTGGAACCTCCCTAATGCACCACACATAGAAACTATTTCTCCTTGTGAGATGATTTTTCAGCCAGCAAAGTCCTGATTGGCTAGAAAAAGTCTGATGCATTCAAATTAGGGCTGTTACTGATTAAAACTTCCGTGTTCGATTAATCGATTTTTTTTTAAATCGATTAATCGACTAATTTTGATTAATTATAACATACAGATCCAACTACTTTTAGCTGATCTCCTTGCAGGCCGATTCCCAGTGCAGCTACCAACCACTGGAAGAATGGATAGCAGGATACAAAAAACACACAAAGGCAGTGCTCAATGGGAATAGCATTAAAACTTTTATAGTCTTCAAGTAGGTAACAAAATAAATATTGCACTGGAGATAAAATCGATGTAGCTACATAAACTGTAAAAATGGTGCGAGTAATACCAAACGGTAGCAAAAGCAGTCATAAAAACATGTAGCCAAGTATGATACTGGTATAAAAATGTGTACAACGATACCACTGCTGAATCCAGATGAGAAGGGGTTAACATCAGTCCGTCGGCATGTAGATGTCCCGTGAAGGGAACTATCACAACTCCCAGTGGATGACTGTAGAATCCCAGGTTGATAGAGGGAAGTGATAGAGGGAAGTGTAACAGCCCTTGCGTGTGGCAGATAGTAAGGTCCCGCCGGCATGCAGAAGGGCTCCTTTGCTGTGCCTTCATATCTGCATGCCGGCGGGACCTTACTATCTGCCACACGCAAGGGCTGTCTTCAGGGAGTTCCGTCGGAGATCCGGTGACGCCACAGACACCGGCAGGGCTTGCTGTGGCGTCACCGGATCTCTGACGGAACTCCCTGAAGACCCGGAATTTTGATCGATCAAAAGAATTTTGATCGATCAAAAAACTTAATCGATTAATCTAGGAATTAATAGTTAATTTCCACAGCCCTAAATCAAATGTATCTTTCTAGGCAAAAAATAAAATGGCTCTATAATATTCCTAATACAACAGCACAGAGCTGCTGATACATGGCTTTGTTTATGAACAAAGCCATTCATCACCATATCAGAGCTAACGTGGGAGCAACAGGATGTGCCACTGCTTTGTTGATCAAAACCAAGCTTCTAGTTTTAAAGAGAAATTAATTAACTAATACATGAATTAGTTAATAAAAGTGCCACATGGTGATATTAGAGGCAAATTTTAATGAATTTTCAGAAAAGATCAAATATGTAATATGACTGCGAAATCAAGTTTGGCAAAATTAACTGTTCGTCCCGAATTGTGACTGGAGAGCATGAATTGAGATATAGTCCAAAAAAGTACATTATATACTTGTTTGCCAGATGAAGAAACTCTAAAGAGACTGTGGCAAATTTAGCACACAACTTTCCCCCTTCATGAATATTTGTATCTGTACCATGTAATTCCTTTTTGTTTTGTACCCTGTCGTTTTGTATTAGTTTGCAGGTGTGTATTGAAAAGTTAAAAAGTTAAAAAGCATTCAATAAAAATAATCTGATTAAAAAAAAGGAGTATCATGAGAACACAAAGTTTTTAAACTGGGTTGCATTGACATTGGCTTGCAAGAAACATCCATCATTTGTAGCAGGAGCAGGCATATCTCCCGTGTAGACTACAGGATTGCCAACCCCCGATGACGTTTTTTTTTACTGACGAAAGATGGAAAAATTTACTGATGGAACATTTTTTTACTGACAGCCTGAAATATGGCAGCGTCTCCTATTATAAGCTAAGACAATTCACATTTAAAAGCTAAATTCACCTTTAAGGAAAGAACAATAAAAAAAATGCACATATTTTTGCAGGAAAAAAATTTGCAATTAGTTTTTCATGCAGGAGCCTGCAAAGTATTGCACCTGTGATCAGTAGATTAGTGGATCTTGGGTGCAATGTCAGGCTCTTGCAGACACTTTCTCCAGCTTTCTGCCCATACCTCCTGCTTTCAGGTAGAAAGCAGGAGGATGTGACAATGGATTACAAGTGCATTGTTTAGGGGGTGAGGGATGGGGTGCTTAGCAACATGTGAAGATGTAGCATGTAAAAGTGTTCCTAAAGGGGAACTTAGCCTTTAAACAGTAAAAATAATATGTATAACAGTACTCATATCAAGTAATCTGCCTGGCTTTACAATGGAAAAGTCAAAACGGCATGAAAAAAATTGAGCAAGACTAGGATTATGAGAGACATGGGGCACCCTGGGACAGAGCAGAAAAATAAGTTCTGCGTAATTGCCAGTGGAAGGGTCTTAGAGGAGGATTGAACATAATTTGTGCCTGCTATATACACTGCACACATACCACAGACTTTGTACCCACAAAATACTAATTACTGTGTCACAACTTGGAGTCTCACAGACACAAATAAACCTCAGGACAAAGGATATTTTTTTCTCAACTAAATGTAGCGGGGTCTCCTTTAAGACTCTCTGGACTACCTTACCCAGAACCCCATTTGGCACCCAGGGTGCATTGTTGCCACCGCAGAGACTTATGGGTGGGGCTATAAAGGGCAGCTACCAAAGAGCCTTCCACCCTACTGCGAGCCTGGGTGGCATCTGACTTTGTTATCCTCAACCTTTGTTGGATTGGAGACCTGACCGCTGCAGATGCTGTGTGTGGAGACACAGCAGGTGGAAGTCCCGGACTGGGATCGTGTCCGGAGGGGTGAGCGAGCACATGCTCAATCCATATACTTTGTACTGTTGTTAGGCCTACAGACTGCCGTGGCCCACCAGCTTATATTTGAGACCCCACTGGAGGTCCATAGCAGAACTGAGCCAAAGGGTCTTCAGTGAAGTGTTCCGTGTTGTTACTTTGACCTGTGGATTACAAATGTGTTCCTGAATGTGCACCACCATTAAAGACTTGCATGCAAAGAAATCATCCCCTAGAGACTGAGTTTTAGAGTCTGGGTCAGGCCTGACTAAGTGTTAGAGTTTAGTTGCTGCGCCACTTAGTTAACGGCTGTTACACGTGGTATGCCATTACTGTATTTTACTAATGTGTAGTATGTGATTCACTGCAGGGCTCTGCAAGAAGCACGTGTGATCTGTTATAACTGTTGATCTATTATACCAAGAGAGAGTAAACTCGTTATTCTTTAATTGCTTTGCATTGGTGTCTGAATTTTACCATAGAGTATAAGAGATGTTACCCTAGACTAACTGTGCCAGAGTGGGTCGAGTGAATTGCCGGGGGTTGGCGGTGCTGTGTGCAGGGCCTGAGACCACATTCAGCGGCTCTCTTAGTTGGGGGTGCGCTACATAAACATTTCTATTACATATGTGTTTATGCACACAAAAGGGATATTTTTGCCTTACTGAGCCCCTATTAAATAAGAACTTCATTAAAACCAGCAACTGTTGAGGCAATGAACAGGAGTAAGTAACAAACAAAACAACATATGGAGTGCAGCAGTCATCAAAGTTCCCAGCATTCTCCCTATACATCAGAGTCCACATAGTCCCCCTCTTACACCAGGGCCCCCAGAATCTGATCTTACATCAGTGTTCCCAGAGTGCACATCTTGCAGAGCCCCCAGAGTGCCACCTTACAGCAACACCTTACACCATTTCACCTTGGTCCTTGGTGTGGTGGGTGCCTGGCAGGAAAAGGTTTTAAAAAAAATCCACTTGTCTCTAGCTCTAAATTGCTCAAGCGCAGTTCTGGAGCTAGCCAAATGGCGAACTGCTGGGCTGAGCCCCAGATTGGGCAGTGGGATGTGTGAATTAAAAGCCACACTCGATGTGTGCCATGATGTCACCAAACACTCGCGAGCGCACTCAGACCTGCCCGCTGCCTGATCCGAGGCTTAGCATGGCAATTCACCATTCTGCTGGCTCAGGAAATGCGCATGCGTAATTAGGGAGGCTTCATACTGCCTCACTGCACTTTTGCTAAAGTGTAGCTAACCCGCGTTTTTTTGTGTGGGCTAGCTGCGCTTTCCCATAGACCTGTGGTTTTGGTGCGGTTTCAGAAAGCGTACAAAAAGTCCTGAATGCTGCATCTTTGGTGTGCTTTCTTAAAACACACCAAAACCATGGGATATCATAGTAGTCTATGGGAAATGCAGCTGCGGGTTAGCTACAATAATATACACACACACCAGAACTTCTAAAAGTCAACCTGATCTAACACATTGCCAGGGCCGATCCGCCCTATAGGCTTGCTAGGCAAGCTGCATAGGGCCCCGAGTAATTACTAGGGGCCCCCGAATCTTCGCCGCCACCGCAACCGCCGCCGCCGCCACTAGAGGTCCGCAGGCCGGGCGGAGACAATTTTCATTTTCTTGTAGACCAAGAGGAGGGTCAGGGTGGCTGCCAATAGGAATTGAGCTGCGGCACCGCCCACCTCCCGCCCCGCTAATGTCTGTCTGTGTGTGAGTGAAATGTGGGAAGGGGCGGGGGTGGGCGGCGGCGCCGCAGCTTAATTCCTATTGCCAGCCACCCGGCCGGCTCCTCCACTGTCCCCTCTGCGTATTGGCGGCGGAGAGAGTCTCTGCTGCTGGGGCATCACACCTGGTGTAAGGGGGGCCTCTGCTGGGAATGCCTGGTGTAAGGGGGGCCTCCGCTGGGAATGCCTGGTGTAAGGGGGGCCTACCTGGTGTAAGGCCTCCGCTGGGAATGCCTGGTGTAAGGCAGGCCTCCACTGGGAATGCCTGGTGTAAGGGGGGCCTCCGCTGGGGAGGCCTGGTGTATAGGGGGGCCTCCACTGGGAATGCCTGGTGTAAAGGGGGCCTCCGCTGGGGAGGCCTGGTGTAAGGGGGGCCTCCGCTGGGGAGGCCTGGTGTAAGGGGGGCCTCCGCTGGGTATGCCTGGTGTAAGGGGGGCCTCCGCCTGGGAGGCCTGGTGTAAGGGGGGCCTCCGCTGGGAATGCCTGGTGTAAGGGGGGCCTCCGCCGGGGAGGCCTGGTGTAAGGGGGGCCTCCGCTGGGAATGCCTGGTGTAAGGGGGGCCTCCGCTGGGGAGGCCTGGTGTAAGGGGGGCCTCTGCTGGGGAGGCCTGGTGTAAGGGGGGCCTCCGCTGGGGAGGCCTGGTGTAAGGGGGGCCTCCGCTGGGAATGCCTGGTGTAAGGGGGCCTCCGCTGGGAATGCCTGGTGTAAGGGGGCCTCCGCTGGGGAGGCCTGGTGTAAGGGGGGACTCCGCTGGGAATGCCTGGTGTAAGGGGGGGACTCCGCTGGGAATGCCTGGTGTAAGGGGGGACTCCGCTGGGAATGCCTGGTGTAAGGGGGGCCTCCGCTGGGGAGGCCTGGTGTAAGGGGGGACTCCGCTGGGAATGCCTGGTGTAAGGGGGGCCTCCGCTGGGAATGCCTGGTGTAAGGGGGGCCTCCGCTGGGGAGGCCTGGTGTAAGGGGGGCCTCCGCTGGGGAGGCCTGGTGTAAGGGGGGCCTCCGCTGGGGAGGCCTGGTGTAAGGGGGGACTCCGCTGGGAATGCCTGGTGTAAGGGGGTCCTCCGCTGGGGAGGCCTGGTGTAAGGGGGGACTCCGCTGGGAATGCCTGGTGTAAGGGGGGCCTCCGCTGGGAATGCCTGGTGTAAGGGGGGCCTCCGCTGGGGAGGCCTGGTGTAAGGCGGGACTCCGCTGGGAATGCCTGGTGTAAGGGGGGCCTTCGCTGGGAATGCCTGGTGTAAGGGGGGCCTCCGCTGCGGAGGCCTGGTGTAAGGGGGGCCTCCGCTGGGGAGGCCTGGTGTAAGGGGGGCCTCCGCTGGGAATGCCTGGTGTAAGGGGGACTCCGCTGGGAATGCCTGGTGTAAGGAGGGACTCTGCTGGGAATGCCTGGTGTAAGGAGGGACTCTACTGGGAATGCCTGGTGTAAGGAGGGACTCTACTGGGAATGCCTGGTGTAAGGAGGGACTCTACTGGGAATGCCTGGTGTAAGGAGGGACTCTACTGGGAATGCCTGGTGTAAGGAGGGACTCTACTGGGAATGCCTGATATAAGGAGGAACTCTACTGGGAATGCCTGGTGTAAGGGGGACTCCGCTGGGAATGCCTGGTGTAAGGAGGGACTCGGGGCTTCCACTGATTCTGCATTATGGTGAGTTGAATAATTTCATTCTATATTACAATGTAATAATAGAAATAATGCGCTTCAGTCATCCTGACACCATAACAACCATGGTGCCGGGATGATTGAAGCGCTAACACCAGGTGTTTGGAGTATCTTTATCTGCTGATTTGTTAAACTTTCTGGAATACACATATTTCTATTGTGGTGTAGGATCTGGGCCTGCTGTCCCTCCACTCCTCTTTCTTTCTATCTCTCCCTCTTTCTTGCTCTCTTTCTTCCTCCATCCCTCATTCATCTCCGACTCTAACCACACCCCTCCGAGCCACGCCCACATAAGCCACGCCCACCATTCCGCGTAAACCACACCCATTTTTTGCCACCGTAAAGGGCCCCTTAGCAGAATTTTGCTTAGGGCCCCAGGGAGGTCAGGATCGGCACTGCACATTGCTCTTTCCTCATCCATCTCCTGGCATGCTGGGACTTGTAATGCCCCAGCAGATCAGATACATGAGGTGGTCATACAGAAGAGGAGGAGGCTGTGTCTGTGTTTTGGTGAGCAGGTACTGTGTAGTAGGCTTGTGCAATTCGTTTCGTAACTAATCGAAATTCGTCTGAATTTAGCAACTTTCAGACATTCGGAAGCATTCAAATTTCCGAACAAAGCAATTACGAATAAAACCGAATCCGAAATAAATTATATCGCAAATAGCGAATACCCGAATGTCTTCGACATAATTTGTTATGAAAAAAGTTACGAATGTACGAATCCATTCGAAGCACAATAACACTCACTCTGCTCTCTGCTTCTCCCTCACCATGCTGAACTCCCTCTCAAAATGGTGTACAGGGGCGGAGGCTATAGCCGCATGTAAAAAACAAAAGTAAAATACGAGATTTCGAATCGTTACAAATAACTGCTATGTATTTAGAAAAGTAGAAATCCATTCGAAGCACATTAGGCATAATAGGCAGCGTCGTTGTGAGAGAGACACGGAAAATTACGAATCAACGAACCCAAAAAAAGTTACGAAAGTAGGAGTTGTGTCCAGAATCAACAAAAAACAACGTATGAATTATAAATCAACTAAAAATAAGGCTTACATTAATATGAATCATTCTGATTCAAAGAAAAATGTCGCTTGCGAAAATACGAATTAGTCCGAACACGAAAAATCCCGTCTAGCAAAATTACGAACGATTACGAATCAACAGGACTGAAAAGAAACGAACCAAAACGAAACAAATTTTTCCGTTGTGCACAAGTCTACTGTGTAGGGAGATGTAGCAGAGATTGGGGAGATCTCAGACAAAGTACTTCCATCCGAAGAAGCAGGCAGTGCAGTTTACACACAAGAAAATTATATAACAGCTTCAGAGAGAGGGCCCAGTTAGAGGAGGAGCAGGAGCACAGCCTTTCTCCCCTTTGTGGCCACCAAGGTAAACCACTGACTAGACTGGATGTGTTCAGCCCAGCTTACCTTCTCCAAGTAGATTGAAGTCCCTTTCCACAATGCAGGCTGTCAACTCCTTCCTCTCCTGTTCTCTCCAGCTGCCAGTGTTCTGTCAAATTCTCCAACCCATCAAAAACTCCAACCACGTCACTTCCGGTCTATTTAACCACTATACAGGGCTTTTTGTACCACTTCAATACCGGGCGTATTCTAGCACTTCTCTCCTACATGTACAAATCATCATTCTTTTGCTAGAAAATTACTCAGAACCCCCAAACATTATATATGTTTTTTTAGCAGACACCCTAGGGAATAAAATGACGGTCATTGCAACATTTTTTCTTGCACGATATTTGCGCAATAAATTTTCAAACGCCTTTTAAAAAAAAAAAAAAATGGTTTCATGAATTAAAAAATAACAAAACAGTAAAGTTAGCCCAATTTTTGGGGAAAATATGAAAGATGATGTTACACCGAGTAAATAGATATCTAACATGTCACGCTTTAAAATTGTGCACACTCATGGAATGGCGCCAAACTTCGGTACTTAAAAATCTCCATAGGCGACGCTTTAATTTTTTTTACAGGTTACCAGGTTAGAATTACAGAGGAGGTCTACTGCTAGAATTGTTGCACGCGCTCTAACGCACGCGGCGATACCTCACATGCGTGGTTTGAACTGCGTTTACATATGTGGGCGACTTACGTGTGCATTCGCTTCTGATCGCGAGCTACCGGGGACAGGGGCGATTAAATTATTATTATTTTTTTTTACTTATTTATTTATTTTTTTACAATTATTTTACTTTTCTTTTTTTTTTTTGATCACTTTTATTCCTATTACAAGGAATGTAAACATCCCTTGTAATAGGAATGTGTGTGACAGGTCCTCTTTATGGAGAGATGTGGGGTCAATAAGACCCCACATCTCTCCTCCAGGCTGGAAAGCATGAGATCAGTGAAACATTTTTCACTGATCTCATACTTACAGCCGCAATGGCGGCTTTGTTTACATTTGAGGCCCGGGCAAGACGTCATCACATCGCGCCCGGGCCTCCGACGATCATAGAGATGACTGGTGACCATCTGGTCACCAGTCATCTCTATGCTCATCACGTGACCCACCAAGGACGCCGGAAGATTCGCTCCGGGTCCCCGATCGCACGGGAGAGCCCGGAGAAGCACCGGAGGGCGGCGGGAGGGGGGGCGTCCCCTCTCGCCGCCTGTAAGAACGATCAAGCAGCGGAACCGCCGATATGATCATTCTTATGGTGCACAGAATCGCTGGCCCAAGAAAATTATATCTGAATGATGCCTCTAGCTGCAGGCATCATTCAGATACCCCCCTACAAAGCCAGGACGTCATATGACGCCCACCCAGGATGGGAGATCCCATCTGTGGACGTCATTTGACTATGGCTGGGTAGGGAAGTGGTTAAACCATCAGTAATTGGAGATTTTGACGAATTGCTGTTTGGACACAACACCGGCAACCGAATACAGTCCGGTACCGGAAGATATAGCTGTTTTGACAGCACAGCGGCTAACGAGGACAAAGTTGTCGCCACCTCGGAGGTGGCTGTTTTGTTTGTTAGTATCGGTGCGGAGTAATAATCTCCGCTCATAATATCGTGCACTGGACTGTATTTGGTTGCCAGTGTTGTGTCCAAACAGCAATTCCTCCAATTACTGATGGTTTAAAGAAACCGGCAGTTAAGTAGTTGGAATTTCTGACGAGTTGGATTTTTTGACAGAACACAGCACCTACTGATGTGAAGGCAAATAAGGCAGGCTGGGGAGCGGGGTATAACGTGTTCCCATTGGCTGAGGAGGCAGCAGAGAGGAAGGGCTACTGTAGGTTCAGCCTTTTACAAACTGTTTGTGAATTTACAGATGGTTGACAACCCTGACAGACTAAATGCCATTTTTAGCATTGGTGAATATTTATTATGTCAACTTCTACAAAGATGGGCAGATATCTCCCTTTCTATATATGACCAATAAGACTAATGTTGCATTCTGTTTCTTAACTAAATTGTTTTATATTTTTTCACATTTTTTGTTACCTTGTTTTGTGCTTTATAACATAATAATCATTAGAATTATGGTATCATCTGAGAATATTAATGGTAAAAATGTTATGTAGAATACAGTGGATAGTGTAGTTGATGAATGTTAGATTTTAAATTGGAACTGTGGACAAAATAAAAAAATGACATATACAGTTTTGCTCATAAGTTTACATACCCTGGCAGAATTTATGATTTCTTGGCCATTTTTCAGGGAATATGAATAATAACACAAAAACTTTTCTTTCACTCATGGTTAGTGTTTGGCTGAAGCCATTTATTATCAATCAACTGTGTTGACTTTTTAAAATCATAATGGCAACAGAAACTACCCAAATGACTCTGATCAAAAGTTTACATACCCCAGTTCTTAATACCGTGTGTTGCCCCCTTTAACGTCAATGACAGCTTGAAGTCTTTTGTGGTATTTGTGGATGAGGCTCTTTATCTTCTCAGATGGTAAAGCTGCCCATTCCTCTTGGCAAAAAGCCTCCAGTTCCTGTAAATTCTTGGACTGTCTTGCATGAACTGCATGTTTGAGATCTCCCCAGAGTAACTCAATGATATTGAGATCAGGAGACTGAGATGGCCACTCCAGAACCTTCATTTTATTCTGCTGTAACCAATGACAGGTCGACTTGGCCTTGTGTTTTGGATAGGGATGTCCCGATACCGATACTAGTATCGGTATCGGTACCGATACCAGGCATTTCCCCGAGTACTTGTACTCGGGGAAAATGCTCCGATGCTTCACCCGATACTTGGGCAGTCAGTGATGATCGGTGCGGCGGGTGGAGTTACAAGCACCGATCACCGCTGTATAGATTTCAATACAGCCCGACAGCTTCTCCTGACCCCCCCCCCCCTCTTTTCAGCTGTTTTAGTGAAATCTATACAGCGGTGATCAGTGCTTGTAACTCCCCCCAAAGCCGCACCGATCACCGCTGACTGGTCCCTGTATCCTACTCCAGTTCCCCCCTCCGTGCTGCTCTCCCCCGTGCGCTCCGTGTCCCCCCCCCCTCCATGCTGCTGATGTCCTCCGTTATTCTGCCCTCTGCTCCCCCCCCCGCGCTCCGTGTCCCCCCTCCATGCTGCTGATGTCCTCCGTTATTCTGCTCTCCCCCCTCCTCGTTGCTGTTGTTCTCAGCTCCGTGTCACCCTCCATGGCCTCCTCCACTCCCCTCTGTCAGGATGGAGAGCAGAGGTAGGAGCCGCTAAACCCGGCTCCTACCTTTTCCGAATGAACAGAGTCAGTGATCACTGACTCTGTCCATTCATATAACTGAAACATTGTAACCTGTGTGTTTACGATGCTTCCGTTTATGAATGGAGAGGAGCCGTTGTCTCCTCTCCATTAATTTTCAGTGCAGCTGAGAAAGGGACTGGGGAATCTGTGTCCTTAGTCCCTTTCTCTGTCTCAAACGGGAGATGTCAGAGGTCCGTTAAGACCCCCGATATCTCACCAAAGCCCCCCAACAGGGCTAGAAAAAAAAATTGCAATAAATAATAAAACAAAAATACCGGTAATTGTAAAAAATAAAATAAAATACACTGAGACCATCAAAGCCCCCCCCCCCCCACCCACCCCAACAAAGCATTGTAAAAAAACATGACAAAAAAAAATAGCAAAAAAAAAAAAATTGTAAAAAAAATACTGACACATAAAAAAAATGATCGGTATTCGGTATCGGCGAGTACTTGAAAAAAAGTATCGGTACTTGTACTCGGTCTTAAAAAAGTGGTATCGGGACAACCCTAGTTTTGGATCATTGTCATGTTGGAATGTTCAAGTACGTCCCATGCGCAGCTTCCTGGCTGATGAATGCAAATGTTCCTCCAGTTTTTTTTTATAACATACTGCATTCATCTTCCCATAATTTTTGACCAAATTTCCTGTGCCTTTGTAGCTCACATATCCCCAAAACTTCAGCGATCCACCTCCGTGTTTCACAGTAGGAATGGTGTACCTTTCATCATAGGCCTTGTTGACTCCTCTCCAAATGTAACGTTTATGGTTGTGGCCAAAAAGCTCAATTTTGGTCTCATCACTCCAAATGACTTTGTGGCAGAAGGTCTGAGGCTTGTCTCTGTGCTGTTTGGCGTATTGTAAGCGGGATACTTTGTGGCATTTGCGTAGTAATGGCTTTCTTCTGGGGACTCGACCATGCAGCCCATCTTTCTTCAAGTGCCTCCTTATTGTGCATCTTAAAACAGCCACACCACATGTTTTCAGAGAGTCCTGTGTTTCACCTGAAGTTATTTGTGGGTTTTTCTTTGCAACCCGAACAATTTTCCTGGCAGTTGTGGCTGAAATTTTAGTTGGTCTACCTGACCGTGGTTTGGTTTCAACAGAACCCCTCATTTTCCACTTCTTGATTAGAGTTTGAACACTGCAGATTGGCATTCTCAATTCCTTGGACATCTTTTTATATCCCTTTCCTGTTTTATACAGTTCAACTACCTTTTCCCGCAGATCCTTTGACAATTCTTTTTCATTCCCCAATACTCAAAATCCAGAAACGTCAGTGCAGCACTGGATGAAAGATGCAAGGGTCTGTCAGGAGTCCAGAAACTCATTTACCTTTTATACACACACACTAATTACAAGCAAACAGATCACAGGTGAGGATGGTTACCTTTAATAGCCATTCAAACCCCTTTGTGTCAACTTGTGTGCATGTTATCAGGCCAAAATCCCCAGGGTATGCAAACTTTTGATCAGGGTCATTTGGGTAGTTTCTATTGCCATTATGATGTAAAAAGAGTAAACACAGTTGATTGATAATAAATGGCTTCAGCCAAACACTAACCATGAGTAAAATAAACGTTTTTGTGTTA
This sequence comes from Rana muscosa, assembly GCA_029206835.1. Lineage (NCBI taxonomy): Eukaryota > Metazoa > Chordata > Amphibia > Anura > Ranidae > Rana > Rana muscosa. The sequence continues at coordinate 476,786,271 of CM055116.1, forward strand.
TCATTCATATTCTCTGAAAAATGGCCAAGAAATTATAAATTCTGCCAGGGTATGTAAACTTATGAGCACAACTGTATGATGCTGTCCATCAATAGTATTAACAGAATAGTTTTTGTTTTCAGAGTCCCCCGTAACAAAGTCTGCTGATCCTGACAGTAAGTCTATTGTTTTTCAGTTTCATTTAACAGACCAAGCTGTCCAACAGAAGTGGCAGTTAGGTCAGATTTTACTAATTTAGTTAAAACTTTTATCCCAAAAGGAAAAAATTGTTTCTGTAAAGGATTGTTTATACCAGTCCGCACGCTAAAACGCCTGTTTTCTGATGTGCAATATGTAGAGACAGTGAGGGGCAGTCCTTTGTTAACCACTTCAGCCCTGGAAGGATATACCCACTTCCTGACCAGGCCATTTTTTGCGATACGGCACTGTGTCGCTTTAACTGACAATTGCGCAGTCGTGCGATGCTTTACCCAAACAAAATCGATGTCCTTTTTTTTACCACAAATAGAGCTTTCTTTAGGGGGTATTTGATCCCCTTTTTTATTTTTTGCACTATAAATAAAAAAAGGGCGGCAATTTTGAAAAAAAATAAAAAAATGTTTTACTTTGTGCTATAAAATAAATTAAAAAAAACATTTATTCATCAGTTTAGGTCGTTGTCTATTCTGCTACATATTTCTGGTAAAAAAAATCGCAATAAGCATATATTGATTGGTTTGCGCAAAAATTATCGCGTCTACAAAATAGGGGATAGATTTAGGGCATTTTTATTATTATTACTTTTTTTTACTAGTAATGGCGGCGATCAGTGATTTTTAGCGGGACTGCGACATTGTGGCAGACAGATCGGACACCTAACTGACGTTTTTGACACTTCTTTGGGAACCAGTGACATTATTACAGTAATCAGTGCTAAAAATATGTACTTGTATTGTACTAATGACTAATGGCAAGGAAGGGGTGAACATCAGGGGCGATCAAGGAGTTAAATGTGTTCCCTAACTGTATGGGGAACTGTATGACTGGGGAAACACATAGATCTGTCTTCCTGCATAGCAGAAAGACAGGATCTGTGTGATCTCCCTGTCAGAACGGAGATCTGCCTTGTCTACACAGGCAGATCCCTGTTCTATCACTGCGGGGAACGATCGTGGGTGGCCGGCGGACATCGAGTCCGCGAGAACCGCTGATTGGCTCCCCGCTGGCAAATGGGAGCATGCGTGCCTCAGGCGGCGCATGCGCGCCCACAAAAGCGAGTTCCCGAGCCGACGTACAGCTACGGCGATTTGCGGGAACGAGCCAACCTGCCGCAGTATAATGACGGCAGCTTGTCGGCAAGAGGATAAAATACATCTCACTGTTTACTCTTTTGCTCTGTTTTTTTTTTTTTACTTTATTGAAGTGTCATAAAATGACAGCTCATTTAAGTCTATTTAATGCAGTGCATTGTGACATGCTATAGTGCTGGGACATGTGGTGCTTTAATTGGTCCTGCTTAAAATTGCAGACATACTGCATGTTTGTGCAACATGCCAGAACACAATGCAGCATTATGGTGAGGAGGAATCGGGGGAGGCCTAGCTGCACTGTAGGTGTCTATGGATGCACACAACCCAGCTCGGCAGTGCGCCTGCATGTATGTCCCCATAGCACACATCTTTCTATGGAGGAACCTGCAAGACTAAGGAGTGGACAGCGTCTCCTGCGGGGGTAGCACTACACTTTCAAATGATGATAGTGTTCCTTCATTGTTATATATGAATGCCCTTGAACCAAACTTGTTAAGTTTTGGTCTTTCCTGGGCGTTGCCCATGCGTGGGCTCAATCACTTGCACATTTTATTGTTTTCTTTTCGTCTTATTTTTTTTGTCATCTCTAAACTGCATAATAAAATTGAAAAAAAAAAATTGATAAAAAAAAAAAACGTATTGCCCATGGGATTATATTTTGCATGCCTATTTGAAATGTTCCAATTTCTGTTTTGTATTTTTCTACAACAATATTCTCTCGCACTCTAATGCCGTGTACACACGATTGAAAATTCTGACAAGAAATGTCTGCTGTGAGCTTTTGGTTGGAAACTCCGACCGTGTGTATGCTCCATCGGACATTTGCTGTCGGAATTTCCGCCAACAAAAGATTGAGAGCAGGTTCTCTATTTTTCCGACGGAAAAAGTTCCTATCCGAAATTCCGATCGTCTGTATGTAATTCTGACGCGCAAAAAAACACGCATGCTCAGAATCAAGCAGAAGAGCCGAACTGCCTATTGAACTTCATTGATCTCGGCTCGTCGTACTTCTTGTATGTCACCGCGATCTTGACTTTCGGAATTTCCGACAAGATTTGTGTGACCGTGTGTATGCAACACAAGTTTGAGCCAACATTCCGTCGGAAAAAAAATCCACGGTTTTCTTGTTGGAATTTCCGATCGTGTGTACGTGGCATAAGACTTGGTGAGCAGCTCTCAGCCTTGGAATTAATAACAATTGTTTTTATCTTTCCAGAACGTGCTTGTTGTTTAAAGCTTACATTAACCACTTGCCGACCCCTCACTGTATATATATGTCGGCAGAATGGCTCGTACAGGCACAATCACGTACCTGTACGTGGCCCTTTAACTGTAGACGTCGGGGTCGCGCGCGCGCCGCCGCCGGCGCACTCGCAACCCCCCTGCCTTACCGTGAGTGGGACCGCGGGTCCCGCGGACTCGATCACAACATCTCCCCGCTCCTCTACTGACAATGTCAGCGATCTCCGCTCTGTGTAATCAGAGCGGAGATCGGTGATGTGTCAGTCGTAGCCACGCCCCCACACAGTAGTAAACACTCCCCTAGGCACACTTAACCCCTCCAGCGCCCCTAGTGGTTAACCCCTTCACTGCCAGTGTAATTTTCACAGTAACCAGTGCATTTTTATTGCACTGATCGCTGTGAAAATGACAATGGTCCCAAAAATGTGTCAAAAGTGTCCGATGTGTCCGCCATAATGTTGCAGTCACGAAAAAAATCGCTGATCGCCGCCATTACTAGTAAAAAAAAAAAATATTAATAAAAATGCCTTAAAACTATCCCCTATTTTGTAAACGCTATAATTTTTGCGCAAACCAATCAATAAACGGCGATTGCGATTTTTTTTACCAAAAATATGTAGAAGAATACGTATCGGCCTAAACTGAGGAAAAAAAATGTTTTTTTATATATTTTTTGGGGATATTTATTATAGCAAAAAGTTAAAAATATGTCATTTTTTTCAAAATTTTCTCTCTATTTTTGTTTATAGCGCAAAAAATGAAAACCGCAGAGGTGATCAAATACCACCAAAAGAAAGCTCTATTTGTGGGGGAAAAAGGACGCCAATTTTGTTTGGGAGCCACGTCGCACGACTGCGCAATTGTCAGTTAAAGCGACACAGTGCCGAATCAAAAAAAAGGGGCCTGGTCATAATGGCCCGTATTGGTCCGGGGCTTAAGTGGTTAAGGGTCGGTTCACACCAGGAATCACAAAGGAACACGCTCGCATTCCTGTGTGATTTGAGTACAATGTGTTTTCGCCCATTCATTTGAATGAGCTGGAATTGCACTACACCGCACCAAAAGTAGTAAAAACGATACTTTAAAAAACGCACTGCAACTGGAATGCCTGGTGCTGCTGTACCATGCGATCCAGTGCAGGCAAACACACTGTGCTTCTGTGCTTGGGGGAAGATTAGCATTGCATTGACACCCGTTGCAGTTTGCAAAAGTAGTGCGTTTTGAACTAGGCCCAAAATTTTATTATGTTATGGTCACGGCTACCAAGATGTTCTTGTTCATTGTTTGAGAGTAGGAGGTCCGGCAGAGCATTTCTGGTTGGGGCTTCTATAAACCGTACCATAAAATTGTCTTGAAATAGGTTTATAAAAGTCTGCCCTTTCACTGTTCCAGCAGTACTGTTACTCCTGTCAATATCATGGTGGTTAAAATCTTCCATTATTACCATTATTTCAGCCCTTGCAGCGTTTTCTATGCTCTGTGCAAGCAGCTGAGTCTCCACCTCCTCCTTAACACTGGGCGGGGGCTATAACAAACTCCAAAAAATAACTTTAAAGCATGTACACCCGTATGCACCTCCGCCCACAATTCCTCATCACCATCACACTCTCCATCAAAAGGTCCTCTTTCACACTCACTTTTATTATGAAATCAAAATAGGAAATATAGTCATTCAGCCAAAAAAAACAGAACTACAGTGTAAATCAAGGAACTTTTTTATCACTGGAAAGCAGATGATCTATGTATGCTGAGTATGTATTCTTTACTGCCTTTAAATTAGTTATGAACCCAAAAGCAAACATTTATTATAATGCTGAATATCAATTCTTAGATAGTGATGAGCCGAACACCCCCGGGTTCGGTTCGCACCAGAACCCGCGAACGGACCGAAAGTTCGCACGAACTTTAGAACCCTATTAAATACAATGGATGCGAACATTCAAAATCTAAAGTGCTAATTATAACGACTATTATGCAAGTTATTGTCCTAAAAAGGGTTTGGGAACCCGGGTTCTGCACCAGGAGACATGTATCAATGCAAAAAGAAGTTTTAAAAACGGCCGTTTTTCGGGAGCAGTCATTTTAATGATGCATAAAGTGAAAAAAAAAAAGTCAAATATTCCTTTAAAATATCGTACCTGGGGGGTGTCTAAAGTATGCCTGTGAAGTGCCACATGTTTCCTGTGTTTAGAACTGTCCCTGCACAAAATTACATTTCTAAAGGAAAAAAAGCCATTTAAAACTGCTTGCGGCTTCAATGTAATGTCTGGTCCCGGTAATATGGATGAAAATCTTTAAGAAAAATGGCATAGCTACCCCATCACAGCCCCCCCCCCTACCCCAGCCCATTACCATCCCCTTTGGGTCTTGTATGGATATTAAGGGGAACCCCGCACACAAAATAAAAAAGGCCCTATATACTCTGAACAGCCGTATACAGGCGGTGCATACAAGACAGGGACTGTAGGTTTGTTCTTATGTAGAATCTGTTTGTAATTTTGAACAGGTACATTGTTTAAGTGTAGCTCCAGCCAAAAAATCGATTTTTAAGCTTTTTGGAAAACATAGGGAAGGGTTATCACCCCTGTAACATTTGTTTTGCTGTCTGTGCAGTGTGCACCTGTTCAGAACAGTTCACCTCACTTTCCGTCCTAATGACAAATGTTTTTTGAAAATTTGGGGTTTTTATTGAAACAAGAATTGGTGATAAAGCATCAGTGGAGAGGAGACACTTTTTTTCCCATATTAACTCTTACAGGAGAGAATTTGCCTTCCTAGGGGTAGATTTCCTCTCACTTCCTGTTGTATCCTTCCGTTTGCAAGGAGGAGTCGTTTGTAAGTTGGATGTTTGAAAGTAGGGGCCTGCCGTATATACTCAGCTGAAATTTGCCCCTTACATGTTGGTGTTGCCACAACACTGTGAGCCCTCACAGTTACTCTTGGTGGGCGCATGAATGGGCCCTGCTGTGAATTATTAGATCAAGAATTGTAATTGCATGCCCCTGTTAAACAGGGGCTGAAAAATTGGGCCTTTGGTGGTGCTGGTGGTGGTGTTGACACAACACTGTAAGGCCTCACAGTTACTCTTGGTGGGCGCAGGAATGGGCCCTGCTGTGAATTATTAGATCAAGAATTGTAATTACATGCCCCTGTTAAACAGGGGCAGAAAAATTGGGCCTTAGGCACTGGTGCCACAACACTGCAACCCCTCACAGATACTGTACTTGGAGCACAGCAATGAGCCCTGTTGCAAAGTATTGCATCAAAAATTTTTATTACACGCCCCTGTAAAACAGGGGCTGAAAAATTGGGCCTTAGCCACTGGTGCTGGTGCCACGACACTGCAACCTCTCCCAGATACTCTAGTTGGAGTGCAGGAATGAGCCCTGCTGCAAAGCATTGCATAAAAAATTGTAATTACATGCCCCTGTTAAACAGGGGCTGAAAAATTGGGCCTTAGCCACTGGTGGCGGCACCCAGAAACAAAAATGTTCTTCCAAGCTATCATCATCACTCGGATCATTGAGGAGGAGGAGGAGGAGGATAGTCAGTCAACATAACAGGACAGTCTCTCAGCATCAGCATCAGTCTTGAAGGGATGTGACATTTGAAAATAAATTAGTCTGTTATATCAGCTTCAGGTGTTTGGTAGCTGGTGGTGATCCAAGACTGGTTCATCTTTATGAAGGTCAGTCGATCAACCGAGTCGGTGGAAAGGCGCACCCTGTGATCCGTGACAAATCCTCCAGCAGCACTGAATGTGCGTTCTGAAAGAACGCTGGATGCAGGACAGGCCAGTAGCTCAATTGCATACTGTGCAAGCTCTGGCCAGTGATCCATCCTCAAGACCCAGTAAGCCAGAGGATTTTCGGTGGGGAAGGTGTCCAAGTCTGACCTTTCCCCTAGGTATTCCTGCACCATGTATATCAGACGCTGGCGATGGTTGCTGGAACCGATCATACCTTGGGGCTGCGGACTAAAGAATTGTCTGAACGCATCGGTCAGACGGCCACCTTCCCCAACGCTCCTTCTTTGACTGACCGAAACCTCAGCAACTCGTTGTCCAGGACCAGGAGTTTGTAACCTCCCAGTCTCTGGGAACGCGTTGCACAGACCTTTCTGCAAGGCCACCCGGAGTTGTCTCATCCTCTGCTCCCTCTGCGACGGTAAGATAAGGTCCGCAACCTTACCCTTGTACCGTGGATTAAGGAGAGTGGCCAGCCAGTAATGGTCCCTCTCCTTGATTCGAAGAATACGAGGATCCTTCCGCAGACTTTGCAGGATCAGGGAGGCCATGCAGCGTAGGTTAGCTGAGGCATTCGGTCCGGAGTCCTCTGGGTCACTAAGGACGACATGATCCGCAGCCACCTCCTCCCAGCCACGTACAAGTCCACTGGTTTCTTGGGACTGTAAATCATCCCTAAAAGACTGCTGCTGATGATGCTGAGTGCATCATGGGCAGGTTCAACTCCTTTTGCAGCTCAGCCAGGCGAGCACTGGCATTATAAGATCTGCGGAAATGCACACAGACTTTCCTGGCCTGCCTCAGGACATCCTGTAAGCCCGGGTACCTGCCCAAGAACCGCTGCACCACCAGGTTAAGGACGTGAGCCACACAGGGCACATGGGTCAGTTGTCCCTGTCGGAGGGCGGAGAGGAGGTTGGTGCCATTGTCGCAAACCACCATTCCTGGCTTAAGCTGGCGTGGCGTCAACCACCTCTTGGCCTGCCCCTGCAGAGCAGACAGAACCTCTGCCCCAGTGTGGCTCCTGTCCCCCAAACACACCAGCGCAAGCACGGCATGGCATCTTTTTGCCTGCGTACTTGCGTAGCCCCTTGAACGCCTACGGAGCACCGCTGGTTCCGAGGACAAAGCACAGGAAGAGGCCATGGAGGAAGAAGAAGAGGAGGGGGTGGAGGAGAGAGGTGTGTCACAACCAGTAGTAGCATTTTGGAGGCGTGGCGGTGGAACAACCTCCAACACTACGGCACCTTGTCCTGCATCCTTCCCAGCTGCCAAAAGAGTGACCCAATGGGCCGTGAAAGAAAGGTAACGTCCCTGTCCATGCCTGCTGGACCATGAGTCAGCAGTAATATGCACCTTACCGCTGACCGCCCTGTCCAGCGAGGCCAAGACAATGCCTTCCACATGCCGGTAGAGAGCCGGAATCGCCTTCCGTGAGAAAAAGTGGCGTTTCGGAACCTGCCACTGAGGAACCGCACATTGCACAAACTCACGGAAGGGGGCCGAGTCTACCAACTGAAAAGGCAGCAGTTGAAGCGCTAGCAATTTAGCCAAGCTAGCATTCAACCGCTGGGCATGTGGATGGCTGGGAGTGAACTTCTTTCGACGGTCCAGCAGCTGGGGCAGGGAAATTTGCCTGCTAGAATCGGACGTCGGTGTACTGCTAGCAGAGTGCCTGCAAGTACTTGGCTGTGACACACCTAATTCTACACCTTCATTCCTCTCAGTGCAGGTTTCAGAGAGGACTGAAGGTATAGTGGGGTTGGAGATCCCAGCTGATGCGGTGCAAGGAGAGGTCCGCTTTGTTCTTTGGTGTGGGTCTTTAAGGTAGGCTTGCCAACGAGCTTCATGGCAGGTCAACATATGTCTGGTCAAGCATGTGGTGCCCAAGCGGGTGATGTTTTGGCCACGCGATATACGCTTGAGACATATGTTGCAAACAGCAGCTGTGCGATCTGATGCACTCGACTCAAAAAAGGCCCACACCAAAGAACTTTTTGAATAACGGGCAGAGGCAGCGCCCTGCACAGGCGGAGCTCTGCGGTGTGATTCCGTCGGTGTGCTGCCCTTACGCTGGCCCCCCGAGGGCATCCTGCCTCGTTGGAGATGTGCCTCCTCCTCATCCTCCTCCTCCTCCTCCTCTCTCCTATTAGGCACCCACGTGGAGTCAGTGACCTCATCATCCCCTCCCTCCTCATCACTGGAGCCAATCTGGCAGTATGCTGCAGCTGCTGGAACATGACTGCCAGATTGGTGTCCTTCTTGAGCATCCCCTCTCTCTGCTCTCACGCTACTGCCTTCCTCTAGCTGGGTATCATCATCAGACCCTTCGAAACACTGGGCATCCTCCTGGAGCATGTACCCAACACTGTGCTCAAACAGTTCGGGGGACTCCTCAGGAGGACATGGTTGGTCTAGGGAAGGAGTGACTGATGTTGACATTGATACCAGGGAAGAGGACGCTTTGGCAGCTGCTTTGCCAGTACCCTGAGCCTGGGTGAGAGAGGATGAGGAGGATGAGGAGGGCTTGGTCATCCACTCTACCAAGTCTTCGGCATGATGCGGCTCAACACGTCCAGCTGCCGAAAAGAAGGACAAGCATGTCCCATGGCCACGTGCTGATGGCGATGCACCGCGTCCACGACCAGCACTGTTGTCTCTAGACACAGAGCCTGCTTGCCCTCTTTTATTGGCTCCTGACTGTCTGCCTCTCCTTGTTTGCCTTCCAGACATTCTAATGGCCTGCAGGGAAATGGGAAAACCAGGAATAAGGCCTAGCTTCAGGAGTATATTTTTCAGGAATCACACTACGCCTGCTGTAGGTGCTGCAAATGCCTGTTGGTGTAACACACCAGGAAAACGCAGCAATACAGGCTAACTTCAGGTGTATAATGTGCAGGAGGCACACTCCGCCCGCTGTAAGTGCTGCAAATGCCTGTTGGTGTAACACACCAGGAAAACGCAGCAATACAGACTAACTTCAGGTGTATAAGGTGCAGGACGCACACTCCGCCCGCTGTAAGTGCTGCAAATGCCTGTTGGTGTAACACACCAGGAAAACACAGCAATACGGGCTAACTTCAGGTGTAATATGATCAGGAGGCACACTTCGCCCGCTGTAAGTGCTGCAAATGCCTGTTGGTGTAACACACCAGGAAAACGCAGCAATACAGGCTAACTTCAGGTGTAATATGATCAGGAGGCACACTCCGCCCGCTGTAAGTGCTGCAAATGCCTGTTGGTGTAACACACCAGGAAAACGCAGCAATACAGGCTAACTTCAGGTGTATAAGGTGCAGGAGGCACACTCCGCCCGCTGTAAGTGCTGCAAATGCCTGTTGGTGTAACACACCAGGAAAACACAGCAATACGGGCTAACTTCAGGTGTATAATATGCAGGAGGCTTAGCAACAATGACACTGACACTGTCCCCTGCCTATCCTTCTCTCTCCCTGCACACAAGGTTTATCAAAGTATATGACACTGACAATCTCCCTGCCTATCCTTCTCTCTCCCTGCACACAAGGTTTAGCAAAGAATATGACACTGACACTGTTCCCTGCCTATCCTTCTCTCTCCCTGCACACAAGGTTTATCAAAGAATATGACACTGACACTCTCCCTGCCTATCCTTCTCTCTCCCTGCACACAAGGTTTAGCAAAGAATGTGACACTGACACTGTCCCCTGCCTATCCTTCTCTCTCCCTGCACACAAGGTTTAGCAAAGAATATGACACTGACACTCTCCCTGCCTATCCTTCTCTCTCCCTACACACAAGTTTGAGGTACAAATAGCACTGACACTGTCCCCAGAGGCGTATCTAGCGAAAATGGCGCCTATGGCAAGCACTGAAACTGCGCCCCTTTTAAAACATTTGAAACCCAACATTCAGATAATGCTGTCAGTATATACAGTTATATAGGGAGAACAGTAGGTTAGTGGTTGGCACTTGCCTCACTTGGTTTGAATCTGGGCCAGGAAGCTATCTGCATGGAGTTTGCATGTTCTCTTTGTGTGGGCATCCTCCAGGTACTCCAGTTTCCTGGCACATTCCAAAGCCATGTTGGTAGGTGATGGTCCCCTGTCTGTATGAAGTGGCAATGTACATGGCCAATCACATTCTGCATGCCACCCCCATGTCCGAAAAATTATTTAAGATGATCGCTGGCCCAAAATCTGCCAAGAGCTGGACAGGACTGAATGGAAGTATACATAGATATGTGTAGGGTCCTCTATGATTGTAGGGTCAGTGTAGAATGTGATCAGCCATGTACACTGCCAGTCTGTACACAGGGTACAATTCACCTACCTGCATGTGTTTGGAGTGGGAGAGGAACCCCACAGGGAGAACATGTAAACTCCATGCAGCTAGTGTCCTGGGCAGGAGTGAAGCCTTTATATATATTATAGAGCATGTAGAGTCCAGAGGCATGCCTAGGATGCAGGCCAACCATAAAATGTCAAGGACAACATAAAGCAGACAAAGTAGTGAGATTAGCAGGCAGTGCTGCTCTCTCAGACATGTCTTCTCTCTCATTTAAGAGGGTAAATTATATTATATAAAGAGAAAAATGAAAATGGAAAATGTTGGCCTATGTAGCCCAATACAACTAAACACCCTCTGTGTGTGGGTGCTACTGGAGGTCCAGAATTATTTTCCAATTGCCCATTAATGCAGCCTGATCAGTGTCCATCGATGCAGCCTCACCAGTGCAGACAGTGCCCATCAGTGCAGCCTGATCAGTGCAGCCTCACCAGTGCAGACAGTGCCCATCAGTGCAGCCTGATCAGTGCAGACAGTGCCCATCAGTGCTGTCTGATCAGTGCAGCCTCACCATTGATGACAGTGCCCATCAGTGCAGCCTTATCAGAGCCCATCAATGCAGCCTCACCAGTGCAGACAGTGCCCATCGGTGCAGACTGATCAGTGCCCATCAACGCAGGCTGATTAGTGCCCATCAATGCAGCCTCACCAGTGCCCATCAATGCAGCCTCACCAATGCCCATCAATGCAGCCTCACCAATGCCCATCAATGCAGCCTCACCAATGCCCATCATAGCAGCCTCACCAATGCCCATCAATGCAGCCTCATTGGTACCCATCAATGCAGCCTCACCAGTGCCCATTGGTGCAGTCTCGCCAGTACCCATCAGCACAGCCTCACCAGTGCCCGACAATGCAGCCTCACCATTGCCTATCAATGCAGCCTCACCGGTGCAGCTTATCAGTTGCCAACAGTGTGGCCTCATCAGTGCCCATCAGTGTAGCATATCAGTGCAGCTTAAGGCTACTTTCACACTGAGGCGCTTTGCAGTGCTATAGCGCTAAAAATAGCACCTGCAAAGTGCCCGGAAAGAGCCTCTTCTTTCACTCCAGTGTGAAAGCCCGAAGGTTTTCACACTGGAGCGGTGCGCTGGCAGGACGGTAAAAAAAGTCCTGCAAGCCGCATCTTTGAGGCACTGTAGGAGCGGTGTATACACCACTCCTACAGCGCCCCTGCCAAGCCGCCAACAAAGAGTCGCTGCATCAGCGCTTTTTTGGGGGCGGTTTTAACCCTTTTTTGGGCGCTAGCGGGGGTTAAAAGCACCCTGCTAGCAGCCAAATAGTGCCGCAAAACAACAGTAAAGCGCCGCTAAAAATAGCAGTGTTTTACCGCTGATGCCTCAGTGTGAAAGTAGCCTTAGAATGCCGCCTAATCAGTGGCAATAAGTGCAGCCTCAACCTCCTTAATGAGTTTGCATTAATTTCAGCATGCATGGAACACTTTGCACATGCTGAACTCAATGCAAACTCGTTAAACAGACAACATTCATTGAAAGTTCATTAATATACAGATCATGGTTTTGCAATAAAGTGATTCATGCTGCAAACTCATTAAACAGTCCACCTTCAGTGAAAGTTCATGTACTGCAAAGTTTGCAAAACATGAACTTTCACTGAAGGGAGACTGTTGAGTTTGCAGCATGGATCACTTTATTGCAAAATCATGATCTGACTGTATATCATCATAAGAGTAATTTATTACATTTTACCTTCTGTCCTTGCCAGGGGGTTCTCCTCGTGCTTCTCTCTCTCCTTCTCCTCCTGTCACCATACAGACCCCTCCCCAAGAGAGGATGCAGTGAACAGCTGCTCCGCCAGTCCAATATGTCGGCTGCTTATGGAGGAGGTCGCTCCGCACTACCCCCCCCCCCGCCCTCGGCCCCGCCCCCCGCCATACACGCCGCATACACATTCACAATACTTGCAACTAATACCGCCGCACTGCACAGCCACAGACAGAAGAAAAAAAAACACAGGCTAAGGCAGTGCGCGGCCGTTTTATTAATAAGGTAGGCGGCCTGGGGGGAAATCTCCACCCATCCCCCCGCCCAGTCCGCCCTGCGCAGAGGAGGAAAGCTCCGCCTCCGCCAGTTAGCCGAATGACGGTCTGGAAACACAGTGGACGGTCCCACTCATCTATAAGGATGGGGGCGCCCGCGCCTTTCACTCTCCTACACACTGCCATCCAGATCCAGCCAAGTAAGAGTGAAGTGCCGTGCCGCCGCGGGGGGCTATAGTGTGGGAGGCGGCCCGCAGGAGGACAGGTGCGGGTGGGATTTTTTTTTTTTGTTTAGTTTATTTTGCCGCCCCCCCCCAGGGCGCCCATGGCACTTGCCATGGAGTGCCATACCCTGGATACGCCACTGACTGTCCCTGCCTATGTAACTCTTTCCCTGCGCCGGAACACACTACACAAGGCTGCTGCGCTGGCGGCCTTTTATAGTGTGGGGCATGTGCTAAACCCCCTGAGCTATAATTGGCCACAGGCAACCTGCCTGTGGCCAATTATGGCTCTCCTAGCTGCCGGCGCTGTGATTGGCCAAGCATGCGTGGTCACAGAGCATGCTTGGCCAATCACAGCGCCGGGATTGCACTGCGATGGCGCAATGTATTGTGGGCCGTTCGTGTCACTTGAATTTGGCACGAACGGCCCAAATCGTTCGATGTTCGCCGAACGGTCGAACAGCCGATGTTTCGAGTCGAACGTATGTTCGACTCGAACACCGAGCTCATCCCTATTCTTAGATATGATGGCTGTATTATTTTCATTTTAAGGCTTTCTTTCTTCTACTTTCATCTGGTGATCCAGACAGTAAGTCTGTTGTTTTTCAACAGAAAAGCTCTTTGCAGTTACATGGATGAGACAGACCATTTAACACTGGCAGGATAATCAGCAGGATAATCAGGATAATCAGCTTTTTATTAATTTATGTTAAATCTTTATCCCAAAAGGAAAAAACTGTATGCTGTAATTGAATATACAGGATCAGCTAGAGTTCATTGTCTATTTTACCTGTAGTCACCTATTGCTTTTGTTTTGGGAGAGTTCTAGTTCTAAAAGACAGACAGAACCTTCCACCAGTTCACAGTACATAGGGGGTTATTTACAAAAGGCAAATCCACTACAAGTGCAAAGTGCACTTGAAATTGCACTGAACGTGCACATGGAAGTGCAGTCGCTGTAAATCGGAGGGGTAGATCTGAAATGAGGGGAAGCTCTGCTGATTTTATCATCCAATCCTGTGCAAGCTAAAATGCTGTTTTTTATTTTCCTTGCATGTCCCTCTCGAATCTACAGCGACTGCATTTCCAAGTGCACTTTCAGTGCAATTTCCGTGTCAAATATATTTTATTGAGTACCGGTTGTGATACAAATTATAGATGATACATTAAATACATCAAAAACAGAGAAGCTCAAATATCCTTATTTCAATAAGTAAACATATTAGTAGAAACTTGTGGACAAAGTATGGTATATTATTAGTTTCCAGTGGTAATAATATTATTACGTTTTAGAGGTTTTATGCAATTATTAGTAACTACCAATATATATATATTATCCTCTGTGGATCAAAGAGTTATTAACAATACTAAGGGAGCTTCAACATCATAGTAATAAAATATCAAAAAACAAAAACAAAGGGAAAGGAAAAAATAAATAAATGAAAATAAGTATAAGAAAATAAAATGGAGAAAAAAGAGAGTACTGGAACATAAGGGGGGTCCGCGTGGTCGAGCCGAGAGTCACCTTTCAAATCCAAGAGAAGTTGAACAAAGGTATATATAACATACTGATTCGGCTACCATGGCATTAATACCCTATTGTCCAAAGTTGGCGTATTATATATAATCCAGGGCTGCCACATCTTTTCAAACCTGGGGATCATGTCCATTGCAACAGCGGCCATCTTGGCTTGGGTCATGGTATAATTCATTTTAGCTATAGCTTCCTGTAAGACCAATTTAGGTGATTTCCAAGATTTTGCTAGTGTCTGTTTGGCAGCTGTGAAGAGTTGTACCAGCAGTTTGAATTGAGTATGTGGAATAGAGTCTGGTTTTAAGTTAAGTAGGGCCATTGCAGGATCAGGAAGGATTGTTTTCCCTAGTAATTTGGTTGCAATTTTAAATATACCTTTCCAGAATGTTTGTGCTTTAGGACATGACCACCAAATATGAAAATACGTGCCCAAATCTGTACAACCTCTAAAACATTGTGGTGAATAATTCTGCACATATTTGGCTACCCTGGCTGGTACCAGGCACCACCTTGTCAGGACCTTGTAATTGGCTTCACTAGCTATTATGTTGGGAGTAGTGATGAGCCGAACACCCCCGGGTTCGGTTCGCACCAGAACCCGCGAATGGACCGAACGTTTGCACGAACTTTAGAACCCTATTAAATACAATGGATGCGAACGTTCGAAATCTAAAGTGCTAATTATAACGACTATTATGCATGTTATTGTCCTAAAAAGGGTTTGGGAACCCGGGTTCTGCACCAGGGAACATGTATCAATGCAAAACGAAGTTTTAAAAATGGCCGTTTTTCGGGAGCAGTCATTTTAATGATGCATAAAGTGAACAAAAAAAAAAGTCAAATATTCCTTTAAAATATCGTACCTGGGGGGTGTCTAAAGTATGCCTGTGAAGTGCCACATGTTTCCTGTGTTTAGAACTGTCCCTGCACAAAATTACATTTCTAAAGGAAAAAAAGCCATTTAAAACTGCTTGCGGCTTTAATGTAATGTCTGGTCCCGGTAATATGGATGAAAATCTTTAAGAAAAATGGCATAGCTACCCCATCACACCCCCCCCCCCCCCAACCCAGCCCATTACCATCCCCTTTGGGTCTTGTATGGATATTAAGGGGAACCCCGCACACAAAATAAAAAAGACCCTATATACTCTGAACAGCAGTATACAGGCGGTGCATACAAGACAGGGACTGTAGGTTTGTTCTTATGTAGAATCTGTTTGTAATTTTGAACAGGTACATTGTTTAAGTGTAGCTCCAGACAAAAAATCTATTTTTAAGCTTTTTGGAAAACGTAGGGAAGGGTTATCACCCCTGTAACATTTGTTTTGCTGTCTGTGCAGTGTGCACCTGTTCAGAACAGTTCACCTCACTTTCCGTCCTAATGACAAATGTTTTTTGAAAATTTGGGGGTTTTATTGAAACAAGAATTGGTGATAAAGCATCAGTGCAGAGGAGACACTTTTTTTCCCATATTAACTCTTACAGGAGAGAATTTGCCTTCCTAGGGGTAGATTTCCTCTCACTTCCTGTTGTATCCTTCCGTTTGCAAGGAGGAGTCGTTTGTAAGTTGGATGTTTGAAAGTAGGGGCCTGCCGTATATACTCAGCTGAAACTTGCCCCTTACATGTTGGTGTTGCCACAACACTGTGAGCCCTCACAGTTACTCTTGGTGGGCGCATGAATGGACCCTGCTGTGAATTATTAGATCAAGAATTGTAATTGCATGCCCCTGTTGAACAGGGGCTTAAAAATTGGGCCTTTGGTGGTGGTGGTGTTGACACAACACTGTAAGGCCTCACAGTTACTCTTGATGGGCGCAGGAATGGGCCCTGCTGTGAATTATTAGATCAAGAATTGTAATTACATGCCCCTGTTAAACAGGGGCAGAAAAATTGGGCCTTAGGCACTGGTGCCACAACACTGCAACCCCTCACAGATACTGTACTTGGAGCACAGCAATGAGCCCTGTTGCAAAGTATTGCATCAAAAATTGTAATTACACGCCCCTGTTAAACAGGGGCTGAAAAATTGGGCCTTAGGCACTGGTGCTGGTGCCACGACCCTGCAACCTCTCCCAGATACTCTAGTTGGAGTGCAGGAATGAGCCCTGCTGCAAAGCATTGCATAAAACATTTTAATAACACGCCCCTGTTAAACAGGGGATGAAAAATTGGGCCTTAGCCACTGGTGCTGGTGCCACGACACTGCAACCTCTCCCAGATACTCTAGTTGGAGTGCAGGAATGAGCCCTGCTGCAAAGCATTGCATAAAAAATTGTAATTACATGCCCCTGTTAAACAGGGGCTGAAAAATTGGGCCTTAGCCACTGGTGGCGGCACCCAGAAACAAAAATGTTCTTCCAAGCTATCATCATCAATCGGATCATTGAGGAGGAGGATAGTCAGTCAACATAACAGGACAGTCTCTCAGCATCAGCATCAGTCTTGAAGGGATGTGACATTTGAAAATAAATTAGTCTGTTCTATCAGCTTCAGGTGTTTGGTAGCTGGTGGTGATCCAAGACTGGTTCAACTTTATGAAGGTCAGTCGATCAACCGAGTCGGTGGAAAGGCGCACCCTGTGATCCGTGACAAATCCTCCAGTAGCACTGAATGTGCGTTCTGAAAGAACACTGGATGCAGGACAGGCCAGTAGCTCAATTGCATACTGTGCAAGTTCTGGCCAGTGATCCATCCTCAAGACCCAGTAAGCCAGAGGATTTTCGGTGGGGAAGGTGTCCAAGTCTGACCTTGCCCCTAGGTATTCCTGCACCATGTATATCAGACGCTGGCGATGGTTGCTGGAACCGATCATACCTTGGGGCTGCGGACTAAAGAATTGTCTGAACGCATCGGTCAGACGGCCACCTTCCCCACCGCTCCTTCTTTGACTGACCGAAGCCTCAGCAACTCGTTGTCCAGGACCAGGAGTTTGTAACCTCCCAGTCTCTGGGAACGCGTTGCACAGACCTTTCTGCAAGGCCTCCCGGAGTTGTCTCATCCTCTGCTCCCTCTGCGACGGTAAGATAAGGTCCGCAACCTTACCCTTGTACCGTGGATCAAGGAGAGTGGCCAGCCAGTAATGGTCCCTGTCCTTTATCCGAAGAATACGAGGATCCTTCCGCAGACTTTGCAGGATCAGGGAGGCCATGCAGCATAGGTTAGCTGAGGCATTCGGTCCGGAGTCCTCTGGGTCACTACGGACGACATGATCCGCAGCCACCTCCTCCTAGCCACATACAAGTCCATGGGTTTCTTGGGACTGTAAATCATCCCTAAAAGACTGCTGCTGATGATGCTGAGTGCCAGGCTCCACCTCCATGCTGACACAATCCTCCTCCTCCTCCTCCTCCTCCTCTTCCTGTGCGATGGGTGGGACAGAAGGAACACTGTCTGGGTAAAGGGGGCCTTGAGAGGCAAGGAAGTCCTCCTCTTCCTGCCTCTGTTCTGCCTCAAGTGCCTGTCCATTATTCCACGCAGCGTATATTCCAACAGGTGGACAAGAGGTACAGTGTCACTGATGCATGCACTGTCACTGCTCACCATCCTCGTGGCCTCCTCAAATGGTGCCAGGACAGTGCATGCATCCCTGATCATGCCCCACTGGCGTGGTGAAAAAAACCCGAACTCCCCTGACCCTGTCCTGGTGCCGTAGTTGCACAGGTACTCATTGATGGCCCTCTGCTGCGTGTGCAGCCGCTGCAGCATGGCCAACGTTGAGTTCCACCTGGTGGGCATGTCACATATAAAGGCGGTTCTTGGGCAGGTTCAACTCCTTTTGCAGCTCAGCCAGGCAAGCACTGGCATTATAAGATCTGCGGAAATGCACACAGACTTTCCTGGCCTGCCTCAGGACATCCTGTAAGCCCGGGTACCTGCCCAAGAACCGCTGCACCACCAGGTTAAGGACGTGAGCCACACAGGGCACATGGGTCAGTTGTCCCTGTCGGAGGGCGGAGAGGAGGTTGGTGCCATTGTCGCAAACCACCATTCCTGGCTTAAGCTGGCGTGGCGTCAACCACCTCTCGGCCTGCCCCTGCAGAGCAGACAGAACCTCTGCCCCAGTGTGGCTCCTGTCCCCCAAACACACCAGCGCAAGCACGGCATGGCATCTTTTTGCCTGCGTACTTGCGTAGCCCCTTGAACGCCTACGGAGCACCGCTGGTTCCGAGGACAAAGCACAGGAAGAGGCCATGGAGGAAGAAGAAGAGGAGGGGGTGGAGGAGAGAGGTGTGTCACAACCAGTAGTAGCATTTTGGAGGCGTGGCGGCGGAACAACCTCCAACACTACTGCACCTTGTCCTGCATCCTTCCCAGCTGCCAAAAGAGTGACCCAATGGGCCGTGAAAGAAAGGTAACGTCCCTGTCCATGCCTGCTGGACCATGAGTCAGCGGTAATATGCACCTTACCGCTGACCGCCCTGTCCAGCGAGGCCAAGACATTGCCTTCCACATGCCGGTAGAGAGCCGGAATCGCCTTCCGTGAGAAAAAGTGGCGTTTCGGAACCTGCCACTGAGGAACCGCACATTGCACAAACTCACGGAAGGGGGCCGAGTCTACCAACTGAAAAGGCAGCAGTTGAAGCGCTAGTAATTTAGCCAAGCTAGCATTCAACCGCTGGGCATGTGGATGGCTGGGAGTGAACTTCTTTTGACGGTCCAGCAGCTGGGGCAGGGAAATTTGTCTGCTAGAATCGGACGTCGGTGTACTGCTAGCAGAGTGCCCGCAAGTACTTGGCTGTGACACACCTAATTCTACACCTTCATTCCTCTCAGTGCAGGTTTCAGAGAGGACTGAAGGTATAGTGGGGTTGGAGATCCCAGCTGATGCGGTGCAAGGAGAGGTCCGCTTTGTTCTTTGGTGTGGGTCTTTAAGGTAGGCTTGCCAACGAGCTGCAGGGCAGGTCAACATATGTCTGGTCAAGCATGTGGTGCCCAAGCGGGTGATGTTTTGGCCACGTGATATACGCTTGAGACATATTTTGCAAACAGCAGCTGTGCGATCTGATGCACTCGACTCAAAAAAGGCCCACACCAAAGAACTTTTTGAATAACGGGCAGAGGCAGCGCCCTGCACAGGCGTAGCTCTGCGGTGTGATTCCGTCGGTGTGCTGCCCTTACGCTGGCCCCCCGAGGGCATCCTGCCTCGTTGGAGATGTGCCTCCTCCTCATCCTCCTCCTCCTCTCTCCTATTAGGCACCCACGTGGAGTCAGTGACCTCATCATCCCCTCCCTCCTCATCACTGGAGCCAATCTGGCAGTATGCTGCAGCTGCTGGAACATGACTGCCAGATTGGTGTCCTTCTTCAGCATCCCCTCTCTCTGCTCTCACGCTACTGCCTTCCTCTAGCTGGGTATCATCATCAGACCCTTCGAAACGCTGGGCATCCTCCTGGAGCATGTACCCAACACTGTGCTCAAACAGTTCGGGGGACTCCTCAGGAGGACATGGTTGGTCTAGGAAAGGAGTGACTGATGATGACATTGATACCAGGGAAGAGGACGCTTTGGCAGCTGCTTTGCCAGTACCCTGAGCCTGGGTGAGAGAGGATGAGGAGGATGAGGAGGGCTTGGTCATCCACTCTACCAAGTCTTCGGCATGATGCAGCTCAACACGTCCAGCTGCCGAAAAGAAGGACAAGCCTGTCCCATGGCCACGTGCTGATGGCGATGCACCGCGTCCACGACCAGCACTGTTGTCTCTAGACACAGAGCCTGCTTGCCCTATTTTATTGGCTCCTGACTGTCTGCCTCTCCTTGTTTGCCTTCCAGACATTCTAATGGCCTGCAGGGAGATGGGAAAACCAGCAATAAGGCCTAGCTTCAGGAGTATATTTTGCAGGAATCACACTACGCCTGCTGTAAATTTTTATATATTTGAAAAAACTGCTACCAATATTTACAATATGTACAGTAGGAAAACAATATATACATTAACAAAATCCTGACACATAAAACTAATACATATTTACCACCACCCTTACCCATCCTCATCCGACCAACCCACACGTGGGTCTCATTATTTTTATTTTTCCCATCACCCTGGAAAAGAACAAGAAGAACACATCACCCAAAAAAAAAATACAAAAATAAAATAAATAAATAACTAAAAAATAAAAAAAAAATCAAACCACACAAACCCTAATACTACATATTAACCCAACACTAACACCACACCCTAATATATATACAAAACCTACTACCTAACACCAACCACCCATCGGCTACTGACAGGCGAGAATGCAAGGTCTAGAATGCCTAAAGCCCTACTGTTCAGAAAAAAAAGAAACCAAAAGACCTAAAGGGGGTGAAAAGGACAGAAAGAACCACCCCAAAAGGAAGAAGGATTGGAGCCTCAGGGAGGCCGGAAGGAGAAACCCCTCCACAGCCGGGCACTCCTACTGGCCCCAACCCTCCCCCTCTCAAGACTCCTCACCTTCACCAGCTCCCGAAAAATATCACCCACCACCTCATGCGTGGACAGGACTTTGCCCCTAGTGGACACCAAACACCGAGCGTGCCATGTGTAATAGAGAGCCACTAAGCTGACTAAATAAAGTGACGACAACTCAAACCCTCTGTGGACCCTAAAGTTGCCGTACACCACCTCAGAATAGGTCAAGGATAAGAGTCGGAGATAACCAATGGCTTCCCCTGCCCCCTCAAGAACCTCAATGTTGAAGGGGCATTCGACCAAAAAATGGTCCATGGTCTCCAATGCCCCCCCACATTCTGCACGAGGACAACCTCTGTCCCCTAGGTTCTTATATTTTAGGTTTCCCCGGACATAGAGGCGTCCGTGGAAAGCCCTCCACGCAAGATCCCAAAACTTGCTTGGGATTCTTGGGGAATTCAGAAGGGCTAATCCCTTCTCGAGGACTCTCTCCGGGCAGTCCCTTAAAGACAGTGGCCTCAAAATATCCGAGGCCATGACTCTTGAGTACAGCTCACGTCGACCCACAGAGCCCACCTCGAGAGCAGTTATCCGCCACTGCCTCGGTACCTTCAACAATCAACACTTGAGGGACATAGGACGGGAGATACCCGTGCGATCTACGAAGATCACCAGGCCGTCCCCCATCCTCCCACCTACTCAGGAACAGCAAGAGCCAGTTCTTGCATGAGCGCTCCCACAGAGTAGGTAGGTCCACAAAGATGGACTGCAGGTTGAATTTCACAAAAATGGTGATGAAAAACACCACCGGATTGATCATATCCAGCCCACCGTGCCTTCCCTGTCGGTACGTGACCTCCCTCTTGATCAGATTTAGCCTGTTTCCCCACAACAGCAGGAAGAACAGGCCAGAGATCCGGGCATAGAGAGATGCAGGCAAAATACAGACGTAGCTGACATAGAGGAATTCTGGCAGCAAGTACGTTTTGACCAGGCTCACCCTTTCCCTCAGTGACAGCTTCCAGCCCTTCCAGGCATTCACTTTCCGAGATGCACCGACCAGTGTGCGCTCCCAATTTAGCTTGGGGTAATCACCCGGGCCAAATAGGATGCCAAGAATTTTCACTTCTGGCTGGGGCTGGGGAAACACGTCCGGAAGAGCGAACTTCCCTCCCCAACCAGAGAACTTCGCTCTTGCCCCAATTGACCAACGAACCAGATGCCTCGGAGTAGCTCCCAATTTGCGTCTCCACAAAGAGAGCCTCCTCGCGGCCTGACACCACCACCGAGACATCGTCCGCGTAGGCCACCACCCTCACTGCCGGATCCAGGCCAGTGCAAGGCTCCACCGGAACCCCCCCCAAACGCTCGCAGTCGAGCCTTCTCACGAAGGGATCGACGGCAAAGACGTAGAGAAGGGGGCTCAACGGGCAACCCTGCCTGACTCCAGAGTCCACAGCAAAGGCAGGACCCACCCAACCGTTGACAAGAGAGAAGCTCACCGCCCCTCTGTACAATACCTTCAGCCAATTCACAAATTGCTCCGGCAAACCGTACTTTCTCAGAAGAAGCCAGAGGTACTCATGGCTCACCCGGTCAAAAGCCTTGGCCTGGTTTAATGCCAGTAGATACCGCCCATCCCCCGTTGCCCTGCACCTTTCCACGGCCTCCCGGACGTTCAGGACGGCACTAAAGGTGCCCCGACCAGGAATTGCGCAGTGCTGGGAGACAGAAAGCATCTTGTCAGTGACTGCTGACATACGTAAAAAGAGTATTTTTGCCAATATCTTCCTATCTGTAGTGAGAAGGGCGATCGGGCGCCAGTTCTCAATTACAGTCGGATCTTTACCCTTTGACAGCAGGATCAGAGCTGACCTTCTCATTGAGGGAGGGAGCAGGCCATTAGCCAAACATTCATTGAAAACCTCCCCCAAATGAGGAGCCAACAGGCTCTTGAAGGTTTTATAAAATTCAGCCGTGAGCCCATCGGGCCCCGGCGACCTTTTCAGGGACAAAGAGTCGATGGCCTGCTCGACTTCTTCAACCGAGATCTCTGCTGTCAGAGAGTCTGGGAGACCAGGCCCCGCGCAAAGCGGGGTCTCATCAAGAAACACCCTGGCTTTCTCCATATACAAAGGCTTCCTACGGAGGAGGTCTGAAAAATGGTCCCCGATGACACCCAGGATACCCGGTCTGGACCGGACCAGGGATCCCGAAGCGTCCCTCAGGCCATGTACGACCTTCGAACTCACCGCCTCACCACAGCTCTTGTAGGGATCCGGGGAGGAGAACTTCCCGTAATCCCTCTCAAGGACCAGGGAGGCGAGACGGTAATACTGACACCCCTTCATCTGAAGCTTCAGATCAGATATCTGCTCCTGAGGGCCCCCAGAAGAAACCAGGCGGTCTAACTGCCTGCGCAACTTCTGGTAGGCCAGGTACTTGGACGCCGCCCGGTACCTAGAGATCCTGCGGAAAAAGCCCTCCGACCTCTTCTTCACCACTTCCCACCACTCCTGGCGGGAGCAGCCGCTCTCAAGGAGCGAGGCCTGATCCGCAAGAAAGATCTCATAGGCCTCCCTAACCTCGAGGTCCTCGAGTAGCGATCCATTGAGACGCCAGAGGCCTCGACCCTTCTGAGGAGTGTCGGCCACATTCAAAGTCACAGAAACCATACAGTGATCGGAGAACTCCATCGCCTGCAACACAGGTGCCGCAAAGGAAGAGTCCCCCTTTAAAAAAAACCTATCTAACCTACTCCTACTGCTACCTCGGGCATAAGTGAACCCAGTGTGGTTGGGGAGGCACTGAACATGCACATCCACCAACCCGGCTTCCCTCACTACACTATTCAGAAAGATACTATCATATCCCAGGGGGGCTGAGGCACCTGCCCGATCCTTTGATCTGGTGACCATGTTAAAGTCACCACCAAAGACCACCTGCTGGGACGTGAACAAGTAGGGCTTGACCATCGTGAGGAGGCTCTTCCTATCCCTCTTGGTCTGAGGGCCATAAAAGTTGATGAGCCTAAGGAATTGCCCCCCCACGACGGCATCCACCACCAGGCACCTACCGACCTCCACCTCAATCACTCGTCGACAAGCCACCGGACCAGTCTTAAAAAGGACTGCAACTCCACTGCAGGGCTCGGCCGCAAGAGACCAGAGGGAGGGCCCACATCTCCACTCCCTCTTTGCTAGATGCATCTCTGCCACCGATGCCAGCCAGGTCTCTTGCAAAATCAAAATGTCAGCTTCAACTCGGCTGAGAAAATCGAAGGCCATGAAACGAGCCGCCGCAGAACGCACACTTGCGACATTAATGGTCGCAACGCGTATTGGAGAGGGTACCGCCATCCTTAGTGATTTTGGCCTGCATTCTCCTCTGCACTTTCACCTACACCCCAGAGTCCTCCTCCGAATCGGTGAAGACCCCGAACATATTCCCTAGGATCACCGGGGGGGGCCCCCCAGGGTCCCTATCAGGGACAACCCGGGGTCCCCTAACCCCCCCCCAGGATCCTTCCTCCTCGTCCTCCTCCTCACCTTCCTCTGCAGCCAGCCCGCCTGGATCTGGCCGCCCATCTCGTCGCCGGAGTGCCCGCTAGAGGCCCCCATGGGCCTCTTGTGCAGGCCCCTCGACGACTTGGCCACCTCCATCTCCTCCCCCGAATCCTGGGGATACAAAAGAGGATCCAGGATGGGACGGAGGGAGGAAGGAGGTGGAGAGGAAGGGGGAAGAGGAGAAGAGGAACGAGGGGAACGAGGGGAAGGGGGAGGAGGAAGGGAGGAAGAAGGGGAGGGATGGGGAAAGGGGGGAAGGGGAGGGGGGAAAGGAGGAGGGGGGGAACAGAAGGAGAAGAGGAGGGGGAAAGAGGGGGGTAGAGAGAGGAGGGGGCACAGAGGAAAGAGGGGGAGGGGTACGGCCCCCCGCAGAGGGCCCCCCACCTCCCCGACCCCCCACCCCCACTGGGCCCGGTGCCGGTGCACCCGGCCCCCCAGAAACAAGTCCCGGGGGACCCGGCACATTCCCAGCAGGGGCCCCCACTCCACCACGCCTGCGCCTCTGCCGCTGCGGCAAAGGCCCCTCTGGGCCATCAGCCCCAGGCCCTTCACCTGGGCCTGCCTGGGGCGCCTGGGGCGCCTGAGGTGGGAGACCCACCCCCTCCGGTGCGTCATCTGGGCCTGGCCCATCCCCATCAGCCGCACGCCCCCTAAAAGCCTTGGGGCAGCGGCTGAATGGGTGGCCGGACACCCCACAGAGGTTGCAGACAATAAGTCTACAAGTCTCCGAGGAGTGCCCAGGCCTGTTGCACCTGACGCATCGGGGTGTTGTGCAGTCTGCACTTAAATGGGTGGGACTCCCACACTTAAAACAGCGACGGGGCTGACCGGGGTAAAAGACCAGGATCCTATCTCTCCCAATGAAAGCGCTGCCAGGGACATGGGTCACACCAGTTCCCTGGCGCTTGAGACGGATCCTGGCCGCCCACGCCCCGGTCCAGACCCCGCGCTCATCCAGGTTTTTGCGCAGGGGAGACTGCAGCTGCCCATACCTCCCCAACCAGGTGGCAATGTCCTCAGGTGGGAGGGATTCATTCCTGACCAGAATGGTCAGGGACTTGATGTCCTCCTGCCTGGACAGGGGGACCACCTTAAAAGACCTCCAAGGCTCCGACCTCTTCAGGAGCTCATACACAGTAAGGAAGAGCTCCATTAGCACCAAGGAGGAAAAACTCACATCAAACTCCTTGGTGCCCGTGGGATGGATCACTGCGAAGAGGTCGGCTACCTTAAAGTTGGCCCCCTTCAGCAGAAGATCTACCACCTGCACAACATTGCGCCTGCGCCTCTCCGGACCCCCCGTACCCCTCGACCACGGGTTCACCCCCTGGAGCTGGTCTGCGGGGGGAACCCGGAAGTTTTGGGCACCAAACCGGTCGTACAGGGGGGCCAAAGGGACGCTGGTCCCTGCCACCCGGGCAAAAGACCTGGATTCCCTGAGCGCCCCAAGCAGCTCTGCCTCCTGGACCTGATCTAACGCCCCCCCAGCCTGAATGCCGGAAGCACCCTCCGCCGCCTCACCAGAGGTACCCTCAGAGGGCACTCCAGCACCCTCGGCCGACACACCAACCGGGGGAACCCCCCGGCCCAATCCTGCCGGGGGGGGGGATCCCTCCCATCCACCGCCCCCCCGGAGCAAGCCACACCCACAACAACCCTCCTCCTAACACTGGGAGGAGGGTCTACCACTGGGGCCCCACTGGAGCAGCGGGCATGAGCCCCAGATGGCTCCTCCCCCTGCTCCTGCGGCTGTGGCTGCTCCTTCCCCTTTTCTAATTGTCCCTCCTGGGACTCCATACCCTTAATGAAGACCAAGGCTGGGTGATCCCCAAAAAGTTCCCCAGCCTCGGCCTCACTCCACCTGCCCACTCTTTGAGCAGCACTCAGGTCCCCAGACGAATCCATGAGGTCTATCAAATCCCCTCCTGCCAATCCTCCACATACCTCGGCCATCTCCTGATCATTCAGGCCGTCAGAGGCCGCCACCCGGAAGTGCTTCTGGCTGCCCCCAACCACTTCCGGTATAGACCCTACTTCCGGGTCAGCCCGCCCGCCCACTTCTGGTTCACGCTGGCCAGGGAAACCGGAAGTGGTCATAGAAGCACTTCCCGACCTTCCCGGCTCCACCTCCCGCCCGGACTCCCGCCCAAACTCCTCCCCCCGACCATCCAGCCCACCAGAGCCATGCCCCAAGGCCCCGCCCCTACTGTCAGCAAAGGTGGTTGTTTTTACTGGCGCCAAACCATCCCCTGGTTGTGCAGCAGTTTGTTGTTGCTCACTGCACTTTGGTAATGGCTTCCCCCCCTCCTCCCCATCGCACCTTGCAGCCTTCACATTCCCATCATTAATACATAGTCTTTCAACACTTCCTGCTTGGGTTTGTCCATATCCATGATTGCCAGACCCCTCTCCCTCCTCCACAGCATGAGCGGCACAGGCAGGATCCATCATTAGCAGTGGTCTGCCTTGTACCTGGCTGCATGCGGGAATCACAGGGCTCATTAGGGTCTTAACAACAGCAGCATGCTTAAGAGTCTTTGCAGCAACAGTCTCAGGCCTGATCCGTGGGAGCGGTGTGAGAACCACCACTGGGGTGCACCCCAGCTTTCCCATCCCCACTGAATCTCCCTCAGCATTCCCCCCGTGTTCCCCTCCTGATTTCCCCTAGCTGTATCCTCAGGTACCCTACCCGAGCCTGCCTGAGTGCTGGTAGCTTTTTCTGACCCGAGCACCGCAAGGTCCCGGGGACCCTCCACAGCCAGGTTACCAGGGACTACGCTTCCCGGGGGAAGGGGGGTGGGGGGGGAGGGAGGGGGGAAGGTTCCTCACCAGCTCTGTTTCCAGCTCCACCGGCCGATCCTCCTGGGCATGATGTATTCATAGGTCTTTCCTCCGGCTGCTGTACTTGCTGGCTCCGCTGTTTGCTGCGCCTGACAGCCTGGGATCCTTCTCTGCTGGCCCTTTTCAGCTCATCCCTTATTTCCAAAAGGAAGTCGGTCTCACCTCGTCCCCTCTCACAGAGGCCACCCAGCAGGCCCCAGAGTTCCCCACACTGGCCTTTCAGGGAGTTACTGGCCACACTGAACTCCCCCCTCCTGAAGCTGCAGGTCCGGTCCCTGCGATTCCGGAGGTCGGTCAGCACTGCAGACTTCCCACAGAAGGCCCGGCTGGCCTTCTGGATTAAATCCTTGATTCTTGCGATCCTTCGCTGCACCTTAGCCGGACCTTCCCCAGGCTGGGCCAGAGTCCAATCAAGCAACTCGTGCTGGGTCTTCAAAAACAATGTTTCCTCCCTGGACAGGTCTTTAATCCCCAGGGAGGAGGCAGCAACATCAGGCCGGGAAAGCTGCCCCGGTCCTGGGCTGGAGGAGGCCATCACACCCCCTCCTCCTGGAGCTCCAGGAGCTCCCTACAGGCACGTCCTCACAGTCCAAACTCCTGCAGCAACTGAATCACTCCGCCCGCTGTAAGTGCCGCAAATGCCTGTTGGTGTAACACACCAGGAAAACACAGCAATACAGGCTAACTTCAGGTGTAATATGATCAGGAGGCACACTACGCCCGCTGTAAGTGCTGCAAATGCCTGTTGGTGTAACACACCAGGAAAACACAGCAATACAGGCTAACTTCAGGTGTATAATGTGCAGGAAGCACACTCCGCCCGCTGTAAGTGCTGCAAATGCCTGTTGGTGTAACACACCAGGAAAACACAGCAATACGGGCTAACTTCAGGTGTAATATGATCAGGAGGCACACTCCGCCCGCTGTAAGTGCTGCAAATGCCTGTTGGTGTAACACACCAGGAAAACACAGCAATACAGGCTAACTTCAGGTGTATTATGATCAGGAGGCACACTCCGCCCGCTGTAAGTGCTGCAAATGCCTGTTGGTGTAACACACCAGGAAAACACAGCAATACAGGCTAACTTCAGGTGTATAATGTGCAGGAGGCACACTCCGCCCGCTGTAAGTGCTGCAAATGCCTGTTGGTGTAACACACCAGGAAAACACAGCAATACGGGCTAACTTCAGGTGTAATATGATCAGGAGGCACACTCCGACCGCTGTAAGTGCTGCAAATGCCTGTTGGTGTAACACACCAGGAAAACACAGCAATACAGGCTAACTTCAGGTGTATAATGTGCAGGAGGCACACTCCGCCCACTGTAAGTGCTGCAAATGCCTGTTGGTGTAACACACCAGGAAAACACAGCAATACGGGCTAACTTCAGGTGTAATATGATCAGGAGGCACACTCTGCCCGCTGTAAGTGCTGCAAATGCCTGTTGGTGTAACACACCAGGAAAACACAGCAATACAGGCTAACTTCAGGTGTATAATGTGCAGGAGGCACACTCCGCCCGCTGTAAGTGCTGCAAATGCCTGTTGGTGTAACACACCAGGAAAACACAGCAATACGGGCTAACTTCAGGTGTAATATGATCAGGAGGCACACTCCGCCCGCTGAAAGTGCTGCAAATGCCTGTTGGTGTAACACACCAGGAAAACGCAGCAATACAGGCTAACTTCAGGTGTATAATGTGCAGGAGGCACACTCCGCCCGCTGTAAGTGCTGCAAATGCCTGCTGGTGTAACACACCAGGAAAAGACAGCAATACGGGCTAACTTCAGGTGTAATATGATCAGGAGGCACACTCTGCCCGCTGTAAGTGCTGCAAATGCCTGTTGGTGTAACACACCAGGAAAACTCAGCAATACAGGCTAACTTCAGGTGTATAATGTGCAGGAGGCACACTCCGCCCGCTGTAAGTGCTGCAAATGCCTGTTGGTGTAACACACCAGGAAAACGCAGCAATACGGGCTAACTTCAGGTGTAATATGATCAGGAGGCACACTTCGCCCGCTGTAAGTGCTGCAAATGCCTGTTGGTGTAACACACCAGGAAAACGCAGCAATACAGGCTAACTTCAGGTGTATAATGTGCAGGAGGCACACTCCGCCCGCTGTAAGTGCTGCAAATGCCTGTTGGTGTAACACACCAGGAAAACACAGCAATACGGGCTAACTTCAGGTGTATAATGTGCAGGAGGCACACTCCACCCGCTGTAAGTGCTGCAAATGCCTGTTGGTGTAACACACCAGGAAAACACAGCAATACGGGCTAACTTCAGGTGTATAATGTGCAGGAGGCTTAGCAACAATGACACTGACACTGTCCCCTGCCTATCCTTCTCTCTCCCTGCACACAAGGTTTATCAAAGAATATGACACTGACACTCTCCCTGCCTATCCTTCTCTCTCCCTGCACACAAGGTTTAGCAAAGAATATGACACTGACACTGTTCCCTGCCTATCCTTCTCTCTCCCTGCACACAAGGTTTATCAAAGAATATGACACTGACACTCCCCCTGCCTATCCTTCTCTCTCCCTGCACACAAGGTTTAGCAAAGAATGTGACACTGACACTGTCCCCTGCCTATCCTTCTCTCTCTCTGCACACAAGGTTTAGCAAAGAATATGACACTGACACTCTCCCTGCCTATCCTTCTCTTTCCCTGCACCGGAACACACTACACAAGGCCACCGCACTAGCGGCCTTTTATAGTGTGGGGCGTGTGCTTAACCCCCTGAGCTATAATTGGCCACAGGCAACCTGCCTGTGGCCAATTATGGCTCTCCTAGCTGCCGGCGCTGTGATTGGCCAAGCATGCGGGGTCACAGTGCATGCTTGGCCAATCACAGCGCCGGGATTGCACTGCGATGGCGCAGTGTATTGTGGGCCGTTCGCGTCACTCGAATTTGGCGCGAACGGCCCAAATCGTTCGATGTTCGCCGAACGGTCGAACAGCCGATGTTCGAGTCGAACTTATGTTCGACTCGAACACCGAGCTCAACCCTAGTTGGGAGAAGCTGTTTTAGTTGTTGACCATATTTGGTTCCATTCTGAAATCTCTAGTGTTCGTTCCAAATCCGCCTCCCACTTCCCAACATAAGACGGTTTATCACCGCAAGAATGTATCAGCATATCCGAGTATATAGTGGATATTGCACCTCTGGCATGGGGATTCTTTTGACAAATATCTTCGAAACTGGACAATTGTGACAATGAAGTTGTAGTGTTCAAGAGGGGTGTAAAAAAGTTTTTAATTTGTAAATATCTAAACAGCTCAGATTGCGGAAGACCATATTTTTCACATAAGGATGGGAATGTGATAAATGACGATGCATTCAAAAATTTGTGCATATATAAGACATCCCTGGACACCCATTCTTTAAAGGATTTAGGATATATCCATGCAGGATAGAATGCTGGGTTTTTAAAGAATGACAGTAGAGGATTGTGCAGGGATTGAAGAGAAGTATTAGTCTTGAATCTGTCCCAAAGGGAAATGGAATGTTTAGTTATAGGGTTTTTTAGTTTTTTACGGTCTTTTGGCGACATCCATAATAAGTTGGATATTGGGAGAGGGTCACACTCAATGGCTTCTATGGACACCCATAACGGGGTTTCGTGATATGCCTGGTATTTAGTAAGACTTGCTATGTGTGCTGCTCTGTAGTAATAGGCAAAATTAGGGCATCCTAATCCTCCGCTAATTTTGGGAAGATAGAGTGTATGTGTTTGTATTCGTGGCTTGGAAGATCCCCATATAAAGGACAGTGATTTCCTTTGTATTATTCACAGATGGTAGGCTGGGATAGAAATTGGCAAGACTCTAAATAAATTGTTTCGGTAATAATGTCATTTTGACAGCATTTAATCTTCCAAACCATGATAACGGGAGATGTGACCATGATTTCATCAGATTTGTTAACTGTTTTATAATTGGGGGATAATTAAGTGAGAATAAGTCAGATAAGGATGGTGTGAGATGTATCCCTAAGTATGGAATCGATTTGCTATTCCATGTGTAAGGGAGGCCAATTTTCGCAGATCTCAGTTCCAATTCCGAGAGGGATATGTTTAACGCTAAACATTTTTTGGGATTTATGAATAGACCAGTAACTTCTGCAAATTTATTGAGTATGGGAACGAGATTCGGGCCAGAAACTTGGGGTGATGAGAGAAATAAGAGGATATCATCTGCAAATAGACAAAGTTTGTGCTGATATCCACCAAGTTCAATACCAGTTATAGTGGGGTCAGATCTGATCTTTTGTGCCAATGGTTCAATGAGTAGGGCAAATAATAAGGGGGATAAAGGGCATCCTTGCCGCGTGCCTCTCTCTATGATAAAAGGGTCTGAACTATAGCCTGCATACTTGACGTGTGCTTTAGGTTTGTTGTATAAAGCCATAACCCAGTTGGTGAAGTTAGGGCCGAAGCCCCATTTCTGAAGGGTATAATTCAGGTAGGGCCATGAGACAGAGTCAAAAGCTTTTTTAATGTCCAACGAGAGGAAGCAGGTTGGAATTCTGCGCGTCTTAGCAATGTGAGCCAGAAGGACTGTTCTGCGTACGTTATCTCCCGATTGGCGTGAGGGCATGAAGCCTACCTGGTCCCTATGTATAAGAGTGCCGATAATTTTGTTAAGCTAATATTTTGGCTAATACCTTAATATCTGTATTTAGCATGGAGATGGGGCGATAATTTGTGCTTAGAGTGTCATCAGATAATGGTTTTGGAATCATACAAATTGTAGCAAATAGTGATTCTTGTCTAAAAGATTTATTTTGTAATAGGTCATTAAAAGCTTTTGCTAATAGGGGGGAGATAGTGTCGGTGAAGGTTCGGTAGTACAGAGCCGAGAACCCGTCTGGACCAGGCCTTTTATTTATTTTTAACGTTTTGATTGCTGCTATCACGTCTTCATTAGTAATGGGTTCTTCTAGTGACTTTTTTTGAGATTCAGACATCTGGGGAAGATTAATATTTGAAAGAAGGAGTCAGCCATATTTCTATTAAATTTATTTGTCTCTGTATATAATGCTTTATGGTGAGTACTGATTTTTTTTACAATTTTGAGGGGGTTACTGGTATATGTATTGTTGGCCAATTTGAGTCTTAAGCCCCGTACACACGATCGGTTTGACTGATGAAAACCGTCCGATTGACTGTTTTCATCAGACCAACCGATCGTGTATGGTACCCATCGGTCTTTTTTCCATCGGTTGTAAAAAATAGAACTTGTTTTAAAATTTTCCGATGGATAAAAAACCGATGGGAATTTCCGATCGCCTATGGGCAAGTCCATCGGTTAAAAAACCCACGCATGCTCAGAATCAAGTTGACGCATGCTCAGAAGCATTAAACTTCATTTTTCTCGGCTCATCTGAGTGTTTTACGTCACCGCGTTTGGAACGGTCGGTTTTTTGACTGATTGCGTGTGGCCAAGACTGATGAAAAACAGTTTCATCGGATTTCCGATGGACAAATCCATCGGACGAAAATCCATAGGTTATCCGATCGTGTGTACGGGGCTTTATAGGTTTGAAAGATTTATTGATAGAATTCAACACTCTTGCTAAAAAAGTGCCTGTTTTATTGGATTTCATGTAAAATGCATGTTTGGTATTATATATTGATTTATTAGCAGATTCTGAGAGGAATAGGTCAATATTCAAGTCGAGCTTTTTCAAAGCATCCTTTTGTTTTGGGAGTGGGGTTATTTTGAAATTCTGTGTAAGATGCGTTGAACTCAGTTTCTAAGTGTCTTGCAAGTGCTATGCGTTCTCTTTTAAGTACCCCTAGTTGTTGTTGAAGTATTCCTCTCATAACCGGCTTGTGAGCTTCCCAAAGAGTGAGAGAAGAGATATCAGTATTTGTATTATGATCTAGATATTCTGTTAAGGCCTTCTCAATCGACAAGCGGTATGAGGGGTGTTTAAGTAAAACATCTGGCTGGTACCAGGCGCAGTCATGTGCTCTAGGTAGAATAGATGCTAACGAGGTAAAGACTGCGTTGTGATCTGACCAGGGAATAGGGATAATATTGGAGGCTATCAATTCAGGTACCATTCCTATCGTTACAAATATGTGGTCTATGCGGCTGAATGTTTGGTGTGGGTTTGAAAAATATGTATAATCTCTTTTCGTTGGGTTGGATTCTCTCCAGGAGTCGATTAGTTTATATTTATTGAGCGAGGGATCTACTGGCTTGATAACGTGGGGGGGAATATGGGGTTTTGTCCAGAAACGGTAGGAGGACATGATTGGAGTCTCCACATACAAATAGTGAACCCATTTTATGCGAATTAATAACTTGAAAAAGATGTGAAAGAAAGGGTAAAGGTTGGTGGTTAGGAGCATAGTATGAAACCACAATTGTTGGGGTGTCCATAATGTACCCTGTTAAAATTAGGTAACGACCCTCTGGGTCTTTGATTTCAGAATGCAAAGTAAATTGTGTACTTCGGTGAAATGCAATGAGTGTGCCACGTTGTTTAGTGGAAGCCGAAGCTGTGTATATTTGTGGGTATGAAGTGCTATAACATTTGGGAGTGGAGGCTGGAGTAACGTGAGTTTCTTGCAAACACACAATATGTGTCTTTTTGGCTTGGAAAGAACGAAAGGCTTTCGTCCTTTTTTGCGGCACATTGAAACCTTGGACATTAAGGGATAGAATATTTAAGGGAGCCATGGCAACCAGTACAGCAAACCGCACTTGCCAAATGTTCCAGGGTAGTGGCTACTCGGCTCGATCCACGCGGAGTTAGTTGAAGTAGTTAGGAATGAAAATCCAGTACAATCTGTCATAAAAAGGAAATAAAAAACAAAAGAAAGAATAAAATGCATTAGGTTAATACAGGCATATGAAGATTTAGAAGTTTCCCTTGCCTGGGGTAAAGATTCCCAGACAAGGGGTAGGGGGCCCTCGTCTGATCCCCGCTTATTTCCGCGAGGATCAGAGGAAAGCAGGTGGAGGCACATGTAACATCCATGCACAGGGAGTCTGCTTTTTAAAAAAAATAGAAAAATCTTTAGCCCAAATGTATGAAATTATATATCCTGACTAAGTATGTTTAGTAGGATCTTGAATTAAGCGTATTGGATGTTTCTCTGTGTAAGAGGAGATAATTGAGTATATATATATATATATTTATATAGTGTATGTGGGGGGGAATCTGGAGTTCACAAAATGGGATGATACTAATGAAACCTGATATTACAGTAAAGTACCATAACCAAGATATGTTTTAACCTATGGGAGTGTAGTCAGTCAATTATTGCATGTTTTAGATAAGCGGATCAGAATACACTTAAACTTGTAGTTGTATGAACTATTTTCAACGTTGGCAATTTAATAAAAATTCCTAATAGAAAAGGATTGTTTAACAATTGAACTGCAACAGAGGCCATATGGCCAAAAAGGGTGAAAAAAAAAAAAAGAGACTGCAAACTTATTTTAGCAATAGCATAAGTTTGCATCAATATTGTATGTGAAAATGAGGCAAAATTGATAAATGAGAGTAAAAAATAAATAAAGATAAAAATATTTGTTAAACAAATTAATGGATCCATTATTTAGGCAAGATCCATTAATGTTTTGTAGTAGATGAGGACCAGAATTGCCTCTAAAGTTAGAAAGCTTATTACTAGGTCAAAGAAAAATTTAGAAAAATATGTAGAGGAGATTTTGTTCAGCAATTGACTGCATTGCTGTTCTCCCATAAAATGTTATGTAGCGGCCTCCCCCACACCCCGTCCTCTTTAGCCTAGGGGTATGTCATGCGACAAGGGTGAGGGTGCGCTACGGCCCATGTCCTCCCCACTACTTGCAGGCGAGGTGAAGGCCAATACCTAATGTTTCCTCGGGCCGGTGTCCTGAACATGTACCGAGTCTGTCGTGCAGAAACCTCCCCTTGCTCCCATTAACAGAGTCCATACACCGATCACAGTCCAACGGTTAGATTTATTTCGTAGCTTCAGTTACAAGGCAATGCGATGGCGTGATACGGTGAAATGAGCAGGTCGAGGCACTATACTGATCTGGGTCCCTACACCCCCTATACTATGACCAAGGGTTGTAGGAGTCTCGACATGAATACCTCCGTTGCGCTGCGGACCTCTATCAGGGGAAGATGTCCTCCAAGGGAGTTACTGAAGGCCCATCCGTCACCGGGTTGACACTACACCGGGTCTTCGAACGAGTGACCTCCCCAGCCTCCTCACCTCAGATGCGGGTCCCCTCGCGAGGGGCGCCCTGGAGCAACTCCACCCTCGCGGGACCCAGTCGGAGTCACCGGGTCCCAGGCCTCCTCAATAGTACCTCATCCCAGGCTGAAGGTGCCTGGGAAGGACTCCATCTTCATCCCGGCCAGGCCTAGGGCGCCTAGGCCGGAACCTTGAACCGCCCGCACCCAGGCTGAAGGTGCCTGGGTGCGTGAAGAGATGATCCCCGAAGACCGACCTCGTGGCGAGGGCGTCTCCCCCTTTTATCTCCTCCCGTCGACACCACGGCGGGTTCCCCGCCCCGGCCGTACCATCTCCAGGAAGGGACAAAGAAGGGTAGCACTCTGGTAGTGATTCTACCCCGAGCCAGTAGGTATACTGACACCTACTGGTCGAAGAGAATATTACACCACCCAATCCTCCACGAATAAGAAAAAGGGGTCTGAACCCTAACATAATTACACACTTGGGTCACACTACTCCCCAAGTGTACCCCACTAAATTGAGGACCCCGCTACAGTTAATTAAGAGAAAAAGAAAAAGAAAATTTTTCTAGCTAATTTCCATAGGTTTTATCATTAGCATATTTCAATCTTATGCAAGATTGAAGCAAAATTAGTAAGAAAAAAACGAATGAAAAAAATAAAAAAAATTTTTTATTGCAGGATGGAAAGTTTGTTCCATAAGTCTATTTTCCGTTAGGGGTTAATAAATGTATTAGGGTTAGGAATGCCCCCAAGGTTTGGGACATTTACTGATATGTCAGAAAGAATGTCAAGGTTTGAGTGAAGGAGGTTGTTTCAGCAGTTGTTGTCTTGCTGTTTTCGTACAGGATGCTGCAGCAGCCGTAGCAGTTAGAGGGGTGTCGTCATAAAGTTCTGTCAGTCCATGGAGTTATCTTGAGCTTGGGGTGAAGCTGCTGCAAATCGTCCTCTTTTGTGGGTATGCTGATTGCCATGATTCATCTCAGGTTGGGATGAATTGTGAAGAGATGAGGAAGAAGCTGTTCTTCTTCGTGATGATGAAGCTGCTGAGGAGTTTTCTGTTAGGTTAAGATCCTGATTCCTGGAGTGCTTGCAGCAGCTCTTCTGGAGTTTTACAGGAGATTCTGGAACCTTTGTGAGTAAACCGCAGGGAGAAAGGGAATCCCCACTGATACTTAATACCATGGCGTTGTAAGTCCATTAAGTGGTGCTTCATTGCGCGTCTCTTTGAAATTGTCAGCTGGGATAGGTCCGCAAAGATTTGGTAATTATGGCCCTGAAAAGTTAAGTTATTCTTTTCTCTGGCTGCGTCCAGGAGTTGTTCTTTTGTTTTATAAAAATGGAATTTTGCAATGATGTCCCGAGGCCATAAGAGTTCTATGGACTCTGTCCATCTCCAGCCGCTCCACAGGAATACCTGGATATAGCTCTTGGCACAACGCTGTTATGGTTGATTGTAAGTCTATTACTGTCGCAGGTATCCCTCTGAAGCGCAGGTTTGACCTTCTAGCGCGGTTCTCATAATCTTCGAGTTTATTTTGTAAGGTAATATTTTCCTCTTTAAGGGTATCTAGTTCATATAGAAAGTCCTGAGTAGAATTTTCAATGTCTTCTATTTTCATCTCCAGAGCTTCAGTGCGGTGCCCCAATTCTCTGCTTTCCTTAGTTAGGTTATTGGTGATTTGTTCTGACGTTTGTTTTAAAGCTTTATGTAGCATTTTCTCAAATTGTTTCAGTATGCTTGAGGGAATTGTAGCATCTTGACATGTTTAGGTTTGTATCAGATTCAGAGTCTTCTGGGGAGAATAGTTTAGGCAGCTTACACTTGTTCCTCTTCTCTGAGGTGAGTGTCTCTGAGGTGAATGGCGCCTTATTAGTATGCTTAGTATTTGCTTTCACTGGGGTCCCGCTGTGAGGGTTGGTTTTGGACTTATTACGGGCACCTCCAAGAACCATTTTAGCATATAAATCTTCCCCTCACCTCTCTGGTTTGAAGTGTCTTGTTTGCGGGTGTTTGAATGTCCGCGGGCTTCCTTTATTTAGCGGTATTCTCCCCCTCATGGAGCGGAGCTCTAGCCCGACATTACCGCCGCTCTAGCCTCCACGCATGCTACTTTCAGTGCAATTTCAAGTGCACTTTGCACTTGTAGTTTGCGCTTGTAGTGCAAAGTGAATTTGCCTTTTGTAAATAACCCCCATAGTGTAGTTTTATCACAATGTATTTTTTCACATTGTCTTGAATTTCAGTGGCGCATGGTAAAGATGTCTTAAAAACATATCTTATTGACACATTGTTTTCTTAATTATTGTGACTTGTGCATTTGGGAATCTGAGTTGATGTTTTTTTATCTTTTTAGGATGATGAGTCAATTGACCTGGATAATTGCTGTAGTGATACAATGAGTAGTAGTGAAGATCTTCTTTCATTGGACTCATCTCTTCAAGGAACTGAGTACTACAAAGATCTGGAAATGATGGAAGATACGAACACTGACCAGAAAGTCCAGGCTTTTCGTGTTTCTGGTGGACCCAACATTAGCTTTGATAATGGAGAGGTTGTGATTACTTGTACCAAGCCAATCCTCTGCCCTATGTCTTTTGAAGCTGGAAGTCCATCAGAATCTCAAATATATAAGGACAATAGATGCCAGGAAGATGTGTCCATGGAAACTATTCCTATCTTAGTTAGGTCATTGTCAACTTCTAGGAGACACAGCTGGGATGATGCAATATCACCAACAGATACTGTGCGCAGGTAAGATGGTTAACAATTTGATTAATCAATCTGTTGCAGTAAACAATAATGCTTCAGGTATTTATTGTTTATTTACCATTGACTGATTTAAAACAAATACAAATTAAGTTAAAGGGGTTGTAAAGGTTTGTTTTTTATTTTCTAAATAGGTTCCTTTAAGCTAGTGCATTGTT
Organism: Rana muscosa; assembly: GCA_029206835.1. Classification (NCBI taxonomy): domain Eukaryota; kingdom Metazoa; phylum Chordata; class Amphibia; order Anura; family Ranidae; genus Rana; species Rana muscosa. The sequence goes on from CM055116.1 coordinate 476,824,576, forward strand.
GGTTCACTTACCTTTTCCTTTGATTTCCCTTCTAAATGTTTTTTTTCTTTGTTTTCTTTGTCTGAATTTCTCACTTCCTGTTTCTCTTCAGTAAGCTGTTCAGTAAGCTGTTTTGGCTGACTCCACACCACTCAGATGATGGTGTGAAGTTTAGTGAGGAGAAGCAGGAAGTGAGAAATTCAGACAAAGAAAACAAACATTTAGAAGGTAAATCAAAGGAAAAGGTAAGTGAAGCAACAATGCACTAGCTTAAAGGAACCTATTTAGAAAATAAAAAACAAACCTTTACAACCTCTTTATATGTAATTTTCATACACTTGAACACTGCTACGTTCCGACCGTTATATATTCCACATAAATACATACAAGGGTTGGACAAAATTATGGAAAAACTACATGATTTGTAGGTGTGAAAGTGATGACTTGTTTCACGTTGAGCCCTCGTTCACACTGAACACAGCTTTGAAATCGTGCAAGTTCATCTGAACTCACGCAATTTCAAAGCCGCATTTCAGGGCGTCTTGAAAGACATCTGTGAAGGTTCTTGCACAGATGTCTTATGAAATCACCCCTGAAGTCACCAAAAGTAGTGCAGGAACTACTTTTGGAAATCGGTGCGGCGCCGCACTGATTAGGACTCTCCTATCGCCGGCAATAGGCTCCGATTTGACATGTGTTTTGACATGTCAAATCTCCTCGATGTGAACAGGGGCTGAAAGTGGAAGTGATGTAACATTCTTTTTCTTCAGCTGTGTGATGAGACACCTAGTTAACAGGTGGGAAGCCTCTCTTTCATCATTCACTGCATGTGCTTCTAGTAATACAGAGTCATGTCAGAGCTTACTGAGTTTCAAAGAGGGTAAATTGTTGGTGCCCGCTTAGCTGGTGCTTTTGTGACTGAAGTTGCCAATTTGCAGTGTCGGGAGGTACAGTACCAAAGGTTATAATAACAGCATATACAGTTTCTGAGAAAAAGCCGTCTGATAAGCATAAGCCTGCTCGACATGGTCAACTGACTAAAAGATACAAAAGGACATTGCAAAGCATTGTGACCCGGATTTCTGCATGACGAGTGGTATCAGATTCCATTATCCCCCATCTGGTAGAAATATTAGAACAAAAAAAGGCGCTTAAAAATCAACTGGTAAATAGGCTTATCAATATCCAATACAAGACATTCAGCAGGGGGCTCTTCTTGTGCCCAATCCTGTGTCCCACCACTGCCCAGCGGTGTGGAGTGGCGGAAGAGCCGCCGTGCTGTGGGAACCAGTATCTGGTTCCCGCAGCATGGCGGCTCTTCCGGTGATGGGACACAGGATTGCACACAAAACGTCCCCCCTTTCTGGACGTCTTGTATTGGATATTGATGAGCCTATTTACTAGTTGATTGCTAAGTACCTTCTTTTGCTCTTATCTTTCTACCAGAGTTTGCTTCTCTCATATGGAGTGCATCCCAGGCTGCCTGTCTATTGATGTGCTACCCATCATTGAACTCCATTCGAATTTCACTGCCCACTAGAGAGCTAATTTGCCCAGAGCACCCTATATACTATCTTTCGTTCATTATCCACCATCCAAGACTTATATTTATCAATTCCCAGGAGAATCCAGGCCATCTTGGATACCAAAGTCGGTCCAACACCATATTAGGTAACACTTTTGTTCCTTTACCTTACACGTTTCCATAATTTTGTCTGACCCCTGTACATACATGGCTGAATATTCTGTGTAGGGCTGTACAATAAAGGGGCTCAAAGGGCATTTACTTAGAGCTGACCAAGACACAAGCTTAATTTTACATTTTCTACTAATGGAGCACAAGTCCCATTCCTCCTTATGTTAAAGCTGAAGTCTAGGCACATATAAAATATGCAGCACTTAGATTGGAACAGGGAAAGCACTAGGCTAGGAGCTTATCAGGCTCTTTTAGCATAAATGAGCTAAAAGCAAACATTCCGTCCTTCTGCTTTAATTTTTCATTTAATAACCAGGGATGTAATGTTTTACTTACCACCATATCCCCAAAACAGTAGAAAACAAGTAATACCTCATCAAAACTGAGGAGAAGAACAAAAGTTTGTGGGATTTTTAAGGTTGATAGTCTCTCAAAGAAATGTCACTACACACGCATCTGCTAAAATCCAAGAAGTGGACAAGAAGTGGCTCATTAAAAAGGCGATAATAGCCTTAAAAAGAATGTACAGAACATACAGTTACTCTGAACATCACCCTTAAGGACCCATCCACAGCATAATGATATGACAAATTCAACTCCAGGGTCTACAATGGCTCTAGTACCATCCGAGCTTTAAAATATAGTTATTGCATACAGAGATCTGATAATCACAATTTGTGCAGTGGACGAGTTCTATATTTCAATGTGTTTCGCCTAATGCTTCTTCTGGAGAGGGATGTTCTCTAAAAAGAAGTAAAAGAACAAACGTGAAACATCTCATAAAGCACGTAAACCATTGATGGAACTGGTCATATAGGACACCCAAAAATAGTAATAATAATAAATAATGCCAATAAATCAACACCAATTTAATATAAGTATATACATTTGGCAAAAGCACTGTATCCAGGTATTTCGGCATATGGTAACTGTGTCATCCCCACAGGATAGATCCATTCAAGGAGACTGGGCCCGTATATGTATTGCGACCTTATAATAAAGCTGTATGCTCTGTACATAGTATGTTCTGTACATTGTTATTAATGATGGTAAGGCCATTATCACCATTTTTAATAAGCCACTTCTTGTCCAATGGCTAAATATTAGTAAAAGATCAGATTTTAGCAAATGTCTGTGTATTGACATTTCTTTGAGAGACTATCCTGCTCTTCTGTCGAAATGGAGGTCAAGGGCCTGGCTGTGCTGTCTGGCAAAGGTGCTGTCACAAACCTGGATAAGGAGACCAAGCTGATGAGGGTTACTACTCCAGTCTAAACACTCATGGGCAAGAGAACAGGTAATGTAGGGATGCAGGCGTGGCATGGGTGTCAGTGTCTGATGTTGGTGTCACTGGAACTTAAAGTGGTAGTAAAGGCTCAAGGTTTTTTACCTTCATGCATTCTATGCATGAAGGTATAAAACCTTCTGTGTTCAGTAGTCCCCCCAGCCCCTCCTAATAGGAACCTGAGCCCCATAGCAATCCAGCGATGTGAACAAGAGCCTCGACTCTCACTCATCATTGGCTGAGGCAGTAGCGGGAGCCATTGACTTCCTCTGCTGTCAGTCCCAGCCAGTGAACCAATGAGAAGAGAGAGGGGGCAGGGCCAAGCCGTGGCTCTGTGTGTGAATGGACCCTCAGAGCAGGGGCTTGAGAGCAAGCCTGCTTGGGTGCCTCCTCCTCAGCAAGCTGCTTGCTCAAGGGGAACTCATCAGGGGGGAGGGGCAAGGAGCGCTGGATGAAATGAGTTCAAAAAGAAAACCAGGGTCAGCAATGGATCAGCAAGGTGGTACCACATCAGCAGGCAAAAACTGAGTCAGTAACTTGAGATAGAAATCCCAGTCAGTGAAGCAAGCTGGAGTTGATGCAGCAGCAGGAGAGCAGACAAAAAGTCATAGGCAGGTCGAGCAATTAGCCGGGTTGATATAATGGGAAGTGAAAGAGTCAGTCTTGACTTATTATTAGAGAACACCCCTCTCCATAATTGCAGGTCACAGATATACTGTTGAAAACCTTACAATACTTATGCCGTGTACACACGACCATTTTTATTGATGAGAAAAATGTAATTTTTTAAAATGATCATTAAAAATCGTGTGTGGGCTTCAGAGCATTTTTTTACGACGTGAAAAACGGCCATGAAAAAATTGGAACATGCTCTAATTTTTCACGTCGTTTTTCACCTCGTAGTTTTCCTCGTCATGAAAAACGGCCGTGTGTGGGCTTTAACGACGTGAAAAAAAATGCGCATGCTCAGAATCAAGTATGAGACGGGAGCGCTCATTCTGGTACAACTAGCGTTCGTAATGGAGATAGCACTTTCGTCACGCTGTAACGGACTGAAAAGCACGAGGCTGAAAAGTGCAATCGTCTCTCAACAAACTTTACTAACATGAAGGGTGGCGCCATCCGAATGGAACTTCCCCTTTATAGTGCCGTCCTACATGTTGTACGTCACCGCGCTTTTTTTCCCACGATAGTGTGTAGGCAAGGCAGGCTTGAGAAGAATCACGTCGAGAAAAATGCAGTTTTTTTCAATGACATTAAAAGCGGTCGTGTGTACGCGGCATTAGGCTTGGCAGGAATCAGCTTTTTTTAATCGTTCAAATATTTTATTTGATTTTTGTATTGTTACACATATAAATACAGTGTACAAACTAAAAAGCATAAATAAAACATAAGTCCAAAAATATAGCTTGTTCTGGTATGTAACATTCATCATCAAAGTAAAAGAACCGATACAAAATTGTAGTGACAAAATCACACATGTTGCGCTGAGATCACTGGCTCATATAAATTCCCCTTAAAGCAGAGTTACAATTGTTTTTGTCTTTATTTACCTGGTTACGGACCAGCCGCCGCAGTTTTACTCTTTTACTCAGCTTTTGCTCTCCTGGGCAAAACGTTACCTTACGTCGCTTTGCCTTTTTTGCCACTAGGGGGCGCACGCAATCGCTCATCACAGAGCGAGAACCGTGATCTGTGTGTGTAAACACACCGATCCCGGTACTCTCAGGGGAGAGGAGACTGATCGTGTGTTCATACATAGTTACATAGTTAGTCAGGTTGAAAAATGAAAATAAAAAATATCGTACAATCCCCCATATACCCAATTCTATACCCACAGTTGATCCAGAGGAAGGCAAAAAAAAACAGCAGAGCATGATCCAATTTGCTACAGCAGGGGAAAAAATTTCTTCTTGACCCCCCGAGAGGCAATCGGATATTCCCCGGATCAACTTTACCTATAAATGTCAGTACCCAGTTATATTATGTACGTTTAAGAAAGAATCCAGACCCTTCTTAAAGCAATCTACTGAGCTGGCCAGAACCACCTCTGCAGGGAGTCTATTCCACATTTTCACAGCTCTTACTGTGAAGAAACCTTTCCGTATTTGGAGGTGAAATCTCTTTTATTCTAGACGCAAAGAGTGCCCCCTTGACCTGTGTTGACCGTAAAGTGAATAACTCAACACCAAGTTCACAATATGGACCCCTTATATATTTGTACATGTTGATCATATCACCCCTTAATCTCCTCTTCTCAAGAGTAGTGTTGAGCGGGTAGCTGGATATTCGGGTCCGGTGGGTTCGGCCGAACTTCGGAAAAAAGTTCGGATTCGGGACCGAACTTTAACCCGAACCCGGACCCGGACCCGGACCCCATTGAAGTCAATGGGGACCCGGACTTCTGACGACTAAAAAGGCTCTAAAAAAGTAATGGAAAGGGCTAGAGGGCTGCAAATGGCAGCAAAATGTTGTTAAGAACATGGCAAGTGCTCTGCAAACAAATGTGGATAGGAAATAACTTAAAAGAACATAAAAAAAATTAAAAAATAAAAAAATATGCTGGAGGCCCCCTTTTCAGCAGAAGAGGTACAGGAAGTCATTAAGAACCTCAGAAACTCAACGGCACAATGCCACACATATGGTGGGAATGCCCCAGAATACGCCCTTTCTGGAATAAATTATTTAATTTAATGGATAAGCTAGTGGGAAAATAAAATACTTTGAAATAAAAATGTAGCGGGGTGCTAAATTTAAGGAAAGTGTTTGAGTGGTAAATAGGCTCAAATACCCTAATTCTGTAGGATTCATGGACCATTTTGTCCTCGGGGGACAGTATTGGTGTGCAGTTCCCTGCGGCCTACAGGTGGCGCCTTTTGTGTCCCCTCTTGGCAGTAGTACAGCGGGGCGGGGAACCTGCTGTGCATGCCGGGAGAGCATATAAAAGGGGCAGACCTTTGGCCTGGGGGCTTATGTCCAGTGGGGTCCGCGCCCAGGTGCCTTCGGCCTGGGTGCATGTGTTCCTGTTCCATCTCGGGCACCTTTAGCCCGGGGTGAGGTACTATCCTGGAGTTCTTGCTGCCCTGGGTATGGAGGCCTAGGGGCGGGAGTAAAGCCTGGAGTCCAGAGCCGCCTCGTGTAGGGGACCCTGTTCCAGGGAAGGGAGGATCATTCTGATGGACCGATGCGGGAGTCACGGTGAAGGAATGGTCTGTTGACTCCCTGGAGAGATGTCTTCCCCTTGATATGGGCTAGGTTCGTAGAAGGAGAAGCTCAAGGTCACCTTGACTGTATCAGAGGCCTTATTCAACCGGCCCGTGGCAGGGGCCTTATACACCCTGGTCTGTGGCTGAGACCAAAGTTCTTCAGGCCCGTGGCAGGGGCCTTGTACACCCGGTCTGTGGCAGAGACCAACCTCAATGTCTGTGGCAGAGACCGTGCGCCAAAAACTGTTTGAGAAACCTAAGCAGTGAAGTGAATGTGCTACGTTTGTGCCTGGACCTCCTCCACACCTTAAGCTGTCCTGTTTCTTTGCTCTAACCTTTTCTATCTGAGTACAGTTTATTTTGCCATGAGAGAATAAGAGTTGGAGTTTCAGCTGGTGTGGACATTGACTTTACTGGCAATTAAAGGACTTGCCTCTACCTACAGTAGAGGTGAGAATCATCCTCTGGAGGAGTTTTGACTCCGGCCCGTCAAGTACACCGCTCAACCTCTTTATATAGGATGATACGGGCTGGTAGTGCGGTGTGCCTTTCTCCCTCCTGCGAAGAGCCAACAACATAAAGGCAGGTAAGGGGGAAAGGATCTGTGCGCTACAAAAAAATAAAATAAAAATTTTAATCTTGGCCTAGCAGGACGAGGTCCATATGGAGTAGGTGGTTGAGGTGACGGTGGATGTGGCTGTGTAGGTAGAAGTGGCGGTGGAGGAGGACGAGGTAGCCAACACTGGTTCAAAAATACAACAATGGCTGGGTAAGGCCGGTGATGTGTCGAATTCTGTCCCCTGTCGAATAGTGTCCGCCCTGTACTGCGCTTGCTGAGTATGTAGGACAAGGGGATTTCAAAAATCTCTCAAGACTAACGGCGCCTGCGTGTTGAGTTCAGGTGAAGGCCACACCATCCGTGGTTCAAGCCGAGCCAAGCAAGGCCGCGATCGAAGCGAGCCCGTGAGGGGCCCTGTTACTATGTGCTACCGTATGTCCTCTTGGATGTGGGGCTTGAACCTGCACTCACAGCGCAGGCGCCGTTCATCTTCGGAGATTTTGTGAATCTCCTTGTCCTCTGTACTGCGCAAGCGCTGCGCCTGCGCAGTACGGGCCGGGCACAATCCGATGGCCGGACAGTTTTTGTCACAACACCGGTATACATGTCTATTCTGCACAAGGTACGGACAAGTCCTGTGGGATCCATGCCTGGTTCATTTTAATGAACGTGAGCTTGTCCACATTGGCTCTGGACAGGCGGCTGCGCTTGTCTGTGATAACGCCCCCTGCCGTGCTAAATACACGTTCAGATAATACACTGGCTGCAGGGCAGGCCAGCACCTCCAAGGCATAAACGGCAAGCTCAGGCCATGTGCCCAATTTGGAGACCCAGAAGTTAAAGGGGGCAGACCCGTCATCCAGTACGTGTAGGCCTGTGGACACATACTGCTCAACCATGTTGGTGAAATGCTGCCTCCTGCTAAGACGTTCCATCTCAGCTGGTGGTGCTGGTTGTTGTGGCGTGCTGACAAAGCTTTTCCACATTTCGGCCATGCTAACCCTGCCTTCTGAGGTGCTGCCGGTGCCCCGGCTGCGTTGGCGACCTCTTCCTCCTCCTCTGCCTTCGCCTTGTGCTTCCACCGTACGCCCGCTGTCAGGTGGGAATGCCACCAGCAGCGCGTCTACCAGCGTGCGCTTGTACTCGCGCATCTTACGATCCCGCTCCAGTGAGGGAATTAAGGACGGTACGTTGTCCTTGTAACGGGGATCCAGCAGGATGGCCACCCAGTAATCAGCACCAGTTAAAATGTGGGCAACTCGGCTGTCGTTGCGGAAACACTGCAGCATGTAATCGCTCATGTGTGCCAGGCTGCCCAGAGGCAAAGAAAAGCTGTCCTCTGTGGGAGGTGTATCGTCTGTGTCCTCTGTATCCCCCCAGCCACGCACCAGTAATGGCCACGAGCTGGTCTGAGTGCCACCCTGCTGTGAACATGGCTCCTCCTCCTCCTCCTCCTCCTCCTCCTCCATCTCCTCCTCCACCTCGTCATCCTCCAGAACTGTGCCCTTTCTGCCGGACAATTGTGTACCTGGCGTTTGTTGGTGCAGGAACCCACCCTCGTAGCCACTTGTGAAAGACTGCCCTGAAAGCCTTTGAAATGATCCCGCTTCCTCCTCCTCCTCCTCATCCTCCTGTGCCACATCCTCTTCCATCATCGCACGAAGCGTTTTTTCAAGGAGGCATAGAACTGGGATAGTAACGCTGAGAACGGCGTCATTGGCACTGGCCATGTTGGTGGAGTACTCGAAACAGCGCAACAAGGCACACAGGTCTCGCATGGAGGCCCAGTTATTGGTGGTGAAGTGGTGCTGTTCCGCAGAGCGACTCACGCGTGATTGCTGCAGCTGAAACTCCACTATTGCCTGCTGCTGCTCGCACAGTCTGGCCAGCATGTGCAAGGTGGAGTTCCACCTTGTGGGCACGTCACATATGAGGCGGTGAGCTGGAAGGCCGAAGTTACGCTGCAGCGCTGACAGGCGAGCAGCAGCAGGGTGAGAACGCCGAAAGTGCGCACACACAGCCCGCACTTTCTGCAGCAGCTCTGGCATATTGGGGTAATTTTTAAGGAACCTCTGGACCACCAAGTTCAGCACATGCGCCAGGCAAGGGATGTGCGTCAAACCGGCTAGACCCAGAGCTGCTACGAGATTTCGCCCATTATCGCACACCATCAGGCCGGGCTTGAGGCTCACTGACAGCAACCACTCATCGGTCTGTTGTTCCATGTCCCTCCACAACTCCTGCGCGGTGTGGGGATTTTCCCCCAAACAGGAAAGTTTTAAAACTGCCTGCTGTCGTTTACCCCTGGCTGTGCTGAAGTTGGTGGTGAAGGTGTTACGCTGAATGGATGAGGAGGCGGTAGAGGATGAGGAAGCGGAGAAGGAGGAGTTAGCAACAGGAGGCAAACTGAAGCGCCCTGCAATCCTCGGTGGTGGAAGGACATGCGCCAAACCGCTATCTGCCTCAGGCCCAGCAGCCACTGCATTTACCCAGTGTGCTGTTAGGGAGATATAACGTCCCTGACCGTGCTTACTGGTCCACGCATCCGTAGTTAGGTGGACCTTGCCACAGATGGCGTTGCGCAGTGCACACCTGATTTTGTCCCCCACCTGGTTGTGCAGGGAAGGGATGGCTCGCCTGGAAAAGTAGTGGCGGCTGGGCACGACGTACTGCGGGACAGCCAATGCCATCAGGCTTTTAAAACTCTGCGTCTCCACCAGACGGAATGACAGCATTTCAAAGGCCAGGAATTTTGAAATGCTGGCATTCAGGGCCAGGGATCGCGGGTGGCTAGGGGGGTACTTCCTCTTCCGCTCCAATGTTTGGGAGATAGAGAGCTGAACGCTTCCATGGGACATTGTGGAGATGGTCGGTGACCCAGGTGGTAGTGTTGCTGGCAGATCCTCTGTTTGCGTGGTGACAGGTGCCACTGTCACTACAGAGGTGGATGAAGAGGCCGAGACTGCAGCAGAAGAGGAAGCAGGAGGAGCCAGAGACCTTTCTTGGTTTCTGAGGCGTCTACTCCACTGCAGCTCGTGCTTTGCACTTAGATGCCTGGTCATGCAGCTTGTGCTCAGGTTGAGAACGTTTATGCCTCGCTTCAGGCTCTGATTGCACAGCGTGCAAACCACTCGTGTCTTGTCATCAACACACTGTGTGAAGAACTGCCACGCTAGGGAAGTCCTTGGACCTGGCTTTGGTGTGCTCGGTCCCTTGCTGCGTTGGGCAGTAGCAGATGTACTGTCTAGGGGACGAATGCTCCGTTTTTGCACCCTGCTCCCTCTTCTGCTGTGCTGGTGGCTCTGTGCGACCACCGCCTCTTCCTCCGAACTACACTGGTCACCTGCATAACGTTGATTCCATGTGGGGTCGAGGACCTCATCATCCTCCACATCATCTTCCACCCAGTCTTCACCCCTGCCCTCCATGTCTGTCTGCACAATTGCGAAAGCAGCAGCAGTTGGCACCTGTGTTTCGTCATCATCCGAGACGTGCTGCGATGGTCCTCCCATGTACCCATCATGAAACATAAGTGGTTGGGCATCGGTGCACTCAATCTCTTCCACTTCTGGGGCAGGGCTAGGTGGATGGCCCTGGGAAACCCTGCTAACAGAGTCATCGAAAAGCAGAAGAGACTGCTGCATGATTTGGGGCTCAGACTGCTTGGCTGATTTGCAAGGGGGTGAGGTGAAAGACTGATGGACATGGGCTTCAGGTGCCAACTCTGATCTTTCAGCAGAAGAGTGGGTGGGAGACAATGTGAAGGAACCCGAGGCACTGTCAGCAACCCAATCTACTATCGCCTGTACTTGTCCTGGCCTAAACATTGGTACAGCCTCATTAGGCATGACAAAATACCGCCGCAGGCTCGGTCGCCTACTCGCACCTGAGGAAGGTGTTTCACTTGTGCGTGTAGCTGGCACAGATCCACCACGTCCTCTCCCTGCAACAGGAGCTCCACCAGCAGCACCACGACCGGGGCCACCACGTCCCTTTGACCTTCCCCTCATATTTTCCAAATTTAGGATCTTGCCCTAAATGGCGTTTTTTGGAAGACCACAACACACCCACAGTACGTAATGGCTGAAACGCACAGCTACAGAACTGCAGAAAATGCTATTCAAAAAAAAAAGGTTGTTTTTTTTAGTATAGCACAGTACAAGGAAAATATATATAAATTGTTTTTTTACACACACCTTCAGATGTGTATTTCACACTGCAAAATATTTTCTGTGGCCCTAAAAGGCGTTTTTTGCCAGACCACAACACACCCACAGCACGTAACCGCTGAATCGCACAGCTACAGAAAATGCTATTCAAAAAAAAAGGTTGTTTTTTTTAGTATAGCACAGTACAAGGAAAATATATAGAAATTGTTTATTTTACACACCTCCACATGTGTATTTCACACTGCAATTTATTTTCTGTGGCCCTAAATGGCGTTTTTTCCAAGAGCACAACACAACCACAGTATTTAACCACTGAATCGCACAGCTATAGAAGTGCAGAGAATGCTATTCAAAAAAAATGTTTTTTTTTTTAGTATAGCACTGTACAATATATAGAAATTGTTTATTTTACACACCTCCACATGTGTATTTCACACTGCAAAATATTTTCTGTGGCCCTAAATGGCGTTTTTTGAAAGAGCACAACACAACCACAGTATTTAACCACTGAATCGCACAGCTATAGAAGTGCAGAGAATGCTATTCAAAAAAAATGTTGTTTTTTTTAGTATAGCACTGTACAATATATAGAAATTGTTTATTTTACACACCTCCACATGTGTATTTCACACTGCAAAATATTTTCTGTGGCCCTAAATGGCGTTTTTTGAAAGAGCACAACACAACCACAGTATTTAACCACTGAATCGCACAGCTATAGAAGTGCAGAGAATGCTATTCAAAAAAAATGTTTTTTTTTTTAGTATAGCACTGTACAATATATAGAAATTGTTTATTTTACACACCTCCACATGTGTATTTCACACTGCAAGATATTTTCTGTGGCCCTAAATGGCGTTTTTTGAAAGAGCACAACACAACCACAGTATTTAACCACTGAATCGCACAGCTATAGAAGTGCAGAGAATGCTATTCAAAAAAAATGTTGTTTTTTTTAGTATAGCACTGTACAATATATAGAAATTGTTTATTTTACACACCTCCACATGTGTATTTCACACTGCAAAATATTTTCTGTGGCCCTAAATGGCGTTTTTTGAAAGAGCACAACACAACCACAGTATTTAACCACTGAATCGCACAGCTATAGAAGTGCAGAGAATGCTATTCAAAAAAAATGTTGTTTTTTTTAGTATAGCACTGTACAATATATAGAAATTGTTTATTTTACACACCTCCACATGTGTATTTCACACTGCAAAATATTTTCTGTGGCCCTAAATGGCGTTTTTTGAAAGAGCACAACACAACCACAGTATTTAACCACTGAATCGCACAGCTATAGAAGTGCAGAGAATGCTATTCAAAAAAAATGTTTTTTTTTTTAGTATAGCACTGTACAATATATAGAAATTGTTTATTTTACACACCTCCACATGTGTATTTCACACTGCAAAATATTTTCTGTGGCCCTAAATGGCGTTTTTTGAAAGAGCACAACACAACCACAGTATTTAACCACTGAATCGCACAGCTATAGAAGTGCAGAGAATGCTATTCAAAAAAAATGTTTTTTTTTTAGTATAGCACTGTACAATATATAGAAATTGTTTATTTTACACACCTCCACATGTGTATTTCACACTGCAAAATATTTTCTGTGGCCCTAAATGGCGTTTTTTGAAAGAGCACAACACAACCACAGTATTTAACCACTGAATCGCACAGCTATAGAAGTGCAGAGAATGCTATTCAAAAAAAATTTTGTTTTTTTTAGTATAGCACTGTACAATATATAGAAATTGTTTATTTTACACACCTCCACATGTGTATTTCACACTGCAAAATATTTTCTGTGGCCCTAAATGGCGTTTTTTGAAAGAGCACAACACAACCACAGTATTTAACCACTGAATCGCACAGCTATAGAAGTGCAGAGAATGCTATTCAAAAAAAATGTTGTTTTTTTTAGTATAGCACTGTACAATATATAGAAATTGTTTATTTTACACACCTCCACATGTGTATTTCACACTGCAAGATATTTTCTGTGGCCCTAAATGGCGTTTTTTGAAAGAGCACAACACAACCACAGTATTTAACCACTGAATCGCACAGCTATAGAAGTGCAGAGAATGCTATTCAAAAAAAATGTTGTTTTTTTTAGTATAGCACTGTACAATATATAGAAATTGTTTATTTTACACACCTCCACATGTGTATTTCACACTGCAAAATATTTTCTGTGGCCCTAAATGGCGTTTTTTGAAAGAGCACAACACAACCACAGTATTTAACCACTGAATCGCACAGCTATAGAAGTGCAGAGAATGCTATTCAAAAAAAATGTTGTTTTTTTTAGTATAGCACTGTACAATATATAGAAATTGTTTATTTTACACACCTCCACATGTGTATTTCACACTGCAAAATATTTTCTGTGGCCCTAAATGGCGTTTTTTGAAAGAGCACAACACAACCACAGTATTTAACCACTGAATCGCACAGCTATAGAAGTGCAGAGAATGCTATTCAAAAAAAATGTTGTTTTTTTTAGTATAGCACTGTACAATATATAGAAATTGTTTATTTTACACACCTCCACATGTGTATTTCACACTGCAAAATATTTTCTGTGGCCCTAAATGGCGTTTTTTGAAAGAGCACAACACAACCACAGTATTTAACCACTGAATCGCACAGCTATAGAAGTGCAGAGAATGCTATTCAAAAAAAATGTTGTTTTTTTTAGTATAGCACTGTACAATATATAGAAATTGTTTATTTTACACACCTCCACATGTGTATTTCACACTGCAAAATATTTTCTGTGGCCCTAAATGGCGTTTTTTGAAAGAGCACAACACAACCACAGTATTTAACCACTGAATCGCACAGCTATAGAAGTGCAGAGAATGCTATTCAAAAAAAATGTTTTTTTTTTTAGTATAGCACTGTACAATATATAGAAATTGTTTATTTTACACACCTCCACATGTGTATTTCACACTGCAAAATATTTTCTGTGGCCCTAAATGGCGTTTTTTGAAAGAGCACAACACAACCACAGTATTTAACCACTGAATCGCACAGCTATAGAAGTGCAGAGAATGCTATTCAAAAAAAATGTTTTTTTTTTAGTATAGCACTGTACAATATATAGAAATTGTTTATTTTACACACCTCCACATGTGTATTTCACACTGCAAAATATTTTCTGTGGCCCTAAATGGCGTTTTTTGAAAGAGCACAACACAACCACAGTATTTAACCACTGAATCGCACAGCTATAGAAGTGCAGAGAATGCTATTCAAAAAAAATTTTGTTTTTTTTAGTATAGCACTGTACAATATATAGAAATTGTTTATTTTACACACCTCCACATGTGTATTTCACACTGCAAAATATTTTCTGTGGCCCTAAATGGCGTTTTTTGAAAGAGCACAACACAACCACAGTATTTAACCACTGAATCGCACAGCTATAGAAGTGCAGAGAATGCTATTCAAAAAAAATGTTGTTTTTTTTAGTATAGCACTGTACAATATATAGAAATTGTTTATTTTACACACCTCCACATGTGTATTTCACACTGCAAAATATTTTCTGTGGCCCTAAATGGCGTTTTTTGAAAGAGCACAACACAACCACAGTATTTAACTACTGAATCGCACAGCTATAGAAGTGCAGAGAATGCTATTCAAAAAAAATGTTGTTTTTTTTAGTATAGCACTGTACAATATATAGAAATTGTTTATTTTACACACCTCCACATGTGTATTTCACACTGCAAAATATTTTCTGTGGCCCTAAATGGCGTTTTTTGAAAGAGCACAACACAACCACAGTATATAACCGCTGAATCGCACAGCTGCAGAGAATGCTATTCAAAAAAAAGTTTTTTTTTTTTTTTTAGTATAGCATAGTACAAGAAAAATATATAGAAATTGGTTATTTCACACAACTAGAGATATACACTGCAAAATATTTTTTTTGCCCAAAAATAGGTCTTTTTTGCGCACAACAAAGTGCCGTTTTTTTTTTTGCAACAGCACAATAAAGTGCCTTTTTTTTTTTTTGGGGCCCAAAAATGGGTCTTTTTAGCAAAAGCACAATAAAGTGCCTTTTTTTTTTTTTTTCTGACCAAAATAGGTCTTTTAGCAAGAGCACAATACAGCCACAGTATGGAATAGGTGTATCACTCAACGTAATGCAGTGCTGGTGCACTGAGCTTGCAACACAAACAGATAAACCTATGCAGATCGCTGAGCTATTATATCTCTCAATCTGGACTCCTATCTAAATCTCTCTCCCTGAAAGCACAAACAGGATCCTGCCCCTACACTACACTACACTACACTGTCTCCCTATCTTTTCTATCAGTAGATTGCAGAATCAGGACTAACTCCTATTCTCTCCCTCACAGCAACAGCAGCCAGGATCCTTTCCCTACACTGTCTAAAAGCAGAGTGACGATCTGTGCTGTGTGCCTCTTTCTTATATAGAAGCTGGTCACATGCTGGGTCACATGTTGCACTGACCAATTACAGCCATGCCATTAGTAGGCATGGCTATGATGGCTTCTAAGGGCACACCAGCTAATCAAATGGTGATTGGCTGGCCCCTGAAGCATTTCTAACTGCGCCATTAAATTCCCGAATCCGAACCCGAACCCGGACTTTAGCGCAAAATCCGGGTCCGGGTCCGGGGTTCGGGAAAACGCCAAAATTCGGTACGGACCCGAACTTTACAGTTCGGGTCCGCTCAACACTACTCAAGAGTGAATAAATTCAGTTCCTCTAATCTTTCCTCATAGATGAGCTCCTCCATGCCTCTTATCAGTTTGGTTGCCCTTCTCTGCACTTTCTCCAGTTCCCCAATATTTCTTTTGAGAACTGGTGCCCAAAACTGAACTGCATATTCCAGATGAGGTCTTACTAATGATTTTTACAGGGGCAAAATGATATCTCTCTCTCTGGAGTCCATACCTCTCTTAATACAAGAAAGGATTTTGCTCGCTTTGGAAACCGCAGCTTGGCATTGCATGCCATTATTGAGCCTATGATGTACCAAAACCCCCAGATCCTTTTCCACTACGGATCCCCCCAGTTGTACTCCCCCTAGTATGTATGATGCATTCATATTCTTAGCCCCCAAGTGCATAATTTCTCTTATCGTCCATGGACTGACACAGCTGTCATACTGATTACGTGTGGGTATATGTCCCTGCCAGCAGGAGAAGACCTAGGCAGAATGTTAGATGTTAAAACATTCTAGAACAAACCAGATCTGAACAGCCCCGCCCAGGTGGGCGGTCCCTCCGGACATTACCCTCCCACCTGCAGCTAGCAGACCTCAGTTTTCTTCTGCCTAGCAGAAGGAGAAGACGTGGCTCTCTCAGGAGCCAGTCTCCTGGAAGATTTTACTTTTAAATTTTATTCCTTTGGGAATTTTGTTATTTTATTTTTGAGACCTTCAATCAACTGTCGGCTGGGCAACAGGTTGGGTACACTAGTATCCTCGTAGTCTTCCCTGTCCGACCATCGAGCGTGCTGATCCTCGCCTTGTGTGCGTGAGACTTAGTTCACGACATACCCCATGGCTCCAGGGGTGGCCGGGTTGCTTTCATGCTCCCGCGGTCCTCTCAAGATTGAACAGTACCTGACTGTATCTTTCGCAGGGGACCGGGCCGACAGCTACGCAGTACTACTCTGTGATAGGTCTGTCTGAGACAAGCCAGTGGGTCCCTCCAGGGACGGGTAAGTAGTCTCTCCTGCTGCAGGTGAGTACATACTGGCTGTGTTTCTTTATGTGGGGTGTTCTCTCTGTCTCCCCCCTGTTATGCTGCTCTCTGCATCCTGTACTGGTGCTGTGCTATGTGGGGGTGCTTGGGGGTCACTCTGGCCTGGCTGGGGAAGCTCATGTCTATTTTAATGGCACTGGGGCAGTGTTCTGGTGTGTGAGTGACATACTGTGGTGGATAGTGGTTACATGCATACTTAGCAAAGCTAAGCTTCACAGGTTTAGTTCCTGAGTGGGGCTGTTTGTGTTCAAACAGCCGCCCCAGCGCTTGCCGTGCCACAGTCAGTGAGGGCAGAAGCTCCTGCCTTGTGGTTAGTGAACAACCGCAAAACTTGTGCGCCATTAGCGCTGTGAGGTAATTTTGAAAAAAACGCGCTCGGCATCCATTTTGCCGTGGATCGATGGCGCAGTATTGTATGCGGCCATTTTCTTGAAGCCGCAGCGTTTTTGCTTACGGTTTCGGCCTCTATCGGCCGCTGCTGCGGCGCGAATATCCAATCTCTTCACAGTCGGTCTCCTCAAAGTCTCATTACTCTCCCCAGGCTTCACCCGCGCGTCAGCGCGGTTTCAAACAGCGGAATGAGCGGTCCTTACAGGGGTTTGTGAGTACTCTGGGTGTCCCCTCCTCAGCTTCAGCTTAGCCAGTGGGTGGACTGTGTTACTCACTATGATAGTGTTTAACAGTCAGGGGGTGGCAGTATGGGGTCTAGTTCACCTGCTTCTCCACACTTGTCTGAGGCAACTGGCAGTGCTCCTGCACCTGCGGTCCCTATGGACCAGTTGTCGGCAGTCCTGGAATCATCCTTGTCAGGATGGAAGCGGTGTGTGAGCGCAAGGGAGCTGTAAAGCGCCCCCTCCCCACACATCCTCCTGTAGGGGAGTGCTCTTTCCCAGATATGGGCCTAGTTATGGCTGCTCAGGACCCTAGCTCTGAGGATTTTTCATGTTTTTTAAACAGGATATTCCCTGTGAGGAAGACCCCAGTTCTGAAAAACTGACAGGGTGCTTGTAAGTGAACTCATTGATGCTGTGAGGAACACTCTCAAGCTGAATGTTGAGGCTGAGGAACCTCAGGTAAAAGCTGTCTCCTTTGGTTCTTTTAAAGCCGTTTATTTAAAACGTTTTTTTCCATATGTGCCTTTTTTTGATACATTCATTGACTAAGTCTGGGGTAAGCCGCAGAGGACTTTGGCGGTCCCACGGCGCCTAGCCATGAGGTACCCCTTTAAGGAGGACCTGGTTATGAAGGGGCTCTCCCCCCAGTGGTCAACCCCCCGGTCGCCCGTTTGAATAAGGCTACCACGCTCCCAATGGAAGGGACTCCTGCATTTAAGGATCCCACTGACAGGAGGTCAGAGTGGTAAGTAGAACTATGTTTACCTTATTGGGGTCTGCCTTGTGCCCTATAGGGGCGGCAACACTTGTGTCTCAAGACACTCACAGGAAGATTTTGCACCAGAGGGTTCAGGAGCATAATCTCCCTCCTGAGACCATTACCCTGGCTCACCAACTGGCGCAGGGTTTAGTCTCGGTGTGCAATGCCACTTTGGATGCGGCCCCTTTAGTTTCTGGGGCCTCTATCTGCTGTGGTGCTGTGTCGCCTTGGCTGGCTGAAATGCTGGTCGGCCGACCTAGCTTCCAAATAGCTCCTGGCTGACTTGCCCTTTAAGGGCAGTGGACTGTTTGGGGCCGCCCTGGATGCCATTATTATGGATGTCACAAGGGGTAAGAGCACCTTCCTTCCTCAGTCTGTTACGGACAAAGGAGCCCCACCGTAGGCCAGGCCCTTCCTTTCCGGCAAAGGAGAATGAGTTTCTTCTCGTCAGTCAGAATCCACGGGTAAGGCGGCTGGGGGACATAAGCGTCCCTGGGTGCGTAAGCCTACCAAGCAAGCTCCCAAGCCCACCACCACATGGAGTCTTGTCCCTGCCGGACTCTGGGGTGGGGGGACTTCCTTGCAGGTTCACGGTTCGGTGGACCTCCCGGATCTCCGACCAGTGGGTGTGCGAGGTGGTCACCTCAGGATACAGGATAGAATTCCGTTCCTGGCCCGCAGACAGATTCTTTCCCTTAATTCTCCCTCTCCTTCCCTCTTAAGGGCCGTACAGGATTGATCAGGTCCGGAGGATTGTGCCGGTTCCGTCACAAGAGAGGTTGTTCAGGGTTTCTACTCGAATCTGTTTGTAGTCCCAAAAGGTGGACGGGGATTCGGCCAACCCTGGGCCTCAAGGCCTGGATTCTTTTGTGATGGTGTAAAGTTCCGCATGGAATCCATTCGCACGGTGTTCGCTACACTCCATCAAGGGGATTTTCTGGCATCCTTGGACATCAAGGCCGCCTACTTGCATGTTCCGATCTGCGCACGTCAACAGTAGTTTCTGCTCTTGCGATCGGCGAAGACCACTATCAATTGTGGCTCTTCCCTTCGGCCTAGCCTCGGCACCAAAGGTTTTTTACCAAGGTGCTTACTCCGATTCTATGAAAACAAAAAAGGGGGGGGGAGGAAAGGGTCCCGACCAAATTAATGGGGGATCCAAGGACCAAAATGAGAGACTCCAAAGTCAGTAGGAAAGTACAAAAATGGGAAATGTATTAAATAATTGGAAAAAATTTCCATAAAAACAATCCTCTGGAGGAGAACTGTGATTGCAAAAACAGACACAGTATATGGAAAAGCAACTAGCTATCCAAGTTTAACCAAAAACAAAAAAGAACATAAAACAGGACAGTGGCCACAATACATAAAACAGTGACAAAACGTCCGGACACCTGATGTCTATGTGCGGGCAATCTGCTGCAAAAAATCTTGCAAAAATATAAAACCAAAATGGTATGAACTAAGCAGATAAATCCCACATAGATCCCAGGAAGGCTATAGCCCATGCAATGGAGGGAAAAGGGGTGGGGA
Organism: Rana muscosa; assembly: GCA_029206835.1. Taxonomy (NCBI): domain Eukaryota; kingdom Metazoa; phylum Chordata; class Amphibia; order Anura; family Ranidae; genus Rana; species Rana muscosa. The sequence continues at coordinate 476,844,142 of CM055116.1, forward strand.
AGAAGGGAGGGGGGGAGGGGAACAAACAAACAACAAAGGAAAGGGGAGTGGGACCTCAGGGGAACAGAAAATGATGGAAGGTTTCCAGTTTGGTGGAAGTCCAATAAGGAACAGAGAAGATTTAATTCGTGGTGTCCACAAGGATGGTATGACAATTGTGAAATACACTGGTGAAAATGTCACGTCAAGGACCTGATGGCAGAGATGGTGAAAGATGACAAACAAGCAGCAGTGATGCAGGACATCAGATGTAGATATAAACACCGCAGTTTAATATAACAGCTTGGCAGTATGATCAGTTGGTGTGGCTCACAGCCTAGCTATACTGAGGTAGCAAATAGAGGCATACGATACCCGAGTGAAGGGGAGCCTGATCGTGGAAGCGATGCTGCTCAGTGTTTACCCATAACACCTTCGATGACCGCATGGAGCATATAACTCCTGTGTAATTCGGCTGGATATCACCTCGTAACAAATATAAAGTTCCTGAGGAGAGCCACCACATATGGGATGGTGTGCAGAGCAGCGGTATGTCACCGCTGTGAGCCAAATTAATCCTTCTGCGTTCCCCTGCGTCCTCCACGGGCGGACTTCCGGGATGTCAGAAGCAGGCGTCACGTGACGTCACGTCACGATTCTAGCCTTGCTGAGACAGCGAGGCACTGCTATTATGGGCTATCTGGACGATCTTCTTCTAAGAGCAGACAATGGCTCGGAATTAGAAGAAGTGTGACTATGTCAGTCAGACCCTTAGGGACTTTGGGTGGCGCCCGAACATTCAGAAGTCGGTCCTGGTCCCGGCTTAGCATTTGGAGTATCTCGGTCTGATCCTGGACTCCATGGAGGCGTAGGTATTCCTAACCTTGGAGAAGTTACTGACTTTTCAGTCTGTAGTGCGGGTCCTGACGTCTCGGAAATGGTCGTCAACCCGTTTTTTGCATGAGAGTCCTGGGACTCATGAGGGCCTCGTTCGAGGCTGTTCCATATGCCCAATCACACACACGGGCATTACAGTAAGAGATCCTGTCCACTTGGGACAAATCCCCGTTGTCTTTGGATCTTCAGATCCAGATGAGTCACCCACTCAGGGCGTCCCTGGCGTAGTGGTTTGGGTCCCCGGCTCTTCGGTCCGGGAAGTCATCCCTCCCCATCCAGTGGACGGTGTTCATGATGGACACCAGCCTGACGGGCTGGGGTGGAGTCGGGGGGAGTCCTGTCTGCCCCAGGGCTTTGGACTCCGGACGAAGCCCATTTACCAATCAATGTTCTGGAAATACGGGCAATAAGAATATAACTCCCCACGTGGTCTCTATCGGCCATCTACGTTCAGCGTAGACAATTGGCAGGCGGACTATCGGAGTCGCCAGACGCTGGACCAAGAGAGTGGTCCTTACACCTGGACATACCGGATGTGGACCTGAGGGCCTCTCGACTCAATCGTAAGGTGTCACGGTTTGTGGCCAGATCCAGGGATCCTTGGGCGGATGCCTCGGATCCGTTGGTGGGCCCCATGGGGTCATTATCACCTGATATCTGTTATCCTCCGCTGCAGCTGCTTCCTCGCCTGCTGCGCAGGGTTGTGGCCGAAGGGATTACAGTGATCCTCTTGCGCCAGGTGAGTCTCGGCGTCATTGGTATGCTGATCTGGTATGTCTCATCGCGGACGTTCCTTGACGGTTGCCAATAAGGGAGGACCTTCTGTTTCAAGGTCCTGTTTTTCATCCTGTTTTACAGTCTCTGACTTAACGGCATAGCTATTGGAAGCCAGGTGCTGAGAGTCTGAGGTCTCCCGGATTCGGTAATTTCGACCATGTTCAGGGCACGGAAGTCTTCTGCTTGAAAGATATATCACCGTACCTGGGAAGCTTACATCGCTATGTGCAATGAGCTGGACTAGCGTCTACGGACATATTCCGTCCCCAGTATCCTGCAGTCCTTGCAGCGTGGTGTGACCCAAATGCTTGCTTTGAGTACCATTAGGGGTCAGTTTTCGGCCTTGGCCGTCTTCCTTCAGCAACCGCTAGCGGGTCATTCCTTGGCAGCACCTTTGTGCAGGGGGTTCGCCATGTGCTCCCTCCTGTTGAAACCTCCTCTCCCTCCTCGGGATTTGAATTTGGTGCTCTCGGTTCTCCAGGAACCTCACTTTGAAAATATCAGAGATTTTCCCCTCTTGACCTTGTCTCAGGAGGTGGCCTTCTTAGTGGCCATTATTTCTGTCAGACGGGTGTCTGAATTGGTGGCCTTGTCCTGCAAGTCGCCCTATTTGGTCATCCATAAGGATAAGGCGGTGTTGCGTCCGCAACCTTCCTTTTTGCATAAGGTGGTCTCGGTTTTCCACCTACATGTGGACATTGTCCTCCCGTCCTTGTGTCCTCACACATCGCATTCCAGAGGGTTTGCGCTTCACATATTTTATGTGGTACGTGATATGACTCACTAGTTGTGTCTGTCTCGGGTCCGGACAGGGCCGAGCGGGGTCGTCTGACACTTTTTCTAGATGAATCAGACAGACTGTTATACAGGCCTATGCCATTAAGGGGGTGGCCCCTCCCTTTCCGGTTACGGTGCATGCCACAGGACAATTGATGCTTCCTGGGCTTTCCGACATCAAGCGTCGGTTGCACAAGTGTGCAAGGCGGCGACCTGGTTGTCCGTTCATGCCTTTCAAAATTCTATAACGTTGATGTGGCTGCATCTTCGGATGCTTCCTTCGGCCGCAAGGTGTTGGAGACCGCTGTTTAATGTTGCAACTCCTCCGTTGAGGAGCTCTGCTGGTTTGGAGTGAAGTTTTGGTTGTTCCTTTACTATTTGCTCCCACCCTTTTCTTATACTGCTTTGGGACATCCCATTACGTAATCAGTATGACAGCTGTGTCAGTCCATGGACGATAAGAGAAAATAGGATTTTTGTACTCACCGTAAAATCCGTTTCTCTGACGTCCATGGACTGACACAACACCCACCCTTCCTTTTAAGGTTTGTACTGCTTTGTTACGAACTGAGGTCTGCTAGCTGCAGGTGGGAGGGTAATGTCCGGAGGACATATACCCACACGTAATCAGTATGACAGCTGTGTCAGTCCATGGACATCAGAGAAACAGATTTTACGGTGAGTACAAAAATCCTATTTTTACATTTATCAACATTAAACCTCATCTGCCACATAGTCGCCCAATTAGGCAGAGCATTGAGGCCGGCTTGTAAATTGGCGACATCCTGTAAGGACGTTATTCCACTGCATAGCTTAGTGTCATCTGCAAAGACAGAAATGTTACTTTTGATCTCAGACCCAATATCATTTATAAAGATATTAAAAAGTAAGGGTCCCAACACTGAACCTTGGGGTACACCACTGATAACCTTAGACCATTCAGAGTAAGAATCATTAACCACTACTCTCTGAATTCTGCCTTTTAGCCAGTTTTCTATCCATTTACAAACTGATATTTCCAATCTTGTAGACTTAACCTTAGACATGAGCCGTGTGTGGGGAACTGTATCGAACGCTTTTGCAAAATCCAAGTCTACCACGTCCACAACCCCCCCTCTGTCCAAGGTTTTACTTACCTCTTCATAAAAAGAAATCAGGTTTGTCTGACAACTTCTGTCTTTCATGAATCCATGCTGTCTGTTGCTTAAAAATTATTTTTCCAGCAAGAACTCATCTATGTGGTCTTTTATTAATCTCTCCAGTATCTTCCCAACTACAGAAGTTAAACTAACAGGTCTATAGTTACTTGGTAAAGACTTTGTTTCCTTTTTAAATATAGGCACCACATTGGCCCTGCGCCAATCCAGTGGTACTATTCCCGTCATTAATGAGTCCCTAAAAATTAAATACAATGGCTTTGAAATTACAGAGCTCAATTCTTTTAGGATCCGTGGGTGGTTGCCATCTGGTCCAGGTGCTTTATCCACTTTTATTCTGTCTAAATATTTCTGGACCATATCACCTTTGAGCCATTGTGGATTTGGGGCTGTGTCACTACCACCCCCATTTTGGACATGAGCTCCCCCATGCTCATTTGTACACACAGAGCTGAAGAAAGTATTTAATAAATTAGCCTTCTCTTTGTCCCCAGTCACCCACTCTAGATTATTTTGTAAAGGGCCTACATGCTCAGACTTGACCTTTTTACTATTAATATACAGGTCCTTCTCAAAAAATTAGCATATTGTGATAAAGTTCATTATTTTCTGTAATGTACTGATAAACATTAGACTTTCATATATTTTAGATTCATTACACACAACTGAAGTAGTTCAAGCCTTTTCTTGTTTTAATATTGATGATTTTGGCATACAGCTCATGACAACCCAAAATTCCTATCTCAAAAAATTAGCATATTTCATCCGACCAATAAAAGAAAAGTGTTTTTAATACAAAAAAAGTCAACCTTCAAATAATTATGTTCAGTTATGCACTCAATACTTGGTCGGGAATCCTTTTGCAGAAATGACTGCTTCAATGCGGCGTGGCATGGAGGCAACCAGCCTGTGGCACTGCTGAGGTGTTATGGAGGCCCAGGATGCTTCGATAGCGGCCTTAAGCTCATCCAGAGTGTTGGGTCTTGCGTCTCTAAACTTTCTCTTCCCAATATCCCACAGATTCTCTATGGGGTTCAGGTCGTCAGGAGAGTTGGCAGGCCAATTGAGCACAGTAATACCATGGTCAGTAAACCATTTACCAGTGGTTTTGGCACTGTGAGCAGGTGCCAGGTCGTGCTGAAAAATGAAATCTTCATCTCCATAAAGTTTTTCAGCAGATGGAAGCATGAAGTGCTCCAAAATCTCCTGATAGCTAGCTGCATTGACCCTGCCCTTGATAAAACACAGTGGACCAAAACCAGCAGCTGACATGGCACCCCAGACCATCACTGACTGTGGGTACTTGACACTGGACTTCAGGCATTTTGGCATTTCCCTCTCCCCAGTCTTCCTCCAGACTCCTTGATTTCCGAATGACATGCAAAATTTGCTTTCATCCGAAAAAAGTACTTTGGACCACTGAGCAACAGTCCAGTGCTGCTTCTCTGTAGCCCAGGTCAGGCGCTTCTGCCGCTGTATCTGGTTCAAAAGTGGCTTGACCTGGGGAATGCGGCACCTGTAGCCCATTTCCTGCACACGCCTGTTCACGGTGGCTCTGGATGTTTCTACTCCAGACTCAGTCCACTGCTTCCGCAGGTCCTCCAAGGTCTGGAATCGGTCCTTCTCCACAATCTTCTTCAGGGTCCGGTCACCTCTTCTCATTGTGCAGCGTTTTCTGACACACTTTTTCCTTCCCACAGACTTCCCACTGAGGTGCCTTGATACAGCACTCTGGGAACAGCCTATTCGTTCAGAAATTTCTTTCTGTGTCTTACCCTCTTGCTTGAGGGTGTCAATGATGGCCTTCTGGACAGCAGTCAGGTCGGCAGTCTTACCCATGATTGCGGTTTTGAGTAATGAACCAGGCTGGGAGTTTTTAAAAGCCTCAGGAATCTTTTGCAGGTGTTTAGAGTTAATTAGTTGATTCAGATGATTAGGTTAATAGCTCGTTTAGAGAACCTTTTCATGATATGCTAATTTTTTGAGATAGGAATTTTGGGTTGTCATGAACTGTATGCCAAAATCATCAATATTAAAACAAGAAAAGGCTTGAACTACTTCAGTTGTGTGTAATGAATCTAAAATATATGAAAGTCTAATGTTTATCAGTACATTACAGAAAATAATGAACTTTATCACAATATGCTAATTTTTTGAGAAGGACCTGTATTTGAAGTATTTTTTGGGGTTTGTCCTACTATCTTTTGCAATCTGTCGTTCATTTTGAATTTTTGCATCCTTGATTTCCTTTTTACATATCCTATTATATTCTTTGTAACATTTAAATGACACTAGTGTTCCCTCATTTTTATATTTTTTAAAAGCTCTTTTCTTATAGTTTATAGCTTTTTTAACTTTGACCGTGAGCCACATAGGTTTTATTTTTAGCCTTTTAAACTTATTGCCCATGGGAATATACTTTGCAGTGAGTTCACAAACAGTCTTTTTGAAGAATTCCCATTTCTGTTCTGTGCCCATTGATGCCAATATTCCCCCCCCCCCCCCCCCCCAGTCTAAGTCCTGGAGAGCAGCCCTCATCCTTGGAAAATTTGCTCTCTTGAAATTAAGTGTTTTTATCTTTCCCGTATGTGATTTTTGCTTACAACTAACATCAAATGAAATCATGTTATGGTCACTGCTACCCAGGTGTTCCTTTATTTGAACATTAGTAATACGCTCTGCATGGTTTGAAATTACCAGGTCCAACAGAGCATCATTCCTAGCTGGGGCCTCAATAAACTGGACCATAAAATTGTTCTGCAATAGGTTTAAACATTTTTGCCCTTTAACTGTCCCATTACTCCAGTCAATTTCTGGGTAGTTAAAATCCCCCATTATTATCACCGTCCCAGCCCTTGCAGCCCTTTCCATCTGAGCAGGGAGCTGAGTCTCCACCTCCTCATTAACATTGGGTGGTCTATAACAAACTCCAATGATTAACTTTGAACTACGCACATCTGTATGCAGTTCCACTCATAATGCTTCAGACTCATCCCACTCTCCATCCACCTGGTCCTCTTTCACACTCACTTTGAGATCACTTCTCAAATAGAGACAGACCCCTCCACCTTTCCTTTTTACCCTGTCTTTCCGAAAGAGTGCATAGCCAGGAATATTAATAGCCCAGTCATGTGAGGAATGAAGCCAAGTTTCAGCAATACCGATTACATCATAGCTCTCCTCATGCACCAGAGCTTCCAACTCACATATTTTGCTTGGCAGACTTCTGGCATTGGTGAACAGACACTTTAATGAATTAATATATTTTGACCGGTCACATACTATCCTCTTGGGTGTTCCAAGTGTAGCGGGGTGTTCCCCTTTAATGCAGAGAGACAAGAAGTTCCAGGTGAGAGGTGAGTCGGGAGGAAGTAAAGAGACATTATGGAAGTGAAAGCAGAGGAGAGAGAGACTACATCTCCCAGTACATCTTGCAGCACCCAGGGTGCATTGCTCCAGAACAGAGACTGCTGGGGCAGACTTTATAAAGGGGAGGCGGAGTTTTGGTCGGGCTCTTTGGGACCCCCCTCTCCTAGCAAGAGGATGTCTGTGCTGAACTGCTGTGTGCACAAGGCCTGAAGCCCGGGCCGTGTGCTCCTTTCCAAAGAGCCCTCTGCCAGCCTAGCAGAGCCTTAGAGACATCTAATCCTCCTTGCTGCAGTACACCAGAAGGATTGAAGACTTGGATGTCGGTGGATTCCTGTTCCTAGACGAATCGATGGAGGAAAGGGACTTGGACTTGTCCAGGTGGTGAGAGCTGTTTAAAGACAGATACTTTATCTTTACTATTCGTTGGGATTACAAAGTTGTTCTTCAAGTGCACCACCGAGAGATTGCTAGCAAATATTGTTTCACTGAACTTCCATTTAGATCAGTCAGGCCTGACTGCATAGGTAGACATTGCTGGGTGTTAGTCTACCCATGAGGGGAAGTAGCTGTAAAAGGGCAGCGCTAGAGTTGCATAGCAATACTTTATTATTCTGATTACTCTGTTTATCTTTATTACTGTTTATTGCAGGGATCTGCAACTTGTTATACTGTTGTTTATTACTTGCCCATTAGCCTCAGTAAAATATCTGGGTAAAGTACATTTGGTGTCAGTTCCGCTTACTTTAATAGGAGTTTTAAAGTATATTCTGTGTATGTTTGTTATAGGACTGCGTCACCAACAGTTGCGATCACGCGGTCCTATCTCTCTATCACCAGCTGTGCCACGGGAGTTTAGAGCCGATTGCCGGGGGTTGACAGCGGTGCACTGCAGGGCCCAAATCAATATCAGCGGCTCTCTTAACTGGGGGTAGCGCTACACGTGGGGGCTCGAGTCCGGGATCCTTGTACATTGCACGCTGCAATCAAGCCGGTCAGAAGTACCAGCATGGACCCGCTGGCAATGTCACAGTGGTGCGCAGCGATTGGCGCCGATCCAACCGCGGCGGTAGTCATTGTACTCCCGGGGGAAAGATGGAAGGAAGAGGAGATAAAACAGCTCGTATTGTTACTGTCTCCGAGCCACAAAGCATGGGTGATGGATTTTAGGCCAGATCCAGTGATCTCGTTTACATACGCACTGGTAGAATGGAAAAAGGAAATCCCAGAGCATTTTAAAAGTCAGAGTATACAAGCCATAGATAATCAGATCTATCACTTGATACATACTCTGCCAGTGAAGGAAGAATGGTTTCAGACACCAAAGCCATCACCCCCACAATTATCTCCACCACTATCCCCTAAAGCAGAAAAGCTTAAGGAACTATTAAGCCCGGGATCACCGCTGGCCGCTATAGGGCCTGAATTGTTGAATGCTCTAGGAGACCTTGTAATTAAGTGCCAGAAAAGCAGTACGGTGCATGTGGAGGCCGGTTACCAGAAGCTTAGCACCTTCTCAGGGAAGCTCCCCGTGCCTGCGGGGGAGGAAGATTTTGACACTTGGGTGGAACAGGCATTGCAGGCAGTAGAAGCATGGGAGGTGCCTGAGGCACAGAAGAGACAGCGAGTCTTAGAAAGTCTGAAAGGTGCCGCGGCAGAAGCGGTGAGGAGCTTCCGGTTTGGAAATGAAAACTGTACAGCTCAAGATTGCCTGGCCATGCTGCAGGAAGAGTTTGGTCAGCTGGAGAAGGTGTCAGAGATGATTTATCAAATTGAACACACTCTCCAGCAGCCGAATGAGAAACTGTCAGAATATGTTAGAAGGCTGAACAGGCAGTTATGCAAGATTGTACTGAAGAAGGGAATGCTGCCCAAAGATGCAGATGAAGCACGCATGAAGCAGATCATGAGGGGAGCGCGGCGCTCAGACCCGGTCTGGCTGCACCTGAAAACCTCAGGAGGAGGAATGTCACTAACCTACTCTGATCTAATAAAAATTATTAGGGACGAAGAGGCGCTGCAGGAAGATCAGCAGGTGGCCAAGGCGAATGTCACACCTGTACCAGTGTTTGTCCATTCGGTCAAGAGCCCAGAAAGAGATGCGGAGGTTGACACTCTGAAATCGCAAATGGCCCAAGTGTTGGAGATGCTGACCTCTTTGATGGAGAAAGATCAGAGAAGACGAGAGAAACCAAGCCCAAGAAAGGAGTTGTTCCCGAACACCTCAGCACCGGCCTCCCTACAGGACCGAGAAGAGGTGATTTGCTATAACTGCGGAGGGAGTGGCCACTTTGCTAACGTATGCTCCAGCCCAAAGAAGAAGAGAACAGATAATTGCAAGCCGGCGGGAAACTCCAAAGGGCCCCGGTGAAGGAGTCAACCGGGTGCCCATCATCTTCAGTGCGCTCCAAACTAAAAAAAAAGGCCAAGAATGGAGGAGACAAAACTCCTAGGAGGAGGTATAGTACACCCCCACCAAGATGTACCCCAGAGGGAGGGGGCAAGACCCCTCAGTGGAAGTACAGCACCCCAAAGAAGGAACATCCACCTAAAAGGAACAATAACATCCCTCAGCGGGTTTGTGCCCCCATTGAGAGGGAGAAAGTCAATGCATGCCAGGCTCAGGAAAAATGAAAGTCCAAAAGGAGCAGGGCAAGGGTCGAAAGCCAAAAAAAAAGAGGTGACCCCAGTCCGGCCATACCCAAAGGAACTGGTGGGCCCGTCTCCTACTGTGCCCATTCAAGTGGAAGGAGTCTATACTAAAGCTCTTTTGGACACCGGAGCACAGGTGACTTTACTATACCGGGACTTCTATGATAGGCACTTGAGTCATCTGCCTATCCAGAAGATAGAAGAGCTGGAGATATGGGGACTTGGAACCCAGAGTTTCCCTTATGATGGGTACCTGCCCATAAAGATGACTTTCGACCCATCCGTGGCTGGGAAGGCTGAAGTGTTTGACACCCTGGCAGTTGTGTGTCCCCGGCCGCCTGGAGCCAGCAAGATTTCCCTGATCATTGGGACAAACACAGATCTAGTCAGGAGACTCCTGACCCCTCTAGTGAAAGAGAGAAACCATTCAGCCACCAAAATCCATCCCATGCTAAAGACGGCCTACCAACGACTGGTCTTAGAGCAGAAGACCCCGGGAGAGGGGATAGGGAAGGTGTGGAGACTTGGCAGAGAAGGAGTAGTGCTACAGCCCGGAGAAGTAACCTGTCTTAGGGCCACTGTGAAGCTTTCGTGGGAACAACCTGGCCCCTTTGTCATGCTGGAATCAGACCCAAGGGAAGAGTCCTCAGGCCTGGAAGTGATACCAGAAGTGATTCCGTTCAAGGCTCTGAAGAAGGCCCATGCCAGAGTTCCGGTGAGTGTTAGGAACACTACGGGAGGACCCATGGAGATCCCTGCCAGAGTGTTGCTTGGTCAGGTGAGCCCTGCTGCCCCGGTCACTTGGTCCGAAGTCAAGGGGACGGGTGACGGAGGAGATGTTTAGGAGAAACTGTCCGTGGAAAACCCGAACCTACCCAGGGCTTGGAAAGAAAGAGCCAAGGCCCAGCTGACCAGGTGGGAGAAGATCTTTTCCGAAGATGAATTCGATGTGGGGTGTGCAAGAAGTGCCACCCATCGGATCCGCCTCCAAGAAGATAAGCCCTTCCGTGAGAGGGTCAGGCGGGTCCCCCTGGCAGATCTGGAGGATCTGAGGGAACAACTTGTAGAACTAAAGAAGACTGGTGTGATCCGGGAGTCTAGAAGTCCCTATGCCTCCCCAATCGTGGTGGTCAGAAAGAAGAATGGGTCGTTGAGGCTTTGTATCGATTACAGGACTCTCAACAGGAGAACCATCCCTGACCAATACACCACGCCAAGGATAGAAGATGCCCTACAAAGTTTGTCTGGAGCCAAATGGTTCAGTGTGATGGACCTCAAGAGTGGGTACTATCAAATCCCTATGCACCCAGAAGACAGGGAGAAGACAGCCTTCATAACCCTGGTGGGATTCTTCGAATTCAATAGGATGCCTCAGGGTCTGTCTGGAGCTCCTGCTACCTTTCAACGCCTTATGGAGAAGATTGTTGGAGACATGAATCTTATAGAAGTCCTTGTGTACTTGGACGATGTCATTGTCTTTGGAAGAACCTTGGAAGAACATGAAGCCAGGTTGGAGAAAGTATTGAGAAGACTCAGCGAAGAGGGACTTAAGCTTTCCCCCGAGAAGTGTCGGTTCTACCAGTCTTCTGTGAACTATCTGGGGCACATAGTGTCTGAAGAAGGGGTGGCCACAGATCCTGAGAAGTTGGAAGCAGTCACTTCCTGGCCACGACCCACCACAGTAACAGAGCTCAGATCCTTCCTGGGGTTCTGCTCCTATTATAGGAGGTTTGTGGAGGGGTTTGCTCGGATTGCCCGCCCGTTGAATGAATTGCTAAAGGCAGAAGGGGAAGAGGATGACTCAGGGCCCAGGAGGCCTGGTGAGTCAGTTCAAGATCAGTGGAACCCAAGGTGTGAAGAGGCCTTTCATGCTCTGAAGAGGAGCTTAACCACTGCCCCAGTCCTGGCCTACGCCGACCCTACCAGACCTTATGAATTACATGTGGATGCCAGCCATGAGGGTCTAGGTGGTGTACTCTACCAAGAACATGAAGGACAACTGCGACCAGTGGCCTATGTGAGCAGGAGCCTGACCCCCTCAGAAAAGAATTACCCCACTCATAAGCTGGAATTCCTGGCCCTCAAATGGGCGGTAGTAGACAAGCTAAAAGACTACTTGTATGGGGCAGAGTTTACTGTGAAGACAGACAACAACCCCCTGACCTACCTCTTCACCACCGCGAAACTAGATGCCACCGGACACAGGTGGTTGGCCGCATTGTCTGGATTCAACTTCAGTCTGAAGTACAGACCAGGAGCCGGAAATAGGGATGCAGATGCCCTGTCCCGGAGGTCTCATGCCACGACAAATGACTGGCAAGATTGGACCCAAGTGGCACCGGACGGGGTGCGGGCCCTTTGTCAAGGGGCTGAATTCCAAGCCAGAGGAGGCTCCAGAGCAGAAGAAATAGGGGTTACCATGGTAGGAGTCCCCAAACACTATTGTGGGGTAACTCAACTGGAGGAAGACAACCTACCGAGACTGTCCAAGAAGGAGTTGAGGTGTGACCAATTGGAAGACCCCATGGGGAGATTGGTCCTCGAAGCCCTGGAGAATCAGGATCCCAACAAATTCCTACATCACCCCTCAAAGGAGGCTCGCCTGTTGAGGAAGGAATTGGACAGGCTACAGGTACATCAGGGAGTGGTCTACCGAAGGGGCCCCTCTGATGACTCAGAAGATAAGTGGCAGTTATTTCTTCCAGAGAAGCACCGAGAGACTGTACTAATTGCCCTGCATGACCATCATGGTCACCTAGGGGCAGAAAGGACCTTCCAGCTTGTCAGAAATCGGTTCTATTGGCCCTGCATGAGGGCAGAAGTAGAGGAGTATTGCCATTCCTGTGCACGATGCATTCAGAGAAAGACCCTACCCCATCAAGCTGCCCCAATGGGCCACTTACAGAGTCAAGGCCCAATGGATCTGGTATGCATTGACTTTCTCTGCCTCGAACCCGACCTGAGTGGATTGGGGAATGTTCTGGTAATAACCGACCATTTCACCCGCTATGCTCAAGCTTTCCCAACCAAAGACCAGAAGGCATCCACCGTGGCCAAGATACTTATGGAGAAGTATTTTGTCCATTACGGACTACCACAGAGACTCCACTCAGATCAAGGAAGGGACTTTGAGAGTCGGTTGATCCGAAGACTTTTGGATTCATTAGGAATAAAGAAGACCAGAACCACGCCTTACCACCCACAAGGAGATGCTCAGCCGGAGAGATTTAACCGGACCCTGCTCAACATGTTGGGAACCTTAGAAACAGAGAAGAAGCAACACTGGAGTCAGCACATATCAGCCCTAGTACATGCCTATAACTGTACCACAAGTGACGCCACTGGCTACTCCCCTTATCGACTTATGTTTGGGAGAGAAGCAAGGCTACCTGTGGACCTGGCCTTTGGCACTTCTATAGACAATACCTCAGCTACATCCCACAAGGGATACGTGGACAGACTTAGACGTAGCTTGCAGGTGGCCTATGAACAAGCCCAGGCGGCTTCGGATCAAAGGGGGGCCCGCAACAAGAGAAATTTTGATCTGAAGGTTCGAGTGCAAGATCTGCAGCCCGGGGACCGAGTACTGCTACGCAATCTGGGGGTCCCTGGAAAACACAAGCTTGCCGACAGGTGGAGATCTGAGCCCTATGTTGTCTGTAGGAAGTTGCCCGGTTTGCCTGTCTACAAACTAAAGCCAGAAGGAAAGGTGGGTCCACTGAAGACGTGGCATCGGAACCACCTGCTCCCACTTGCTGAGGCAGTCAGAATACCTCCCGTGAGAGACTCCCCTGAACCGGCCTCTATCCTGGATATTCCTAGGCCGAACACTCGGTCCCAGACCTCTCGAGCCAAAGATGGGGAGGCCTCCCAATTGAGTACAGAAGAAGGTGGAGAACTGGACTGGCTGTGGCCTCCCTCGACTCTGGGAACGTCCGCCATAGATCTCCCAAATGGAGGGGATACCCCAGATGCAACGCTGAATCCGGAGGCTACTGAATTCATACCCTTCAGTCCCTCAGCTGATTACTGGGAAGATGTTCCTGACACTTGCGCTGAGGAGGACTCTAGAGATTCCATACGTCAGTCGACTTCTGAATCAGAGGTTCCAGAACCAGCAATGTTACCTGAACTTACTCCTGAAGAAGAGCCTGTGGTGCCAGAGTCAGAAGCACCAAGAGAGCAGAGGGCTCGCAGAGTCATCAGGCCTCCCAAGAAACTAACTTACCCCCAAATGGGGACGAGCACAGAGGACTCTGTTGTAACGGCTAGGAGAAGTGTTGAACAACCTGATCCTTCCACCGTCCATTTGGTGGAGGGCAACCCCAGCTCACTCTCTGGCACAGTTAGGCAGGCCACTCATGGTAGTGTGACCTGTGGGCAAGAGAGTTCCATCCCAAAGTTTTGGTGGGAATTCCCTATGCCAACATCATGCTCGACATTGTCCAAAATGGTAAACAGTATTTGTTGAAGTTTATCTTTGGGGACCAAAGAGTTCAAGTGGGGGGAGTGTGTAGCGGGGTGTTCCCCTTTAATGCAGAGAGACAAGAAGTTCCAGGTGAGAGGTGAGTCGAGAGGAAGTAAAGAGACATTATGGAAGTGAAAGCAGAGGAGAGAGAGACTACATCTCCCAGTACATCTTGCAGCACCCAGGGTGCATTGCTCCAGAACAGAGACTGCTGGGGCAGACTTTATAAAGGGGAGGCGGAGTTTTGGTCGGGCTCTTTGGGACCCCCCTCTCCTAGCAAGAGGATGTCTGTGCTGAACTGCTGTGTGCACAAGGCCTGAAGCCCGGGCCGTGTGCTCCTTTCCAAAGAGCCCTCTGCCAGCCTAGCAGAGCCTTAGAGACATCTAATCCTCCTTGCTGCAGTACACCAGAAGGATTGAAGACTTGGATGTCGGTGGATTCCTGTTCCTAGACGAATCGATGGAGGAAAGGGACTTGGACTTGTCCAGGTGGTGAGAGCTGTTTAAAGACAGATACTTTATCTTTACTATTCGTTGGGATTACAAAGTTGTCCTTCAAGTGCACCACCGAGAGATTGCTAGCAAATATTGTTTCACTGAACTTCCATTTAGATCAGTCAGGCCTGACTGCATAGGTAGACATTGCTGGGTGTTAGTCTACCCATGAGGGGAAGTAGCTGTAAAAGGGCAGCGCTAGAGTTGCATAGCAATACTTTATTATTCTGATTACTCTGTTTATCTTTATTACTGTTTATTGCAGGGATCTGCAACTTGTTATACTGTTGTTTATTACTTGCCCATTAGCCTCAGTAAAATATCTGGGTAAAGTACATTTGGTGTCAGTTCCGCTTACTTTAATAGGAGTTTTAAAGTATATTCTGTGTATGTTTGTTATAGGACTGCGTCACCAACAGTTGCGATCACGCGGTCCTATCTCTCTATCACCAGCTGTGCCACGGGAGGTTAGAGCCGATTGCCGGGGGTTGACAGCGGTGCACTGCAGGGCCCAAATCAATATCAGCGGCTCTCTTAACTGGGGGTAGCGCTACACAAGATTGCAACTAGGACTTGCTACTATACTTACCATGGGTTTATGTGCTTTGGTTACCCTACCACTAATGCCCCCAATACTACCCTCTGGAATATGTTCCACGCTGACTCTCACTATCTCTGGACCCTCCCCCCCCCGTCGCCTAGTTTAAAAACCCCTCTAACTTTTTGGCCATCCTTATTCCCAACTCATCTGCACCCTCCTCATTTAGGTGCAGTCCGTCCCTTCTATAGTACTGGTTATTGACTGAGAAGTCAGCCCAGTCCTCCAGGAACCCAAACCCCTCCTTACTACACCAGCTCTTCAGCCACTTGTTCACTTCCCTAATCCCCCTCTGCCTTTCTGGTGTGGCTCGATGTACAGGTAGTATTACTGAGAATACTACCTTGGAGGTCCTTTTCCTCAATTTAGCTCCCAAGTCCCTAAAATCGTTCTTTAGGACACTCCATCTGCCTCTGACTTTGTCATTGGTGCCAACGTGCACCATGACAGCTGGGTCTTCCCCAGCCCCTCCCAGTAATCTGTCCACTAGATCCGTGATGTGCCCAACCCGAGCGCCCGGTAGACAACATACAGTTCGGCGCTTCAGGTCTTTGTTACAGATTGCCCTCTCTGTCCTTCTAAGAATTGAGTCCCCTACAACCAGAATCTGTCTTTCCTTTCCCTTCGCTCCCCCCCCCTCTCACTGGAGGAGTTCTTCCCCCGGCAGCTAGGAAAGTCCCTCAGCTCCAGCAGTGCTGGTCCCTGACTGGTTTCACCAATGTCACTCAATGGATCATACTTATTGGGATGCTCCAGCCCTGGATCGGCCTCCCTGGCACTTCCCCCTCTACCCTTCCTGACTGTCACCCATCTACTATTTTCTAGTGCCTGCACCTCTTTGTCTCCACCCACCTCTGTGCTGGCCCCTGCCATCACCTGCCGGGTACGTTTCCGGCTCTCCTTTAGTGTGGAGGGTCTTCCCAGTGCTGACAGTTGCTTCCCTAGATTCAGAACCTGGGCTTCCAGGGAAACAATGTGCTTACATTTTGCACAGCAGTAATCGCCCTCGATCAGATGATCAAGGAACGCATACATGCCGCAAGATGTACACCGAGTCGCCTCGCCACACCCGCCGGGCATCGTACCTATTAATTTAATGAGGATTAGAGATTATACCCTGTCCAAATTACCTAACACTAGCTTCCTGACACAACTACTCAACAAGACAATACACAGGTACTCAACAAGACAATACACAGGTACTCAACAAGACAATACACAGGTGCCACGCAGACCTACGTGCACTCGCAGACTAGCGTGCCCTCGCAGACCAACGGACCTACGTGCACTCGCAGACCAGCATGCACCCACAATACACAAGTACTAACGATCCACACACATTACTCAGACAACACTCAGGTACTCACACTACACAGCTACTATGACCCCTTTTTTAACCTCCTGTTTTAACCTCTTGATTTTAACTCACCACTTAGTCCAGTTCCACTTGGACAGAGTTCCAGCAAACTCAAAATGAGCAGGCTCTAAATGAGCTCTACATAAATTTATATAGGCCTCAAGCACCTGTGACCAATTAACCACTCCCCTTAATTAGTAGGCTGAAGGAAAAAAAAGGGAAAAAAAAAGGCTGTTTAAAATGTGCCAGAAAAAGGTGTTAAAAAGCTGCAAGGAAAAAGACCCCAAAAAAAAACTAAAATGCAACCCAGCAGTCAAAAGCAAAACTTCTTCACTCTCCACTCAAGGTCTAGCCTCCAACCAACAAGACTGGTGACCAACATACAATGTATGAACACCGATCTCTCTCTCCTCCTAGTAAGTCCAACCCCCCCCCCCCCTCACAGTTAGAACACAGTGAGGGAACACAGTTAACCCCTTGATCACCCACTAGTGTTAACCCTTTCCCTGCCAGTGACATTTATACAGTAATCAGTGCATTTTTATAGGACTAATCACTGTATTATTGTCACTGGTCCCAAAAATGTGTCAAAAGTGTCCGATGTGTCCGCCGCAATATCACAGTCCCGATAAAAATCGAAGATCAACCGCCATTACTAGTAAAAAAAAATAATAATAATAAAAATGCCATAAATCTATTTTGTAGACGCTATAACTTTTGCGCAAACCAATCAATATACGCTTATTGCGATTTTCTTTTACCAAAACTATGTAGAAGCATACATATCAGCCTGAACTGACGAAAATATATATTTTTTTTAAATAAAAATTGGGATATTTATTATAGCAAAAAGTAAAAAGATATTGTTTTTTTTCCCACAATTGTCTTCTTTTGTTTATAACGCAAAAAAAAATAAAAGCCGCAGAGGTGATCAAATACCACCAAAAGAAAGCTCTATTTGTAGGAAAAAAAGGACGTCAATTTTGTTTGGGTGTAACGTCGCACGACCGCACAATTATCAGTTAAAGAGACGCAGTGCCGAATCAAAAAAAATGGCCTGGTCATTGAGCAGCCAAATCTTCAGGGGCTGAAGTGGTTAAAAGTCAGCAGCTACAAAAAGTGTAGCTGGTGACTTTTAATAAACACAAACTCACCTGTCCCAGGATCCAGAGATGCAGCCGCCTGAACCCTTGGTTCTCTCCCTCGCCTCCCCCCGGCTCCGCCATTACAATTGTGGGCACCAGGCTGTGAAAGCTTGCGGCTTCACAGCCGGGTGTGCACTGCGCATGCGCGAGCCGCGCTGCACCTTTTCAGTGGTAGGGCAATCTTCTGGGACCTGTGACGTGTCTCGGAAGATTGCAGGGAGGTGGGAGGAGAGGAGAACTTCAGCCCAAGCAAAAATGGGAGCAGGGTACCTGTCAAAACTAGGTACCTGTTCCCCCCCCCCCCCAAAAAAAATGGCATGCCAAATGTGGCATAGAAGGGGTTGAGGAGTGCTTGAAGCGGAACTTCCACTTTTGGGTTAGGTTAGGTAGAAATACAAGTATAAATGGTAAGCTTAGGATCTGGGGTTAATAAATCTTAACAAAGTTCTGATAAAATTCAAAATGTGCCTACCCAATATTGGAATAGTTTAGGACAGTGCCAAAGCATGTGGTTTAAAGTGCTCATATTTACAATACAGCAGTTGGCTGAGGGATGATGGCCCCAGGAACACAATTTTTCGGGGATTTAACTCACTCTATGTAGTATGAAAAGCTGAATCAGCTTTTGGAAAGGAGAAAGCAAAACTTCTGGAACAGGTTCCTCTGTCCACTGGTCCTCGTCTAAGTCACCTATATCTTGACTGCATTTTTGCCTGCCATCAATTTTTTATTTTAAAGCTGGCTTCCGTCAATAAGGCTTCATATAAATCACCAATAAGTCATTGTTTGAAATCAGAAGGGGGTGCCACCCTAGAGAGAATGGTAGAAGAATTAACATTGTCTAGGTCACCTAACAGACATTATTCGGGGTCCTCTCTAATCCAAACCTGGAAAACCCTGGTAATGGTACCTATAACCTCCTTCCAGTAAACATGTAATTTGGGGCAACGCTACAGGAGATGTATTGGTCATATTATTTTTGATGTGTGTTTTTTATTTACAACTGACAAACCTGCTTTGGATAAATCGACTAATTTATTGAATGCTTTATTGCTTCCTATGTGACCTTTTTATTGTTTTTCTTAGTTGCAATGTGTTTCAGTTTTACCGGAATGGTGCAATACATTGTAGTTCTTTTTTTGTATCCATATGTGGAAGTGTTTTTGGACTTTAGTTAGGATGTATCCCAGTGGTTAGATTTCTATCAGTACAGTATGTATTTTGACATATCCTCTATTGATCCAGGCTATTTTTATCAGTCCCCTCCTTTTAAGGTGTGCTTCTGCTTAATCCAGATACAGCCTTGTCGTATTCAAACCCTTGAGCTACAGTATATTCTAAGCAACGGGGCCCTGAAGAAAGACAGAAATTAGATGGGTCTCGGCAAAGAAGCAGAATAGTTTAGATGTCTTAGGGTAAGCCCATGGAAGACATAAAAAGCAACACAAGCATAAGGCATACTACATGTATACTTGCAGCGGCAACATCTTTAGAAATGGTGTCAATGGACAAAATGACTCTTTCTTAGGGTTGAGCGGACCCGAACTGTAAAGTTCAGGTCCGTACCGAACATTTGGGTTTTTGGGTCCCAGGCTCGAACCCGAACAATTGACTGTATGTTCGGGTCCGGTGTTCGGCAATATGCATGTAAAGCAGCGCTTGTTTCCCGTGCTTAGAACTGACCCTGCACAAAGTGTCATTTCTGAAGAAAAAAAAAGTCATTTAAAACTCACTTGCGGCTATAATGAATTGTTGGCTCCCGGCAATACAGAGAAAAGTCATTGATAAAAATAAAAAAAAGTGGGGGTTCCCCCAAATTCAATTACCAGGCCCTTCAGGTCTGGAAAGGATTTTAAGGGGAACTCCACCCCAAATAAAAAAAAAATGGCGTGGAGTACCCCCAAAAATCAAGACCAGACCCTTTATCCGAGCACGCAACCTGGCGGGCCGCAGGAAAAGAGGGGGGACGAGAGAGCGCCCCCCCTCCTGAACTGTACCAGGCCACATGCGCTCAACATGGGAAGGATGTCCCCATGTTGATGGGGACAAGGGCCTCATCCCCACAACCCTTGCCGGTGGTTGTGGGGATCTGTGGGTGGGGGGCTTATCGGAATCTGGAAGACCCCTTTAACAAAGGGGACCCCCAGATCCCAGCCCCCCCTATGTGAAATGGTAATGGGGTACAAATGTACCCCTACCATTTCACAAAGAAAATGTCAAAAAATGTTAAAAATGACAATAGCCAGTTTTTGACAATTCTTTTATTAATGTCTTCTCCTTTCTTCCACCTTCTTCCAGCTTCTTCTTTTCTCCATTCGAGTTTCTTCCTCCATCTTGTTCTTCATCTTCATCTTCCTCTTCATCTTCATCTTCCTTCTTCCTTCGGTGTTCTCGTCCGCATCTTGCTCCGGCTTCTTGTTCCCCTTCTTCTTTCTCTGGCCGCTCCGCTTAAATTGAAGGTTCCCGCTGTGTGACGCTTCAGTTCTTCAGTTCTCCTCTGGGTCCGCTGCCACCCGGTGGCCCCGCCCCCCCTGACACCACGGGGAAAGTCCCCGCGAAATCCATGTGCGTCAGAGGGGGGCGGGGTCACCGGGTGGCAGCGGACCAAGAGGAGAACTGAAGAACTGAAGCGTCACACAGCGGGAACCTCCAATTCAAGCGGAGCGGCCGGAGAAAGAAGAAGGGAACAAGAAGCCGGAGCAAGATGCGGACAAGAACACCGAAAAAAGAAGGAAGAGGAAGAGGAAGAGGAAGATGAAGATGAAGAACAAGATGGAGGAAGAAACCCGAATGGAGAAAAGAAGAAGATGGAAGAAAAGAGAAGACATTAATAAAGGAATTGTCAAAAACCGGCTATTGTCATTTTTAACATTTTTGACACTTTCTTTGTGAAATGGTAGGGGTACATTTGTACCCCATTATCATTTCACATAGGGGGGCGGGATCTGGGGGTCCCCTTTGTTAAAGGGGTCTTCCAGATTCCGATAAGCCCCCCGCCCGCAGACCCCCACAACCACCGGCAAGGGTTGTGGGGATGAGGCCCTTGTCTCCATCAACATGGGGACATCCTCCCCATGTTGAGGGCATGTGGCCTGGTACGGTTCAGGAGAGGGGGGCGCTCTCTCGTCCCCCCCTCCTTTCCTGCGGCCTGCCAGGTTGCGTGATCGGATAAAGGGTCTGGTCTGGAATTTTTTTTACATTTGGGGTGGAGTTCCCCTTAAAATCCTTTCCAGACCTGAAGGGCCTGGTAATTGAATTTGTGTGGACACCCATGCTTTTTTTTTATTTTTTTATCAATGACTTTTCTATGTATTGCAGGGAGCCGACAATTCATTAATAGCCGCGAATGAGTTTTAAATGACTTTTTTTCCTTCAGAAATGACACTTTGTGCAGGGACAGTTCTAAGCACAGGAAACAAGCGTGAATAGTCCTCAGAAGTTCGGGTCCCCATTGACTTCAATGGGGTTCGGGGTCAAGATCGGGTCAAGTTCGGTCCCGAACTCGAACTTTTTTCTGAAGGTCGGCCGAACCCGTCGAACACGAACATCCAGGTGTCCGCTCAACTCTACTCTTGCTTTTAGGAGCATTCAGCTTGCATTGGAAATCAGTTTGAGACACCCCCTGAGATCATTCAGAGTTCCTCCAAAAGTGCATTCCCATTCACCTATATACTGAACCCAGGACCCTGCATTCACTATATCTGGTCTCCCACAGTACACAGAACATGGAAATGCAATTATTTTAGTAAATATAAACTGCTAAATATCTTTTCTCATCAGCAGTATATAGCAGTCATGTGACTTTTATCAGTGTCTGGTTAAAGCTTGTAGGATGAGTGTTTATTCACCACTGACTGTCCTATGAGCCTGCAGGACCCCTGACCCTCTGTCTGGACAGTGCTGATTGAGCCCTGTGCTGATCACATGCATCCTCCCTAAAAAACAAACAAAAAAAACTCTCTAGCAATACACGCCAAACAGAGCAAGAGCAGAGTGCCTTCTAGGCCTCTGTACTATCATCAGATAGATTGGGGACAGTAAAAGAAGGGGAGGATCAGAGAAGACAGGATCAAACAGCTTTTTTACACAATGCAGAGGATTAACCCCTTAGATTCCACAGTGAGTATAACAAGTATGCTTTACTACATGGGTGCTCAACCTGTGGCCCTCCAGCTGTTGCAGAACTACAAGTCCCATCACGGCTCTGCCTTTGGGAGTCATGCTTGCAACTGTCAGTGGCTTGCAATGCCTCATGGGACATGTAGTTCCGCAATAGCTGGAGGGGCACAGGTTGAGCACCGATGCTTTACTACATATGTAAAACTGATTTTACTGTTGTGGGTTAAGTAACACATTAAGCTTATTGCATACAGGCCTAAAATGTCCAACTTGATTTTTGCATAGCATTCATAAACAGCAAATTTAGGCCACATTCATATCTGAGCAACGCTTCTGCACCTCATTTTTCATGTCTTTTTGCAGCTCACTTTTGGAGTGACACCATACATTTGAATGGGCTGCCCTCTGCTCCAAAAATGCATCACAGTAGTTGCTGTACCCTTTTTTTGAAACCTCAAGGTGTGTCTTGGTGCATTTGTCGGGCATTTTGACATGTGACAAAACACCCGTTTTTTTTTCCAATAATTGTTATTGTTTTTCAAGAAATAAGGTACAACAGTACAAAAAAGCACAAATATAATAGGGCATAAGGAAAATAAATTGTTTAGGACATAAAGCGTTTGTTACCCCAACATTTCATATTCCTGATTTGTGCCTGTTGTACCGTGTACTTCTATGAAAAAGTATCCTGTTCTCTTTGTATTGCTTCATTTGTGTGAAATCCCTGGTGTTCCTGCCAGTCCCTCTGCTTTCCTACTAAAAACTGACCACACTAAGCAGGAGAACACAACATGGTCAGTTCTCTAGCTGTGCTGGAAACTCTTTGATTGTACACCCCTTTTGTAACATTGCTCACCCCACAATCTTCCTTGCATCTGCAACATACTTCATACAATGCTCTATTCTGCACCAATTGCCACCCTTTTCCAAAACTGCTCAGCTCTGGATCGCCTGCCACCCTATTAAAAGCTGCTTACCTTTGCATAACATGGCACCCTTATCCAGCAATGTTCACTTCTTCCATATAGTGGAATGGTGTACAGCAAATAACCTGATCCTAAACACTGGGAAAACAAAGGAACTGATTGTAGATTTCAGAAGGAACAGGCCTGAACCAGCACCGCTTTTTATTAACATGCATTTCTGAAAACTTATCGTGGACAATCAACGTTAAAGCCATTATTAAGAAATCGCAACAGCGTTTATATTTTTTGCGAAGAATGGCTTGGGAAGGAAGGTACTAGAGACCTTCTATCGCTCTGCCATTGAGAGTATATTAACGTATTGTATTCTAGTGTGGTACCCTAGTTGTACGCAGGCAGATAAAAATGCTCTAAAGAGAGTGGTTCGAACTGCGCAGAAAATTGTAGAGTGTGAACTTGTTTCTCTAGATGAAATATATGAGACTCGTTGCCTTTGTAGATCAGGAAAAATAGTGAGAGACCAGACTCATCATGGTTGTAATTTATTTGAATTACT
The DNA here is from genome assembly GCA_029206835.1 of Rana muscosa. Lineage (NCBI taxonomy): Eukaryota > Metazoa > Chordata > Amphibia > Anura > Ranidae > Rana > Rana muscosa. Next base: position 476,867,407 of record CM055116.1, read on the forward strand.
GCCATCTGGGAGACGTTTTAGGGTGATTAAAACAAGGACAAAAAGATTTAAAGAGAGCTTCTTTCCCAGGGCTGTTAAGGCTATCAATGCAGGAATAAAATGAAAGGAGGTCACAAAGTCTTATTTTATTGTCTTGTTTAGTTTTTAATATGAGGACACTTTTTATACTTTTATAATATGGGGACACTTTTATATATAAATCCTGTGTCGTAAATGCATGGTTGATAATTGTGATGTATGAATAATGTGTGGAGTAGAAATGTAATTTCATTGTGAATTTGTTTTTACAATGACAATAAATAAATCAAATTAAATAAAATCAATTTCTGCTCACCTCTGCATCTCCTGCAACCCTCTTCCAACAGTCCTCATCTCCTCATCCATTCCAACAATGCTTATCCCTGCATCCCCTACCACCCTCTTCCAAAGCTTCTTACCTTTGCATTCCTTGCAAACCTATTCCAACACTGCTCACCTCTATATTCCCTAAAACGCTGTTCCAGCTTTGCTTATCTCTGCATCCCCTGCAAGCTTCTTCCAACACAGTTCACCTTTGCCCCCCCCTGCCACCCTCTTCCAACACTGCTCACCTATGCTTCCCTCTTCCACTTCTGCTCACCTCTGCATCCTTAGTAGGAAATGCAAGGCATTTGCCTCAGTTGCCCGAGCCTACTTACGCCCCTGGTCCTCAGTCTGCAGGTACTTCTGTTCAAAAGCTACCTGTTGCTGTAGTAAGCTTTTAAGATAAACAGGAGTAGGGGGTGGGCATGTCCAAGATGGCCACAGTGCTGGACTCATAGTTGAGGAGCTCTGCCACCACAGAGGGGAAAGTTATCCATCTACTTTAACACCAGCTTCTCCCTGCCTACATCCCCCTGCTGATGCATACCTGACGTCAGTGGCAATCGGAGTCTTGTTGCCACAGAGATATACCTGCTTTATCTAAAGGCGCATCTGCCCTTGTGCTAACTGCAGGCAATATGGCGACGGAGGATGCGGATCCGGCTCTCCAAGAGCAGGCCAACTTCATGGCTCTGATGCAGGCGTTTACGGGGATGTCAGACCACCCTCATTAATAAAATCAATTCCCTACAACTGGAAATTGGTCTCATCAGAAAGGATTTTGATAACATCCGTCACCATCTCACGGAAGCTGAACGCCAGCTGATTGACACCGAAGACACGGTCAGAGACCCTCCCTGCACACACTTCAGGTTAAGATGAAACATTTGGAATCTAGGGCAGAGGATTCAGAGAACCGCAATCGGTGGAAGAACCTATGCAAAATAGGCCTGCCTGAGGGGACGGAAGGCTCTGACCCACCTGCCTTTACAGAGTGGCTGCTCCATAAACTCTTTCCTCAGGCGGCTTTTTCCTCGTTCTTTGCGGTTGAGAGGATGCCTCCTGCCTGCAGTCCTTAAGGTGCACCTTCATCTTCCGCCTACTAAATTTCCGAGACCAGGACCTAGTCCTACGGGAGGCCCGCAAGATGGATGTCATCTGCCATGAGGCTTCTCGACTTATGTTCTTCCCAAACTTCTCGGTGGATACCCAGAAGCTCTGAAAATTCTTTGATCCGGTGAAACAATCTCTGTGCACTCGGGGTATGAAGTACAGTATGCTTTTCCCAGCTCGTCTCTGAGTACAGGATCTGGAGACGGTCCGCTTCTTTACCTTGCCTGCGGAGGCCTCGCAGTGGGTTAATACCCTACCTCGCCTGTGAAAGAGCACCCCTCCTATTATCTACTCTATGCCGTGAGTACTGAACCGTTTATTTGTGGCCCTGTCTCCTCTTTTGTTGAGACATCACCTTGCTGCACTCCAATGTCCCCTCTTCCCCATGGGCCTCTTCAATCTCCCTTCCACCATTTTGGACATGTGACTATTGCTACCTCTAGCTGAAGCAAAGACATTGCTATATAAAAAAGGGCATCTGCTCTCCCTACAGGTTCTGCAATGGCAATAGAGGGTGAACTACTTCCAGGCTTTGGGACTTAAATTTTTTACTAACTTTGCCCCTCTCTAAGCCTAGGCTATATGGGTAATGTATACCTGTGTTGCACTTTGAAGGGGAAGGGGAAAGCCTATCCTGTTTCATGCTGCAGCCACAACGCCCTGTGGTTTCCATTTAGTATGACCTCTGCTTTTGAATGCCTCTCTCTCTAGGCTGAGGATTCCGTTTGATCTGCCTGTTTGTCCTGTATGGTGCCCTCTGATGGGCTATTTAAGCTAATGCCCCAGGATTTATCCGGGTGATGGGACCTGGACCCCCGCCTGCTGGGACAGTTTTAAGACCTCCTTTTTTTTGCTCTTTGCTCATGACCCCAGTTGGTTAAAAACCATGCTTAGTTTGGGGATTAAGGCATGCCCTTGTTTGGGTGGGTGTGCAGGGTGAGGAATAGTTGTGCCTGAGTTCACGGGGCTGTTTGTTTAAAGGAATGTACTTTATGTAATATCACTATTGCTGCTTTCTGTCTTCACCAAATACAAGCATCTGCATAAACCGTGAGGTGTTATTTGCCTGCTACGAAACCCCTGGATCCAGGTGTGCTTGTTCCATGGGGCCTTATGTTTATCCCTACTCCCCTATGGCTCCACCAACCATAATTCTGTGGAACGTTAGGGGTTTAAACTCTATAAATAAACACTCTCTAGTATTTAAGTATTTGAAAACCTACCAGCCTGATATCTGTATTTTTCAAGAGACCCATCTCATTGGTAGCAGAATATTGGCCCTTAAAAAGCCATGGATCGGTTACTATTACCATGACACTTATTCCTCCTTTACCCATGGAGTAAGTGTGCTAATCCGTAAATCCCTTTCGTTTAAACTCCTGGAGTTACCCCTGGATCCTGGGGGAAAGTTTGTGATTCTTCATGCTGTTATTGCTAATGTGTCCATGGTGGTGGTGGGACTATATAACCCTCCGCTGGCCTCTGTCTCTCTGCTAACCAAGGTGTCTCATAGAGACCAGACAGGCTTCATGCCGGGAAAGGGTACTGATATTAACTTGCATAGGCTGTATACAGTTTTTGCTGGGGTTGAGGCCAGGGGGGTGCTCTGGGGTGGTGGCTTCCCTTGATGCTGAAAAAGCCTTTGACCCGGTGGAGTGGGAAGATTTATGGCTGGTATTGCACAAATTTGGCTTTGGACCTAATTTTCTACTGTGGTTGCGATTGCTGTACTCAACCCCAATGGCCTGGGTTCGCACAAATAGTATCCTGTCAAGCCCATTCCCCCTCCATCGGGGCACCAGGCCGCCCTTAATGGAAAAAGTGTCCCTATGTGCGGGCGACACCCCCTTATACCTGTAGGATGCCCACCAATCTCTGTCAGTGGCCCTGGGTAACATTAACTGTTTTGGATCTTTTTCAGGATTTAGGGAAAATTGGGATGAGTCAATTCTGTTCCCTCTGCCCTCAATAAGTCCCCCCGTGAACATTCCAGGCCCCCTTAAATGGATGTCTAGCTTTAAATACCTTGGAATACGTGTATAGCACACCCTAAAGCGGTACTTAGAGGACAACCTTTATCCTGTTCTTCAACAGTTTACACTACAATGTACTGCTTGACAGTCACTACCGCTGACCCCAGTGGGAAGGATAAACTTAATTAAGATGACATATGTTCCTAAATTTCTTTATATTTTCCATCACACTCCAGTGACTATCCCAAATACTTTCTTCACTAAACTTGATCAAAATATTACCTCATTTGTTTGGGCTCACTCTGTACCCCGTGTAGCTAGGATCAAGTTGCAGCTCCCTCTGTCAGAAGGAGGCTTGGTGTTGCCATGTTTTAAAAAATACTATTAGGCGGCGGTATTGGTTACAGTTAGGTGGTGGTTCGCTCAGGATCATAACAACCCTGTGGTGAACCAGGAAGAGGCGATCTTCGGATCCTACTCTGAACTTAGTAATGTGGTATATAGAGGGCCAAAATATAGTCCCCAGGTTACTGTTCCCATGAAAACCACAATAGCTGTTTGGAGACAGGTTATGGTGTACCTTAGTGACCCTGGTACTATTTTGCCCCCACACTCCACTGTGGGGCAATCATTTATTAGCTCACCTCTGCTCCATCCCGGATCCGCAGTCAGGATATGGAGTCAGGACTTTTCACCATATTATGCCTGATGGACATCTCCTTTCCTTTGTGGAGATGAAACGTCAATTTCTATTTCCCCCTGGATGTTTATCAGGTACTTACAACTCAGGCATGCTGTCCGGGCGCAATTCCCTGATCCTGTAGTACTGGCTACTTACTCTGTAGAGACCCTTCTTACGGACAGAAATTTAGACAGAACTTTATCGTCCATTTATCTCTGACTTACATGTAAGGCTACCTCCCACATGACACCGATATTTCAGGCATGGCATCGTAATATACCAACCCTGACTAAGAAGGATTGGAATGAGGGTCTCCAGCAGTACATACAGCTTATGATCTTGGCTAGAGTAAGATTTGTCCAATTGAAGTTTTTACACTGAGTGTATGACACTCCTTAAAGACTATCTGTTATTTATCCCAACATCGAAGAGGTTTGTCCCAAATGTAGGCAGTCAGTGGGAAATTTTATCCATATGGTATGGTCATGTCCCCTCATACAAACCTATTATCAGGCGATAGTTGCTGACATTAATACAATTGGTGGAGTTACTCTGGCTGCTGATCCATTAGTTCTACTTTTGGGGATCACTGACAACTTACCCACTAACACGCATACAAAATTGTTTATATTTTATGAGGCATACTATGCCAGGAAAGTCATTCTGACCAAATGGAAATTGCCAGACCCTCCTTTACTTTTAATGTGGAGGTCCATGATAAATACAATATTGCCTCTGAACAAGCTGACGTATATGGGGCGTAACTGCCCAAAGAAATTCAACAAAGTATGGTCGTCATGGATACAGGCTAGACACCTCACGATATAAGTTATTTGTCCGAAACTGCTTATTGGAGATGACGCTAATACATAGGGTTCCTTTACCTGCCTACCTGGGAATTAACCTTACTCTTCTTCGTTTTTTTTGTACTTGAATATACTGTATGTTCAAAACTGTATACCGATATGTTCCTATGACCTATGCTACTGTGTTAATTGACAATTGTAATATGCTGTAATTTTTCAATGAAAATTTATTTTGTAAAAAAAAAAAAAAAAAAAAAAAAAGATAAACAGGAGTGGTCACTTCCCTGTCTAGTTTTTGCTTGCCTGTCCCCACTGCCACTCCGCAATGTTTACATGTAGGAGCGACACTGTACAGTCCCATACTTGGTAGTGGTACTCTCCAGGAGCTCTCCATGCATCCCCCATTACCATGGAAACCTCAGGACTGAGCGGCAGCCTGGAGAGGACAATCTGCACTGTTCTGCAAAATCCATTAACAGACTTGAGTGCCCAAACAAGAGTTCTGGCACTGGGGTTTGGGACACAGCCTGGATCTGTTTGTTGCCCAAATTTTGTTGAAATACCAGGACTTGTGGAATCTGGGATGGTTGAGAGGTATGCAAATCTCTAATTCCCATTTGCAAATGAAGAGTTGTAAGTAAATGGATGAGACATGTTCCTTATAGTAAGCAAGGTAGTTCTCAATTACAACTAGGAATTAGTACTGTATATGATCACAGAAATTCATAAGAATATGGAATACAATAGTATCTCACAATACATTTCATTGATTTTTTTTTAAAAGGTACATTTGAAAAGCAAAATAGATAATAAAATATCATGTTTTATTCATAAATATTGACAATACAATTCATTTTCATATAGAACACATCATAATAAAAGTAACAAGCTGATTCATTATAGTCATGAATTGCAATATCCAAAATTGCATGTATTGAAATTCTATAGTATAACCACTAAATATCAAGATACAGCACATTACCAAACTCAGTGTGTTTTGTAATTATTCATTCAGGAGTAGATGATATTGACAAGCTATCTACAGACTAGGAAACAAAATCCCTAATATTGTCATGGCACATATTGGTACCAATGACAAATTTAAAGGAAGATGAAGCATCCTCAAAATATTTTCAGGGAATTAGGAGCATTATTGAAGAAAAGGACCCCCAAAGCATTATTTTCAGAAATACTGCCTATGTCTCAAACCAAACCAGAGAGGAAGCATGAGCTTAGGGAACTTAACAAATGGCAGAGGAACTAATGCAGGAAGCAGGGTTTGGTGTTCCGGGAGAACTGGGCTGACTTTCTGGTCGGTTACTGGCTCTATAGCAACGTAAGCAGGTAAATTAAGCAGGTAAAAGGTCTGTAGTTGATTCTAAGTGTGGTATTTGCATTTGGAATCTATTGCTGTGAACCTACATCATGCGTTCAAAGGAGCTGTCCATGCAAGTGAAACAGGCCATTGTAAGGCTTCAAAAAGGAAGCAAATCCATCAGAGAGATAGCAGCCACATTAGGAGTGGCCAAATCAACAGTTTGGTACATTCTGAGGAAAGAAAAAAAGCACTGGTGAGCTTAGCAACATAAAAAGGCCTGGATGTCCACGGAAGACAACAGTGGTGGATGATTGCAGGATCCTCTTTATGGTAAAGAAAAACCCATTCATAACATCCAGACAAGAGAAGGGCACTCTCCAGGAGGTGGGCGTATCATTGTCAAAGTCTACAATCAAGAGAAGACTTCACAAGAGCAAATACAGAGAGTTCACCACGTGGTTCAAACCATTTATAAACCTGGAGAATAGAAAAGCCAGATTAGACTTTGTCAAAAAACATCTAAAAAAGCCAGACCAGTTCTGGAAAAGCATTCTTTGGACGGATGAAACTAAGATTAGTCTGTACCAGAATGACGGGAAGAAAAAAGTGTGGAGAAGGCTTGGAACAGCTCATGATCCAAAGCACACAAGGTCATCTGTAAAACATGGTGGAGCTTGCAGTGTGATGGCATGGGCATGCATGGCTTCCGGTGGCACTGAGTCAGTGGTGTTTATTGATAATGTGACAGAAGACAGAAGCACCCGGATGAATTCTGCAGTTAGAGATATAGTCAGCCCAGATTCAGCCAAATGCAGCAAAGTTGATTGGACGGCGCTTCACAGTACATATGGACAATGATCCAAAACACACTGCAAAAGCAACCCAGGAGCTTTTGAAGGAAAATAAGTGGAATATTCTGCAATGGTCTAATCACTTGATCTCAACCAATTGAGCATGCATTTCACTTGCTAAAGGAAAAACAAAAGGCAGAAAGACCCACAAACAAGGAACAACTGAAGACAGCTGCAGTTAGAGCCTGGCAAAGCATCAGAAAGGAGGAAACCCAGTCTTTGGTAATGTCCATGGGTAGTTCAGGCAGTCATTGCCAGTAAAGAATTCTCAACAAAATATTAAAATTTTTATTTATGATTATATTCATTTGTCCAAGTACATTTGAGCCCTTGAAAATGGGGGGGGGGGGTGGGGGCTGTGTATAAAAATGGTTACAGTTCCTAAAATTTGTACTTGATATGTATGTTCAACCCCTTGAATTAAATCTGAAAGTCTGCACTTCAAATTCATTTAGATTGTTTCATCTTAATTTTATTCTGGGGGCATACAGAGCCAAAAGTATGAAAATTGTGCCTGTGTCCAAATATATATGGACCTAACTGTATATTTGCTGGTACAAAATGAGAAGACATGTTCACAACGGCTAGGGAGTTTGGTGAATACAATGAAAGAACTGGAACTACTGATACAGGAGAAAGACTTTTACTTTGTGGGAGTATCAGAAACCTGATTTGACAGCTTATATGACTGGCTTGTGACTGTCCAGGGGTATTCCCTTTATCAAAGGGACAGGGTAGGTAGAAGAGAAGGAGGGGTGTGCATGTATGTCAAGAGTGATTTTCTTGTGAACACAAGGGATGGCATTGCTAACAAGGCAAGGGAGGGGTGGGATCCTTGTGGCTGAAGCTTCAAAAGGGAAGAAACAAAAGGGAAATTTATAGCGGATGTATGCTACAGGCTTAAAAACCTAAAGGATGAAGAGAAATCAATCTTCTTTCAAAGTTAGAAATAGCAGCATGTGATTATCATGGGGGGACTTCAATTACCCAGATATTGACTGGGAAGATGGGACTGCTTACTCATCTAAGGCCCATTTTTTCTTGAATGTCTTAGAGGACAATTTCATGTGTCAATTGGCAGACATGGGAGTAAGTCACACATGTGCAAGTCACAAGCAAGTCTCAAGTCTTAACCTTCAAGTCTCAAGCAAGTCCCAAGTTACTGTGACGAAAAGCAAGCAAGTCAAGTCGAGTCCCTGCTAGAAGTCAAGCAAGTCAAGTCAAGTCATTTATTTTGGTCAAGTCACAAATCAAGTCAAAATACTGATCTACCCCATACTGTATAAAAAAATAGGAGGGATAACAATAAATAATATTGGTTATGTGCCCATGCCTCACTGTGCCTCACTGTGCCCGTGTCTCACTGTGCCCAATGTCTCACTGTGCCCAATGTCTCACTGTGCCCGTGTCTCACTGTGCCCATGCTTCACTGTGCCTGTCAGCCGTGTACCTGATCGTCGGCATCCCGGCGGCCATTCCAGCATTCAAAAGCCGCGCCTCCTCCTCGTCTGTGATAGGCGGAACACTCAATTTCCCAGCATTCAGTGTTCCGCCTATCACGGATATCCGCTCATCCTCATAACACAGACGAGGATAAGAGGATGTCCGTGATAGGCTGAACACTGCCTGCTGTGAAATTGAGTGTTCCGCCTATCACAGATGAGGAGGCGCGGCTTTTGAACACTGCAATGGCCGCCGTCTGTCTGCATGATACGCTGATCAGGTAGGCAGACGGCGGCTTGCGGATAGTGTTAGTGGTGCCAAGTCATTGCAAGTCATATAGCCCAAGTCAAAGTCAAGTCGCAAGTCATTAGTGACAAGTCAAAGTCAAGTCGAGTCATTTATTGAATTCTGTCAAGCAAGTCGCAAGTCCTCAAACAGGTGACTTAAGTCAAGTCATGTGACTTAAGTCCCCCACCTCTGTCAATTGGTAGGTTCCCCAACTAGAAACAAGACTCTGCTTGACCTACTAATTACAAACAACACAGAGCTGATTGCAGATGTACAAGTGAGGGATAGCTTGGGAAACAGCGATCACAGGGTAATTATGTTCACTGTTACTCATAGGAAAAAAAAACCAAGGGTAAGACAAGAACATTCAATTTCAAGGGTGCCAACTTTACTAAACTGCGCTCCATACGTTCTGACATTTAGTGGAAAAATATTTTAGAAACAAAAAACACAAAGGAAAAATGGAAGTACTTTAGGAACATATTAGCATTTGTCAGTGTATTCCAATGTGAATAAAACAGTAATATTAAAACTCTATAAAGTCCAAGAGTCCAAACAGTATATTGCTGTAGCAGCGCTCCAATCAAACACTTGATTTGAAAGTCCTCTATATATAAAAAAAAAAATAGGTAGTGACAGTAGATAGTAGATAGGGATGGATGTGGCTACAATTTCATATAGTGTGCGATACTCCTTTCACCAAAAAGATGTTCACCACGTGGAGGGAAAACCCCTTTTGAGGATGCACTTACCAAAGGTAAGGTTCAAATGAGCATGAACCAATGATCATCATCCGTCCTAGTTACTGCACTTTCCACCGCTACACCTTGCTTGATATCAGGTCCACTCACATATAAAGCAAAAAAAGATTCTGTTGCTCTTGGCCTTAATGAGGTGCTCCCCAGTCACGTGATTTCCGACAGGCAATTGCTTCTACACCCTCCACCGGTAACGCACCTCCCCCCGTGAATTGGCTCCAACCATGTATCTTAGGCTCCCTCTGCCGGGGATCGGCATAGTGGGTGTCGCTAGGTAGGAAGGAGCTGAGCTGACACAAGTCCACTCTCCTCCCCTTCATGCTGGTGATCCGGAAGTGATGTGTTCCCTGTGCTCCACTAAATGTAATACAATAAAGATTGCAACTGACAGGGAGACCCAGAAGTGATATCAAACACGTCACTTCTGGATCACTAGCAAGAAGGGGAGGAGAGTGGACTTGTGTCAGCTCAGCTCTCTCCCTCCTACCCGGCGACACCCCCTATGCCGATCCCGGGCAGGCGGAGCCCAAGATACATGGTTGGAGCAAATTTGCGAGGGGAGGCGCGTTACTGGTGGAGGGTGTAGAAGCAATCGGGTGGCAGTGCAGCCGCCAGAGTGCTTCCATTTGAGAGGCAGGAGTCTGCTTGTCAGATATTCACATAATCCTGGTTCACAAGAAAAAAACTGTCCTTTAAAAAAATATAAGGCTGAAGGTACATCGCAAGCATTCCAACACTACAAAGAATGCAATGAGAAATGTAAAACTGTGAAAAAAAAAATTGACTATGAGAGACATATATCGGAGGAGAGTAAAAAGAATCCCCCAAATTTTTTTAAATACTATATATTAATAGTAAAAAGGCAAAGTCAGAACATATTGGCCCGATAAAGTTTAAACAGGGAAAGTTGATTACTTGTGATAAGGAGAAGGCAACTGCGTTAACATCATTCTTCTCCTCAGTTTTTAAAGAAGAGGTATAGTAGAAAAAATGGTATTGTTAGCAACACAGCACAGATTGTACCATTGTGTACCAATGTGAACAAATTGCCAGAACCAGATGGCTTACACCTGACAGTTCTCAAACAATTTATTGACCACTAAAGGGTACCAGCTGATTGGCGAAAAGGTATTGTGGTTCCAATATTCAAAAAAGGGCTGGAATACATACCTGGAAACAGGCCAGTCAGCCTAACATCTATAGTATGTAAACTGTTGGGCCCTGTACACACGATAGGTTTTACCAATGAAAACAGTCCGATGGACATTTTTCATCGGACAAACCGATCGTGTATGGGCCCCATCGGTCTTTTTTCCATCGGTGTTTAAAAATAGAACATGTTTTAAATTTATCCGATGGTTAAAAAACCGATAGCAAATTACTATCGTCTGTGGGGAACTCCATCGGATAAAAAACCCACGCATGCTCAGAATCAAGTCGACGCATGCTCAGAAGCATTGAACTTCATTTTTCTCGGCTCATCTGAGTGTTTTACGTCACCGCGTTTTGAACGGTCGGTTTTTTGACTGATGGTGTGTAGGCAAGACTGATGGAAGTAAGCTTCATTGGTTTTCCGATGGAAAAATCCATCGGTTTAAAAACCATAGGAAATCCGATCGTGTGTACAGGGCTTTAGAGAAGATGTTAAAGAGGAAGTCTGCCCACCCCTGCAAAAATTAAAAGCCAGCAGCTACACATACTGCAGCTGCTGACTTTAATAATAGGACACTTATCTGTCCTGGAGCCCAGCGATGTCGGTACCGCAGCTGATGTTTCCATCAGCTGTCGAATGCTGCCTCCGCGATTGCCAGTAAGGAAACCCTGCAGTGCAGCATTACAGCTTCACGCCAGGTGCCTACTGCGCATGCCTAAGGCACCACTGCACTATCCTACTGGCCCGGCGGCGGGGGAAGGAGGAGGGAGGAGAGGACAAATGAGTGGAAGTTCAACTTTTGGGTGGAACTCTGCTTTAAGTAACTATATGCAAGAATTTGCTGATGAAAATAGTATTCCAGCATGTATTTAAGAAGGCTCTCTCTTGCCAGTAGGGATGAGCTTTATGTTCGAGTCGAACATGAGTTTGACTAGAACATTGGCTGTTCGCCCGAACAGCGAACAATTTGGGGTGTTTGCGGCAAATTCGAAAAGCCGCGGAACACTATTAAAAGTCTATGGGAAAAATCAAAAGTGCTCATTTTAAAAGTTAATATGCAAGTTATTGTCATAAAAAGTGTTTGGGGACCTGGGTCCTGCCCCAGGGGACATGTATCAATGCAAAAAAAAAAGTTTTAATAACTGATGTTTTTCCGGGATCAGTGATTTTAATAATGCTTAAAGTGAAACAATAAAAGTGAAATATTCCTTTAAACTGGGGGTGTGTTTAGTATGCCTGTAAAGTAGCGCATGTTTCCCGTGTTTACAAATATCCCTGCACAAAATATCATTTCTAAAGGAAAAAAAGTCATTTAAAACTACTAGCGGCTATTCATGAATTGTCGGGTCCCGGCAATACAGATAAAAGTAATTGAAAAAAACAACAGGGGTCCCCCCCACAGTCCATTACAAGGCCCTTTGGGTCTGGTATGAATATTAAGGGGAACCCCGAACCAAAAAAAAAAACGTGGGGGTCCCCCAAATTCCATATCAGGCCCTTCAGGTTTGGTATGGATATTAAGGGGAACCACGCACCAAATAAAAAAAATGGCGTGGGGTCCCCCCCAAAAATCCATAGCAGACCCTTCAGGTCTGGTATGGATTTTAAGGGGAACCCCGCACCAAAAAAAAATGGCATGGGGTCCCCCAAAAAATCCATAACAGACATTATCCGAGCACGCAACCTGGCAGGCCGCAGGAAAAGAGGGGGGGGGGACGAGAGAGTACCAGGCCACATGCCCTCAACATGGGGAGGCTGTCTCCATGTTAATGAGGACAAGGGCCTCATCCCCACAGCCCTTGCCCGGTGGTTGTGGGGGTCCGCGGGCGGGGGGCTTTTCGAAATCTGGAAGCCCCCTTTAACAAAGGGGAACTCCAGATCCCACCCCCCATGTGAATTGGTAACGGGGTACATTGTACCCCTACCATTTCACAAAAAAAGTGTAAAAGTTTGTAAAAAAACACAGACACAGTTGGACAAGTCCTTTATTTAAAAAAAAAAAAATTAATTAATTAATTAATTCCAGCGATGTAATCCCGTCAATGTCCGTCAATGTCCAAGATGATCCATTTTCCAGCGACGTTGCAGTCTCCCCTCTCCAGCAGGAACGAAACCCCCATGACGTGTAAGAGGGCGCAGGGTCACCCGTCATTATCATAGGGAACCCCCGGACAGCCTCCCCATGTTGAGGGCATGTGGCCTGGTACGGTTCAGGAGGGGGGGCACTCTCTCTCCCCCCCTCTTTTTCTGCGGCTTGCCAGGTTGCGTGCTCCGATAAGGGTCTGGTATGGATTTTTGGGGGGACCCCACGCCATTTTTTTTTAAATTTTGGTGCGGGGTTCCCCTTAAAATCCATACTAGACCTGAAGGGTCTGGTATGGATTTTTGGGGGGACCCCACGCCATTTTTTTAAAAAAAATTGGTGCGGGGTTCCCCTTAATATCCATACCAAACCTGAAGGGCCTGATATGGAATTTGAGGGGACCCCCATGGTTTTTTTTTTTGGTTCGGGGTTCCCCTTAATATTCATACCAGACCCAAAGGGCCTGGTAATGGACTGTGGGGGGGGGGGACCCCTGCCGTTTTTTTCAATGACTTTTCTCTGTATTGCTGGGACCGACAATTCATGAATAGCCAGAGTAGTTTTAAATTACTTTTTTTCCTTCAGAAATTACACTTTGTGCAGAGACAGTTGTAAACACGGGAAACATGCGCTACTTTACAGGCATACTTTAGACACCCCCCAGGTACGAAATTTAAAGGAATATTTCACTTTTATTGTTTCACTTTAAGCATTATTAAAATAACTGCTCCCGAAAAAACTGCAGTTTTTAACACTTTTTTTTGCATTGATACAAGTCCATTGGGGCAGGACCCGGGTCCCCAAACACTTTTTATGACAATAACTTGCATATTAGCCTTTAAAATGAGCACTTTTAATTCTTCTTGTTCGTGTCCCATAGACTTTAATGGTGTTCGCGTGTTCGAACAAATTTTTTGCCTGTTCGCATGTTCTGGTGCGAACCGAACAGGGGGGTGTTCGGCTCATCCCTACTTGCCAGTCTGACCTGTTAACATTTTATAAAGTGATCTGTAATCTGGGTAGAGGTAGATTACAGATTCATCACTGTGAAATGGTATCTCCATGGCATGCCCAACAAACTTTTTTGGTTCTATAAACATATGTTCTTTTATATTATATTTAGCTATTGTCCAGTTTTCCTTTTTTGTTTTTATGTATCCATAACATGTTATAACAAATAATGCAAACAATTCAGTTTTTATATTGTGTGATAGCTTTGGACTCATTCTGCAACATTTCTTTCAATGTTTTAGAACACATACACTTTTAAGCCCCGTACACACTGTGACAGCAGGAAGGTAAAGTCACCTGGTTGCATCCAGGGGGGTAGATATATTTCGCCCAGATTCAGGCTTTACGCCGACTTATACAACTAGGTGGAGAGTTGTATAAGCCCAGCTGAGGCTAGTGGGCTCATGGATGACTCATACCTCTAGGGAGAGTGTGGGGCGTCGTGCAGACAGGGAGTTGATGAGACCAGCTGAAGCTTGTCAGCTCATTTAGCCTCTATAAGAACTCCCAGATTCATTAGGTGTTTGCTCATGCCTGGAACCAGACCTGTGTGGACTGTCTAGGGAGAGTGAACCCCTGTGCGGTGAGACAAAGCCTGTGTGGCTATTTGCTTGGACATTTAAAACCAGGGACTTAGGGACTAGGACAGCACTAGGCTGATCCCAGTTGTTAGTTAGGAAACCTGTATGTTTAGTCAGAGGTCAAGTTGACCAGGATTTATTTTGTTTATGTTTCTTTTGCTTTGCTGTGTTTTGTCACTGTAAATAGAAAATAAACCGCACCTTTTTGATTTTGAAAACCACAACCTCCGTTTGCTGGGCCTGTTTTTGTGTGGGGAGCCCATCCCGGGGGTCACACACACCCGCTGCCGAGCTAACCCCCTCACAGTTGGTGGAGAATGCAGGCAGTTTTTTTTTAAGCCAGCATGGAGGAGATACTGAAGCAGCTGGCTCTAGCAAATGCCAATCAACAGCAGACAAATGCAGGTTTACAAAAGAGCCTTGCAGCTCATCAACAGAGCTTCGCAGCCCAGCAGCAAGCTCATCAACAGAGCCTTGCAGCTCAACAACAGAACTTCGCAGCCCAGCAGCAAGCTCATCAACAGAGCCTTGCAGCCCAGCAGCAGACAAACGCAACTTTGCAACAGAGTCTGGAGGCTCAGCAACAAGCCCAGCAGCAATCTGAGGCCCGCTTCATAGACCTGTTGCAGAAGCAAGAGCAGAGACTACAACAACAGATGGAAGCAGTAATGCAGCAACGTCCGCAGACCAGTGAGGAAAGCCGTCCCACTAATACCGCGTCCTTTGGGGTGAGTCGTTTATTGACAAAAATGACTGGAGAGGATGATCCAGAGGTATTTTTGACCACATTTGAAAGGACCGCTGAAAGAGAAAAGTGGCCTGAGGAGCAGTGGGCTGGACTGGTGGCTCCTCTGTTAACTGGTGAATCGCAGAAAGCTTACTATGACCTAGAGCCTAACCAAGCAAAAGACTATGTGATGCTAAAAGCTGAAATATTGGCAAGGCTGGGTGTCACCCAGGCTGTCCGGGCTCAGCGTGTGCATAACTGGACTTTCCAGCTTGGAAAACCCCCCAGGTCTCAAATGTATGATCTCATTCACCTGAGCAGAAAGTGGCTACAGCCAGAGACTTTGTCCGCACCAAAGATTGTGGAACGTGTTGTAATGGATCGATTTTTGAGAGCTCTTCCTACTGCCATCCAAAAGTGGGTAAGCCATGGAGACCCAGAGACGGCCGATGGTCTTGTGGATCGTGTGGAGAAATACTTGGCTACAGAGAACCTGACGGCCTCTTCCAGAGACTCTCGGACTTTCCACCCTAAGACCAGACCATCCCCAGGGGCGGATAAGAGGATTCCAAGGGGTGAGGGTGGAGAGAGTGAGAGGGTGGGAGCTCTACCCCAAGTTTGGCGAGAACAGCCTGGGAAATCAGCGGCTCAAGAGGCGGCAAGAAGGATCGTTTGCTACCGCTGCCGGCAAGCGGGACATATTGCAGCCAATTGCCCGGTTGTGGAGGAACCCATGCAGTGTGACTTTCTGACGGGCAGACGTCAGTCGCTGTGTGCGACAGTCGCATGCACTGCCATTCGAGGAACTGAGAAACATTTATGCAAAATGTGTGTTAATGGTAGAAATGTTGTGGTATTGCTGGATTCAGGTAGCCTTGTGACCCTGATAAAGGCTGAGTTAGTTAAAACAGAGGTCTCTGGGAATAGCAAGGTAGCCGTTATTTGTGTGCATGGGGACACCCGAGAGTATCCAGTGACTACAGTGTGTTTCGAGACCCCCAAAGGTACCCTCTCTCATCCAGTGGGCTTAGTATCTCAGTTACCGCATGACGCCATTGTGGGAAGGGATTTTCCGAAGTTCTGGGAACTGTGGGATGATCCTGAGCCCCCCACTGGTGCCCCTATGTACCAGGAATGTGATAGCCAGAACTCCCCTGAGAGTGGTGAGGACTCTCCGGAATTTCCCTTATCAGTATTGGCAGGGGAGACTCAAGAAACTGGAGAGGAGCCCACCTCCTCAGACGAAAACCTACCGTCTGTGGAGTTTTCTGATCTTGAGGTTCACAGGGAAAACTTTGCCACAGAACAGTTAAGAGACCCCGCCCTAATAAAGGCACGGGAAAACGTAGTGAAAATAGATGGCGAGTTAGTGAACCCAGATAATACCTGCACTTACCCATACTTCAGCGTAGAGAAGGACCTACTGTATCGGGTGGCAAAAAGGGCAGAAGAAACCGTTGAGCAGCTTGTGGTGCCCAAACCTTACAGGAAGTTGGTGTTGGAGTTGGCCCATGGGCACATTCTTGGAGGTCATCTGGGGACAGAGAAAACCCGAGAGAGGGTATTACAGAGATTCTATTGGCCGGGGGTGATGAAGGACATAGAAAATTATTGTTCCTCCTGCCCTGTGTGTCAGAGGTCGGCCCCGATGCCACATTTCCGTAGCCCGCTGGTCCCTCTACCCATCATTGAGGTCCCATTTGAGAGGATCGCCATGGATTTGGTAGGTCCTATAATCAAGTCCGCTAGGGGGCACCAATACATATTAGTTATAATGGACTATGCCACCCGTTATCCAGAAGCGATCCCTCTCCGAAATACCTCGGCCAAAACCATAGCCAAAGAGCTATCTCTTGTGTTTAGCCGGGTGGGTATTTGTAAAGAACTGCTTACGGACCAAGGTACACCCTTTATGTCCCGGGTTATGAAGGAGCTGTGTAAATTGTTCAAAGTGACGCAATTACGTACATCTGTGTATCACCCCCAAACCGATGGGCTGGTTGAAAGATTCAACAAAACCCTAAAACAAATGTTGAAGAAAGTGGTGGATAGAGATGGAAAGGATTGGGACTGTCTACTTCCTTATCTGATGTTTGCTATTAGGGAGGTGCCCCAATCCTCTACGGGATTCTCCCCCTTTGAGTTACTGTATGGGAGACACCCAAGAGGGCTGTTGGATATTGCCAAGGAAACTTGGGAAAGTGAGAGTTCTCCCCACAGGAGTGTGATTGAGCATGTCGCCCTGATGCAAGACCGAATTGCACAGGTAATGCCCATCGTGAAGGAACATTTGGCCCAAGCGCAGTTAGCACAGCAGAGAGTGTACAACCGTGGAGCCAAGACCCGTACCTTTTCCCCGGGGGATAGGATACTGGTACTTGTCCCTACGGTTGAAAGTAAATTCCTTGCCAAATGGCAAGGCCCCTATGAGATAATGGAAAAAGTGAGCGAAGTGAATTACAAGGTCAGACAACCAGGAAGGCGAAAGCCCGAACAGATCTATCACGTTAATCTGTTGAAAGCCTGGAGGGATAGAGAGTCCCTAGTCGCAGACACTTGGTCACCAGCTCAAACTGGTTGCGTGATTCCTGAGGTTGGAATAGCAGCCACCTTGTCACAACCCCAACAACAGGAGGTTAAGGAGTTTGTGCTTCGCAACAAGGAGGTATTCTCTGAGCTGCCGGGACAAACATCTGGGGTAGAGCATGACATCATTACCCCACCCGGTGAAAGGGTGAAGTTAAAACCCTATCGGATCCCAGAGGCCCGACGGGAGGCAATACGGGAGGAAGTACAGAAAATGCTGAACTTAGGGGTGATAGAGGAGTCCCAAAGTGATTGGTCTAGTCCCATTGTGTTGGTGCCTAAACCGGATGGGAGCTGGCGATTTTGTAACGATTTTCGTCAGTTGAACAAAGTTACAAAATTTGACACCTACCCCATGCCACGTATTGATGAGTTGATCGACCGGCTGGGAACAGCCCGATACATGACGACTCTTGACCTCACAAAAGGGTATTGGCAAATCCCCCTGGCCAAGTCGGCCAAAGAGAAAACCGCATTTGTAACCCCAGACGGGGCGTTCCAATATAAAAGAATGCCGTTCGGGTTACAGAATGCGCCGGCCACATTCCAGCGGAAAATGGACCAGATGCTGAGGCCCCATCGGAAGTATGCTGCGGCTTACCTGGATGACGTAATTGTCCATAGCACAGATTGGGCCTCACATCTGCCAAAAGTGCAAGCAGTCCTGGACTCTGTTCGGGAAGCGGGGTTTACGGCTAACCCCAAGAAGTGTACCATTGGGCAGGAGGAGGCCAAATATCTTGGGTACACCATTGGGAGGGGAGTAATAAAACCCCAACTCAACAAAATCGAGGCCATCCAGAGTTGGCCACGTCCCAACAGCAAGAAGCAGGTACGAGCCTTTCTGGGAATCGCTGGGTATTATCGGCGATTCATTCCCCACTTTGCTTCTAAGGCTGTGCCCCTAACCAACCTGACGAAGGGGAAAGGGTCGGTCATGATTAAATGGACCCCCGAGGCTGAGGCAGCATTCCAATTCTTGAAACAAGCCTTATGTAGCCAGCCAGTGTTGTACTCACCTGACTTCTCTAAAGACTTTGTCGTACAAAGTGATGCGTCAGATGTGGGGTTAGGAGCAGTATTGTCCCAGGTCTGGAACGGGGAAGAGCACCCAGTCATTTACCTCAGCAGGAAGTTGAAGTCCCATGAGGTAAATTACGCCACCGTTGAAAAGGAGTGTTTAGCGGTGAAGTGGGCTCTAGATTCCCTTCGGTACTACCTGCTAGGTAGGCACTTTGACATGGTTACGGATCACGCTCCGTTAAAGTGGATGGCTCAAAACAAGGAAACAAATAGAAGAGTGAATAGGTGGTTCCTGGCCCTCCAGGAATTCAACTTCACAGTAAAGCATCGCCCTGGCGTTCAAATGGGGAATGTGGATGCTTTGTCTCGAGTACATGAATGCCTGATTGCTGGTGTTCCAACCCCGAGGTTAAAACAAGAGGGGGGGTATGTGACAGCAGGAAGGTAAAGTCACCTGGTTGCATCCAGGGGGGTAGATATATTTCGCCCAGATTCAGGCTTTACGCCGACTTATACAACTAGGTGGAGAGTTGTATAAGCCCAGCTGAGGCTAGTGGGCTCATGGATGACTCATACCTCTAGGGAGAGTGTGGGGCGTCGTGCAGACAGGGAGTTGATGAGACCAGCTGAAGCTTGTCAGCTCATTTAGGCCTCTATAAGAACTCCCAGATTCATTAGGTGTTTGCTCATGCCTGGAACCAGACCTGTGTGGACTGTCTAGGGAGAGTGAACCCCTGTGCGGTGAGACAAAGCCTGTGTGGCTATTTGCTTGGACATTTAAAACCAGGGACTTAGGGACTAGGACAGCACTAGGCTGATCCCAGTTGTTAGTTAGGAAACCTGTATGTTTAGTCAGAGGTCAAGTTGACCAGGATTTATTTTGTTTATGTTTCTTTTGCTTTGCTGTGTTTTGTCACTGTAAATAGAAAATAAACCGCACCTTTTTGATTTTGAAAACCACAACCTCCGTTTGCTGGGCCTGTTTTTGTGTGGGGAGCCCATCCCGGGGGTCACACACACCCGCTGCCGAGCTAACCCCCTCACAACACGATCGGATAACCTATGGATTTTCGTCCGATGGATTTGTCCATCGGAAATCCGATGAAACTGTTTTTCAGTCTTGCCCACACACCATCAGTCAAAAAACCGACCGTTCCAAACGCGGTGACGTAAAACACTCCGATGAGCCGAGAAAAATGAAGTTTAATGCTTCTGAGCATGCGTCGACTTGATTCTGAGCATGCGTGGGTTTTTGATCCAATGGACTTGCCCATAGACGATCTGAGTTTTCGATCGGTTTTTTATCCATCGGAAAAATTTAAAACATGTTCTATTTTTTCCAACCGATGGAAAAAAGACCGATGGGTACCATACACGATCGGTTGGTCTGATGAAAACCATCCATCGGACGGTTTTCATCAGTCAAACCGATCGTGTGTACGGGGCTTAAGAGCATATTTTCTTTATGCTATTTTTTCAATTGCTTGCTGTTCTCTTCATTTGGTGAGCTTAATTCAGTTAATTCAGTTGTACTGCTCTACAGCTTGTAGTTTTAAATCCAATTAATCCCACATTCTGCCACACCATTATATGCAAACCATTGGTACTTTTTATGTAGTTCTCTCTTACTATATGCAGTACTGGGCATATGTATATAAAGAGGATCGGGCCAAACTTTAGCCATACCAAGAAAGAAAAGCATTTAGAGATAAAAGGCTAAAATACCCACCCACTTACAATACAAATAGAGAATTAGGTCCCTGTAGATGAAACGCGTTGATATGATATGTGAACCTTGTTTGAACAGAAATTGTAATCTTATACATACCCATTTTTTTTATCTCTCTTAATGGTTCATTCTTACTATTGTGGTTTACTTTTTTTCTGTTGTTTGGGTACCATAATAATACTTATAAGCAATATTTTCCTATGATCCTTTTCATACTGCAGCTTTGAGAGCAATATGACTTACAAGTTCTAAGTGAAATTGTATTATGAAATGGCAGATTTGCATGCTAATATTACTCTTGTGTCTTGAAAGATTAAGCCTTGATGCTTCAGAGTTGGATAGCGATGGAGAAAGGGAGCTGCAGGCAAGCAGCAAAATCGGCATTCAGGAAGTCCCACAACTCTCAGACCCTTGGGTGGTAAAGGCCAGCCTGAAAATTGAAGCAGATACTCGAAACCTTGGTCTGGTGGAAACTGCAACACTGCACAAGGTACACATATTTTTCAGCATTTATAGAAGCATTTTGCAGACGAAACAAAATTAAGGGGTACTTATTTCAGATGATTGCCATATGAGCAAACAGTGTAACCAGGCAGTGGGAAAAGTGAATAGAATTCTAGGATGCATCACTAGAGGGATCACCAGCAGGAGGAAGGAGGTTCTGATTACCCTATATACAGTCAGGTCCATAAATATTGGGTTTTTGACACAATTTTAATCTTTTTGGCTCTATACACCACCACAATGGATTTGAAATGAAACGAACAATATGTGCTTTAACTGCAGACTTTCAGCTTTAATTTGAGGGTATTTACATCCAAATCAGGTGAACGGTGTAGGAATTACAACAGTTTGTATATGTGCTTCACACTTTTTAAGGGACCAAAAGTAATGGGACAGATTAACAATCATCAATCAAACCTTCACTTTTTAATACTTGGTTGCAAATCCTTTGCAGTCAATTACAGCCTGAAGTCTGGAATGCATAGACATCACCAGACGCTGGGTTTCATCCCTGGTGATGCTCTGGCAGGCCTCTACTGCAACTGTCTTCAGTTCCTGCTTGTTCTTGGGGCATTTTCCCTTCAGTTTTGTCTTCAGCA
This sequence comes from Rana muscosa, assembly GCA_029206835.1. Lineage (NCBI taxonomy): Eukaryota > Metazoa > Chordata > Amphibia > Anura > Ranidae > Rana > Rana muscosa. The sequence goes on from CM055116.1 coordinate 476,888,977, forward strand.
AGTGAAATGCATGCTCAATCGGATTCAGGTCAGGTGATTGACTTGGCCATTGCATAACATTCCACTTCTTTCCCTTAAAAAACTCTTTGGTTGCTTTTGCAGTATGTTTCGGGTCATTGTCCATCTGCACTGTGAAGCGCCGTCCAATGAGTTCTGAAGCACTTGGCTGAATATGAGCAGATAATATTGCCCGAAACACTTCAGAATTCATCCTGCTGCTTTTGTCAGCAGTCACATCATCAATAAATACAAGAGAACCAGTTCCATTGGCAGCCATACATGTCCATGCCATGACACTACCACCACCATGCTTCACTGATGAGGTGGTATGCTTTGGATCATGAAAACTTCCTTTCCTTCTCATTACTCTTCTCTTCTCATCACTCTGGTACAAGTTGATCTTGGTCTCATCTGTCCATAGGATGTTGTTTCAGAACTGTGAAGGCTTTTTTAGATGTTGTTTGGCAAACTCTAATCTGGCCTTCCTGATTTTGAGGCTCACCAATGGTTTACATCTTGTGGTGAACCCTCTGTATTCACTTTGGTGAAATCTTCTCTTGATTGTTGACTTTGACACACATACACCTACCTCCTGGAGAGTGTTCTTGATCTGGCCAACTGTTGTGAAGGGTGTTTTCTTCACCAGGGAAATAATTCTTCGGTCATTCACCAAATTTTTTTCCCATGGTCTTCCGGGTCTTTTGGTGTTGCTGAGGTCACCGGTGCGTTCTTTCTTTTTAAGGATGTTCCAAACAGTTGATTTGGCCACACCTAATGTTTTTGCTATCTCTCTGATGGGGTTTGTTTTGTTTTTTCAGCCTAATGATGGCTTACTTCACTGATAGTGACAGCTCTTTGGATCTCATATTGAGAGTTGACAGCAACAGATTCCAAATGCAAATAGCACACTTGAAATTAACTCTGGACCTTTTATCTGCTCCTTGTAAATGGGATAATGACTGAATAACACACACCTGACCATGGAACAGCTGAGCAGCCAATTGTCCCATTACTTTTGGTCCTTTAAAAAGTGTGAGGCACATATACAAACTGTTGTAATTCCTACACCGTTCACCTGATTTGGATGTAAATACCCTCAAATTAAAGCTGAAAGTTTGCAGTTAACGCACATCTTGTTTGTTTAATTTCAAATCCATTGTGGTGGTGTATAGAGACAAAAAGATTAGAATTGTTTCAATGTCCCAATATTTATGGACCTGACTGTAGATCTTTAGTGAGACCTCTTTTAGAATACTGTGTCCATTTTTGGAGACCTCACTTACACAAAGATATTGAAAAAATATAATGAGTCCAGAGACGAGTAACAAAAATGGTAAAAGGTTTGGGGGATAAAACATAACAAGAGCAACTTCAGGAACTTAATATGTAGTCTGGAGGAAAGAAGGGAAAGGGGAGACATGATTGAAACCTTTAAATACTTCAAGGGGTTGAATAAGGTTCAGGAGGGCAGTTTTTTCTATCACCTCAAACTAACTGGAGGAAAGTTCAAAACTAATCTAATAAAGCATTATTTTACTGAAAGGGTAGTTGATGCATGGAATAAACTTCCAGCAGAGGTAGTGAGACAGTCAACAGTAAATGGCTTCAAACATGCTTGGGACAAACATAGATCTATACTCAAAAAAAAAAAAAATTACAAAAGAAAGAAAGAAAAAAAGAAAAAACAAAAAAAAGCATTAACCACTTCAATACCGGGCATTTTCACCCCCTTCCTGCCCAGGCCAATTGTCAGCTTTCAGCACTGTCACGCTTTGAATGACAATTGCACGGTCGTGCGACGTGGCTCCCAAACAAAATTGATGTCATTTTTTTCCCTGAAATAGCGCTTTTTTTTGGTGGTATTTGATCATCTCTGTGGTTTTTATTTTTTTCGCTATAAACAAAAAAAGACTGACAATTTTGAAAAAAAACACAATATTTTGTACCTTTTGCTATAATAAATATCCAATTTTTTCTAAAAAAAACACTTTTTTTTTTCTCAGTTTAGGCCGATATGTATTCTTCTACATATTTTTGGTAAAAAAAAAAATCGCAATAAGCGTATAGTGATTGGTTTGCGCAAAAGTTATAGCGCCTACAAAATAGGGGATAGATTTATGACTTTTTTTTTTTTTTTTTTTTTTTACTAGTAATGGCGGTTATCTGCGATTTTTGTCAGGACTGCGATATTGCGGCGGACAGATCAGACACTTTTGACACTATTTTGGAACCATTCACATTCATACAGCGAACAGTGCTATAAATATGCACTGATTACTGTATAAATATGACTGGCAGGGAAGGGGTTAACACTAGGGGGCGATCAAGGGGTTTAATGTGTTCCCTGGGAGTGATTCTTACTGTGGGGGGTGGGGACTGACTGGGGGAGGGGACTGATCGGTGTCCCTATGTACAAGGGACACACCATCGGTCTCCTCTCCCTGACAGGACGTGGATCTCTGTGTTTACACACAGAGATCCACGTCCCTGGCTCTGTAAATGCCAATTGCGGGTACTTGGCGGACATCGCAGCTGCCAGGCACGCGCATCGGCACCTGCGTGACGCGGCGGGTACAGATTTTCCGCGATGCGCAACTGCGGCAGCGCGCAGGGAACTAGTAAACAGGAGGACGTGCAGGGACGCCCTCTCGGCAATTGAGCGCCGCGCTGTAGATGTCTTTTGTCTATAGCGCGGGCGCGAAGTGGTTAAAAAAAAAAATGGGTAGATCTTTTTCTGTCATCACTTTTTTATGTTTCTAAAAAAAAAAATCCAAAAGCAAAAAGCATATTTATGTATAATTGTACATATGTAAAACAATAAAGATAATCCTAGAACTGAATTTTTGTAGTGTAATCAAAATAGATTTCATTTATCATCTTCCCTGACTTCAGGAAACAATATCTAGCTTCAAATAATCTATAAAGAAATAACTTAGTATTTTAAATTGACAGGGGTTTTCTTTAACATGGCCACTAAATTACAGACTAACAATATCCAGTTCAAAAACAGTTACAGTAAAACCTTGGATTGCGAGCATAATTCGTTCCAGAAACATGCTTGTAATCCAAAGCACGTATATCAAAGCAAATTTCCCCATAAGAAATAATGGAAACTCAAATGATTCGTTCCACAACCATTTATTCATAGGTCCTTCCGTTTATAGTCCATATAAAAAGATCATAGCAATGTGATAGGTTGTGTAACCATAAAATGTCCATCCACAAATGGCAGCCTCCACAAGGGGATTAGAAGCAAAATCCAGCAGAAGCTACAGAGTATAAAAGAGAAGAGAGGCGCCTCTAAGTGTAGCAATATGTTGCTAAATGTTGTACCTTCATTAAGTGTAACCATTTTGCTACACTTGGAGGTGCCTCTTTTCCCTTTTATACTCAGTTGTGACATGACGCTACTTGTATATCAAGACATCGCTTGTATATCAAGTCAAAATATATTTAGAAATTTTACTTGTCTTGCAAAACGCTCTCAAACCAAGTTACTCTCAAACCAAGGTTTTACTTTAATCTATTTCACCAAGAAAGAACAATATTGATAATATGTAATTGCTTACATTGGAGTAGCACAGCAGATAAGCAATAAACCTTGTTATTGCAAATCAAAAGGGTCTAACTATAGGATGCTACCATACTAGTACTGCTGAACTAGCATAAATGCTGCAAAAAATATTTACAGGTTATTTTTCCACTAAATTGATTATCAGAGTTTTCTCTTTTGTAACTATCTACTTTAAAACAGAAGCTTGGATAGATTCTAGCAGATAAGAAAAAGCAGCTGTACATCTTTGTAATGTGCTGTATACTAATGCCTCATTTCCACTGAGCGGAACGGTTCGGGTCGGTACAGTTTGGAACAGTTTGAATGGTCCGGTCTATTCTGGTGAGCATTTCCACTGCAAGTCAGACCGTCAAGGGCCATTCAGGGTTTAGAAAAAATGCCTAGCGTATCTGCCAATCAGTGGAATGTATTGTAGCTCCGCTCTAACCGAACTGTTCCATTTTCTATGGCCCCACATCTGAAGCAGGACCCAGAATGGTGCGGTATGGTTCAAAATAACTCACACAGCCATTAAAGTCTAAACCGCTGGCAACAAAAGTGAGTACACCCCTAAGTGAAAATGTCCAAATTGGGCCCAAAGTGTCAATATTTTGTGTGGCCACCATTATTTTCCAGCTCTGCCTTAACCCTCTTGGGCGTGGAGTTCACCAGAGCTTAACAGGTTGCCACTGGAGTCCTCTTCCACTCCTCCATGACGACATCACAGAGCTGGTGGATGTTAGAGACCTTGCGCTCCCCCACCTTCTGTTTCAGGATGCCCCACAGATGCGCAATAGGGTTTAGGTCTGGAGACATGCTTGGCCAGACCATCACCTTTACCCTCAGCTTCTTTAGCAAGGCAGTGGTCGTCTTGGAGGTGTGCTTGGGGTTATGTTGGAATACTGCCCTGCGGCCCAGTCTCCGAAGGGAGGGGGATCATGCTCTGCTTCAGTATAATCACAGTACGTGTTGGCATTCAATAGGGTTAGGGCAGTGCTGGAAAATAATGGTGGCCACACAAAATATTGACACTTTGGGCCCAATTTGGACATTTTCACTTAGGAGTGTACTCACTTTTGTTGCCAGTGGTTTAGACATTAATGGCTGTGTGTTGAGTTATTTTGAGTGGACAGCAAATTTACACTGTTATATAAGCTGTACACTCACTACTTTACATTTTAGAAAAGTATAATTTCTTCAGTGTTGTCACGTGAAAAGCTATAATAAAATATTTACAAAAATGTGAGGGGTGTACTCACTTTTCTGAGATATTGTACCTGTTCATATTACTGAAATATTTAATCTTGATACTTTAGGGATGGATAGAAATTTAGAAAAAAAACAAGAGGGAAGAGGTTAGGAGAAGAGGATTGGTAGAGGGGGAGAGGTATTTATTGTAAAGTCAGCCGGCTGTGAACAGATTGCTCACAAAGTAGAACTGCTCAACTGCAGTAGAGAAAAAGCAAGATCAGTGACGTGCCACTCCTGTCTATTAAGAATGCCTGGGTAAGGGCCTGAACAGAATTAAAAATAAATATATTTAATGTGTGTGTTTTATACTGTATGCCTGAAGTTAAGGTTTAAAAGGGGGCATATCCATCAATTAATATATTAAGCTGCCTAGCCAAGTAAATCTAAAAAAAAAAAAAAAAAAGTGACAGCCTACATTCAGGTTGAATTTAAAGGGTCTGTTTATCAATTTTTCAACACAAGATTTCATTAGAAAAAGGTGTGAATTTTGAGTGAAAGTTATGTGAAATATGGGAGAAAACATTGATAAATGGATTGTTCATGCATTTAAAAATGTTTTTTACAGGTGAAATTCAATGCTTTAGCTTCTTTCTTTTACTAAAATGTGATGTGTAGATTTTTTAAGTTCAAGTTTACCGTTTTCTGTTTTGCTCATATTTACCAGTTACTACACAAAAAAGATCCAAAGATTAAGTAGAATGTAATAAGTGATTCTTGGTCATCAGATTTATTGTATTTTTTGTTGATTAATAAATATTTATTGTAAATTCAAAAAGAAAAAACAGTACAAAATATAATGTATGAAAGTAAAATTTTTTTTTAACAAAACATAAAAGATATTACCGTAAGTTACAGCTCTCCTAAACACGCAACTCACAAAATGTTGTTTAGATACTGTATCCAAGAAATCGTACTTATGACATACATTACCACTTACATAAGACACATAATTTTCAATTTTTTTAAGAGAAAAGGGAAAAAAAAAGGGGGGGAGGGGGGGGGCAGATGCACTGTGACACATGCCAATCATTGGATAGAATAAAAGAAGGCCATAGATAATCAACAAATAACCTCAATAACATTCAAGATTGAAATCCATTAACCACTTGGGACCCGGGCCATTGTCAAATGACGGCCACAAGGTGGCTCTACAGGTCCGGGAGGCCGTTTATTGACGTCCTCTGGCCTCCGGCCGCTGGGGGGCGCGCATGCTCGCCGCGTCACTCAGGTGCCGATGCGCGTGCCTGGCGGGCGCGATGTCCGCCAGGTACCCGCGATCGGCAGTCACAGAGCCAGGGACGTGGATCTCTGTGTGTAAGCACTGAGATCCATGTCCTGTCAGGGAGAGGAGACCGATGGTGTGTCCCTTGTACATAGGGACACCCATCGGTCACCTCCCCCCACAGTAAGAATCACCTAGCAGGGCACACATTTAACCCCTTGATCGCCCCCAAGCACTGTTCGCTGTATAAATGTGAATGGTCCCAAAAATGTGTCAAAAGTGTCCGATATGTCCGCCACAATATCGCAATCCTGACAAAAATCGCAGATAACCACCATTACTAGTAAAAAAAAAAAAAAAATAATTCTATCCCCCAATTTGTAGGTGCTATAACTTTTGCGCAAACCAATCAATGTACGCTTATTGCGATTTTTTTTTTTTACCAAAAATATGTAGAAGAATATGTATTGGCCTAAACTGAGGAAAAAAAAAAGTTTAAAAAAAAAAAAAAATGGGATATTTATTATAGCAAAAAGTAAAAAATATTGTGTTTTTTTCAAAATTGTCAGTCTTTTTTGTTTATAGCGCAAAAAATAAAAACCACAGAGATGATCAAATACCACCAAAAGAAAGCTCTATTTGTGGGAAAAAAAGGACGTCCATTTTGTTTGGGAGTCACATTGCATGACCGCGCAATTGTCATTCAAAGCGTGACAGTGCTGAAAGCTGAAATTTCGCCTGGGCAGGAAGGGGGTATAAATGTGCCCAGTAAGCAAGTGGTTAAAGGTGAAAAACCACTAGGGGTCAGAAATTATATCATTATTATTATTATAGTGTAGTGGTAATGGGTTTTAAACTAAAACCAACATGGCCATATCATAGAATATTTGTCAATTGAACCCCTAGCCATATATGTTAGTTCTTCCATTAAACAAAGATCATCAACTTTGCATAACCTCCGGGACAGAGTAGGTACAGACCGTTGTGCCCAAAAAATTGAGATCAAGGATTTGGCAGCATTTAATAAATGTGCGGTCACTGATCTCCTATATTGGCATTTTGATTCTGTCGTGCAATGAAAATCGACCAAGGTTCCAACTCAATTTATTGCATTTTGCATATTGCATTTTATTATTCATACCTAAATAACATAAACGTGCCAGCATGAAAACATCTACCATCTTTTATTGTGTTTGTGTTTTTCATGAATTTAATGCAAGAAAACCTGAAAGATGTCCATTATCATTATCATCATTCCAGTTTTGATGTATGTTTTTATTTTATAATAATATATTATAATAATATTTTAATGACTGAAAAATTGCTAGGATGAAGACGGCTCTGGCAAGAGACTACGTTCAAAGTCTATGCCTTCAACATTAGACAAGATTTCAACCCCAATAATCTCCCGTAGCCTGGAATCATCCTGTCCAGTCATTGAAGGTATGTCAGGCAATTATCATTACACCTCCCTACTTCCTAAGTTATTATTGTAGATTTGAAATATGTACTGTTAAAGATAATAAAACTAAATTGGATAGTGTGAATGACATCCTCCAGTGTATGACTGTTGGCCCTATGCTCCATGGAGTCCCTTTTCTTCCTGGTTGCTTCACATGACCTGGTCTGCGGCCGCCCTCTGGCTGGCCTGGATTGGTGTGCATCTCTTAGGGAAACAGTTGTACTGGCTGACACTTTGGGGGAGATTTCCTAGAACTTTAGAGTGCAACATCTGGTGCAGCTGTGCATTGTAGCCAATCAGCTTATAACCTCAGCTTGTTCAACTAAGCTTTAACAATAAAACCTTGAATCCGATTGGCTACCATGCACAGCCGCACCAGATTTTGCACTCTCCAGTTTTAGTAAATCTCCCTCTTTATGACAAGCATTTTTTTCTCTATCGTGTGTGAGTTGCCATTTGATTCATTAAAGGTGTTTTATATGCTACACTAAGGCTGGCACCCTCTGGTGATCCCCTATATTTATGCAAATATTTTCTTCAATCTGTAAAAGAAGCTGCTACAGAGTTAACCCTTTATGGATTTTTTTTTTTTTTTATGAACTTGTTACATCTTTTTATAGTCAGCCATTTATATTTAGAATCTACGTTAAGTTACTTATTGCCTCATTTTCTAATTTTTGCATTATCTGATGATCATGAGCAACCATGCAACTGGTAGATTGTGGCCCCCTTCCTCACTCTATTGGTTGCTGCTGCATATGAGGTATGAGTACATTCCAGGAAGTGGTAGGTGTTTTTGGAGGGTGAGAGGAATTCTATGCTTGGGGTAAGTTTAGCTTAGTAAGATGTTTGTGCTGAATGAGTATTTTTGCTTGTAAAGGAAGATGTGTGTTAGACATAACTACACAACTAGACTCTGTATTACATACTAGTGACCCCTGCACTCTGTGTTAAACACAACTGCCCTCTACACTCTGAGTTACTTACTCCTGACCCCTGCACCCTATGTTACTTACTCTTGTCCTCAGAACTGTTTTACATACTATTGCCCCCCACATTCTGCGATACATACTGCTGACCCTGCCTTCTGTGTTAAATGCTACTGACCTCTGAAAACTTACATCTGCATGCTATGTTACATACTACTGACCTCTGAACTCTGCATTTCTTAATCTTGTTCCTGCACTCTGTTACTTACTCCTGACCTCTGCACTGTCCTGACCAAGATGTAAAATTCTGTGACAGGCCAAACCTAACTGGCATTGGCAAAACTCCAACCATTTAGCCAGACCAGAACTCAATCCAGCCAGCCAGCTAATCCATGTCAGAATTCAGGCCAGCCAGCTAGCCAGGCTCACCTAGGCCATGTCAGAATTCAGCCCAGCCTGCCAGTCCAGATGCAAGCATAGCCAGGCCTAAAACTAGTAGAGCAATTCAACCTGCAGTGCCAGTTGTTCAGCCTTCATCGCAATGGCAAACATATACAAAAAATAAACAAGATTATTTTAATTGTGAACAGGAACATGAAAACCCTGAAATAAAGGGGGAAGCCTTTGCATTTGTTGTGCAAAGCTTCCATCGCTTTTGCCAAGAAAAAGAGGCCATACATTTTAAAACATTGAAATGACTGTTTAATAGACCTGTATAGAAAATCATAGTCACATCTGTGTCTTCTTATCGAGTGTCTCAGCTAACAGCAAAGAGGAAAAAAACATCTGAGGATGGTGAGATGATTAAAGAAGCCTATTTAGAAGCTGCTGATTCACTCTTTAATAACTTTTAAAAAAAGAACAGAAATAATATTTGCAATAGATTTCCTTCAGCTGCTCAGTTACGTTAGAAGAGTTGACGTCACGGCAGCTGATACAGATTTGGATGACTTCAGCTAGTTTCTCTGTAACTTGATGAATTGGTTGATATGACAGACAATTCACACTTAGCCATACTTGTTAGAATGGTTTTCAGCGACTAAAGGAAGTAAAGGAAAAAGTTATTAAAATCTTTCATTTGAAAGGACATAGCAGGGATAAAGCTACAGTATCTTTTCAAAAGTGAAAAAATAACTCTGAATATATTCAAAAATAAAAGCATTGTAAACAATACTACGGTTGGGGCAACTGCTTCCACAGGCAGGACAGATACATTTTTAGTTCTCTACCAAAGTTTTTGAGACATAAAGCTGAGAAATTTTTGAACAGAAATGATATAAAGAAAACATTAATAAAAACAGGTAAAATTCAAAGAAGGTTGTTTGGAGTTGATTGGAGAGCTTGAAATGGAGCATGGTGAACTTCCCTTCCATACTATGTTGTGTTGGCTTAGCAAGGAAAAGGTTCTCTATCGCTACAGGCAACTTCTGCCAGTCATAGTACCATTTCTAAAAGATAGTACTAAAGAAGCATTTGTAGTGATACTGGACAATTCTATCTGGCTTCAAGACAGAGGAGTAACTCGAACCTTCACGGCCCAGTGCAAGAAACCATGAAGGGTGCCTTTACCTCCGAGCCAAGTAGTGGACTGTCAGGGCCTGGTCGTAAGTGCGATGTTTGCGACCCTGGTAGATCGGCTACTGGTGTCAATCGTTTTTTTTGTTTTTTTTTACAATATTATTTTTTAATACTTTTTACAATATTTTAGAAGCCCCGTTGGGGGGATTCGATGAGATGTTAGGGGTCTTAACAGATCTCTTTGATACAGAAAAAGGGGATTAAGGACACACCCCTCAATTTCCATCTCTGCAGCCTCAGCTGCACAGAATGAATGGACAGAATTAGCTCTGTACAGACCTTCAAAATGAGCCTCTATTAAGTGAACAAAAAATCAAAGTATATATATGTAAATAACCACAAAATTGATTACAATAGGCAGATAGCCGGGCATCAGCCCAAGTGAAAAAAATTGAGAAATTGAAAATAATATATATATATATATATATATATATATATATTCCAACACATCCAGTGCATATGAGAAAGGTATATATAAAAGTAAATGTTCAGCAAAAATTGATGACAACACCAAAAAAAAGAACAAAAGACCAAAAACCAAAGAATTTAGTAGTTGAAAAAAGGGGGAAAAAAAGTTCTCATAACAAGTTCATTCTCCGTGAAATAATCCAAAGTGACTTGGTGTGGTATGAAGCAGGTAAAACGGGTGACTTGCGTGCTTCCCCTCCTAGGTCCCCACTCACCAGATGCCACCACCCCTGCAGGGGTAAATGGCGTGTAGTATCCGAAGCTGCTGAGATCCTGAAGCTTCTCCCCGTCAGCTCGCCTCCAACCTTCCCGCTGGATGATGTCCTGCGTACCCGAGTCCTGGTGTAATGGTAGCAAATCCTCAGCAGCGAATCCTTAAGGTGTGCTGGGTGAGCGAGGTGTGTCAGCTTCAGGTGTTTCAGAGTAATCCTAAAACAATTCAGTGGCTCCTCTGGGGGTAGAGCTACACTAGTGAGAATACACACCTCTTCATGTAGCAAGTAATTAGAAATGCGAATCAACGTCCCCTTGAAATGAACAGAAAACTATATTGAGATTTATCATTATCTCCCAGGTGGCTTTAAACAGAGAATATAAATGTCACATATATATTTGAGAAGATATTAAAAGCATGTCGATAAAATCAAATGACGCAGTGGCATCAGCAGAGCCTGTCCCGACGTTTCGTCCTAAAAAGGCCTTTTTAGGACGAAACATCGGGACGGGCTCTGCTGATGCTACCATTACACCAGCTCCGCTCAGGACTCGGGTACGCAGGACATCATCCAGCGGGAAGGTTGGAGGCGAGCTGACGGGGAGAAGCTTCAGGATCTCAGCCGCTTTGGATACTACACGCCATTTATCCCTGCAGGGGTGGTGGCATCTGGTGAGTGGGGACCCAGGAGGGAGAGCATGCAAGTCACCCATTTTACCTGCTTCATACCACACCAAGTCACTTTGGATTATTTCACTGAGAATTAACTTGTTATGAGAACTTTTTTTCCCCCTTTTTTCAACTAATTCATTTTTTGTTTTTTTTGGTCTTTTGTTTTTTGTTGTTGTCATCAATTTTTGCTGAACATTTACTTTTATATATAACTTTCTCATATGCACTGGATGTGTTGGACTATATATATATATATATATATTGTGACAGCAGGAAGGTAAAGTCACCTGGTTGCATCCAGGGGGGTAGATATATTTCGCCCAGATTCAGGCTTTACGCCGACTTATACAACTAGGTGGAGAGTTGTATAAGGCTAGTGGGCTCATGGATGACTCATACCTCTAGGGAGAGTGTGGGGCGTCGTACAGACAGGGAGTTGATGAGACCAGCTGAAGCTTGTCAGCTCATTTAGGCCTCTATAAGAACTCCCAGCTTTATTAGATGTTAGCTCATGCCTGGAACCAGACCTGTGTGGACTGTCTAGGGAGAGTGAACCCCTGTGCGGTGAGACAAAGCCTGTGTGGCTATTTGCTTGGACATTTAAAACCAGGGACTTAGGGACTAGGACAGCACTAGGCTGATCCCAGTTGTTAGTTAGGAAACCTGTATGTTTAGTCAGAGGTCAAGTTGACCAGGATTTATTTTGTTTATGTTTCTTTTGCTTTGCTGTGTTCTGTCACTGTAAATAGAAAATAAACCGCACCTTTTTGATTTTGAAAACCACAACCACCGTTTGCTGGGCCTGTTTTTGTGTGGGGAGCCCATCTCGGGGGTCACACACACCCGCTGCCGAGCTAACCCCCTCACAGTTGGTGGAGAACCAGTGGCAGTTTTTTTTTAAGCCAGCATGGAGGAGATACTGAAGCAGCTGGCTCTAGCAAATGCCAATCAACAGCAGACAAATGCAGGTTTGCAAAAGAGCCTTGCAGCTCAACAACAGAACTTCGCAGCCCAGCAGCAAGCTCATCAACAGAGCTTTGCAGCCCAGCAGCAAGCTCATCAACAGAGCCTTGCAGCCCAGCAGCAGACAAACGCAACTTTGCAACAGAGTCTGGAGGCTCAGCAACAAGCCCAGCAGCAATCTGAGGCCCGCTTCATAGACCTGTTACAGAAGCAAGAGCAGAGACTACAACAACAGATGGAAGCAGCAATGCAGCAACGTCCGCAGACCAGTGAGGAAAGCCGTCCCACTAATACCGCGTCCTTTGGGGTGAGTCGTTTATTGACAAAAATGACTGGAGAGGATGATCCAGAGGTATTTTTGACCACATTTGAAAGGACCGCTGAAAGAGAAAAGTGGCCTGAGGAGCAGTGGGCTGGACTGGTGGCTCCTCTGTTAACTGGTGAATCGCAGAAAGCTTACTATGACCTAGAGCCTAACCAAGCAAAAGACTATGCGATGCTAAAAGCTGAAATATTGGCAAGGCTGGGTGTCACCCAGGCTGTCCGGGCTCAGCGTGTGCATAACTGGACTTTCCAGCTTGGAAAACCCCCCAGGTCTCAAATGTATGATCTCATTCACCTGAGCAGAAAGTGGCTACAGCCAGAGACTTTGTCCGCACCAAAGATTGTGGAACGTGTTGTAATGGATCGGTTTTTGAGAGCTCTTCCTACTGCCATCCAAAAGTGGGTAAGCCATGGAGACCCAGAGACGGCCGATGGTCTTGTGGATCGTGTGGAGAAATACTTGGCTACAGAGAACCTGACGGCCTCTTCCAGAGACACTCGGACTTTCCACCCTAAGACCAGACCATCCCCAGGGGCGGATAAGAGGATTCCAAGGGGTGAGGGTGGAGAGAGTGAGAGGGTGGGAGCTCTACCCCAAGTTTGGCGAGAACAGCCTGGGAAATCAGCGGCTCAAGAGGCCGCAAGAAGGATCGTTTGCTACCGCTGCCGGCAAGCGGGACATATTGCAGCCAATTGCCCGGTTGTGGAGGAACCCATGCAGTGTGACTTTCTGACGGGCAGACGTCAGTCGCTGTGTGCGACAGTCGCATGCACTGCCATTCGAGGAACTGAGAAACATTTATGCAAAATGTGTGTTAATGGTAGAAATGTTGTGGTATTGCTGGATTCAGGTAGCCTTGTGACCCTGATAAAGGCTGAGTTAGTTAAAACAGAGGTCTCTGGGAATAGCAAGGTAGCTGTTATTTGTGTGCATGGGGACACCCGAGAGTATCCAGTGACTACAGTGTGTTTCGAGACCCCCAAAGGTACCCTCTCTCATCCAGTGGGCTTAGTATCTCAGTTACCGCATGACGCCATTGTGGGAAGGGATTTTCCGAAGTTCTGGGAACTGTGGGATGATCCTGAGCCCCCCACTGGTGCCCCTATGTACCAGGAATGTGATAGCCAGAACTCCCCTGAGAGTGGTGAGGACTCTCCAGAATTTCCCTTATCAGTATTGGCAGGGGAGACTCAAGAAACTGGAGAGGAGCCCACCTCCTCAGACGAAAACCTACCGTCTGTGGAGTTTTCTGATCTTGAGGTTCACAGGGAAAACTTTGCCACAGAACAGTTGAAAGACCCCGCCCTAATAAAGGCACGGGAAAACGTAGTGAAAATAGATGGCGAGTTAGTGAACCCAGATAATACCTACACTTACCCATACTTCAGCGTAGAGAAGGACCTACTGTATCGGGTGGCAAAAAGGGCAGAAGAAACCGTTGAGCAGCTTGTGGTGCCCAAACCTTACAGGAAGTTGGTGTTGGAGTTGGCCCATGGGCACATTCTTGGAGGTCATCTGGGGACAGAGAAAACCCGAGAGAGGGTATTACAGAGATTCTATTGGCCGGGGGTGATGAAGGACATAGAAAATTATTGTTCCTCCTGCCCTGTGTGTCAGAGGTCGGCCCCGATGCCACATTTCCGTAGCCCGCTGGTCCCTCTACCCATCATTGAGGTCCCGTTTGAGAGGATCGCCATGGATTTGGTAGGTCCTATAATCAAGTCCGCTAGGGGGCACCAGTACATATTAGTTATAATGGACTATGCCACCCGTTATCCAGAAGCGATCCCTCTCCGAAATACCTCGGCCAAAACCATAGCCAAAGAGCTATCTCTTGTGTTTAGCCGGGTGGGTATTTGTAAAGAACTGCTTACGGACCAAGGTACACCCTTTATGTCCCGGGTTATGAAGGAGCTGTGTAAATTGTTCAAAGTGACGCAATTACGTACATCTGTGTATCACCCCCAAACCGATGGGCTGGTTGAAAGGTTCAACAAAACCCTAAAACAAATGTTGAAGAAAGTGGTGGATAGAGATGGAAAGGATTGGGACTGTCTACTTCCTTATCTGATGTTTGCTATTAGGGAGGTGCCCCAATCCTCTACGGGATTCTCCCCCTTTGAGTTACTGTATGGGAGACACCCAAGAGGGCTGTTGGATATTGCCAAGGAAACTTGGGAAAGTGAGAGTTCTCCCCACAGGAGTGTGATTGAGCATGTCGCCCTGATGCAAGACCGAATTGCACAGGTAATGCCCATCGTGAAGGAACATTTGGCCCAAGCGCAGTTAGCACAGCAGAGAGTGTACAACCGTGGAGCCAAGACCCGTACCTTTTCCCCGGGGGATAGGATACTGGTACTTGTCCCTACGGTTGAAAGTAAATTCCTTGCCAAATGGCAAGGCCCCTACGAGATAATGGAAAAAGTGAGCGAAGTGAATTACAAGGTCAGACAACCAGGAAGGCGAAAGCCCGAACAGATCTATCACGTTAATCTGTTGAAAGCCTGGAGGGATAGAGAGTCCCTAGTCGCAGACACTTGGTCACCAGCTCAAACTGGTTGCGTGATTCCGGAGGTTGGAATAGCAGCCACCTTGTCACAACCCCAACAACAGGAGGTTAAGGAGTTTGTGCTTCGCAACAAGGAGGTATTCTCTGAGCTGCCGGGACAAACATCTGGGGTAGAGCATGACATCATTACCCCGCCCGGTGAAAGGGTGAAGTTAAAACCCTATCGGATCCCAGAGGCCCGACGGGAGGCAATACGGGAGGAAGTACAGAAAATGCTGAACTTAGGGGTGATAGAGGAGTCCCAAAGTGATTGGTCTAGTCCAATTGTGTTGGTGCCTAAACCGGATGGGAGCTGGCGATTTTGTAACGATTTTCGACAGTTGAACAATGTTACAAAATTTGACACCTACCCCATGCCACGTATAGATGAGTTGATCGACCGGCTGGGAACAGCCCGATACATGACGACTCTTGACCTCACAAAAGGGTATTGGCAAATCCCCCTGGCCAAGTCGGCCAAAGAGAAAACCGCATTTGTAACTCCAGACGGGGCGTTCCAATATAAAAGAATGCCGTTCGGGTTACAGAATGCGCCGGCCACATTCCAGCGAAAAATGGACCAGATGCTGAGGCCCCATCGGAAGTATGCTGCGGCTTACCTGGATGACATAATTGTCCATAGCACAGATTGGGCCTCACATCTGCCAAAAGTGCAAGCAGTCCTGGACTCTGTTCGGGAAGCGGGGTTTACGGCTAACCCCAAGAAGTGTACCATTGGGCAGGAGGAGGCCAAATATCTTGGGTACACCATTGGGAGGGGAGTAATAAAACCCCAACTCAACAAAGTCGAGGCCATCCAGAGTTGGCCACGTCCCAACAGCAAGAAGCAGGTACGAGCCTTTCTGGGAATCGCTGGGTATTATCGGCGATTCATTCCCCACTTTGCTTCTAAGGCTGTGCCCCTAACCAACCTGACGAAGGGGAAAGGGTCGGTCATGATTAAATGGACCCCCGAGGCTGAGGCAGCATTCCAATTCTTGAAACAAGCCTTATGTAGCCAGCCAGTGTTGTACTCACCCAATTTCTCTAAAGACTTTGTCGTACAAAGTGATGCGTCAGATGTGGGGTTAGGAGCAGTATTGTCCCAGGTCTGGAACGGGGAAGAGCACCCAGTCATTTACCTCAGCAGGAAGTTGAAGTCCCATGAGGTAAATTACGCCACCGTTGAAAAGGAGTGTTTAGCGGTGAAGTGGGCTCTAGATTCCCTTCGGTACTACCTGCTAGGTAGGCACTTTGACATGGTTACGGATCACGCTCCGTTAAAGTGGATGGCTCAAAACAAAGAAACAAATAGAAGAGTGAATAGGTGGTTCCTGGCCCTCCAGGAATTCAACTTCACAGTAAAGCATCGCCCTGGCGTTCAAATGGGGAATGTGGATGCTTTGTCTCGAGTACATGAATGCCTGATTGCTGGTGTTCCAACCCCGAGGTTAAAACAAGAGGGGGGGGGTATGTGACAGCAGGAAGGTAAAGTCACCTGGTTGCATCCAGGGGGGTAGATATATTTCGCCCAGATTCAGGCTTTACGCCGACTTATACAACTAGGTGGAGAGTTGTATAAGCCCAGCTGAGGCTAGTGGGCTCATGGATGACTCATACCTCTAGGGAGAGTGTGGGGCGTCGTACAGACAGGGAGTTGATGAGACCAGCTGAAGCTTGTCAGCTCATTTAGGCCTCTATAAGAACTCCCAGCTTCATTAGATGTTAGCTCATGCCTGGACCCAGACCTGTGTGGACTGTCTAGGGAGAGTGAACCCCTGTGCGGTGAGACAAAGCCTGTGTGGCTATTTGCTTGGACATTTAAAACCAGGGACTTAGGGACTAGGACAGCACTAGGCTGATCCCAGTTGTTAGTTAGGAAACCTGTATGTTTAGTCAGAGGTCAAGTTGACCAGGATTTATTTTGTTTATGTTTCTTTTGCTTTGCTGTGTTCTGTCACTGTAAATAGAAAATAAACCGCACCTTTTTGATTTTGAAAACCACAACCACCGTTTGCTGGGCCTGTTTTTGTGTGGGGAGCCCATCTCGGGGGTCACACACACCCGCTGCCGAGCTAACCCCCTCACAATATATATATATATATATATATATATAGATTTTTTTTTTTTTTTTAATTCACTCGGGCTGGTGAAGGGCTAACTGCCTATTGTAATACATTTTGTGGTAATTTACATATATATATATATACACTTAGATTTTTTGTTCACTTAATAGAGGCTCTTTTTGCACTGAATATTTATGCACAGATTTATGCTTATCACCAAGCACTGACTCACTGGTATTTAGTAGTTATTTTTATATGGGATCAATCCGTTCAAGATATGGGTATACACATTGCATGAATATATATATTTTTTGTCACTGCAGTGGGATTCCCCTTTGCAGTGTTGCCAACCGTCAGTATATTTACTGGCAGCCAGTAAAAAATGGTCACTTTTCTCCTGCCAGTAAATGCCAGTAAAAAATATGGCTGTGACACTCGGCTTGGAACTGTGCATAGGCAGCTCGGGTCCGGAGCTGGCTGAGACCATCCAAGTGCCTGCTACAGTGTGCTTGGGCGGTGTCGGTGGGGGGGCGGATTTGGTTAAGGCGGTGTCTGAGCGTGTCGTGTGATGTCATGGTGCAAGGGAGCCGAGCGGAGCGGCCAGAGCCTCGTGTGTGGGTCTGCAAGACGGGAGTAAGGCAAGCCAGGAGCGGTGCTGTTTGGACTGGAGGGGACTGAAGGGACCAACTGGCATGGAGAGAGACTGTCACTGTGTCTCAGAAGAGGACGTGTCATGTCGGTGAGGTGTCATCATGATCTGTGCTGCTGCACACTGCTGTCAGTATCACTGTGAGAGTCATTTTCATGAATACATCGCCCATTCTAATTTCTTGACTTCCTGAGTCCTGTCCCTTAGCTACTTACTTACTATATCGAAAAAAAATGAATAAAGAAATATGCTTTTTGGCCTAATATCTACCTAAAATCGCATTGCTACTTGCATATTGTACATTTTTGTAGAATAAATACTGGATGTTGCACTTAAAACTGTAATTTTGTAACTGCCAGTAAAAACGTAGCTGTGCCAGTAAATATTGGGTGTTGTGGCAGTAAATTTAAGTCTGGTAGGTTGGCAACACTACCCCTTTGTCAGGTACCTCAGGTAGCGCCAATACCCCCCCTTTTTTTTTATATGTAAATGACATGTTTACTGGCCCCTTCACTGCTCGCCTTCCTGACAGCAACCCCCATAGCATCCGGAGGGAGAGGGGAGAAGGTAATTAGACAGTGCTGTGGGGGAAGGAGGGGGGCCAGGAGACAGTACAGGGGGAACCAGAGAACAGTATCGGACCAGAATAGCACCGGGGGGACTGGAGAACAGCACAAGGACCGGAGAAGAGCACAAGGACCAGAGAAGAGCACAAGGACCGGAGAAGAGCAGGGGGGGTGCGCGAGAGCACAGAAGTTGCTGGGGAAAATCACAGGGGAACCAGGAGAAAGAAGAGAAGCCTGCAGGCAGCAGAAGGAAGCTGGTCAGGAGATATGGAATATAGAGGAACCAATGCCCTTTATGTTCCTCCTGCAGTCGCTGAATGCCTACAGGAGGGAGAGGAGAAGCAGGCATTCAATGGCTGAGGGAGGAACATGGAGGGCATTGGTTCCTCTATATGTCAACTCTCCTGGTCAGGTAAAGAGAAGAGCCACATGGGCCCCCTGGAGCATGGGGCTGGGTCGCGATTGCAACCCCTGCAACCCCCAGTAGTTACGCCCCTGCTTTGAGACCTTGCCTTACTTTCAGACATTCCTTTCTTTTTAATGGGGCCTTGCTAAGTTATCGCCTTGCAAGGAGATAACCTAAAGGTGTGCTACATGCTGGTGACCTTTGATCTCTTTCATTTTGTGAAGATAGATCTCCACTTCTCCAGGGTTTCCCACCCCTGGCCTAGAGTGAAGAATGCTTCCAGCATAAGTTTCTTTTCATGTTGTCTTTTCTGTGGTCCATTTAATAACACCATATTGTTTTTGCAATGGTACAGCAGTGATAATAATTATATAAAACACAGAATGTAAATATTGTGGGGGCGCTTGAAAAATAAAGTGATATATAACATACCACTGAATAGGTACCAAATAATTTGAATAATGTGAACAAAAAATAAATGAATTAAATAGAATAACACCAGCCTGCCTATATAACCTATAACATATGATTGTTGCCTACAATCTTATATGTGAGACAAAACAAGCCCACCAATCAGTGGGTAAAAATTCCACACCTTTTCTTGTGAGGAAATAATAACAGTGATAGATCATAACCAAATGACCAGACATATAATGAACCATAGAGTCCCAATAGTCCACATAAATTAATCAATATTGATTGTGGTGATGTGATCCAAAAACATATATGATGTAAATGATGAATCCAAATGAAAAAAACTTGCAGTGATTCCTTCACCAACTTAGTCTTAAAATCACCCGATAGTGCTCAAGATAAAGGTGGCAGCTTACCAGAGGTAGTTGACCCTTTTTATTTAAAAAAGAGGTCAATAGCGCTTTTGGCAAGCTCCACTTGCTCATATGGATAGAGATGTCTGTATCCGGAAAGAAATCCCTGCCTCAGGAAGCCCAGATGCGAAAATGCGGAATAATGAGGGAATAAAAAAACGGCAATAGTGTAACTCCATTTATTAAGTATAGCAATTTAAAAAACAGCCAAATACCCCCTTACTTGGATAGTGCCACAGACCCGGCACTGAGGCTGGATAGCATGGATGGAGCAGCGCTGTTGGTCCCAAATGGAGGAAGGTCCGGTGTGCGTTCCACCTACGACAGGCAGGGAACCAGCGGGACCGGAAGTGTGATCAGAACGTAGCCCTAGCGTCGCCTCGACAGCTGTTTTGTATTGCACGTCTTCAGGAAGCGTCTTCAGGAAGCGACTTTTCAAGCGTCCCCACTATATTTACCTGCTGTGTTTATATAATTATTATCATATGTTGGTTTCTCATTGAAACTTTTGGGGTTAGCAGCTGGTAATATAGTTTAACATATATCTTTTTAGTTATATATTTTTTTGGGCGCGAAATCACCAACACATTCAATAGTACAGCAGTGCTAAAAAATAAACACAAGACACTACAGAGTAATATAGTCACCCAGGAAATTCAATTAGGACTTTATTGTAAACTGATTCTTTTCTATTATTTAATTCCTAAAAAATGTAAAATCCATTGCATCAGTTTTATTTTTATTGAAATATTTATCCAGAACATTTTAAGTGTCATTGCCTTTCTTTTCAATACCTTTCTTTTTAATTGCCAGTGGTGCTAAAAGAGCTAAGTAATGTCTAGAAAAATAGACCCCTTTCACACTGGCGTTTAATCTACAGTAGATCTGTCTGTCAGTTTTCCAGATGATCCAGACTGAACCACAATGTATGTCTATGGGTGGGTGGATGTAAATGAATGATCATCATTTTTTCCCTTTCCAAGTAGGCGCAATTCGTTTACATCAGTTCAGTTTATGTCAGTTTTTAGGCAAGAACATTTTTTTGTTTATACTTATGTCGCCTCTGATTGGTCTCTGCATCAACAAGGAAAATACGGTTGCAAAAATGGATGTAGACTGAACTGAAGTGCAAACTGATGTAAATTGAGATGAACGGAAGACGACAGTGCACACTAATGTAAACTGAATCCTTTATTTCTTTAAAAAAACGTGACTGAACGGATGACACCTGTGAAAAAGGGGCCTTAGTAAAATAAACATCCCTGGTTATTTACAAGGGCATGTTTCAAAATTGAAGTGGTTCCACTTTTTACATAAATTGTGAGACGATAATATACTACATCTTACACTAAGATTTTAAATTTGTTGTAATTTTCCCTACACACAGCATAACACTAAGAAAAAGCTTTAATATATTTATAAAGCTGATACTGCTGCTCATTTATTTGTGCATTACAAGATGTTCATGTATTTTATAAGTCCTAGAGTTAATGGGGCACATTTTGACTTTCAAGGTGCATATTTTCATAATTTTTTTTGACATACTGTTTTTTTACACAATCTGGGAGAAATGTAGACCCCCTTCTTCTCTCAGATGCAGTCACTGTTTGGGTATTTAGACAGCCGTGGGTGCTGCAGCTGTCTGAATACAATAACCAGCAATGCAGATTTCTCTCATTTAGCCCACAGGGATTAACAGGAGAACTGTACGTTCAATATGACAGTATGTAAAGCTAGACTAAGGGTCCTTTCACACGGGGCGGATCCGTGCAGATCCGCCCCGTGAAGCTCCGCTTGCTCAGCGGGGATCGCTCCGTTAATCCCCGCTGAGCCGACGGATGACTGGGCGGTCCCCGCACACTGTGCAGGGACCGCCCTGTCAGAGCGCCGCTCTCCCCTATGGGGAATCGGATGACGACGGACTGTAGAGTCCGTTGTCATCCGATCCGCTCCACCGACGGAAGGAAAAATAGGGTTTTCCTCCGTCACACTTTGGCGGAGCGGAGCGGATGTCAGCGGACATGTCTCCGCTGACATCCGTGCCTCCATAGGGGTGCATGGAGGATCCGTTTCAGGTCCGCCTAAAAAACTGACAGGCGGACCTGAACGGACCTCCGTGTGAAAGGGGCCTAAAGCTGAAAATACACTGATTAACCACTTCAATACCATGCACTTATGCACCTTCCCGCCCAGACCAATTTTCAGCTTTCAGTACTCTCACACTTTGAATGACAATTACTTAGTCATGCTACACTGTATCCAAACAAAATTTTTATCATTTTCTTCTCACAAATAGAGCTTTCTTTTGGTGGTATTTAATCGCCACTGGGTTTTTTATTTTTTGCGATATAAGCAAAAAAACAGCAATTTTTAAAAAAAAAAACACTTTTATTTAGTTTCTATTGTAAAATTTTGCAAATAAGTAATTTTTCTTCATAAATTTGTGCCAAAATGTATACTGCTACATATCTTTGGTAAAATGAACCCAAATTAGTGTATATTATTTGGTCTTTGTGAAAGTTATAGAGTCTACAAACTATGGTGGCAATCACTGAAAATTTATCACATCTGATCACGCCTGATGTACTGAAGGGATATCTCATTTCTTGAGACACTAACAAGCGAGGAAAGTACAAATACCCCAAAATTACCCCTTTTTGGAAAGTAGACAGTCCAAGGTATTTACTAAGAGGCGTGGTGAGTTTTTTGAAGTTGTATTTTTTTCCCACAATTCTTGGGAAAATTTAATTATTTTATTTTTTACACAAACTGGTCATATTAACAGTTTTTTTCTCTCACACAGCATATGCATAATTGCAACTACACCCCAAAATACATTCTGCTACTCCTCCTGAGTGTAGCGATACCACATGTGTGAGACCTTTACACAGCCTGGCCATATACAGAGGCCCAACATTGAAGTAGCACTTTCAGGCGTTCTACAAGCATAAATCGCACATATCCTTTCTCAACCACCTATTACACTTTTGAAGGCCCTGGAGCACCAGGACAATGGAATTATCCACAAAATGACCCCATTTTGGAAAGCACACACCCCAACGTATAATCTATGAAGCATTATGAGTCTTTTGAACGGTTCATT
Source organism: Rana muscosa (assembly GCA_029206835.1). Lineage (NCBI taxonomy): Eukaryota > Metazoa > Chordata > Amphibia > Anura > Ranidae > Rana > Rana muscosa. The sequence continues at coordinate 476,911,779 of CM055116.1, forward strand.
TTTTTCCCAGAAGGTTTTGGAAAATGTGGAGAAAAAATGAAAATGCATTTTTTTTACACAAAGTTGTCCATTTATAAGATATTTCTAACGCATAGCATATACATAGCAAAAATGACACCCCAAAATGCATTCTGCTACTCCTCCTGAGTATAGCGATACCACATGTGTGAGACTTTTACACAGCCTGGCCATATACAGAGGCCCAACATTGAAGTAGCACTTTCAGGCGTTCTACAAGCATAAATCGCACATATCCTTTCTCAACCACCTATTACACTTTTGAAGGCCCTGGAGCACCAGGACAATAGAATTTTCCACAAAATGACCCAATTTTGGAAAGCACACACCCCAACGTATAATCTATGAAGCATTATGAGTCTTTTGAACGGTTCATTTTTTCCAGAAGGTTTTGGAAAATGTGGAGAAAAAATGAAAATGCATTTTTTTTACACAAAGTTGTCCATTTATAAGATATTTCTAACGCATAGCATATACATAGCAAAAATAACACCCCAAAATGCATTCTTCTACTCCTCCTGAGTATAGCGATACCACATGTGTGAGACTTTTACACAGCCTGGCCATATACAGAGGCCCAACATTGAAGTAGCACTTTCAGGCGTTCTACAAGCATAAATCGCACATATCCTTTCTCAACCACCTATTACAATTTTGAAGGCCCTGGAGCACCAGGACAATAGAATTTTCCACAAAATGACCCCATTTTTGAAAGCACACACCCCAACGTATAATCTATGAGGCATTATGAGTCTTTTGAACGGTTCATTTTTTTCCAGAAGGTTTTGGAAAATGTGGAGAAAAAATTAAAATGCATTTTTTTTACACAAAGTTGTCAATTTATAAGATATTTCTAACACATAATATGTACATAGCAAAAATTACACCCCAAAATGCATTCTGCTACTCCTCCTGAGTATGGCGATACCACATGTTTGAGACTTTTACACAGCCTGGCCACATACAGAGGCCCAACATCCAAGTAGCACCTCCAGGCATTCTAGCAGCATTAATTGCACATATCATTTTCTGACTACCGATCACATTTTTGAAGGCCCTTCATATATCTAACACATAGCAGGTACATACCAAATAACAAAAGATTACCTGTGGTTTTAGAAGTGCAGTGGTCCACAGAGGAGAGCATCGGTCCAGGCAGCAGGCAGGGATGAGGTCAGCGACAGCAAAAGCAATCATCCAGGCAGCAGGCAGGAATACTGTCCATAGTTCGCACAGGCAGAGATACTGTCAGCACAGCCAAAGCACAGGTCCAGGTAGCAGGCAGAGGTGTCCTATCCTATCCTATCGATGATATCTTCGATATATTGGAGGTAGTGGAGTCGGTGATTTTGAGTTGCTTTTTGGTAGCAGACAAACGAATTAAAAAGGGCCATGTGAAACAGGTGAAACGCAACTTTTTTGTGCCAATAATGGGACTTTCTGGTTGATAAGTAGGGCTGTAGCATCTGGTCATTTAAATCCACCCCCCCCCCATGTACAAATTGTAGTCGTGGACACATTCAGGCTTTACAATGGAGCCGTGTCTTCTTGGGATCTCCACCATGGTGTCATTGTGGATCGTAGAGAGGATGTGGACATCTTTCTTGTCCCTCCACTTCATGGCCAACACCTCCTCGTTCCTCATGGATGCCGATTCTCCAGGTCGCAATTTTTTTGTCAATACATTTTGTGGGAATCCCTTCCGTTTTTTTTTAAGGTACCGCAGGCCGGGGTTTGTTTACTGTAAAGGTGGCGAAAAAGGGGCAGGCTGGTATAATAATTATCAACATATAAATGGTAACCTTTTCCGAACAGGGGGTATGCCAACTCCCAGACAATTTTCCCACTGGTTCCAATATATGTGGGGCAATCACGGGGCTGGAGCTGGGAGTCTTTGCCTTCGTAGATCCTGAATTTGCAGACGTATCCAGTGGCTCGATCACATAATTTATTTAATTTTAACCCATACCTGGCTCTCTTGCTTGGTATGTACTGCTTGAACTGCAGTCGGCCGGTGAAATGTACGAGGGACTCGTCCACACAAATTTTTTGGTCTGGGATGAAAACTTCTTCAAATCGCTGGGAAAAGGCATTGATTAGGGGGCGTATCTTGTACAATTTGTCGTAGTTGGGATGATCTCGGGGAGGGCACTGTGAATTGTTATTGAAGTGGAGAAAGCGCATAATCATGTTGTATCTTTTCCTGGACATGACAGCGGAATATATGGGCATGTGTTGGATGGGGCGTTTGGACCAATATGAATGGACTTCGTTCTTTTTTGTAAGCCCCATATTGAACATAAGGCCCAAAAATAATTTAAATTCCTCCAATGTTAGACGCCGCCACTGGAACATGCGGGCGTAGGAAGAATCGGGGTTGGCAGCAATAAATTGGGATGCATACAGATTTGTTTGATCCACTATATTCTGCAGCAAATCTTGTGGGAAAAATAAACAAAAATAATCAAATTTAGAAAAATTTGTAGTGTCGGGCTGCACACCTGGCTGTGCGGTGAAAGGGGGGATGATAGCGGATCCTGAGTTGGCAGGCAACCATAAGGGGTTTGCCAGGGCATCGGGAAGGTAGGATTGGGGCTGGATTCTTCGGGTTGGGCGTGCATTTCCATTGCTTGTACTGGGCTCCTCTTCCTGGGGTATGGCGCTGCTGGTGGTGGGCAGTTCTCCTGATCTTGGTGCTGATCTTGGTGCTGATCTTGGTGCCGATCGCATTCTTTTGGGAGGGACGGTTTCCTCCGGGGACTCGGACTCTGAGCCACTATCCTCCACTGGCTCGTATTCCGAACCAGAATCGGATAATGGGAGCTCCCCGCTGCTCTCATCATCCGACATGGCAAGAATGGCATATGCCTCCTCAGGTGTGTAAACCCTTTGGGACATTATGGCAGTGCTTATTGGTGGGCCTGTGTAATGGTACTGCTGGTGGTAGTGGTGGCGGTCTGTGTGGTAGTACCGATGGAGGTATTAGTGGTGGGCCTGTGTGGTGGTACCGATGGCGGTATGGGTGGTGGTGGTACCAATGGCGGTACAGGTGGTGGTGGTACCGATGGCGGTACGGGTGGTGGTGGTGGCGGCGGTACCGATGGCGGTACGGGTGGTGGTGGTAGCGATGGCGGTATGGGTGGTGGTGGTACCGATGGCGGTACAGGTGGTGGTGGTACCGATGGTGGTACAGGTGGTGGTGGTACGGGTGGTGATGGTACCGATGGCGGTACAGGTGGTGGTGGCACTACCGACGGTGGTACGGGTGGTGGTACTGGTGGTGGTACCGATGGCGGCACTAGTGGTGATACTGGTAGCGGGCCTGTGTGGCAGTATAGATGCTGGGCCTGGTGGCGGTACTGGTGGCGGTACTGGTAGCCTGTGTGGCGGTGCCAATGGCGGTACCGATGGAGGTGGGCTTGTGACAGATGATTGACAGATGGGCTGATTGATTGACAGATGGGCTGATTGATTGATTGACAGATGGGTTGATTGATTGACAGATGGGGTGATTGATTGACAGGTGGGGTGATTGATTGACAGATCGGCTGATTGATTGACAGATGGGCTGATTGATTGACAGATGGGCTGATTGACAGATGGGCTGATTGGCTGGGCTGATTGATGTGCTGGGCTGTGTGACAGGTCCTCTTTATGGGGGGGGCGTGTTGTGCACTGTAAACTTATGTAGACAAACTACACTGAGCTAACTTACTGATCTCTTCTCTCACCTCACAGATCGGTGTGTGAGGAGAGAGCAGGGATCAGGTAGTAACTCCTGTGGAGTTTGTTTACATTTGTGACCGGCTGTGATTGGACACAGCCGGTCACATGGTAAACAGCCAATTCATTGGCTGTTTACTCTGATCGGGGACGCGCTGTGTCCAAGGGACACTCGCCTTCCCCGATCCCCGCTCTGCAAGCCTGTGGCGGCGCGCACGGAGCGCGCCGCCGAGTTTGTTTTGACAGGTGATCGGCTGTGACTTTGACACAGCCGATCACATGGTAAACAGCCAATGAAATTGGCTGTTTACCGTGATCGGGGAAGCGCTGTGTCCGAGGGACACATGCCGCCCCCGCGGGCGCGCGCAAGGAATTATCCTGCAGGACGTCCAGTATCGATATTGCAACCACTTCCCGGACGTCAATTCGCTATTGACTGGGCGGGAAGTGGTTAAAATATGGCAATTTTTTGAGTGTGTGGCCATCTTTGTTTGACAGATTTTGATCTTTTGGCTACAGTGTATTGGCATAAAAGGAGTACACTGAGGTTGGGGTATAGTTACAAAAATCTGGTTGGACACAGAATAAAGGAGGAGAGGTTTATGATGACCAAATGTGCCCAAGAGGCAAGCTATTCTGTGCACTCCTTGGGTAGGTTACAGAATACCTTTAGTCTCCTTTCACACTAAGCAGAATCCATTTGTTTAGCAGGGGATCTCTCCACTGATCCCCACTGACCAGGCAGATGACAGGTCTGTGTCCACTCCGCTATTCCAAGCAGACACAGACACAGTCCCGCTCTCCTTTATGGGGCAATTGGATGGAAACAGACCGCCTGTCCATCTGTTTTCATCTGATGCCATCCGATCCGATCCACCAGCAAAATGGGGAATATGACCACCCCCTTGTTCTGCTCGCAGTGCCTAGGCAAGCATGACATTATGTTCCTACCAGCAAGGTCCTGGAGATCAGAGCAATTCAACTTTAAAAGCAGTCTTGAAATGGACTGAAGTGGTATGGTAACGAATGTTCAACAAGCATGTGCCTGAGATAGTTGGGATAGCCTCTTGCAGGAGGGAGTTGTTGTTAGCACTCTCTCCATGAGTGGTCCATCGCCCATAGCAATGGGTGCAGCCACGCGGCACAGAGGTCCCCAGCCTGTAGCTAGATACGGAAAAGCCATGTGAAGAGAAGAGCATGTATAGAGTCAGTGCTATGTACACAGTAGGACACCATACCGTTACTGGGAGTGAGGTAGCGGCAAAAAACACTGGACAGGTGGATGTGGACAAGGCTCAGGGTGTCTCTCCTAAATGCAAACTACAGAGAAGGTGTACATAGTCACGGGGACCCAAGAGTTACCTGGAGAACCGTTGCAGTGCAAGCGATGAAAATAGCACAAAAGTAAGGTACCCCATGTGTAGACAAGTGATCCTGCTACAGGTGCCTAGCATAGCCCAGGAGAACACACCCCAGGGTAGACCTCCCATGTAACCCTTGCTTGGTTCCCAAAAAGGGGGGAAACATGAAAGCTGTAATGACCACCCTTACCTGCCCACATGTTTACCTGAGGAAGAGGGCAAGGTGGTGGAGGTAGTGTGATGCTTTGGGCAATGTTCTGCTGGGAAACCTTGGATCCATTCATTCATATGGATGTCACTTGACACGTACCACTTACTAAAACATTGTTGCTGACCGAGTACACTGATTCATAGAAACGCTATTCCTTGATGGCAGTGTCCTCTTTCAGCAGAATAAAATGCCTTTCCACACTAAAAAAAAAAAAAAAAAGATTCAAGAATTGTTTTAGGATCACAAAAACGAGTTTGAAGTGTTGACTTGGCCTCAAAATTCTCCAGATCTCAATCCAATTGAGCATCTGTGGGATGTGCTGGAAAAACAAGTCTGCTTCATGGTTGCCCCACCTAGCAACTTACAGAACCTAAAGCATCTGCTACTGATGGCTTTATGCCAGATAGAAGAGCATAACTTCAGAGGTCTAGTGGTATCCATGCCTCGATTGATTAGGGCTGTTTTGGCAACAAAAGGGGGATCTACTTAATATTAGGTGGTTGGTCATAAAGTTTTGGCTGTTCGATGTACAGTATAAGCAGAGCTTGTACTGAACTGCAAGGTCCACCTCAACAGTAAACTGATCTACAGCGTAATAATTACCTGGTTCTAATCTTATTAATTACCTTAACTATCAAAGTCTACCATCCTAGTGTTTCAGTTTTCTATCTGTATCTATGATTCTTTCATTCCATCAACTTGCACTTAAAATGTTGTAAGTATGCTATTGTATATGTTTTCTTCTCTTCCTGCGTTATATAAAGTGGATCAATCTTGACATGTTGTGATGTTAAGCAGTGCCACCAGGCTATTACAAACATAAGTGGCACAAAAATAAATCCTGAGCTTACTAAAACCAGAAGCTGTATATAATACAAATCTTAGTGATTATAAATCACAGTTTCAGACCAGTGTCTCTCATCACTAGAGAAGAGTGGTATAAGCCACCAACAAGGGTTAATATTTAGAGGTCATTAGTAACAAGCAACTGTGGATGCCACAAAATTTTAGCATTTAAACTTTCCTAGTGCCTCGGCAAGGCAACACTGCTGGATACGGTTCCCCTGGACACCCATCCATTCCTTTTTTCCATCCTAAGGAGATCCAGGTCGCTCCAGTTTTTTTAAGTAACACCCGGGTTTAGCCTCTCTCATGGCAAAGGGGCAAATGGGTGGATACATTATGGCTAGCATTACATAATGTTTATCTTATGGGCTGTGCAGATTGAGCTTCTATTTCAATTTCTTTGCTTTTTCCCCTGTTACAGACTTTATTCCCCCCCCCCCCATTTTCTTGTGGTCATCCTTTTTACTTTTGGGGAATGATGATTGTTTATTCTGCTTGCGTCTATAATATATGAATTGCGTTTATTTTACAATCACTTGTAAAAAAAATTGAGGAGAATTTATTCCTTACACTCCTTTGTCCTTTTTACTGTATCCAGTCTGCTTCCTGGCCTTTCTGATACACTTACTATAAAGCCCTGTACACGCGATCGGTTTTAGCGATGAAAACAGTCCGATGGACTGTTTTCATTGGACAAACCGAATGTGTGTGGGCCCCATTGGACTTTTTTCCATTGGTGAAAAAAAACGACAACATGTTTTAAATTTTTCCGATGAAAAAAAAAACGATAGCAAATTCCGATCGTCTGTGTGGAACTCCATCGCAGAAAAAACCCACGCTTGCTCAGACTGAATTAGGAGACGAGAGCGCTCTTTCTGGTAAAACTAGCGTTCGTAATGGAGATAGCACATTCGTCATGCTGCAACGGACTGAAAAGCACGGAGACTAAAAAGCGCGAATCGGCTAACACCAAACTTTTACTAACACGCGGTAACACGAAATCAGCAAAATGCAGCCCAAAGGGTGGCGCCATTGGATTTGAACTTCCCATTTATAGTGCCGTCGTACGTGTTGTATGTCACGGCGTTTGGGATGGTCGGAATTTTGTCTGATGGTGTGTAGGCAAGACTTATGGAAGTCAGCTTCATCAGAATTCCGATGGAAAAATCGGAATTCTTTAGTCTGTCCATGCCTCAGCAAGAGAGAATAACCCTTTTTTGGTGGTTGTCTTAATTTTTCACATGTTGTTTCATGTGGGGTGGGGGGAGGATTCCTACACTCAGAAGACATTCTCCGCCTCATGAGATTTCAACTTGTCCCTATTATAATTCATCCTCCCTTACCCATAAACATCATTTTAATACATCCTCTACTGATCTACTTGGCATTTCTACTCTAATGAAGATTCTCACAGTTATCTTGCTGATCCCCCAAGAGAAATTTTATGTTGAGCATATCTGGCTTCAAATAATAATTATTATTATTATTATTATTATTAATCATAAAAACTTTAAAAATTCACACACTTTTTTATTAATCGCAGATAAACATAGTACGGATCAGATGGACAAATTGTTGGGTGGGGCTGGGGAGGACCCAGCTGTCATGGTACACATTAGTACCAATGACAAAGATAGAGGAAGATGGAGCATCCTAAAAAATAATTTCAGGAACTTAGGAGCTACATTGAAGAAAAGGACCTCCAGGGAGATCATCTTAGAAATACTGACTTCACCCCAAACCACTCCAGAGAGGCAACAGGATATTAGGGAACTTAACAAGTGGCTGAGGAACTGATGCAGGAAGGAGGATTTTGGGTTCTTGGAGGACTGGGCTGACTTTTCCGTTGGTTACGGGATCTATATTATTAGGTATGGACTGCATCTAAATGGGGAGGGTGAAGCCCTGCTGATGGAAAGGATGGCTAAAAAGGTCAGTGAAACATTTAAACTGGGTGATGGGGAGGAGGGATCAGAGGAAGCTTTTCCAGCTAGCAGAAAGTGTCACTGTTGTCAATTTAAGTGAAGTACCTAAAACCAACATGTGTGGGCTGGCAGAATCCTACTGCAGCCTCGGGACAAGCACGCATAAAACATTATGCGGTCGTGAAAAACTAAAAGGCATGTTCACTAATGCTAGGAGTCTCTTGAACAAAATGGAGGAACTGGGTCTACTGATGTATGAGGAGAATTTTGATTTTGTGGAAGTATCAGAGACCTAGTTTAACACTACACATGACTGGCTTGTGACTGTCCAGGGATATTCCCTGTATTGAATGGTTATGGTGTTTGTCAAAAGTTCTAAAAAGATTCGACGGAGCAGCTAAACTGTACGACGCCGCAATCGTACATTTCCGGTCAAATGTATCCACCCATAGGCTATAGAAAAATTCTAATGTTGGTTGACTAGTAATAATAATTAAAAAATATAATTATTACTAGTCATACAACATTAGAATTCTACTATAGCTTGTAGGCGGAACAATCGACCGGAAATGTACGATTGCGGCGTCGTACAGTGTCGCTGCTCCATCAAATCTTCTTTGAACATTCGACAGACACCATAAGCCTTCAATGACAGATTCGACCTTAATTAATTCAGATTTTCGGACTAATGCAATTTCTAACGAAAAACAAAATAAATAAAAACGAATTTCGAGAGTAACTGAATAAATGTATTTTTCGGACGAAAACGAAATTCCGAAACAAAATATTTCAGTGTGCACATGTCTAGTGTGCATGTACATCAAGAGTGATTTGACAGTTAACACAAGGGATGATATTACTAACGGGGCAATGGAATTGGTGGAATCCTTGTGGCTGGAAGTTCAAAGGAAAGAAACAAATAGGAAATTAATAGAGGGGTTATGCTACAGGCTCCCTACCCTGTGGGATGAAGAGGAGACCAAATTACCAGGATCAGATGACTTGCACCCGAGAGTCCCCAAAAAAACTTTGCCAGGTCCATTGCTAGACCGTTATTCTGAATCTTACTGACTGGAATAGTACCAGCAGATTGGTGTAAAGCTAACATGGTACCAATATTCAAGAATGGGCCGAGATATATACCTGGAAACTACAGGCCAGTCAGCCTTAAATCTATAGTAAATTATTGGAGGAGATAATAAGGGACCATATCAAGGAATTTGCAGATAAGAATAGTATTATTAGTAGTAACCAGCATGGATTTATGAAAGATCGTTCTTGCCAGACAAACCTATTAACATTCTATGAGGAAGTGAGCTGTAATCTGGATATAGGAATGCCGGTGGATGTAGTGTGTCTATACTTTGCCAAAGCATTTGACACAGTCCTCCAAAAATGCCTAATCCACAAATTGAGGTCTGTTGGCGTTGATACTATATGTACCTGGATTGAAAACTTAAAGGTGGTTCACCCCAGGGCTCTGTCCTGGGACCAATCTAGTTTAACTTGTTCATAAACGATATAGAGGTTGGTATAAATAGCTTAATCTTGGTGTCTGCTGGTAATACAAAGCTAAGCAGGACAATAACTTCACAACAGGAGATAACTCTATGGGAAGACCTCGATCAAATAGATGGGTTGGCAAACACATGGTAAATGAGGTTCAATGTAGGGAAATGTAAATGAATGCACTTGGAGGCTAAAAATATGACTGTAAGTTACATACTAGGGGGAGAATTTCTGGGGGAATCGAGGATAGAAAAGAATCTGCGATTTACTTAAGGGATAAAACTATTATCCTACCAATCTACAAAACTCGTGTTCAGCCACACTTTGAGTATGCCACCCAGTTCTGGTCTCATGTTTTTATAAAGGGATGTGCTGTAACTGGAGAGGGTCTAGAAAAGAGCAACAAAACTAATAGGAATGTTGAAGGATCCCAGTTATGAGGAAAGTTTACAATCATTAAACTTATGTTCCCTGGAGAAGAGACCCTAAAGAGGAGATATAATAGCGATTTACAAATATATTAATAGTGATTCTAGCATAGGAAGGAAACACTTCAGTCTTAGGTCACTCAAGAAGACACTTTTTACTCAATGAAGTTGGATGAGAAGCGGTTCAACCTTAACCACTTGAATACCAGGCTATTTCTGGTAATTTGTTTACATATGAAAATCATTTTTATTGCTGGAAAATTACGTAGAACCGCCAAACTATATATTTCTTTAAAGCAGAGGCCTTAGAGAATACATTGGTTGGTTTTGCAACTTTTTATGTCACACAGTATTTTCGCAGCAGTTTTTCAAATTTTTGGGTAAAAATACACTTTAAATTTTTATGCAGCAAAGCACAATTCATAACACAATTTGTTTGTAAAATATAAAAGATGATGTCACGCCGAGTAAATGGATACCAAACATGTCACACTTTAAAATTGTGCACGCCTATGCAACGGCGACAAACAACTAACATTTTACTATCCGTAGGCGACGATTTTAAAGCCTTTACAGGTTACCACTTTCGATTTACAGAGGAGGTCTAGTGCTAGAAATATTGCCCATGATCTCGGGACAATTGAAAGATACTTCTAGCTGGGAGCTGTATTTCAGATAAGCATTATATTTTACAAAAATGTAATAGCAATACGCCTACTAATAGTGCACTATCTTTGAAGAACTATAAGAATAAAAATATCTGGTTCAAGAAAGTCCTGAAATTGTTTAAAATAGTCATGAGATGAAAATGGGAATAAGAAAAATGTGTGCAGGAGATCCAAACATGCAACTGTTAAATGTGTTGTGTTACAGTATTGGATATAAACATTGCTTTGACATATAACTGCTAAATATGGATTTTTTTTTTCCTTTCTAGTGACTCAACCGCCTGCAATGGAAACCACTGAGAAGGACCATGTGGAACCAACACATGTGTAAGATAATACAAGACAATATCTTAAAATTCTTTAAAATTCTCAGTGTCAGGGGTCAGCATTATTAAATTCTATTATTATACACTACAGAGCTTTGAAATTATTCCATACACCTTTTTGAGACAATCAATAAAAAACTGTTAATTGAAAAGAAAAAATAAATAAATTATTCCATACAAAAAGTATGATATGTCAATACCAAACAGAGACACGTTATCCAGTAGCAGTGTTTTACTCTACAGTGACTAGGGTTGCCAAATATAAATTTTTAAACTTCCTAGAGCTATCAAATTAAATGCATTATGGCTCTATCAGTACTACGCTGCATCACAAACCAAAAACACAACTTAATTCATTTTTAGTATTCAAAGCAAACTCCCCTATCCATTCATGTCTCTATGCTTTATTTTGCTGAGAAATCTCATAAAAGTAAAAACTAATTGTGGTCCAGGAAATGCATAATTATAGTATATCCAAATTAAAAAATGTTTTTTTTTTTTTTTTCATTTTGGATAGAATAGGGAAGGGGTTAAAACCCATTTCAGTTTTTTCCGCAGCTTTGCCTCATTATGTGGATTTCCTTTAACTTCATGTCCTGTAGACTCAATAGGATTGAGAGGATATGTTTCCAAGTGAAATCTAGTCTTCAAGCGGAACTTCATCCAAAAGGGGAAGTTCCCCTCCTCCTTCACGTTTGCCACTTTATTAAAAAAAATTTGGGGGGGAGAAGGTACCTGATTTTGACAGTTACCCGCTCCCCCACTTCCGGTTGGATTGCCACTGCATTGTTTTCTACTGAAATATGATTGTAGGGATGCGCGTTTCAGGTATGAAATTGTCAGTAGGTATTCTTACTTTAAAGAGACATATACGTTTAAGAATTTCTCTATTGTTAAAAAAAGCAAGAGAATTCAAGTAATAATTTGTTAGGACCAGCTATCACAGCGCATGGTGCACCTACACAATGCACTTGTATTGCAATGAACCACAATGCACAGATGTGAACCATCTATGCACTGTAGTGGGCCATGGGTAAAAAATGCTGCATGTCTGCTTCTATTGAATTGCAGTGCTTTAGGAGTACATTTAAACTGGATGAGCTACTTCATGCAATCCACATTATATGCATGAACATCACACGTTTAACATGCATGCATCACCACAGTGCACTGGTTTGCAAAGCTTTAAAAAAAAAAAAAATCCATCAGTGATACAACACATTTAACACCTGTTGGGCATTTGTAAAATGTACAAGCATGTTGAAGAAACAATACCTTTTTAGATTCACATTAGTACAGTTCTGCGTGCCACGTTTGCACGGGAGCAGCAGGCTATTCATTTGAATGGGTTGCTGACCTGCTGTGCCTGTGTTTTCCTGCAAGAAAAAGGATACTGTGCCTTTTTAAAACTGCAGCTACATGGAAATTACATGGTGCCAAAGCGGGATACCGCACTGCACTTTTCAGTGTGTGAGGTCGCCATTAAAGCCCTGTATACACGATCGGATTTCCTATGGATTCTAATCCGATGGATTTTTCCATCAGATTTCCGATTAAGCTGACTTCCATCAGTCTTGCCTACACACCATCAGTCAAAGATCCGACCATCCCAAACGCTGTGACGTAAAACACTCCGACGAGCCGAGAAAAATGAAGTTCAATGCTTCTGAGCATGTGTCGACTTGATTCTGAGCATGCGTGGGTTTTTTCTCCGATGGAGTTCCACACAGACGATCGGATTTTGCTATCGTTTTTTTTCCCCCCATCGGATAAATTTAAAACGTGTTCTATTTTTTCACACCAATGGAAAAAAAGACCGATGGGGCCCATACACGATCGGTTCGTCCGATGAAAACAGTCCATCGGACTGTTTTCATAGGTAAAACCGATCCTGTGTACACGGCTTTAGAGTTAATGGCACCCTGTGCTTATTGTTTAACGCATCATGTTTTGTGTGCAAGTGCGGGATTGCGCACGATTTACAGGCATTCCCGCACTAATGTAAACCTAGCCTAAACTAGACCCTTAAAAAAAAAAAAAGCAAAAAACTAATTTCATTTTATGTTGATAGAAATTCTACGGGGCATATATAAAGCAGCGAATATGGCATTCAGCAAACATTCACTGCAGATATTTTAAATGACAGTGGCAGATTCACCACCAGTGAATGTTTAGTGAAAATCATACTCACTGTTTTTAAAATACGCTTCAATTTGTATACAGGCGGACACATTAAAAATGATGCAAGATTTTAGATTCAGGTTAAGACTGTTTGCTAATATCTATACACAGAACAAAACTACAAATTACAATTATTTTGTGAACAAAATTGTATTGGCACTTTTCATTAAAACTTTTGGATGAAAATTTTTGATCCACGGTGTGCTGGCGAATATGTACGCAAAATTGTACAGGATCTGGGAACAGGAGGGATCAAGGGTCTTGGTAGAATTTGAGATCTGTTGACTCAATGTGCAAAATGCATTGGTTGATACCAAGACCCCTTTCACACTGGAGGCAGTTTTCAGGCGCTTTAGTGCTAAAATTAGCTCTGTAAAAAGCCCCAGCTGCAATCCCAGTGTAAAAAACCCAAGTGCTTTCACACTGGGGCGCTGCGCTGGCAGGGCGTCAAAAAAAGTCCTGCCAGCAGCTTCTTTGCAGCGCTTTCGGAGCAGTGAATAAACCGCTCCTAAAGTGCTCCTGCCCATTGAAATTAATGGGCAGCACCGCCGAACCGGCGCTTTGCGGGTGCTTTTAACCCTTTTTCGGCCGCTAGCGGGGGTTAAAAGTGCCAAAAACTACGGTAAAGCGCCACATGTATTCATTATTTTGATTCTTTCTTCTTTAGGTCCCTGTTCAGTACAGTGTGTGTGTTTTCCTAAAAATGATAATGCTAAATACCTTCTTTGTAGAGAGCCCCTCTGTGCTGTCTGTGACCTCCCTCTGCTTCCCTTTCTTGAATAAGTGAGAACAGTGGGGGGGGGGGGGGTGCTAAGATTTCTCTCTGATTATTGCAAGCTAGCAGAGGGAGGTCACGTGTCTGCCTGCAGAGCAAGGCTCTGAAAATAAGTTATTTAGTATTATAATTTTAGGAAAACACACACACACTGTACTGAACAGTGACCTGGAACATAGAGGATCAAAGTAATTAATACATGTTATTTACTTTACAAGCATTGGAGCAGCTGCAGGGAATATATAATTACACAGGCAGGAGAGGGATGGGGAGGTGATCAGTTCTCACAAAAATTATGGAAGAGACAGGGAGAGAGGGAGATGCAGAGGAGATAGCCGGATGACGGAGGCACATAAACTGACCACACTATCAGAGATCAGCAGCCATGATAAACATGGTCAGTTTACAGAGGGGAAGACAAAAAAACAGGCAGGATCAACCAGTTTTATACAACATAGAAAGGGACATGTGATATGGCAAAAGCACTGGGCTATATCTTGTGCCTTAAAGGGCAGGAGCTTGTTTTTTTTTTTTAGGGTTACAACCACTTTAAGTTTAACCACTTCCCACCCGGCCTATAGCAAAATTATGTCTTTCGGGATAAGGAGCCGGTGCGCACCCGTGGGGGCGCGCAGCGCGGCGATTGGTGGTGTGTCAGTCTGACACACCGCAACACTGATCTCGATGAAGAGCCTCTGACAGAGGCTCTTTACCACGTAATCAGCTGTGTCCAATCACAGTTGATCACGGTGTAAAGAGGAAGAGCCATGTATATGCTTTTCCTCCATCACATCTGACAGACGCGACCAGAGGAGAGCCGATCGACTGCTCTCCTGACAGTGGAGGGGTCTGCGCTGATTGAATATCAGCCCAGCCCCCCCCCCAGGATGACCACATAGGACCACCAGGGATGCCCATCACTGATGACCACCACCAGGTATGCCACCAATAGCCACCAGGGATGCCAATCAGTGCCCATCAATTATCCCTGCCAGTGCCTCCTTAACAGTGATGCCAATCAGTGCCCATCCGTGCCACCCATAAGTACACATCAGTGCAGCCTTTCAGTGCCCATCAGTGTCACCTATGAGTGCCCATCAGTGCCGCCTATCAATGCCCATCAGTGCCACCTATCAGTGCTGCATATTAGTGCCCATCATCAGTGCCACCTCATTGGTGCCCATCAGTGCCGCCTTATCAGTGCCAGTCAGTGCAGCCTCATCAGTGCCCATCAGTGAAGGAGAAAACTTACTTATTTACAACATTTTATACCAGAAACAAAGAAAAACTTTTTTTTTTTTGTTCTTTTTGTATTTGTTTAGCAAAAAATAAAAACCCTGTGGTGATCAAATACCACCAAAAGAAAGCTCTATTTGTGGGAACAAAATGATGAAAATTTTGTTTGGGTACAGTGTAGCAGGAACGCACAATTGTCATTTAAAAAGCGACAGCGCTGAATGCTGAAAATTGGCTTGGGCAGGAAGGGGGGAAAGTGCCCAGTATTGAAGTGGTTAGGGAATTTTGAGAGGCAACAGTGATGCCGCGTACACACGATCATTATTCACGGCGGTTAAAAAACCGCCGTGAATAATGACAGGAAAAACGAGGGAACCGCTTGGTTCCCTACACACGGTCGTTTTTCCCGTCATTTTTTCTCTTGACGAGAAAAACGACCGTCTGTGGGCTCCGCGGCAGTGTCTCCCTATGGGAAAACTGCCGCGGAAAAAAATGCTGGAAAAAACGATGAGAAAATTTAGAACATGTTCTAATTTTTCTCGTCGTTTTTTATGCCATTTTTCTCAACGAGAAAAACGACATAAAGCCCACAGACGATCGTTTTTCTCGGCGAAAAAAAAAAATGCAGTTTTTCTCGTCGAGAAAAGCGGTCGTGTGTACGCGGCATGATAAAGGAATTGTGTTGCTGAGCAACTAATGGTAAATATAGATAGATAGTATTAGATAGTATTGGCAGGAATATTATGGTGGTGAGGAGCTGATTGTCCATAAAGTTGGTCATACACTGAACAGGATGAACAAGAAAAATCTATCAATTTCCACATCAACAAGAAATAGCCCCAATAGAGGATTCTCTCCGCCAGCTATTGTATACCAATAGCCACCATTCTGGGGCTCTCGGAACACCTGAACAAAGACTGCATCTGGTAGGATGCAGCCACAATTTGGCTAGCAATTTTCTGCCCATCTAATTCGATTTTTAGGAGCGAACAGGAGGGTGCCGACAGGGTCATCCATGGCTTCAGTTTCGTCTCGTTCTCTTCATGTATGGCCAGCTGAAGTACTATACTGCAAGCAATGACAGCACTGTGCTGCCGAGCAGTGAATCGTACAAATTTATACTAAGTAATCAAAGGTAACAGTGACAGGGACAATATGGCACTTAGGTGCAGATGGTACACATGTAAAGGAAATGAGGACATTAGCAGTGACAATGTACTGTTGAGAAGTCAATGGAAATATGTATAGGGTGTTAGCTGCAGTAACAGGGATATTATGCTAGTGAGTACTGGATGGTTACTATTGTAGCGACACAACCCCTTTTTCCTGCCTTTGGCTCCTGAGCAAAAAAAAAAGGGCCCACCGTGCTACATGCCCGTACCCTCCTGTAGAAAGAGGTTGAGCGGTGTAATGTACCTGGGTCTATGTGATCAGGTTCCCTCAGAGAAATGGCTCCCGTCTTCCCTGTAACAAAGACAAGTCTCTATTCCCCAATAACTTCAAAGTCCACACTGATTGCAACTCCAACTTAGAGTTTATTTCTTCTGTTATGCACAATAACTGGACAGGAGAAGGTTGGAAGAAGAGCAGGACAGCAAAAGGTGTGGAAATAGGTCCAGGCACAAACAAATTCTTATTCACTACCCATATCTTTAGGTAGACTCAGCTCATCCGGATAGTCTCCCACGGAACGGGCCCTAGCAGCCGGAATGATGCTCAAACTAAATACACTTGGGTCCCTGCCACAGACCTGGTGAACTTGGGTCTCTGCCACAGACCTGGTGAACTTGGGTCTCTGCCACAGACCTGGCAAACTTGGTTGCAACGTTAAGCCTCTTTCAGGGAGATGACATCCCTCCAGAGAGTTACCGGGCCCCTTCCTTCACTGTGAGTTCCTCACCAGTCCCTCGGCCTCCTCATCTAAGATATGGGTCTCCTCGCAAGGCAGCACCCTGGGATTCCTTGAACTTCTGCGGGCCTCAGCCAAAAGGTGCTGAGCCCAAGGCGTCCAGTTGCAGCCCCAGGGCTAAAAGTGCCTGAGACTGGTCCGCCAGCGTACCGAACCAGGAACTCCACCCCAGGGCTAAAGGTGCCCGGGGTGGCCACGAACAGAACCACACGCTCCTGGAGTCGGACCCCCGGGAACTCCCGAGATGAACAGCGGGCAAACACGCCCACCATACCACCGCCGAAAAGGGACATCCAAGGCACAACACTGTACCAGCGGTTCAACCCTGGCCTCCGCTGGCAGTGCCACCAACAGGCCACGGGGAACTACACACCAGCATCCTGCCTGCAGCTAAAATTGGGTTTGCTGAACCCTATCAAATAATGTGTTTGAGCACAACTACCACTCAAACATCCCCCTAAATTTCAAAGTCCCCCTACACTATGTACAGGAAATGGTAATCAAATCAGTTACACAGACAACGTGCTGCTGAGCAGTGCCAGCTACATTTGTAAGCAGTAATGAGACAATAGTGTAAGGTAGATCTGAGCAGTGCAGGTTACACATGATTATGAAGGACTGGTGAGAGCAATACTAAGGATAATGTGCTCCTAATCAGTGGATGATAAGTATACAGTATATGAATGGGGGGTGTTGGCAGTGTTAAAAGGCAGAGAGCATTGGGTAATACCTATGGATATATTTTGTTGAATTGAATGGTTCAAATGTATAAGTACTGTATAGACAGTATAGGTAGTGACATTTTGTTGCTGAGAAGTGGGTATTATCTGAATATAGCATGTTTTAAGAAACAGCAGGGATGCGGAAATTTTGCTGCTGGGCATTGGATTCGTGGGAACATACACTATATTGTCAAAAGTATTGTGACGGCTGCCTTTATGCACACATGAACTTTAATGGCATCCCAGTCTTAGTCCGTAGGGTTCAATATTGAGTCCGCCCACCCTTTGCAGCTAGAACAGCTTCAACTCTTCTGAGAAGGTGGTCCACAATGTCTAGGTGTGTGTCTATGGAAATGTTTGACCATTCTTCCAGAAGCATATTTGTGAGGTCAGTTCCCTTCACTGGAGGGGCCAAGCCCAACCCCTGAAAAACAACCCCACACCAAAATCCCCCCTTCACCAAATGATTTGGACCAGTGCACAAAGCAAACTGGAGAGTGCAAAATCTGGTGCAGCTGTGCATGGTAGCCAATCAGCTTCTAACTTTAGCTTGTTCAATTAAGCTTTGACAAAACCTGGAAACTGATTGGTTTTTATGCAGAGCTGCACCAAATTTTGCACTCTCCAGTTTTAGTAAAGCAACCCCAGTGACAGGGGTAATGTTCTAAAAAAACTGTGGATGCTGCTTTGTATAGGAAGGGGGGACAAACAGCAGTAACAGAAAAAATGTACAGCAATTACAAGATAGCTAGCCAAGCACACCAGACGCCTGTCTGCCAAAGATCTTTCTAATGACTATTCTAATATGCTCATTTGCATTAGGCAAATCTGCATGCTTGTACCTAAAAAAAGACATAGCATTACTGGAAAAAAATATATTAAGAAAGATGTTTTACTGATAACATGACATTTTCTCTATGCAGATTATTTGTGCATCAAGTGCTCCAAGAACTGAAACAATATCATAGGTAGGTGGGCTTATTAATTACACATACAGTGCATAGGTGCACCATAAAAAAAAACCCTGGTACTCTTCGAGGTGTCAAATTGAATAGTATATTAAAAGAGATTTCTGAGATGTAGAACCTTGACCCAGCAGATTTTGGCCCCTCTATGTTACTCTTTCGTTCTTGAAACTAGTATAACGTTTTCACTTAGTGAAGTTCACCTGCACAAGAACATTGGTTTACCGATTAGGTAGATTGCAGTCCTCCTCATCATCATATTGAAGTCATCATAATGAGGTCATAGATCCTAGTGCCACAGGGCTCTGCCTTGTCGCCCCTGCTGTTTAATATCTATATGAGGCCCCTTGCCGACCTGCTAAAGTCCCACACCATGTTTATGCGGACGACACCCAGGTTTACTTAAAGATTCCTAGGAACCAGACGGCTGATGCCACCCTTGCCAGCTGTTTGGAGGCCATCAACACATGGATGTCTGCCAACTTCCTGAAACTTAATGGGGGAAAAACTGAGGTGATCATCTTCAGCGATCTGGCCACCCCTCCAGATATCCCACCTTGGCCTCCCTCATTTGGTCCCTGCTCCGGAGGTGGCCCCCCAGGTCCGTGATCTGGGATTTGTCCTAGATTCAGGTTTAACTTTGGCTCCTTAGGTAAAGAGGGTCGTCAGTGCATGTCACTGGCAGCTAAAACTCCTGAGGGGGCTGTTTAAATATTTGGATATCTCGGACAGAAAAACTGTCATCTGCACCACGATAGGTAGCTGCCTAGACTACTGCAACTCTCTTTATCTGGGATTGCCAAAGATGTTAGTGCAGAAGCTTCAACTTATTCAAAATGCTGCGGCTAGGTTACTCATGGATGTCCCGCTGAGGGATCATATCACCCCTGTCCTCTGCGCCTTGCACTGGCTGCCAGTCCTCTATCGTATCTTATTTAAGGCCGGATGTATTATGTTTAAGATAATGAGAGGCCTGGCCCCAAGCTATCTCTGCTCTCGTTTTCATAAACGAGCTTTTGTTAGATCACTCAGATCTACCGGCAGAGATCTCCTCCACATCTCGGTGCCCAAGAAGATCCAGCGTGGTGGTCGGGCCTTCTCCCACCAGGGTGCCGTTTTGTGGAATAGCCTCCCTGTCAAGCTCCAGGAGGCCCCTACTATTCCGGTCTTCCGCGGGTTACTGAAGACTTGGCTTTTCACACAAGCCTTCCCTGCGTAGCCTCTCTCTTCCACCCTTTCTACCAGTCTGTGCTGCTTCTGGTTCTGGGGTCCTCTTTTCCCAGAAACTCTGCTATGCGCGTCAGGACCCTTCGGGGTAAGACCGCGCTATATTAAGATACCTCTCAACTCAACTCAACTAGTGTTCTGGCAATATGGAGATGCTAGGCTTCATGGTAGGTCCTCAGAGCGGTATTTTTAATTCATCTAATGTGCAAACATTCACTTTAAGCTTAGCCTCATGTACACTGGACGTTTTTACAGCTACTGTACAGCCAGTTAGCTCCCTAGTTACTTGAACGGTATTCCAGGATTTGCTTGTCTTCAGCTGCGAGAACTTACAATTACTTAAGACTTTACATTAAAGTCTCAGAAATCTTTCATGAAGGTCTTCATGTTGTATAGTTCAAATACCATGTCAAAGATATATTATTTATCATTGTAAAAGAACATATTCCACACTCCTTTATTTTTTTTCAATTTGTCTGTAAAAACCCCCAAAAAATAACTTCCATTTTTTTTTCCCAGGTCCATCTCTAGTTTGAGTATGTTCAAACTGTATTGTGCATTCATTGTTCTGCATGTTCAAACACAGCAAAACACATGGACAAGCATTTTTAATAGGATCTGTTCAGATTTCCCTTGTACTGTGCTTATTAGAGCTTTACAGCACATAATCACCTGTATCCTCTACATGTAAAAAAGTGGTCAGGGTCCAAGCTCCCTGCAGTGGGTTGACCTGCTGTGTTAACTAGTATGGGGTCTATTTGAATCCACTTGTCATGGTTATGCAGTAATGTTTGTCTGTCAGTTTACCTCACCATGTGTTCAGCTTTAGAGGCCAGCCACTCTCACCTGGCTGCTCAAGTAATCTCTCCTCAAAGCATGGCTCCACCCCATCCCCTATCAGGGAACTCTATATTAACCTGTGCACTGCAAGCCAGTCCTGCTGATCAATATTGTGTGTTTTGGCTTCCATGTGCTCATTGCTCTGTGTCCTACGTCTGATCCTGTTTACCGACCTTAGCTTGTTCTTGACTGCCATCGTCTGCTTCATATGCCAACCTTTGGTGTGTTTTTTGACTATCCCTATGTCAGGAATGGTGTCATTACTGGGCTCACCTGCTGGTGGCACTGTTGCATTCGGCAGAAGTGGGTGTAGTTCTGGTGACCACCAGCAGGTGTCTCCTCACCAAGACTTTCCACCAGCCATCAAGCACACCTGATCTGGGTCTGCTGGACTATATAAACCCGCCCTTAACAAAGCTCAGTGCTCCAGAATTCCTTCTGTAAGCCTGGTCCCTGCCTGAACCTGATCCGTTACCTGGTCCTGAACCTGGTCCTGAACCTGATCAGTTCCCTGCCTTGTCCTGGACTCTGATCCTTGTACCCTGTCCCCTGAGACCTGTCCCCTGATACCAGCTTTCCCTTGCTGACTGCTCCCAGTACCTGGCCTTCTGCTCCCCTTGTCTCTCATCCCCTGCCTTGTTCATGTATGTGTGTTCTCTTTTGTACATATTAGTTAGCTAGTTAGATTAGGTTGTTTTTGGGGTTTGTTGTGTTCCTTTGTATTCGTTTCTTGCTTATGGTTGGCTATGGTTTTGTTTACACGTGTGTCTTTATCTTTAATAAATATATATATTTTTCACTTACTCTGTTCCCGATTCCTTAATGTGCAGCCCAATGATCTGACCACCTGTATTGGATGTCTGTGTATAGCATCCTCGTGACAGAATTCTGGAGCCATACAATCAGATCGGCTGCACCTTGGAATTGGGTCTGAGCACTTGTTAAAATTACTGAGATGGAGGTGGACGATATTTTTTATCTTTCGCTCCTGGCAACAGATGACAGAGATTTCTGTTATCAGACACTAAGAGAATATACCAGAGAGCAGTTATTAGAATGCATCCGCATAGCTCACGTTTTTGTGGATCAGGGCAATTTTGTGTTTGAGGATGTACAAGCTTTGATTTGTATCTGTACAGAGTTGGCCCTGTCTGATGCCTCTATTGGAACTGACGATTATACACCTCCTTTTAATGCAGCTCAAGTAGAATCTTTGGTGTGGCTGTTGGAGGATGATTCAGCCTTTTTCCATGAGCAGTACTCAGCTTGTCCTGAACAGGTGCTTGCAGCATGTATTGATTCAGTGCAGTCTCTGGTCAGACAAGCAGTGTGCAAACCTGATTTGGTGAAATCCTTAATACAGGCCTGGTCAAGTTTGTTGTACTCAGCCCCTGTCAGCTCCCAACCATCCATTTGTATGTCTAGATACCAACCTGCTGGGATGTCTTCCTCTCCTTTTCCCACAATTCCCACTTTTTCTGAACAATGCACCCAGCTAACAATGAAGTATCAGTACCCTGTCTCCTCCTGCTGCACTTACCCTGCCTTCAATCCACCTGCTTCTTCCCTCCTATCCGTAGCCAATCCACAAGAACCTCCTCCAGCCACTGTCCCTGCACCTCTGCCATTTTCTTCCATTTGCCCAATCCCAACCTTTTCATATATTCCCCCCCGGTACTTGCAAACCTGCAGTGACTAAGCCCAAAAAGAAGCGGAAGTACTTTCCAACCCACACAATCTTACCGGTATCCCAACCTGCCTCCACACCCACCAACCTGTTCCAGCCTGAGGTTCCCGTGCCAGCCTTCCAGCCTGAGGTTCCCGTGCCAGCCTTCCAGCCTGAGGACCCTGTACCAGCCTGCGAGCCTGAAGACCCTGTACCAGCCTGAAGACCCTGTACCAGCCTGAAGACCCTGTACCAGCCTGCCAGCCTGAAGACCCTGTACCAGCCTGAAGACCCTGTACCAGCCTGCCAGCCTGAAGACCCCGTGCCGCCAGCCTTCCAGCCTGAGGTTCCCGTGCCGCCAGCCTTCCAGCCTGAGGTTC
Organism: Rana muscosa; assembly: GCA_029206835.1. Lineage (NCBI taxonomy): Eukaryota > Metazoa > Chordata > Amphibia > Anura > Ranidae > Rana > Rana muscosa. The sequence goes on from CM055116.1 coordinate 476,934,695, forward strand.
CCGTGCCGCCAGCCTTCCAGCCTGAGGTTCCGTGCCAGTTTGCCAGCCTGAGGTTCCCGTGCCAGTTTGCCAGCCCGAGGTTCCTGTGCCAGTTTGCCAGCCCGAGGTTCCCGTGCCAGTTTGCCAGCCCGAGGTTCCCGTGCCAGTTTGCCAGCCCGAGGTTCCCGTGCCAGTTTGCCAGCCCGAGGTTCCTGTGCCAGCCTTTCAGCCTGCAGTGCCAGAGCCAGCCTTTCAGCCTGCAGTGCCAGGGCCAGCCTTTCAGCCTGCAGTTCCAGGGCCAGCCTGCCAGCCTGAGGTTCCTGTGCCAGCCAGCCAACTTGAAGTTCCTGTGCCAGCCTGCCAACTTGAAGTTCCTGTCTTCCGAACAGAAGTCCTGATGACGGTGTCCCAGTCGGAAGATCCGGTGTCCCAGTCAGAAGATTCGGTGCATGAGACCCCGCCTGAAGATCCGGTGCCCGTTTCCTGGCCTGAGGTTATGATGCCCGTTTCTCAGTCTGTGGAGCCTACTGCCCAGCCTGACGTGTTCCTGTCTGCTGCCCAGCCTGAGATGACCCCGTCTGCTGCCCAGCCTGAGATGACCCCGTCTGCTGCCCAGCCTGAGATGATCCCGTCTGCTGCCCAGCCTGAGATGACCCCGTCTGCTGCCCAGCCTGAGATGACCCCGTCTGCTGCCCAGCCTGAGATGACCCCGTCTGCTGCCCAGCCTGAGATGACCCCGTCTGCTGCCCAGCCTGAGATGATCCCGTCTGCTGCCCAGCCTGAGATGATCCCGTCTGCTGCCCAGCCTGAGATGATCCCGTCTGCTGCCCAGCCTGAGATGATCCCGTCTGCTGCCCAGCCTGAGATGATCCCGTCTGCTGCCCAGCCTGAGATGATCCCGCCTGCTGCCCATCCTGAGATGATCCCGCCTGCTGCCCATCCTGAGATGATCCCGCCTGCTGCCCATCCTGAGATGATCCCGCCTGCTGCCCAGCCGGAGATGTTCCTGTCTGCTGCTCCGTTGCCCGCTGCCCAGTCTGATGTTCCAGAGCCTATTGTCTTGCTTGGTGACCCTGTACCTGGTATCCAGCCTCACGATCCAGTTCCTGATGGTTCCATTCCTGATACTCTTCCTGGTGGTTCCTTTACCGCTGCCTAGCCTGATGACTCGGAGCCCGCTGTCCAGCCTGAGGATATGGTCCCTGCTAAGACCTGTTCCTGATGCCCAGCTGGCCGCTGACGTCTTCCTGATGGATGCCCTTTTTTCCACTATTTTAATCCTGATGGTCACCCAGCCTGAATGTAATGCCCCTGCGTGGTCTGCCTCCGATGGGTTCTTGCCCGTTGCCCTGCTAATTTTTACTTCTAAATCTAAACTTCCTGACCCTGGTGGTGGGATGCGCGCCCTATTTTCAGACTCTAGTGGCACGTCCCCCAGTGAACTAAAGGACTCTGGCCTAGGAAGTGCGAAGAAGTCCGCAGACATAGTATGGAGACTTTTTTGGGTGTTTCCGCATCCACTTGGACTGTCCAACCAAGGGCTGAATGGAGTGTCCGGAGGCCACTCCTTAAGGGGGGGAACTGTCAGGAATGGTGTCATTACTGGGCTCACCTGCTGGTGGCACTGTTGCATTCGGCAGCAGTGGGTGTAGTTCTGGTGACCACCAGCGGGTGTCTCCTCACCAAGACTTTCCACCAGCCATCAAGCACACCTGATCTGGGTCTGCTGGACTATATAAACCCACCCTTAACAAAGCTCAGTGCTCCAGAATTCCTTCTGTAAGCCTGGTCCCTGCCTGAACCTGATCCGTTACCTGGTCCTGAACCTGATCTGTTCCCTGCCTTGTCCTGGACTCTGATCCTTGTACCCTGTCCCCTGAGACCTGTCCCCTGATACCTGTCCCCTGATACCAGCTTTCCCTTGCTGACTGCTCCCAGTACCTGGCCTTCTGCTCCTCTTGTCTCTCATCCCCTGCCTTGTTCATGTTTCTTTCTCGTACATCACGGGACACAGAGCGACATAGTCATTACTAATGGGTTATATAGTTACCGTCAGGTGCTGGCACTAGCAACTTCCAAAACCGGAAGTACCCTCCCCTATATAAGCCCCTCCCATCCGGGAGCACCTCAGTTTTTTGCCAGTGTCTAAGGTGTTGGCCAAGAAGAAACATGTGTTTTTCACTGAGCTTGCGTACAGGTTCTTTTGGGCCTCAGTAAGCTATTCCGGATCCGACCAAAAGAGCTTCATAGCTAAACGGTCGGTACCCGGGCCTTGCAAAGAGAAGAGCAAGGTTCTGCCTGTAATGCTTCTCTTAGGAGAGCTGGACCCTGGGATCCAGAGCTCTGGTCATACCCACGACCAAGATGTTTTCTGTGCAGGGTGCTATACAGGTCCAGGGGAGTGGAATCCTTGGGAACCCGGTCCCTGAAGGTTTGATTACAATGCCTGCCGTGATAGGTGAAGTTTGGGCTTTTGTGGACCAAACAAAGTCCTGCGGCGAGGAACAGGTAATTGGGGGACCCCCAAGCCTAATTTGTCTTTCTGTCTGTTACCTAATGGTATTCCCGCAAGATTCTGTGCATGCCTGTAACTACTAAAAAAATGTAATAATTTTTAATGGTGGTCAAGAAAAAAAAAAAAAAAAAATGTTTTTTTATATATATTTAGTATATTAGACTGCGGTACCTGTGTTTGTCCACTAGAGGTCGCTGTGGAATGTTTTCTTGTCATGTGGACTAGTTTCTTCTCAGAGAGCAAAGTCCAGGCAGTTGGTGAGTTCTCCTATAGGAAACTGCTTCCTCTGCCATGTTGCAGTGCTCGTCCATCCCCCGGCCTGCGGCAAAGAGGGGCCCTGGCTCCTGTCCCTGGTTTCCATGTTTGAAATTAGCGCCGAGGGCGCACGTGGCCGCGCGCGTGCGCGTGCACGCGCCTCTATATATAGAGGTGAGCCGGGAAAGGGGGCGGAGCCTGGGGGATGACGCTCTGTGCGCGCCGCAGCGCTTCTGCGCATGTGCGGGCGTCCCAGCAGGTTTTAAAAAGCCACAATATTGTAGTAAGCTGGCTATGAAGTACAGAGACAGAGCTGGCAACATTTAAAGGCATACAGCAAGCGGTTGATACAGGCATCCCCTAGAAAGGCACATTAGTAGACACCAACTGTTTATTATAGCAGCATTTATGCTAGACTATTATCAGTAACTGGTGTATTTCGGCTGGAATACCTCAGCTTTGTGGCTTAGGAATATGCCGTCTAAAAACTCCGGGACTAGAAATTCCAGGAGGAATAGGGGGTCTCCATCGGGCTCTGAGGATCTTGGGCATGCTTTGGCTGCACCAGTCTCCCCTGAAGAATCAGAGGTTAGTGACCGTAGGGCACCCCCAGGAGTACCTGGTACTGTGGCTGTCCTCAGTTCACCTGCTCCTGTGTATGTAACAGAGGAGGTTTTTTCCTCAGCTCTGGGAGGACTGGAAGAGAGATTGTCAGCATTAATCGCTGCTTCCCTGTCACAGGAGAAAAGCGCTCGATCTCCGTCTCCTCCCTCAGAGTGCCTGTTAACAGAGCAACAGTCCCATACAGAGGTCGACCTACCTGAGGGGGATCAGGATGAGGTTGATTCGGTTGTAGAGGAATCAACAGTGGAAGAGCCGTTCTCAGCATCACATGCTGAGAGGTTATGGGTTCAGTCCCTGACTAATATGGTCCGATCAGCATTTAAAATGCCACTTGCGGAGCCATCCTCCACTTCTGTCTCCTCGTTGGGGTCGCTAAAAGCTCCCCAGACTGTTTGTTCCTTTCCGATCCATCCTTTACTGGAGGGGCTCATTTACCAGGATTGGGAGCATCCTGACAAAATATTTACTCCCCCCAAGAGATTTCCGGTGGTCTATCCCATGGAGGATAGGTTCATCAGAAAATGGAAGGTCCCTACAGTGGACGCAGCCATCTCTTGTGTGAATAAATCACTGACATGTCCGGTGGAAAATGTCCAAATGTTCAAGGACCCAATAGATAAAAAATTGGAGTCATTATTGAAATCTGCTTTTTCTACAGCAGGATTGGTGACACAACCAACAGTGGCAGCTATAGGGGTCTGCCAAGCAGTGAAGGATCAGTTGAAACAGGTCTTAAGAGACTTGCCGGATCAGCAGGCTCTTGCCCTAGCTGATCTACCTAGAGCCTTATGCTTTGCGGTGGACGCTATAAAGGATTCAATCCATCAGGCCTCCCGCCTTACGCTGTCTGTAGTACATATGCGCAGGCTTCTATGGCTCAAAAACTGGTCTGCTGAAGCTCCCTGTAAAAAATTGCTGGTCAGCTTCCCATTTCATGGGGAGCGCTTATTCGGGGAAGACCTGGACAAGTATATCCAGAGAATTTCCAGCGGTAAAAGTACACTTTTGCCGGTTAAAAATAGAGTTAGAGGTCCCTCCTTTAAGAGGCCGGCTTCTCCAGTCCCTAGGACATCGGCTGTGAAACAGTTCCGACGGCCTCCCCGGTCAAATCCCGGAGGTAAAAATCAGGGACAGTTGCAGGGTAACAAGAAGCCCTGGAGCAGGAGAGGTACAAAACCTCCCCCAAAGTCAAATGCATGAAGGGTTGCCCCCACCCAATCGGGTGGGGGGAAGACTTCAGTTGTTCACAGAAACCTGGCGGGACACGATCCGAGACAGATGGGTGCTCTCCGCAGTAAATCTGGGATACAAATTGGAGTTAAAAAACTCCCCTCCTTCCCGCTTTATAAGGTCAAACGTGCCAAGGGATCCCCAGAAGAGAGGATCCCTCCTGTTGGCACTGGAACAATTATTGCTTCAAGCAGTAATTATAGAGGTTCCCCTGGAAGAATGGGGGTTCGGGTTTTACTCAAACCTCTTTACAGTTCCGAAGCCAAACGGGGACGTGAGGCCCATATTAAATCTAAAAGGGCTAAACAAATTCCTACATATCAGGACTTTCCGGATGGAGTCGATCCGATCGGTAGCCTCTGCCCTACAAGGGGAGGAATGGTTAGCCTCGATCGACATCAAAGATGCTTATTTGCACATCCCCATCTTTCCAGCCCACCAAAAATTTCTACGCTTTGCGGTAGAAGGGCGCCATTTTCAGTTCAGAGCCTTACCCTTCGGTCTGGCCACAGCACCAAGAGTGTTCACAAAAATTCTGGCCCCATTATTGGCCAATCTAAGAACACGAGGTGTAACGATAATGGCATATCTAGACGACTTGTTGCTGATAGACCACTCAGTGGAAAAACTAGAAGTGGTTGTTCACGAGACAATCAAGTATCTGGAATATCACGGTTGGATTATCAACCGAGACAAGTCAGCCCTAAAACCAGTCAAAAGTCTGGAATACTTGGGGCTAAGGCTGGATTCAGACCAGAGAAAGATTTTCTTGCCTCAAGAAAAGGGGTCGTCTTTGAGAGATTTGATCCACTTAGTGGGTTCAAAAAGACAGCCATCCATACGCCTGTGCATGAGGCTGCTGGGAAAAATGGTGGCATCATTCGAAGCAGTACCCTACGGTCAATTCCATTCAAGGAAGTTGCAAAGGGCCATACTGTCAGCCTGGAACAAAAAAGTTCAGGCTCTGGACTTACCAATGTCCTTGTCCCCTTCCGTTCGCAGGAGCCTCCGCTGGTGGTTGGTTCCCCAGAATCTGGAAAGAGGGAAATCCTTCAGTCCGATTTCCTGGAAGGTGGTCACTACAGATGCCAGCCTTATAGGCTGGGGAGCAGTACTGGAGCAATGGTCTCTCCAGGGCAGATGGTCGGATGCGGAAAAGGCCCTGCCCATCAATCTCTTAGAGATACGAGCAGCCCGGTATGCCCTAGTAGCATGGACATCCAAACTCCAAGGGTCCCCTGTCAGAGTTCAGTCAGACAATGCCACAGCAGTGGCATATATCAATCGTCAGGGGGGCACCAGGAGTCGTGCAGCCCAAAGGGAAGTAAATTACATCCTGAGATGGGCAGAAAGATATGTCCCAGCCATATCTGCGGTATTCATTCCAGGGGTGGAGAATTGGAAGGCGGACTTTCTAAGTCACCAACAATTATGCCCAGGGGAATGGTCCCTTCATCCCGAGGTTTTCCGGACAATATGTCAGCGGTGGGGAACACCGGATGTAGATCTGCTAGCATCCAGATTCAACACAAAAGTGGACAGGTTTGTCTCTTGGGCAAGGGATTCCCTAGCGTGCGGCTCGGATGCCCTAGTGTTCCCTTGGGATCAGTTCAAGCTGATATATGCATTCCCACCGCCACAATTGTTACCTCGATTACTCCGCAGAATCAGGGTAGAAAAGAAACCAGTGATTCTGGTGGCTCCAGCGTGGCCCCGAAGAGCATGGTACGCGGAGATTGTAAAAATGTCTGTGGGGAGTCCTTGGACCCTCCCACATCGTCCGGACCTGCTTTCGCAGGGACCGATATACCACCCTTCCTTACCAGCCCTAGGTTTGACGGCCTGGCTATTGAAGCCCACATTCTAAAAAAGAGAGGGCTCTCTAATGCTGTGGTATCTACCATGATCAATGCCAGGAAGCCGGTATCCAGGCAGATCTACTATAGAATCTGGAAGGCGTACATCGCCTGGTGTGAAGCCAAGAAATGGCATCCACGTAAATACGTAATAGGTAGGATTCTGGACTTCCTACAATGGGCTGTAGATAGGAAGCTTGCCTTGAGTACTATCAAGGGTCAGATTTCGGCCTTGTCAATATTTTTTCAAAGGCCCTTGGCTTCGCATTCACTAGTCAAAGCCTTTATACAAGGAGTGATGCGTATTAGTCCTCCGGTTAATATTCCCATATGTCCATGGGATCTAAACTTGGTTCTGTCGGTTCTACAGAAACAACCATTTGAACCATTACAGCATATTTCCTTAGTGCTTCTCACCAGGAAATTGATTTTTCTAGTAGCCATTTGTTCGGCTAAAAGAGTATCGGAATTAGCAGCTATGTCCTGTAAGGAGCCATATCTGGTTATCCATAAGGACAGAGTAGTGTTACGTCCTCATCCAGCCTTTCTTCCTAAGGTGGTATCGAGTTTTCATTTGAACCAAGATGTGGTTCTTCCTTCTTTTTTCCCCAAGCCTACTTCGGTAGAGGAAAAGTTATTGCATTCTTTGGATGTAGTAAGAGCAGTTAAAGCTTATCTAAAAGCCACTGCTCAGATTCGCAGAACGGATACTTTGTTTATTCTGCCGGAAGGCCCCAGAAAGGGTCAGGCAGCGTCAAAATCTACTTTAGCCAAGTGGATTCGACAGGTCATAATACAAGCCTATAGCTTGAGAAGTAGACCGCCTCCGTTCAAAGTTAGGGCGCACTCCACGAGAGCAGTTGGAACTTCATGGGCAGTGCATCACCAGGCCTCCCTGGCTCAAATCTGTAAGGCCGCAACATGGTCTTCGGTACACACGTTTACTAGGTTCTACCAGGTGGACGTTAGAAGTCAGGAGGATGTCGCCTTTGGGCGCAGTGTGTTGCAGGCCGCAAAAGATCCTCATGTCTGATAGCGCTCAGCTTATATATGGTGTATCCCCCCCCCTCATTTGGCATTGCTTTAGGACATCCCATTAGTAATGACTATGTCGCTCTGTGTCCCGTGATGTACGAGAAAGAAAATAGGATTTTTATAACAGCTTACCTGTAAAATCCTTTTCTTGGAGTACATCACGGGACACAGAGCTCCCGCCCCTCTTTGGGGACACTTATTGCTTTGCTACAAAACTGAGGTGCTCCCGGATGGGAGGGGCTTATATAGGGGAGGGTACTTCCGGTTTTGGAAGTTGCCAGTGCCAGCACCTGACGGTAACTATATAACCCATTAGTAATGACTATGTCGCTCTGTGTCCCGTGATGTACTCCAAGAAAAGGATTTTACAGGTAAGCTGTTATAAAAATCCTATTATGTGTGTTCTCTTTTGTACATATTAGTTAGCTAGTTAGATTAGGTTGTTTTTGGGGTTTGTTGTGTTCCTTTGTATTAGTTTCTTGCTTATGGTTTGCTATGGTTTTGTTTACACGTGTGTCTTTATCTTTAATAAATATATATATTTTTCACTTACTCTGTTCCCGATTCCTTAATGTGCAGCCCAATGATCTGACCACCTGTATTGGATGTCTGTGTATAGCATCCTCGTGACACCCTATCTGCCTGTTGCCCTGACCTTTTGGCTTATCTCCTGACTATCCTTGTTGTTCCAGGCTGCTGCCTCCTTTCTATTCTCCAGTAGTCTACTGTAAGCGTGAGCTGGGAGACCCTGGGGGCCGCGACCTGGAGCCAGATTGCAGCGAAGTCCATCCCCGCCATCAGGGGCCCTGGTGAACACCCGCTGGCTCTTAGATTCCGCACCCTAGGAAATCTCATGCGCTAGCTCCCAGTGTGATCCTTGTTGGTGCTCCAGAGTATCTGCTTTCCTGAACCACCCAGGCCCCCATCGGCAGCAGTCAGTCGTAGGGTCCACTACCTTGCTGTGCACTTCAGACCCCAACGGGGTGCATCTGTCACCTGGACTCAGGTGACCTGGCACCACTTTTTAATGCACTATATTATGGGCACAGTGTTTATTTCTGTCAGTAAAGTTTTTGTGTCTGTTCATCGTAGACAGGTGGAGATATATAAGCCAGGTTTTGGCATATTTCAAGTTATAAGGGTTCTTTCACACAGGCTTCCGCCTGTCGATTTTTCAGGTGGACTTGATCCAACTTCTGGAAGTTGTCTAGCCTCAAAGACTCTGCATGGGGAGGACATGTATAGCTGCTCTCCTGACCTCCCAAGGCTGCTGCCTGAAGAGGACAGGTGTGCCTAAAAAGTAGGCCCAAAACTTGGACCTGAATTTTGCACTGACTGGTGTTGCCTGGGGCTAAATTCTAGATTGAAATACCTGGGAGGAATTTTTTCTGCTGGAGAGTTTTCCAAACAGTAAGGTGAATGCTTGATCACTGCAGGAATTCTGCATGTGCCTTCAAAACTAGTAGTTTATAAAATGGATAAAATAAATATACTGAGCCATTTAACCATTTGCATAAAGCTGGTTCAGACATGTTAGCATAGTGTGCAAGAAAGCTATTGAAATAATTACTTTAGTAGGCCGAGGCTTGGAAATCAACTAAGCCAAATAACCAATAAAATCATGGTCTGGTAGGCCAAAAGGAACCAAGAAATCTCCACTGAAATACTGTGAAATACAACGTTGCCTTCTTTAATTCAAAAAGGAAGTCTTAGGTGGAACGTACAAGTACTGATTAATAACAATCCAGAATCTCTGAAAGCTGCATTCATTACACAGATAAAGAAGACAAGGAAGCTCTTTCTTTTCCTTTATTCATTAAGGGCCACTAGTTCATCTAAGACAACTGGGTTATACTTCTGCCCACAGGAGAATTTTTACATTCCCCAGACCTACGGTAACTATGTTAGTTAGCCGAAGAACGTTCCCAAAATCAGAGCCATGTCTACAGCCTTTGGTGTGACCCAATCTCTGTGGACTTTAAATGAGTACACCATTTCAGCTGAGCAGCAGGAGCTCTTGCGTACAGTAGTTGGAAACATTAAACTCTACCTTCCCACCCTATTCTGTTTGTAACATGCTACGGAATTTTATGCTGCATCATTAGTTGAATTTTGCGCACGCACTCCTCACGCTCTTTCTGCCTTTTTCCTTCAGTGCCAGATAGCAATAGGTAGCTCCTATCTGCAGGAGACATGCAGGTTACATGCATGGTCTAGTCACCTTATTTCAAAGTTCGCTAGCCTCCCATTCTTAGGTTAAAACCTTTGCACAGAGTGCCTCTCATGTAGCTCTTCTAAGACCACCTATTTGAACCTCTTATTCATATTTCCCTTCACCCTTTGTGTTTCCTTATCACCATCATCTCTGAAAGACATGTGTCTGAGCTGGTGGCAAAAAAAAAAAAAAAACCTTTCTGGTCCTAAACCATAAGGTAGTATTAAGACTTATAGCTTCCTTCCTTCCTAGGGTGGTTTTGGCTTTTTACCTGAGCCAAGACCACATTCTTCCTTTGCATTCTTTGTCCGACTCCGGCCCAGTGGGGCTGTGTCTGATGGGGCAGCTATGACTGGGCTATCTAGCTGCGATCAGGTACAGAGCCCCCCCCAACATCAGAATAAGTGTGCAAGCCACCGAAGGGCATAAGAGCACACCGCATTAACCCAAGTCCCAGTCACATTGGTGAATATTGTCCAGACTGATTCCCCAGTACAGCCAATCAAGTGGGATGGCATTGCTCAGAGCTGCTGCTTTTTCAGAGACTTCTGAACTCGTAGCTATGTGGAGCCTACTGCAGGATTCCTGACCTCAGCTACCAGGGCTATCCTCTGCAGTCGGTCCTCTAACGGGTGGCAGGCTGTATTTACCCAGGTCACTACAAGTATTTGACTTTTTCCTGTGCTATATCAATAGTTATGCCACATTGCCAGCTAGTGGGCCAATTTAAGGATTGATGCTGGGATTCATGTTACTCTGTATGGATACCTTCTTTTTATAACCCATAGTTTAATACTGGTTATATCTCATTGTACCTTTCTGTCTTGCATGCAACACGTAAAGGTCAAGTAAACTTCACTGTGTCTGGTCCTTGGCTGATACTATTACACTACACATTAACCTTCAGGGCTTGTTCACTGAAGCCTGCACACTTTAAGATCTGTATAATGCACAAGTGCTGGTGTGAACGGGCAAATATTTGTTGGTTGAACTGGATGGACTTGTGTCCTTGTGATGAAGCTTATGTTCATCAATGCAGCTTAATGCATGTGGTGTGCATGAGCCCTCAGTGACATGTCTCCACTGTATCAGACCTAACCATACAGTGAACATCTCCTAATGTATGTGCTTTACCCTTCTAGTAACCGGGTTCTGCACATTATATACATTAACCACTCAGTGATCAGCCAGCAGAGTATTTACATTAACTCCTCTGTGACCAATTTCCAGTGTAATGACATGAAATGTATACTTACTATCAGTTGATTTTTTGAAAGGCCACTGCTTTTATAATGGGAAACGCATCCCTGTCCTTCACCTGTAAGGTGAATATATTGCCATTAGGCAATCGCTGTAATGCCACGTACACAAGATCGGAATTTCCGACAACAAATGTTTGAGAGCTGGTTCTCAATTTTTCCGACAACAAAAGTTCTTTTCGGAAATTCCGATCGTGTGTATCCAATTCCGACGCACAAAAATTCTACGCATGCTCGGAATCATTGTACTTAATTTTTCTCGGCTCGTCGTGGTGTTGTACGTCACCGCGTTCTTGACGTTCGGACTTTCCAAGCAACATTTGTGTGACCGTGTGTATGCAAGACAAGTTTGAGCCAACATCCATCTGAAAAAAATCCACAGTTTTATTGTCGGAATGTCCGATCGTGTGTACGTGGCATTATGATGCATAATGTGTGAAACACTCTAAAATCCAGTGGATGCCCATTCACTTAACAGTCTAAATACAGAATCTGGGGAGCTTTGGCAGGATACAGATGAACTGCATTTCACTCTTGCCCTTATAGCAGGGGTGTCCAAACTTTTGACCTTACCTGACCACATTGGAAGAAGAGGAATTGTCTTGGGCCACACATAATATACACTAACAAGGAGGATTGCTGATGGGCAGAAAAAGTTGGGCAGATCACCGTTTAAGATAATGTACCCATCTTAATAAAGCTTAAAGTGGTTGTAAACCCGTTTTTTTTTTGTAAAGAAAAAAAAACACCTGCAAGACAAAGCCATAATGAGCTAGTATGACTAGCATACTAGCTCATTATGCATCACTTACCTTAGATCGGGGCCCCCGAAGCCGTCCTCGTCTACCCCTCCAGCTGCAGCCATCGCTCCACAGATACCCGGAAGGTTACTTCCGGGTATCGTCGCTCCGGCCAATCACAGCGCCGCTCCGGTGCTGTGATTGGCAGGAGCGGCGAAGACGTCATTCCACGCATGCGCGCGGGAGCCGTCAAATTCGGATTTGTGAATGGGGATTCTGACTGAATGCACCGTTGTCTATGGTGCGCATGCGCTGTAGACATCGGTGCATGTCTTTTTTGCAAAAATCTCCTAAACAGTGTAGGTTTAGGAGATATTTCTTGCACCTACAGGTAAGCCTTAATCTAGGCTTACCTGTAGGTGCAAGTTGCATAAGTGGCTTTACAACCACTTTAATTTTCTTGATAGTATTTTTATTAAAAAGGGGGCAACATAAACTAGTGTGACATTTGACACAGTTTTTTATAAACTAACACATCAATATCTGGTTTTATGGATGTAGTAGCAATTCTCAATGAATTCTAAAGCTGCTCATCAGATATTTTGGCTCTAATTTTGTCCTTTGTGTTCTTCATCCTTGAAAATTGTTGCTCACAAACATAGGTACTGCCAAAAACTGATGACATGAATAAGGCATGATTGTGGGATATTTATCTTTGGGAAGATAAAACTTCTGAAATGCCAAAAAAGAGACACTGTCAAAATTTTCCTCAGCCGCATGTGATCTCTAAGTGTAAACGCATTTTTGTTTTAAATTTTTAAAGAAAACTTAACATTCTTTAAGTAAGTTTACGATTTCGGTTTGGGCTGCATGCGGCCTGTGGGCAGCAGATTGGACACCCCTGCTTTACAGGGAATTTTGGAGCGATACTCAATTTGACATGTATTGGAGATTTCCTGACCCCTGTTCCCCCTCCAATTTGGCTATAATATTCATCTCATCAAATGTTACATTCTCCCTTAAAACAGAAGTTGAGGATTTTTTTTTTCTAAGAATCATACTTACCTAGATGGATACAGCATCGGACCCCCACTGGCTCTAAGACTGAGAACCAAGCAATTGAAGACTGCTGATCACTCGGTTCTCAGAGCTCCATGAGCAGAGAGCTGGTGACTGTCAGTCACCGGCTCTCTGCTCTGCCCCCCAGTGCTCACTGGAGCGCTGGGCTGTGGAGGGGGTGGGAGAGGCTGGCTCAGGCTTTCAGTGGCTCGCTGAGAGGCTGAGCCAAACGCCAGTCCTGGGTTGTGGGCGGATCCCGACCATATTGTCACATTCTTGCCCCAGCCTGGACCAGCTCTGTGACATCAGCCGACAGCGGGCTTCAGCCTGCTGTCTGCTGAAAACGGGTCATAGGTGTGCATAACGTACTGCACTCCTGTCATCCACAGGTGAAGTACAGCCAATCGAGCTTTGGCTAATACTACTTCTTTTAATAAGGAGTTTGGTATAAGAGAACAAAGTCGCTTTTATTATGCTAATATATAATTGCAAAAAGCAGTACATTATATAGTCTACTCACTCGATCTCTATTTGCTTGATTGCTTTGCCTTCTATTTGACCATCTTTTCTTCAAGCATAGGCCATATTTACAGCTCATGAAAAAACTTTTTTAGTTTTAAGTAGACGGGTTAAGAGTAAGTATTTTGGTCCATGATTTTATTGCTTTGAAGTAAGAAAGCAATAAAAAAACTTTATTTTGGAATTTGTAATAGAAGTCATTTAATGTAAATACCTCCCTTTAAGGAGGTAGTATTGTACTTCCATGTAATTTTGTAATGACTTTTTTGTTGGCATATCTAACCATAGCTTTGACTGTTGTAAACAGTCAAAGCCATTGTCTCCAAATCATATTACAATTTCAAGAGCTACAGGGTTGATATACAGTAGATACGGCAAAACTATGGATCCTGGCTATGCCTTTGGAGATATACAGTAGGTTAAAAGGAATTATTTGGATCTGCCCATTTATGCATTTCTAAATGAAGGATAGACCCCCTTGCTTTTTGGATACAATCCAGAAATAACAGTACCCTCTGTTTAGGTTTAATGTACTTTATTGTAAGAGATTGGAAAACTTTATAAGTTTTCCCAATTGCTGGAGGGAACCTTCATGCAGATTACCTGAATGTGAAAGAATGTAAAAAAAATCTTTGTTAATTTTACTCCAATAGAACTAAAAGCAAACAAGAAGCAAGCAGTGGATCGAAGCAAAATCTGACCTGGTACGAGTTCCTGTCGAACGAGTGGGTAATTTAGACAAATGCGTTTTTGTAAATGTGAATTTTAAAGAGAACCTAGGATAAATGTATCCCATCTTCTGAGAACAAAAGGTTGTTTCTCATGGTATATTTTGAATACATTTTTACAGCTGAAGCCCAACTGAATCTGTAAAGCTTTTTAATTTAAACACAAAACAGCTACATGTAACATACTGCGGATGCATGGCATACAATATGTGCATGAACATGCATGATGTCAATAACAGTAACCTGAAAGTGGTAACGCAAACTGACAAAAAAAATATGTATGCAAAACTACATTAAAAGCAATTTGCATGTCACAATGACTCTTTGATTAAACTGAACTCCATGCAAATTTAAAATACTCAATAAAATGCAGTTCTGTATTCATTAAAGCGGATATTGCACTAAAATTCTGGATGCACTCATGTGGCTGCCTGCCCCGACCCTTTGCTGTCAGGATCCTATATTACGGACATAAAAAAAAAAAAAAAAAAAACTTTTGGGAGAAAATCTTAAAAAAAAAATGACCTTACTTTCAGTCTTCCGTCCACCTTGCCTAGATGAGGTGACATCTGTGTGTCTTCTTGAGGGATCCTGGGAAAGTTGGATCCTCAAATTAAACAAGAACATGCTTCTGTATAGTGCAGTAGCAGCCTTCTGCAAACTTTGGGATCCTGAGCTTTCCCAAGATCCCTCTGTGTCTCCCGTGTCTCCCAGGAATGTTAGAGATAGGAAGAGGTCAGAGCCCAGAATTTGTAATGCCTTTCCTGACGTTTTGTTAACAGGGGCTGAGGGACAGCCACATATGCAGAACTTGCAAGGTTACCTTTAATACATCTGTAGCGCAACCCCTAAGGAGCCGCAGGTGAACTGGACCCCCCACTCCCACACAGCCAGGCACACCAGAGTCAGAGAATAGTCTTTGTTTTTATGTTTTATTAGGGGGTTTCAACTTGGATGGGAGATTATGGAATGCCCATTGCCCTTTTTAACTTCAGGGACATTCTTCCTTTATAAAGTCTCTATATACAGCTTCAACTTCTTCCTCCAGCACACCACTGTCTTCAAGGGAGCCTGACTACACGTGGCAGCCTTCCCCCTTTGCAGTTCCCACAGTGCTACTTACTCTATCCTCTCTTGCTCCCGTGCCTCCAAGAAGGGCTTCCTCCTGTGTGTTGTAAAACGATCCTTACAGCACCTGAGCCCCAGCCCAAGGTCACCACCCCCAGACTAGGGGGTAACCTTGAGGGCCACCGACAGTCTCCCTAGCACTGCATCTCCATCTTCCACTTGACTGCCCTGCTGGCATGACTCATGGCTATTTATGAGGTAGGCTCTGCCCCCTGCCAGCCCACTACTGGGGATTGGCCGAGGCCTTCAATATTCCAGGCAGCTCCTCCTCACCTCCTGCCCACTAGCTCTAGAACATTCGTAAATGTCCCAAAAACATGGGGAGGTACCGGACGAGCTGTCAGGATGAGTCACTAAACCCTGACCCGGATTCACAGCTCAAACTTAGCCCTGAGCATTTTAAGCAGTGTAAGACTGGGGACCCGATGCGCGTGCCCGGCGGTGGCCGGGCACCCGCGATTGCCCAGTAACTGAGCAGGACCATGGATCTGTGTGTAAACACACAGATACACATCCTGTCAGGGAGAGGAGACCGATGGTGTGTCCCTTGTACATAGGGACAACCATCGGTCACCTCCCCCAGTCAGTCCCCTTCCCCCCACAGTAAGAATCACTCCCAGGGAACACATTTAACCTCTTGATCGCCCCCTAGTGTTAACTCCTTCCCTGCCAGTCATATTTATACAGCAATCAATGCATTTTTATAGCAGTGATCGCTGTATAGATGTGAATGGTGCCAAAAGTGTCCACCGCAATATTGCAGTCACGATAAATATCGCTGATCACCACCATTACTAGTAAAAATAAATAAATAAATAATAAAAATGCTATAAATCTATCCCCTATTTCGTAGCTGCTATAACTTTTGCGCAAACCAATCAATATACGCTGATTGCGTTTTTTTTTATACCAAAAATATGTAGAAGAATACGTATCGGCCTAAAAACGGAGGAAAAAATTTGTTTAAAAAATAAATTAAAAAAATGGATATTTATTATATCAAAAAGTTAAAAATATTGTGTTTTTTTTTTTCAAACTTGTCCCTCTTCTTCTTTTGTTTGTAGCGCAAAAAATAAAAAAACACAAATGTGATCAAATGCCACCAAAAGAAAGCTCTATTTGTGGGGAAAAAATGATAAAAATGTAATTTGGGTACAGTGTTGCATGACCGCGCAATTGTCATTCAAAATGTCACAGCGCTGAAAGCTGAAAAATGGCTTGGGCAGGAAGGGGGTGAAAGTGCCCTCCCTGTATTGAAGTGGTTAAAAAGGTTTGCGTTGTATGTTATTATACATATATAAAGGATAAGTACACCGAAAGGAAACCATGGTCCAGTTGCCTTCTCGTTACAACTAAACACACCCAAAAAAAATACATAAAAGTAGCTTCTGGTTCTGTAATCTATGCTTGGTGCAGTTTCACACTGGGCAGTACTGTGCATGTGCTAGCTCTTTGCTATAGTCTAAATTCTCAATTAGCTATCCCCCTGCAAGCCTACAGGGAAGCAGACTGGCCATTGTATTCTATGACATGGAGCCAGCACATGGGCAGTAGTGAGCAGCCTTGTTCCGAGAGTAGCGAAATGCCACCTGTTGTAGTTTGTAGCACCACAATTTGTAAAAAATTTAGTCTGAGGTCTGCATTTTGGGTATATGTAGTTATGATTAATTAGGGAAGTAACGGACATTGGGCCATGGTTACAATAAAGTAAACTTACCCTTTAAAGAGCCTTATTTAAATGTTGCCTTGCATGATCCCTTAAAGTATAGCTAAAGCCAAAACCTTTTTGTTTCCATTTTTGAGAAAGCGGGAAAAAACTCTTTCCCGTTTTTTTTTTTCTGCCTATGTCCCGTAGGGGACATTTCTCTTCACTTTTTGTGAACAAAATTAAGATGTACCTTCTATTCTTTTTGACAACTCAAAAGTTTAGGGTTTTCCTACGAGTGTTTTTTCACACATTTTTATGCATGATTTGTGTGTGTTTATACAGGGTTTTTGAGCTTTGGCATTTTTTTTTATTAGCCAATAAAGAGAACTATTATATGTTTTCAGCCATTTTAGCTTTTCTTTCCTTTTTTATGATTATTAATTTATTATTATTTTGCTAGTGTAAGGGGTTATAGTTAAGGTTAGGGGTTAATATCTACTAATACTACTACTACTACTACTACTACTTGTGAATGGGGCCTTAGTTCTGCTAACAATCAGTACAAAAAGGGGAGGAGGGTAAATCTCTCCAGTGGGGCTTCAGAAAGCAATAAAACAAGACAGATGAACTAACCCCACCCCTCTATTCAAAAGTAAAACAAAAAAAAATGGCTTTAGGTACATTTTAGGCATTACCGCACAAAATTCCTAAAGCACGAGGACTGCTGCACACATTACAGTAAAAATGTAACAGTTTTAGTAGTCTGTTGGGAATATCAAATTATGAATAATCTAGTGGCTGAAAATTATTAAGCCAAGGTTTATGTAGCCATGAAATCGCAATAGGGATAACTTGAACTCTATAGTTTACACATTTATTACCATTTCCCCCACTTAAAGGACAGAAGACACAGGGAAACCTGAGAAGGTGGAAAGAGGAACTAAAGTGAAAAGAAGACTAAGCTCACTAAAGAACAGAGTCACTGGATCCTGGCAAAAAGATAAGGTACAACAATGGATGCATTATAATCCACTGCCACAGAATCTCAAGCAATCTATATTGTAGCAAAAATAATCAAGATTTATATACTAAACTCCAGTTACCGTTTTAGGTGGCAAAGAGTTCCAAAAATTTAGTAAAAGGATTTGTTAAAACTAAAGTTTAGTCCTTTACTTTGCATACAGCACCATACACATTAGTTATGTATAATGGTGTGTATCCTATTACCTGCAGGTGGCTGCTTCTGCTCCAGATCCTCTGTGCTGTGTCCTTTTTAGCTAACATATACTGTCCTAAGTGGCTGTTTTCTGGTCCTGTAAAGGTTAACCGCAGCGGCTCCTAATCAGGCAAGTTGTTCCTCTCACCCGCCCCCTCCAGCCTCCTTCACCATTCACGGGACTCATCTTACTGCACTCTCATGATGCATCAAGTTCTGTGAATGGGTGAAGGGGATGCTATCAATCAACTCCTCCACACCCATTCACAGAACGTGGTGAATTGTGGGAGTGCAGTAAGATGAGTCCCATCAATGGGGGAGAAGGGGGTGGGCGAGCAGCACAACTTTCCTGATTAGGACCTTTCATGGTTAACCTTCACAGGACCAGAGGGCAAAAGTTTAGGACAGTATCCATCAGCTGTTAAGGGAACACATCACAGAGGGTTATGAGCAAAAGCAGCAATCTGCAGGTAATACACACGTTGGGGTTGGAGAGTGCAAAATCTGGTGCAGCTCTGCATAGAAACCAATCAGCTTCCATGTTTTATTGTAAAATCTTAATTGACCAAGCTGAAGTTAGGAGCCGACTGGCTACTATAAAGAGCTGCAGCAGATTTTGCACTCTCCAGTTTTAGTAAATCAACCCCAATATTACACATACCTAATGTGTAATGTGTATGGTGCTGTATCCTCCACCCCTCATCAAAAAAAATGACCAAACGTCAGCTTCTAAGGTCTACCATATTATTCTGTTTCAAACACCACTTTATGCATTGACATACCTCCTTTAGACCTCAGTCTGCTTGGCCAGTTTGGTCACTTGCTGCATCCTCTACAGACAGCTCAACTCTCCAATAAGACATGGCAGTTTAATCCAACTTAGTTTTACTAGTGAAAATGCAGTATACATGGGATGTTCACCGGTCATTTGAAGTGTAAAGAGGCAATAATCTTCCCAGCGTTATGCCCACTACGAAAGTTGGTAACTTACTCAGGCAACATGAAGAAGGGAGTGGTCTATGTAAGGACCAATGTTAATTTTAACGTCAAATTTCGATTTAGTTTTAGTGATAGTCTTTTGACTAAAAATGCCTTTTTAGTTTTAGTCGTGTTTTAGTCATCTGAATTTTTTGTCGTATTTTAGTCGACTAAAATCTCCAGTACATTTTAGTAGACTAAAAACTCCTACATTTTAGTCAACTAAAATCGAATGGGTTTATTTAAATTATAATGCATTATTTAAAGCGGAGGTCCACCCGCTACTAACAGTGTAGCTGCTGACTTTTAATAAGGACACTTACCTGTCCTACTCGCCCGCGATGTCGGTCCCCCTACGGCGATCGGATCGCTGCTGGCAGGTCCCGGCTCCTCCATCCTGACTAAGGGAAACAGGCAGTGAAGCCTTACGGCTTCACTGCCCGTTCCCTACTGCGCATGCGCCACTCGCACGGCGCTTTGTAAATGGGCGGCTTGCCTCCTGGGATACACACAGTTCCCAGAAGGCAGCGCGCCCCATTCACAAAAAGAGGAAGCGGAAGGACATCCACCGCGGATGAGAAGAGGCACATTAGAGGCAGATTAGGGGACTTCCGCATAGCAACGGGCATTTCGGGTGAGTATAATTTTTTTCTTTTTTTTATAGGATTTTTAATGTAAAAATGTTTTCTGGGTGAACCTCCGCTTTAAGTATTTCTCTAGAAGGGAGTGCACATTGCAGAGAACTGGACGGTCTGGGGAGGCTGTTATTTTTCACAGTACTAAGCACTGCTACCTTGCTGGGAGGGGAAACACTCACCATGAGGTTTGCAGGGGATTGTTGCAGAACTCCCAGGCAGACAGAGGGAGCCTGCGTCTCTCAGCAAATAAAGCTTGTCAGGGGGCTGGGGCTTTAACTAACAGGCGGATCTCTGAAGAAGGAATTGGAATTGATTTTCGTCATAGTTTTCATCAGGAGAGGGATTAGAACACCCTGTTATGGAGATTCATTCTTTCAATTAGGCCATTATTACCAAAAGTGAAAGTAAAAGAAAGTCCCAAATTTAAGCTTGTCCCTAGAACAGGAATAGTGAGGATATTTTCCAATGGGGATGCTAGTTCTGGTGACAACCAGGAATTCCCTTACTTTAAAGGGTATTTCTCTCACTTCCCGTGTTAGCTATGGGACAGGAAATGAACGGAAATCTGCTCAATTTGACACAGATGGCAAAAATAAACCTTACATGGGTTATAACCCTCCCTTATTTTATGCTAAATTAAAAAATATCTAATTTCCTTTAATTCAAATTTAGGGTTTAGTGTAGATGCAGCTTGCCTTCAGGGGCAATCCACTTGCATTTGACATCAGTTTGAGATACTTATGTGATCATTTAGAACTCATAAAAGGCGCATTTGACCTCCCCATATACTGCATCAACCTGCTTTTGCATTCTTGTTAACATTTATGGGAAAAAAATGCAGTTCTAATGGAAACTAAAGCCCATAAACACAGGCCCTAAAGGATAAGTGAACTTTTTAAACATTAGCTTTTCAAATAAAGCCAGGGACACTAGTATACTTTGCAAATATAACTTCTCTTTTCTTTAGCTGAGCTTTGGGGACTGTCATCACAGGCCCAGGCCAGTATAAACGTGGCCTTGTAAACAGTAGTCAGCTTGCCTAAGGTCTGCACTGTACATGGCACAAATAAGGTAGACAAAATGAAGTGCCAAATACACGAATGCACCTGCGTTTATCCAAGTAAGACCACGTACAGCCATTCAATTGTTTGGCAACACTGCCACTTCCTGAATCCTTGATGCAAAGGGGGAGTTTACATTGACACACAGTTGCGGCATGGTTCTATTAACCCTAATGAGCGAGTTTCGCAAGTGGCCAAACTCGACATGCGGAGTTAAAATTGCCACAAGTGAAGTATTGTGGATGTGTGATTGTGCCCAGACCCAAATGACGGCCATGTCACATTATAGGGGGGCAATGTGGGTAAAAACGCAGATCAACTGCCTGTTTTTACTGTCCCCTAGCCGTCTGCGTGAATATGGGTGTGAGCCTAGCCTTACAGGAGCTCCATAAGTGCAGTTTCCCACTAAGGGAACTAGGTGGCAGCACAGTCTAGAATAACAGATTTCTGGCCAAAACGTTAGAGGGGTTTTTAAACTAGGCGACAGGGGTAGGGTCCAGAGGTAGAGATAGTCAGGGGTAGTATTGGGGGCATTAGTGGTAGGTTGACTAAAGCACATAAACCCAAGGCAAGTATAGTAACGAGTCCTATTTGCAATCTCGGAACACCCAATAAAAGGACAGTATGCGACCGATCTAAACTATGTGGCATGTTCACCAATGCCAGGAGCCTGACGGACAAGATGGGTGAACTAGAGATACTGTTGAACGAGGAAGATTTAGATTTTGTGGGAATTTCAGAGACCTGATTAAACAGCGGATAAGAGAGAAAAAAGGGCAGAACACTGCCTCAAGGTCAAACTTTAAAGGCACTTTTGGACGAGAGTTAAAGTATAAAAATATATTTTTTATCGATAACAATTCATAAAAGGCAGAAGAACAAAAAAGAAAAGCAAAAAGGTTAAAAATACATATCATAATGAACGAGAGTACATGGCGCAACAAAAATAAATTCTGCACCACCTGAACAACAGTGAGCCCCTGTGCATCAACATGTTTCGCTGTTTTGCTTAGTCAGGACACATTCAGGGGTTGTTGGAAAGAATGGGTCTCACTATCTAAAATAAAACACATGAATAAGACTTTGTGTAATAATCACACATATAAAAACAAACATACAAAACATGAAACATCAACATATCCGGGTAACATGCATAGCATAAATGCAACTACTTTGTCAGCAGAGTTCACAAGGAGTCCACTAAGCAGCAAGCGACACCATATATAGTTTCAAATATATGTAACCAGGGGTAAGCTGGAATAATTTGCATAACAATACGTATTACCATCATGTATTTGATCTAGTGATATCAGAATGATAACCACATAGATATACTCACTAGCCAAAAGCATCACTTCAAGTATATATTAGTACTTTAGCATTCCTCCAAAGTAGATATGGAGAAAACCGAAAAACATACCGGAAAACAAAAGAAGGGGGGGTGGGGTGGTATGGACACAAACCTAGCAGGTTATCATTCAACAATAGTAGCGGTGTTCATATAATATATGCATCTATTTGTTGGCTCAGCAGAACCATATTTTCATAAGCAATGAACAACCCGACCTGCAATTGGTAGGTATTTGCGGAGAATAACAAACTTCTTAAGGCCATCTGAAGAGAATAACTAACTCCTGCCATTTTTTCTCTCTTATCAATATTTGAAACGGATGTGGCCATAGAAGTGCTCTCTCTTTATATTTATAACTGGTTCAACAGCTCTCATGATTGGCTTGCAACCATTCAAGGGTATTCCCTTTATCGCAGGGACAGAGAGGGTAAAAAAGGGGGAGGGGTGTGCCTATATATCAAGAATAATGTTCAAGGGAATGTGAGAGATGACATCAATAAAAGGGAGCTAGGGAAGAGGTGGAATCCTTATAGGTAGAGCTCCAAAGGGATGAAGCTAAGGGGAAAATAATACTGGGAGTATGATATAGGCCCTCTAACCTGGGGGAGAAGGGGGAGACACACCTCCTATCACAATTTGGATTAGCAGCAAGGATGGGAAGTGTTATCACAATGGGGGATTTTAATTATCCAGACATAGACTGGGTGGAGGGAACCACACATTTGTCTAAGGCTCGTCAGTGCCTAAATATCTTGCAGGACAATTTCATGGGTCAGAAGGTAGACGCACCAACTAGATACAAGGAGTTACTAGATCTACTGATTACCAGCAATAAAACCCTGATCACGGATGTGGAAATACGGGGCAATTTAGGAAACCGCAATCACAGGTCAATTGGCTTCAGTATAAATCAAACAAATAGGAAACACAAGGGGAACACAAAGACACTAAATTGCAAAAGAGCCAACTTCCCTAAACTACAAGCCTTGCTAGAAGATATAAATTGGGATAAGATCTTAGAAACAAAGAACACGGAGGAGAGATGGGTTTGCTTTAAGAGCATATTAAATAAGGGCATTAGCCAGTGCATCCCATTGGGAAATACATTTAAAAGAGCGAACAAAAGTCCTGGATGGCTTAACTGTAATGTAAAAATGCATATAAAAGCAAAGGAGAAGACCTTCAAAAAATACAAGACTGGGGGATCATCATCAGCATTCAGACTTTACAAAGAATGCAACAAGATATGTAAGGGTGCAATTAGGGCAGCTAAGATAGAACAGGAAGGACAGATAGCGGAGGAGAGCAAAACAAATCCCAATAAATTCTTTAAGCATATAAACAGTAAAAAAGGGAGGACAGGCCATATTGGCCCCATAAAGAATGAGGAGTCTTCACAAGGGAATTGGGGGGGCTTCAGTAACCAAAACTGTTTGTCCTCATGACACATCACAGGAAGCATCCTTATGGCTAACAGAGGACAGAATTAGAAATAGACTTAGTTTCCTAACATTTCTTAACATTAATAAATCATCGGGACCAGATGGCTTGCACCCAAAGGGTACTTCGGGAACTCAGTCAAGTAATTGCCAGACCACTGTTCCTAATTTTTACTGACAGTCTACTGACCGAAATGGTACCAGCTGATTGGAGAAAAGACAATGTAGCACCGATATTTAAAAAAGGGCCAAAATACATCCCTGGGAATTACAGACTAGTTAGCCCAACATCAATAGTATGCAAGCTCTTGGAGGGGATGATAAGGGACTATATACAAGATTTTAGTAATGAAAACAGCATTATTAGCAGTAATCAGCATGGATTCATGAAGAATCGTTCTTGCCAAACCAATCTATAGGCCTTCTATGAGGAGGTGAGCTGCCATCTAGATAAAGGAAGGCCCGTAAATGTGGTGTATCTGGACTTTGCAAAAGCATTTGACACAGTTCCCCATAAACGTTTACTGTACAAAGTAAGATCCGTTGGCATGGACCATAGGGCGAGTACATGGATTGAAAACTGGCTACAAGGGCGAGTTTAGAGGGTGGTGATAAATGGGGAATACTCTGAATGGTAAGGGGTGGGAAGTGGGGTCCCCCAGGGTTCTGTGCTGGGACCAATCCTGTTTAATTTTTTCATAAACGACCTGGAGGATGGGGTAAACGGCTCAATCTCTGTATTTGCAGACAGGGATGGACTGGCCATCGGGAATACCGGGAGTTTCCCGGTGGGCCGATGGCTCATTGGGCCGTTTTAAAAAAAATAATAAAAAAATTGTGGCTCTTTTTTTATGCAGGACTGTCTCTCAGTCCCCCCTCTTTCAGCCTCCCACTATCTCACAGACCCCTCCCTCTGTCTCACAGACCCCTCCCTCTGTCTCTCAGCTCCCCCCTCTGTCTCTCAGCTCCCCCCCTCTGTCTCTCAGCTCCCCCCCTCTGTCTCTCAGCTCCCCCCCTCTGTCTCTCAGCTCCCTGACTCTTGGGCTGCTTTCACACTGGGGCGGGCATTGATGGTAAAACGCTGCTAGTTTTAGCAGCACTTTACTGTCGTTTTAGCTGCGCTATTCGGCTTCTAGCAGGCGCTTTTAACCCCCGCTAGCAGCCGAATTAAAGGTTAAATGCGCCAGTGTAGCGCTGCTGCCGATTCAGCAGCGATGGCCATTCATTTCAATGGGCAGGAGCGGTGTGTACACCGCTCCTGCACCTCCCAAAAAGATGCTGCTTGGAGGGCTTTCTTTAACGCCCTGGCAGCGCCCCAGTGTGAAAGCACTCTGGCTTTCACACTGGGACTGCAGCGGAGGCGTTTTTCAGGTGCTATTTTTAGCCCAAAAGTGCCTGAAAAACACCTCAGTGTAAAAGGGGTCCTACACTCACTCCCTCTCAGCCCCTTTCCCTCAACCCTCCCTCTCTCTCTCTCTCATTCCCCTCTCTCTCACCCTCTCATGATATACAATAATGGATGCAGGGGCCTTTTAGTGGGCGTGATTTTTTTTTGGGGGGGGGCAGCATTTAATTGAATTAAAGTGGGTTGGTCTGGATGAAGTCCAGGGCCAAATTTTTGTCCCAGTCCAGCCCTGTTTGCAGATGACACTAAGCTAAGCAGCGCAATTACTTCTCCGCAGGATGTGGAAACCTTGCCATAAGATCTGAACAAATTAATGGGGTGGGAAACTACATGGCAAATTAGGTTTAATTTAGAAAAATGTAAAATAATGCATTTGGGTGGCAAAAAATAGGATTTTTGTACTCACCGTAAAATCCATTTCTCTGACATCCATGGACCGACACGGCGGCTCTTAATCACTGAACGTGTGGGTATATGTCCCTGCTTGCAGGAGAAGACCTAGGCAGAATGTTAAAACATTCTAGAACAAACCAGAGCTGAACAGCCCCGCCCAGGGGGGCGGTCCCTCCGGACATTACCCTCCCACCTGCAGCTAGCAGACCTCAGTTCGTAACAAAAGCAGTACACACTTAAAAGGAAGGGTGGGTGCCGTGTCGGTCCATGGATGTCAGAGAAATGGATTTTACGGCGAGTACAAAAATCCTATTTTCTCTTCTCATCCATGGACCGACATGGCGGCTCTTAATCACTGAACGTGTGGGATGTCCCAAAGCAGTGTCAAGAGGGATGGGAGCAGTATAAATGGGAAAAACACAAAAAACAAAAAACAAACACTTCACTCCAAACAAGGCAGAGCTCCTCAACGGAGGAGTTGCCACTTTAAACAGCAGCCTGCAATACCTTGCGGCCGAAGGAAGCATCCGGAGATGCAGCCACATCAACCCTATAAAACTTAGAAAAGGTATGAACAGACGACCAGGTCGCCGCCTTGCACACTTGTGCAACCGACACTTGATGTCGGAAAACCCTGGAAGCACCAATTGCCCTGGTGGAATGCGCCGTAACCGGAAAGGGAGGCGCCCGCCCCATGAGAGCATAGGTTTGAAAGACGGTTTGTCCGATCCACCTAGAAAATGGTGGCAGACGAAGCCGCTTGGCCCGGTTTCTGACCAGAGACAGTTAAACAGAGAGTCAGACTTCCGAATAGAAGCAGTAGCAGACAGGCACACCCGCAAGGCTCGTACCACATTCAAAGTGTGCCGCGCACACTCTCTGGGATGCGATTCGAGATCACCCTTGACAAAAGAGAAAGTTGAGGATGCAACACCGCCTTATCCTTATGGATGACTAAATATGGCGACTTGCAGTACAAGGTCGCCAACTCAGACACTTGTCTAACAGAAGTGATGCCACTAAAAGGGCCACCTTCTGAGACAAAGTCAAGAGGGGAATATCCCTGATATTCTCAAAAGGAGGTTCCTGGAGAACCGAGAGTACCAATTCCGATCCCACGGGGGGAGAGGAGACTTGACAGGAGGGAGCACATGGCGAACCCCCTGCACAAGGGTGCTAACCAAGGAATGACCCGCTAGTGGTCGCCGAAAGAAAACGGCCAAGGCCGAAATCTGACCCTTAATGATACTCAAAGCGAGCCTTTGGGCCACTCCATGCTGCAGGAAACGCAGGATTCTAGGGACGGAATGCGTCCGAGAACGTCAGTCCAGCTCTTCGCATATGGCGATGTAAGCTTTCCAGGTACGGAGATAGATCATCCTGGAGGAGACTTCCGTGCCCTTAATATGGACGAAATGACCGAGTCCGAGAGACCTCGGTCTCTCAACACCTGGCTTTCAACAGCCATGCCGTTAAGGCCAGAGACTAAAGGCAGGATGAAATATAGGACTTTGAGACAGAAAGTCCACCCTTATTGGCAACCGCCAGGGAACGGCAGTGACAAGACGTACCAGATCGGCGTACCAGTGAAACTGAGGCCAATTCGGAGCAATGAGGATCACCGGAATTCCCTCGGTTGCCACCCTGCGCAGCAGGCGAGGGAGCAACTGCAGCAGAGGATAAACGTATATCAGGTAATAATGACCCCATGGGCCACTAACGCCCCTGAGGCATCCGCCCAAGGATCCCTGGATCTGGCCACAAATCTCGAAATCTCGACAACTTGCGATTGAGTCGAGAGGCCATCGGGTCCACCTCCGGCGTGCCCCACTGTCAGTGTGGCAAAGGAGTTGAAATACCTCCGGGTGCAAGGACCACTTTCCCTGGTCCAACGTCTGGCGACTCAAATAGTCCGCCAGTTCTATGCCCGGAATGTAAACGGCCGACAGAGCCGGCACGCTTCTTTTAGCCCACTTCAGGGTACGGGGGACCTCGGAAGCAGCAGCTGAGCTCCGAGTTCCCCCCTTGATGGTCGACATATGCCACCGCCGTGACTTTGTCCGACTGGATCCTAATGGAGCGATCCTGCCATCTCTCAGACCACGAAGAGAGGCACAGTCTGATGGCCCGTATTTCCAGAACATTGATCGACAAACAGGCTTCATCCGGAGTCCAAGCCCTTGGGCCAACAGGACTCCCCAGACTACACCCCAGCCCTTCAGGCTGGCGTCTGTAGTGAACACCGTCCATTGGACGGGGAGGAACGACTTCCCGGACCGAAGAGCCGGGGACCCAAACCACCATGTCAGGGACGCCCTGACCAGGTGACTTACCAGGATCGGAAAATCCAAAGACAGCAGGGATTTGTCCCAAGGGAACAAGATCTCCTACTGCAATGCCCTGGTTTGTGATTGGGCTTACGGAACGGCCTCGAAAGAGGTCACCATGAGTCCCAGGACTCCCATGCAAAAACTGATTGACAACCATTTTTTGGGATGTCAGCACCCGCACCGCAGACTGAAGTGTCAGTAGCTTCCCCGGAGGTAGGAATACCTTTGCCTCCAAGGAGTCCAGAATCAGACCGAGATACTCCAGATCTTGAGTCGGGACCAGGACTGACTCCTGAATGTTTAGGAGCCACCCGAAGTCCCTGAGGGTCTGACTGATGATAGTCACCCCACGACAGCAATGCCTCGCTGTCTCAGCAAGCTAGAACCGGCACAAGCACCTTGGTGAACACCCTCGGTGCCGAGGCTAGGCCGAAAGGAAGAGCCACAAATTGATAGTGGACTTCGCCAATCGCGAGCGCAGAAACTTCTGGTGACTTGCGCAGATCGGAACATGCAAGTAGGCGTCCTTGATGTCCAAGGTCGGCAGAAAATCCCCTTGACGGAGTATACTGATCACCGTGCGAATGGATTCCATGCGGAACTTTTGCACCTTCACGAAGGCATTCAGGACCTGGAGGTCCAAGATAGGCCGAACCCCGTCCCTTTTTTGGGACGACAAACGAATTTGAGTAAAATCCCTGAAACCTCTCCTGTGACGGAACCGGCACAATCACTCCGGACCTGAGCAATCCTGAGTAGGCCCCATAGGGCTGCCCGACGGGCAGGAAGGAGAGGAAGATTCGAGGGAAGAATCTGTCTGGGACCAGGAACGGAAACCTATCCTGTAACCTGAGGTGATCACCTCGCCCACCCACTGGTAGGAGATCCGGGAGGTCCACCGATCCGTGAACCTGCAAAGTCGTCCCCGCTACCCCAGAGTCGGGTGGGGGCAAGACTTCACGGGGAGGTGGGCTTGGGAAGCCGGCTTGTTTGGCTTACGCACCCAGGGGCGCTTGTGTCCACCAGCCGCTTGTGTCCACCAGCCGCACCGCTGTCAGTCTGGGAGGGCCTCCCCGTTGACTGACAAAAAAAATACCTTTTTTGCTGGAAAGGAAGGACCCTGCTTACAGCGGCCTCCTTACCCTTGCTAGCCTGAGGAAGAAGAGTGCTTTTACCTCCCGTGACATCCTTGATGTCATCCAGCGCAGCACCGAAAATCCTACCCCCTTTAAATGGTAGATCCGTCAGAGGCTTTTTAGAAGCTAGGTCAGCAGACCAGCATTTCAAGCAGATCAGACAACGCAATACCACCGCCAAGACAGAGGCCCTGAGATATAAGGGGCCACGCCTAACGTGGCGTCGCAACATAAACCAGGCCCTGCACCATTTGGTGGGCCAGAGCAATAGTGTCTGGAGGAAGATTATGCTCCTGTACAGTTTGGTGCAAAATTTTTTGCCCAACCCGCAAGTGTCTGAGACACAAGGATCGCCGGTACCACAGGCCATAGGGCAGACCCCAACAAGGCAAACATGGCTCTGCTCACCACTTCTGACCTCCTGTCAGTGGGGTCCTTAAATGCAGGAGTCCCCTCCATCGGGAGAGTGGTGGCCTTGTTCAACCGGGCGACTGGAGGGTCGACCACTGGGGGAGAAGCCCACGTTTTAAGTAGGGCATCTGCAAAGGGGTATCTGATAGGCAAACGCCACGGGACCATAAAAGTCTTCTGTGGCTTTTTCCCCAGACCTCATCAATGAGCTGGTCAAAGACAGGTACATATGGAAAAAAAAGTTTTTTAGAAGGCCTAAGGAACCAGAGGAGACTGTCCGCCTGAGGTTCTGCATCCGCAGCATTTAGCTTGCGAGTGTCCCTCACCGCAGCAATGAGTTCACTAACAAGCGCCCTGTCATTTACTGACACAGAACTGGAGTCTTCCTCGCAAGGAATTTCCTGTTCAAAACCATCAAAGATATTCAGAGCTAGGGTCCTGATCGGCAGTGGCTAGGCCCATATCTGAATCAGCGCACACCCCTTTTTTTTTTTTTTGTGGAAATAAAGTGGGGAGAGGGGCTTTTTTGCTCCCTTGCGCTCACACACTGTTTCCTCCTGGTCAGAATGATTCCAGGACTGCCGACAACTGGTCCATAAGGACCGCAGGTGCAGGAGCACTGCCAGTTGTCTCTAACAAGTGTGAAGAAACAGGTGAACCAGACTCCATGTTGCCACCCTCTGAGACCTTATTCACCATTACAGAGAATAATACAGCCCACCCACTGGCTGTGCTGGGGCTGAGGTGGGGATACCTGGAGTACTCACCACCCCTAGGGAGCGCTCTGTACCGCTGTATGAGCCGCGCTGTAGCGCGAGCCTGAGGAGAGTGAAGAATCTGTGAGGAGATGTGGATTCCGCGCCGTTCAGGCAGCGCCGTTAGAGGCCGAAAATGAAACTGAAAGCGCCGCGGCTACAAGAAAAAGGCCGCCGGGCGCCTGTATAACTGTGATTTGAGCCGTGGCAAAATGGCCGCCGATGGCGCACTTTTTAAATTTAAAACACCGCGCCAATGGCGCACGTAAAAAAAACACACACATTCCCCCAGAACACTTCCCAAGTGACTAACAGCCATGGGAGTCCCCCCCCCCCCAGGGCAGGGTGCAGAGAGCAGCATAACAGGGGGGAGACAGGGAGAACCCCCCACACACAGAAACACAGCCAGCATGTACTCACCTTGCAGCAGGAGAGACTACTTACACGTCCCGCAAGCACCTTGGAGAACACCCTCGGTGCAAATAGAGGGACTCACTGGCTTGTTTCAGACAGACCTATCACAGAGTCGTACTGCGTAGCTGTCGGCCCGGTCAACCGCGAAAGATACAGTAGGTACTGTTCAATCTTGAGAGGACCGCGGGAGCATGAAAGCAACCCGGCCACCCCTGGAGCCATGGGGTATGCACGCTCGATAGTCGGACAGGGTCGGACAGGTACTGCACGCTCGATGGTCGGACAGGGAAGACTACGAGGATACTAGTGTACCCAACCTGTTGCCCAGCGGACAGTTGATTGAAGGTCTCAAAAATAAAATAATAAAATTCCCAAAAGGAATACAATTTTAAAGTAAAATCTTCCAGGAGACTGGCTCCTGAGAGAGCCACGTCTTCTCCTTTTGCTAGGCAGAAAAAAAACTGAGGTCTGCTAGCTGCAGGTGGGAGGGTAATGTGCGGAGGGACCGCCCCCCCTGGGCAGGGCTGTTCAGCTCTGGTTTGTTCTAGAATGTTTTAACATTTAACATTCTGCCTAGGTCTTCTCCTGCAAGCAGGGACATATACCCACACGTTCAGTGATTAAGAGCCGCTGTGTCGGTCCATGGATGATAAGAGAAATATAAATTCAATCTACTCAGAGGGGGTGAACCTCTGGGGGAATCTAGGATGGAAAAGGACATGGGGGTCCTAGTAGATGACATAATAGCATGCGATGCCAAGCTGCTGCTAACAAAGCAAACAGAATACAGTATTGGCATGCATTAAAAAGGGAATTAACTCCAGGGATAAAGCGATAATTCTCCTACTCTACAAGACTCTGGTCCGGCCTGTATGCTGTCCAGTTCTGGGCACCAGTCCTCAGGAAGCATGTACTGGAAATGGAGTGAGTACAAAGAAGGGCAACAAAGCTAATAAAGGGTCTGGAGGATATTAGTTATGAAGAAAGGTTGTGAGCATTGAACTTATTCTTTCTGGAGAAGGGACGCTTGAGAGGGGATATGATTTCAATTTACAAATACCATACTGGTGACCCCACAATAGGTACAAAACCTTTTTTGTGGAAGGGTGTGTAATAAGACGTGGCCACTCACTAAAATGAGAAGAAAAGAGGTTTAATCTTAAACTGCGTAGAGGGTTCTTTACTGTAAGAGCGGCAAGGATGTGGAATTCCCTTCCACAGGCGGTGGTTTCAGTGAGGAGGCATCGATCGTTTCAAAAAACTATTAGCTAAGCACCTAAACAACTGCAACATACAAAGATATAAAATGTAATATTGACCTATAATCACACACATTGGTTGGACTTGTGTCTTTTTTCAACCTCACCTACTATGTAACTATGTACTATGCAACTATTGAATTGTATAGAAGAATCACTGTGGCATAAACAGCACAGTACAGTTCAGTATAGTATAAATGCAGTGACTTGTAGTTCTTGTGGTGGTTTTAACACCTCTGTCACAAGGAGATTAGCTGCAGCTGGTAGACCAGGTGCTTGGCCACAGGGTTCTCCAAACAGGCTCCATCTAGAAAAGGCAGGAGTCATATCTGGTCAGGATGCTTAGGTGGTGGAAGAAGGCATAGGGATGGGTGTACAAGAGGACAGCTTAAGAAGCAAGGCTACCCCAATGGAAAGGCAGTACTCCGGAGCTAGCACAGAGACTGGGACTGTAGATGAAGCTGCATGCTCTTGTGTTCCCACACAACAGTCCTTTTGCCTGGAACAATTATGGAGGACCCAACAACCTTTTGACGGTTCACATGCCCAGTCACTGCTATCCCATCAGGCGCAGTCTTCCTAAACACCTGAGTGAGGGAAAAGCGCTAGTTTATAATCCCATGGGTTTGTCTGCAGGTCCAGGGGATGATGGGTGCCCAAAGGATTGTGGGGAATGGAGTTTGTGCCTGCTGCTAAGGAAGGTGGATTAGGGGACACGCCGTTGCATCAGTTGAAGAGAATTTGCAAAATTTCAAAAACATTTTCAGTTTTGACATATCCCAAATTAATATATTACATAACAAAAAAAAAAAGAAAAAAAAAAGATGACTTGACACCATGTGAATTAACAAACATTTAGGGTCCCTTTCACATGGGGCAGATTCTGCTCAGCCGCAGCACTTGGCATCCCAGTCTTAGTCCGTAGGGCTCAATATTGAGCTGGTCCACCCTTTGCAGCTATAACATCTTCAACTCTTCTGGGAAGGCTCCCCACAAGGTTTTGGAGCGTGTCTATGGGAATGTTTGACCATTCTTCTAGAAGTGCATTTGTGAGGTAAGGTACCCGAAACTTGCTCATTCATGTCTTTATGGACCTTGCTTTGTGCACTGGTCCAAATCATTTGGTGAAGAGAGGGGGGGGGGGGGGTTATGTTGTGGGGTTGTTGTTCAGGGGTTGAGCTTGGCCCCTTAGTTCCAGTGAAGGGAAATCTTAAGGCATCAACATTTTGGACAATTTCATGCTCCCAACTTTGTGGGAACAGTTTGAGGATGGCCCCTTCCTGTTCCAACATGACTGAACACCAGTGCACAAAACAAAGTCCATAAAGGCCTTGACAAACCAATATTTTGACACATACACATTGTATAAAAGAGAGCAAAGTGTAAGGCCCCTTTCACACAGGCGTTCTGTTTGTCTGTCCATCATCCACCTGTTGGTGGATGAAAAACAGATACCAATGTATTTATATGGGCAAGCGGATATCAGCGGATGATCATCTGCTGACATCCGCCTCCATTAATGCAGTTTGCTTTTGATCCGTTTTTGCACCTATGTTTTTGATGCATTTTTCCCACGTTTTTCGATGTGTGGTAAAATCGCAGAAAAAAAATGCACTACATGCTTTTCTGCAGCTTCTCCATTACAGTCGATTGAACCAAAAATGCACCGTTTTGCATTTCAAAAGTCCCTAAATCTTTCCAAAAATGCAGCAGCTGAACAAAACATAGATGCGATGTTCCATAGAAAACCATGGTAAATGGACTGTAGTACGTTTCTGCAAAAAGCACAAAAATAAAATAAAATGCATAGGTGTTAACTGAGCCTTACATCTTTTTTTTTTTTTTTTTTTAAACAGAAAAAAATAATAATTCTGTTTAACCACTTAACGACCGCCCACCGCCGATTTACGTCGGCAGAATGGCACGGACAGGCAGAATCACGTAGATCTACGTGATCGCCTTTGTGCAGTTGGGGGGTCCATCCGGACCCCCCTTCACTGCAGTGAGCGGCCGTTAAGTGTTCGGGAGCGATCAGGCATGAGGGGGCGGCCGCTCGATTCCGCCCCCCCCCTCGCGATCGCTCCCGGCCAATGAAATTGCTTCCTCCGCCATGTGATGTAAACACAGGCTGGAGGAAGTGATGTCATCTCCCTCGCCGCGGTCTTTTTGTTCCCGGCGCCGAGGAGTGAAGACAGAGGTTAGTGCTCCAACAGTCCACTGACACGTAGGTACACATAGGCACACAAATCACCCCCCAGTCACCCCCAGATCACCCCCCAGGTCACCCCAAAGCTCCCAATCACAGTGTCACTGATTGCAGTGATCATTTATTTTACTGATCACTGCATTTAGTGTCATCTGTGATTGTAAAAAGTTGCAAGGCAGTTAGGATTAGGCCCCTTTAGGTCCAGGGTAGCCCCCTAACCCCCCCTAATAAAGGTTTAACCCCTTGATCACCCCCCAGGTAACCCTTTCACCCCCTAACTTCAGCGTCACTAAGCGATTGTTTTTCCGATCGCTGTATTCGTGTCGCTGGTGTTTTAGATAGGCAGTTATTTTTTTTTTAGGTGTCAGGTACCCCCATATTTAACCTAATAAAGGTTTTAACCCCCTGATTGCCCCTAGTTAACCCTTTCACCAGTGATCACCATATAAAGGTTACGGGTGACGCTGGTTGATTAGTTTGCTTTTTATAGCATCAGGGCACCCGCCGTATATAACCCAATAAAGGTTTAACCCCCCTGATCGCCCGGCGGGTGAGATCAATTAGGTTTTAGCGCCAGAGAGGGTCTGCGTCGCCCCAGGCAGTGTTAGGTTAGTGCCAGTAACGCTAACACCCACGCGCAAAGCATACACCCCCCTTAGTGGTATAGTATCTGATCAGATCTATACTAGCATCCCCAGCGGTTTAGGGTTCCCAAAAACGCAGTGTTAGCGGGATCAGCCCAGATACCTGCTAGTACCTGCGTTTAGCCCCTCCGCCCAGCCCAGCCCAGCCCACCCAAGTGCAGTATCGATCGATCACTGTCACTTACCAAACACAACACACATAACTGCAGCGTTCGCAGAGACAGGCCTGATCCCTGCGATCGCTAACAGTTTTTTTGTAGCGTTTGATATATTTGCTGACGACAGTCAGGTGCTTTTTTTCCTGTGAATCTTACTAGTGTACCCCTAAATTTAGAGCCCAAAATGGCAAGTCGAAGGTACACTAGTAAAGAGGCCTACGAGATTCTGAGCATGACAGATAGTGAAGAGGAGGTCACGTATCTGTCAGATTCAGGCTCAGAATATCTTCCCGTAGAAGACAGTGACGTCAGCGGCCCCACGTCAGATAGCTCTGACGACGAAGTTGAGGTCCCTGCTAAGGTCAGGCGTACCCGATCCCGATCTTCTGAGGTTGTTGAGGAGCAAGAACCGCAGGTCTCTCGTATCATGGAGCAGAGTAGTACTAGCGCCGCTATTCCTTCTGGTGAACTGGCAAGCACCAGCGGCCTAGTACAGCCTGGACGTACATCCAGCACTGCAGTAACACTTGGTGACGTGGCGAGTCCCATAAGTGCAGTTCAAGCTGGCGAGGTGGCAAGCACAAGTAGTGTCCCGCTGCCACCAAGAAGACAAAGGCAGGCCCGTCGTGCCCATACTGCCCTTCCTGCAGAATTCGCCTATCCTGATTGGGTCCCCACCACTTCTGCAGAACCCGTACTTCCCCCATTCACTGCCCAACCCGGTATTCAGGTGGAAACAGCTGATTTTATGCCAATCGATTTTTATTCGCTGTTTTTCACGGAAGATCTCTATAGATCTATTGTGGACCAGAGTAATTTATATGCTGGTCAATTTATCGCCGCTAACCCCCAGTTGCCTAAAATTGCCAGAAATTGGAAACCAATTACGGTTTCCGAATTTAAGACCTTTCTGGGCCTTTCCCTCAACATGGGCACACATAAATTTCCGTCATTGCGTGCTTATTGGTCCACGCACCCAATTGACCACATGCCCGTGTTCTCTGCCTCCATGTCCAGGGCACGATACGAGCAGATTTTGCGGTTCATGCACTTCAACGACAATGAACTTTGTCGTCCACGTGGGGACCCTGAATACGACCGGCTCTATAAAATTCGGCCCCTCATAAACCACTTCAACGAACGTTTTGCAGCCTTGTTTACTCCCGATCAAGTTGTCTGCGTTGATGAGTCCCTGATTAAATTTTCTGGCCGCTTGTCTTTCAAGCAGTACCTTCCCAGCAAGCGTGCCAGATACGGGGTCAAGCTCTACAAGTTCTGTGACAGGGCAACAGGCTATGTAGTGAACTTTACGGTTTATGAGGGAAAAGACAGTCAGATTGAGTCGGTCAACTGCCCGGATTACATAGGGAGCGCTGGCAAGATAGTGTGGAACTTGGGGTCACCCTTATTCGGAAAGGGGTACCACTTGTATGTGGACAATTATTACACGAGCGTGCCACTGTTTAGTCACTTGTTTGATCATAAGATTGGAGCATGTGGCACCGTGCGACCTAATCGCCGGGGCTTTCCCCAGCGGCTTGTAGATGCCCGTCTTAGGCTGGGGGAGAGAGCCTGCTTGAAGTGTAATAACTTGCTCGCTATGAAGTGGAGGGACAATAAGAATGTTTTCCTTCTTACCTCCCTTCATGCAGACACGACAGTCCAAATTCCTACGGCGACTGGTGTTGTGGAGAAACCCCTCTGTGTCCACGAATATAACCAAAATATGGGAGGGGTGGACCTCAACGACCAGTTGATGGCGCCGTATCTAATTGACCGTAAGGCGAGACGCTGGTACAAAAAAGTGTCTCTATCATTATTCCAATTGGCTTTGCTGAACGCTCATGTGCTATACAGAGCTTCAGGCGGGACGTTATCTCTTCTAAAATTCCAGAATGAGATAGTCACAGAACTCCTGTATCCAGGCGGTTCTGCACCTCACCATCCCCAACCAAATGCAGTAAGCCGGCTGCATGAGAGGCATTATTCGTATGTCCTCCCGAGTACCCCAACCCAAAGCCACCCCCAAAAAAGATGTCGTGTCTGTAGCAAGCGCGGATTTAGGCGTGACACCCGTAGTTTTTGTCCACGCTGTCCTGACAAGCCTGGTCTTTGCCAAGGTGAATGTTTTGAACGCTACCACTCAAAAGTGAAGTTTTAGCGTAGGGTACAGCATTTCACAGACAAGGACACACTTACACAGGGTCTCCCAAGATGCCATTACATTTTGAGAGACCCGAACCATTACAGTTGTAAAGTTACAAAAAAAAGTGTAAAAAAGAAAAAAAAAACGTAAAAAACAAAACACAAAAAAAAATATAAAATAAAAAAACCAAAAATAGTTGTCGTTTTATTGTTCTCTCTCTCTCTATTTTCTCTCTATTGTTCTGCTCTTTTTTACTGTATTCTATTCTGCAATGTTTTATCATGCTTGCTTTTCAGGTATGTAATTTTTTGTTTTCAGGTGCGCCATTCAACTGCAGCGCGGAATTATTTATCTTGACAGCAACAGCGTTTGCTCCCACGATACATAAAGCCGTGACTCCAGTGCTGTAGGAGGTGATTTCACCACCACAGTTAAAAAAAAGAGCATATATGCCGAAGCATGGGGGCAGCAGGGGCGGAGGAGCGATTTTGCTCCTAATGCCGCGTACATACGGTCGAAATTCCGACCGTGTGTACGCGGCATAACTTTTTTGCGGGAGGATGCCCCCATGCTTCGGCATATATATATTTTAGGCACAGGTTGCGTTAAAACATTTTTTTATTTTTTACTAGGTTTTGTTTTGGTATTTGCTTTGCAGGTATGGCATGGTAAGGTCTTACTGTTGTACTGTAATGTTACTTTGTTTTAATGTTAACCACCATTTGCTTAGCAGGTACGCCATTCAGTTGCAGCGCGGATCTATTTATCTTGACAGCAACAGCGTTTGCTCCCACGATACATAAAGCCGTGACTCCAACGCTGTAGGAGGTGATTTCACCACCACAGTTAAAAAAAAGAGCATATATGCCGAAGCATGGGGGCAGCAGGGGCGGAGGAGCGATTTTGCTCCTAATGCCGCGTATATACGGTCGAAATTCCAACGGAGGCTTATCCGTGGAAAAGTCCGACCGTGTGTACGCGGCATAACCTTTTATGCCGCGTACATACGGTCGAAATTCCGACGAAGGCTTGACCGTGTGTACGCGGCATAACTTTTTTGCGGGAGGATGCCCCCATGCTTCGGCATATATGCCCATCATTAGAAGTGGGTGGATGAAGGGAGGTATTCTAATGGTGGGCATACCCACCAATCAATCTCTTTTTTTCGTTCAGCCAATAGGCTGTATGAAAAAAAAGATTACAATACATGTCCAACAAGGACCAGCAACGTACTGGTATGTTGCTGGACTTTGAATGTTTATACCAGAATGATGCCTGCGGGTTTAGGTATCATCTTGGTATCATTCTTTTCAGCCAGCAGCCGGCTTTCATGTAAAAGCAATTCTAGCAGATAATTAGCCTCTAGACTGCTTTTACAAGCAGTGGGAGGGAATGTCCCCCCCCCCGGATATAAAAAGCGCCATTGGGAAATTGGGAAAGCATTTTATCACACCGATCTTGGTGTGGTCAGATGCTTTGAGGGCAGAGGAAAGATCTAGGGTCTAACCCCCCAATTTTTTTCAAAAAAAGAGTACCTGTCACTACCTATTGCTATCATAGGGGATATTTACATTCCCTGAGATAACGATAAAAATGGTAAAAAAATAAAATATGGAAGGCACAGTTTAAAAATAAAATAAAAAAGCCAAATAAATAATAAAAAAAAAAAAAAAAAAAAAAAAAAAGCACCGCTGTCCCCCCCTGCTATTGCGCAAAGGCGAACGCAAGCGTCGGTCTAGCGTCATATGTAAACAGCAATTGCATCATGCATGTGAGGTATCACCGCGAAGGTCAGATCGAGGGCAGTCATTTTAGCAGTAGACCTCCTCTGTAAATCTAACGTGGTAACCTGTAAAGGCTTTTAAATGCTTTTAAAAATGAATGTAGTTTTGTCGCCGCTGCGCGTTTGTGCGCAATTTTAAAGCATGTCGTGTTTGGTATCCATGTACTCGGCCTATGATCATCTTTTTTATTTCATCAAACATTTGGGCAATATAGTGTTTTTTAGTGCATTAAAAATAAAAAAAGTGTGTTTTTCCCCCAAAAAATGCGTTTGAAAAATCGCTGCGCAAATACTGTGTGGAAAAAAAAATGCAACACCCACTATTTTAATCTGTAGGGCCTTTGCTTTAAAAAAATATATAATGTTTGGGGGTTCAACATAATTTTCTTGCAAAAAAAAATTTTCTTTCATGTAAACAAAAAGTGTCAGAAAGGGCTTTGTCTTCAAGTGGTTAGAAGAGTGGATGATGTGTGACATAAGCTTCCTAATGTTGTGCATAAAATGCCAGGACAGTTCAAAACCCCCCCAAATGACCCCATTTTGTAAAGTAGACACCTCAAGCTATTTGCTGAGAGGCATGTTGAGCCCATTGAATATTTTTTTTTTTTTGTCCCAAGTGATTGAATAATGACCAAAAAAAAAAAAAATGTACAAAAAGTTGTCACTAAATTATATATTGCTCAAACATGCCATGGGCATATGTGGAATTACACCCCAAAATACATTCTGTTGCTTCTCCTGAGTACGGGGATACCACATGTGTGGGACTTTTTGGGAGCCTAGTCGCGTACGGGACCCCAAAAACCAAGCACCGCCTTCAGGATTTCTATGGGTGTAAATTTTTGATTTCACTCCTCACTGCCTATCACAGTTTCGGAGGCCATGGAATGCCCAGATGGCACAAAACCCCCCCAAATGACCCCATTTTGGAAAGTAGACACCCCAAGCTATTTGCTGAGAGGTATGTTGAGTATTTTGCAGATCTCGCTTTTTGTCACAAAGTTTTGAAAATGTAAAAAAAGAAAAAAAAATGTCTTTCTTAATTTTCAAAAACAAATGAGAGCTGTAAAATACTCACCATGCCTCTCAGCAAATAGCTTGGGGTGTCTACTTTCCAAAATGGGGTCATTTGTGGGGGTTTTGGGCTATTTTGACATTTTATGGCCTTCAAAACTGTGATAGGTAGTGAGGAGTGAAATCAAAAATTTATGCCCTTAGAAACCTTGAAGGCGGTGCTTGGTTTTTGGGGTCCCGTACGCGGCTAGGCTCCCAAAAAGTCCCACACATGTGGTATCCCCGTACTCAGGAAAAGCAGCAGAATGTATTTTGGGGTGCAATTCCACATATAACCATGGCATGTGTGAGCAATATATCATTTAGTGACAACTTTTTGTACATTTTTTTTTTTTCTTTTTGTCATTATTCAATCATTTGGGACAAAAAAAATAAATATTCAATGGGGTCAACATGCCTCTCAGCAAATAGCTTGGGGTGTCTAATTTCCAAAATGGGGTCATTTGGGGGGGTTTTGTGCCATCTTGGCATTTTATGGCCTTCAAAACTGTGATAGGTAGTGAGGAGTGAAATCAAAAATTTATGCCCTTAGAAACCTTGAAGGCGGTGCTTGGTTTTTGGGGTC
The DNA here is from genome assembly GCA_029206835.1 of Rana muscosa. Lineage (NCBI taxonomy): Eukaryota > Metazoa > Chordata > Amphibia > Anura > Ranidae > Rana > Rana muscosa. The sequence continues at coordinate 476,974,847 of CM055116.1, forward strand.
CCGTACGCGGCTAGGCTCCCAAAAAGTCCCACACATGTGGTATCCCCGTACTCAGGAGAAGCAGTAGAATGTATTTTGGGGTGTAATTTCACATATGCCCATGGCATGTGTGAGCAATATATCATTTAGTGACAACTTTGTGCAAAAAAAAAAAAGTTTGTCATATTCCCGCAACTTGTGGCAAAATATAAAATATTCCATGGACTGAACATGCCTCTCAGTAAATAGCTTGGGGTGTCTACTTTCCAAAATGGGGTCATTTGGGGGGGTTTTGTGCTATTTTGGCATTTTATGGCCTTCGAAACTGTGATAGGTAGTGAGGAGTGAAATCAAAAATTTGCGCCCTTAGAAATCCTGAAGGCGGTGCTTGGTTTCCGGGGTCCCGTACGTGGCTAGGCTCCTAAAAAGTCCCACACATGTGGTATCCCCGTACTCAGGAGAAGCAGCAGAATGTATTTTGGGGTGCAATTCCACATATAACCATGGCATGTGTGAGCAATATATCATTTAGTGACAACTTTTTGTAATTTTATTTTTTTATTTATTTTTTTGTCATTATTCAATCACTTGGGACGAAAAAAATAAATATTCAATGGGCTCAACATGCCTCTCAGCAATTTCCTTGGGGTGTCTACTTTCCAAAATGGGGTCATTTGGGGGGGTTTTGTACTGCCCTGCCATTTTAGCACCTCAAGAAATGAGATAGGCAGTCATAAATTTAAAGCTGTGTAAATTTCAGAAAATGTACCCTAGTTTGTAAACGCTATAACTTTTGCGCAAACCAATAAATATACGCTTATTGACATTTTTTTTACTAAAGACATGTGGCTGAATACATTTTGGCCTAAATGTATGACTAAAATTGAGTTTATTCGATTTTTCTTATAACAAAAAGTAGAAAATATCATTTTTTTTCAAAATTTTCGGTCTTTCTGTTTATATCGCAAAAAATAAAAATCGCAGAGGCAATCAAATACCATTAAAAGAAAGCTCTATTTGTGGGAAGAAAAGGACGCAAATTTCATTTGGGTACAACATTGCATGTCTGCACAATTTACAGTTAAAGCAGCGCAGTGCCGAATCCCAAAAACAGGCTTGGTCCTAATGGCCCGAAATGGTCCGGGGCTTAAGTGGTTAAAAAACGTAGCGAACGAAAAACCGATGTTAAACAGAAAAACAGTCTGTTTTTGCATCGGTAGTGGATGTAAAAAAAAAATTATGAAATATTGATGGAAAACTGAATCCATTTTTTTTAAAAACGTGACTTAACTGATGAAACAAACGGAACGCCCGTGTGAAAAGGGCCTAAATGAACCAGTTGATCAGCTTGTGACAGATCTGAAACCATCAGCCAGAGACTTGGATTCTACTGATTTACAGTGGGGTTGTGACACAATTGTATTTTAAGCAAACTGCTTCCAGTTTTTTGTCTTTGCTGAAGCTGAAGTTAGAAGCTGATTGGCTAGCATGCACAGTTGCACCAGATTTTGCACTCTCCAGTTTTAGTAAATCAACCGCTCTGTGTCTCTGAAACAGGCAAATGGTCAGGGCAGGCAAATAACGATGACTGGTGGGAAACTGGCAGAGCTCCTAAACAGGTATAAGATTTGGAACAGAGATCATAGGTAGAGGAGCCTGAGAACATACATGCAGAGAGGTCTTTGCCCAGGCAACTCCTGAGTGCACTGATTTGATTATTTTATATAGAATAGCTTTCCCGAACTTAACCTACAGAGGACGTGTTCAGCAGCAAGGGGAGTGCTAGAATGTCTAAAAACATAGATTGGAAAAGACCTAGTTTTTACCACTTTGAAGAGGAAGTTGAAGAAGAATCAAGCATTGAAGCTTGATGCATCTTGGTTTGGGCAGGTCACATGTACCTCCAAATAAACCTCCTCTTCAGGTAGTCAGATGTGGCTTTTGTTTCCAGCAAGGAAAATGGTTATATCCATCTTTGATGCCGCATACACACGAACGTTTTTAATGTCATTGAAAAAAACGAAGTTTTTCTTGACGTGATTCTTCTCAAGCCTGCCTTGCCTACACACTATCGTGAAAAAAAATGCTTGAGCAAAGCGCGGTGACGTACAACGCTTACGACGGCACTATAAAGGGGAAGTTCCATTTGGATGGCACCACCCTTTGGGCTGCTTTTGCTGATCCTCGGGTTAGTAAAGTTTGGTGAGAGCCGATTTGCGCTTTTCACCCTCGTGCTCTTCAGTCCGTTATAGCGTGACGAATGTGCAATCTCCATTACGAACGCTAGTTTTACCAGAACGAGCGCTCCCGTCTCATAACTTGCTTCTGAGCAGGCGCATTTTTTTCACGTCGTTAAAGCGTACACACGACCGGTTTTCATGACGAGAAATACAATGACGTGAAAAACGACGAGAAAAAAATAGAGCATGTTCAAAATTTTTAATGGCCATTTTTTTGCGTCGCAAAAAATGCTCTGGAGCCTACACACGATCATGTTTAATGACCAATTTAAAAAATGGCATTTTTCTCGTCATGAAAAAAGGTCGTGTGTACGCGGCATAAGAGATGTTGTGTCAGGCAGCAGTTCTATAGAAAATTGTGCAGCCAATGAGGAGGCAAAATCTCACCTTGCTTCTTAAAAAAACTCCCGATCTTGCTGCAGTAGAATCAATGGTAGTAGTGGAACAATGGGCAGAGGGAAAGACTGAGGATGCACTGCTGTAAGGACTGTATGTCTCTAATAGCCCAGTCAACAAGTGAATGGGTATGGAAATGCCCAATAGAATTGAATTTACTGAGCTGGGTAACAAAAGAGATGTTCTTCATGTGGAGAACTCCCAGATACAAGATGGGGCACAATGGCATACTGAATACTGTGCAGCGGGACTGCTGCATTTGCTAGAGGTTCAGCTGAAATTTTATGTCTCTACAAGGGCTTTGCATTCCTGTGCCCAGAACCTGCTTCTGCTCTGTATTCAGCCACTTCCACTGATGTACAATGAGAATGAAAGCAAAATGTCTGTTAGGATGTCTTTCAGGAACAAAAGACATGTTTGTAAAATAAATAGCCCCACGGTGCACGCTCATCTTGTAGTGCCAGTAGCAAAGAATGCGTCTCAGTAACAATTGCAGTTGCTGTTTAGTTTCTGGGCCCCCTTAATTAAAGCCTTTGTTGTCTTATTGTTTTATTTATTTTTTTTTTAAATGGGTTGGGTTTAGTATTTTAGTGTTCATTTTTACGGTGGAGGTAAATTTTATTTTGCCAGAACTCATTTTTTATATTGGGGGCCACAGTGTACACTTGTTATAGACACAGGCAAAGCTGACCTGTGTTTGCAGAAGACCATTGCACATTTGTCCAGTAAAGTAAAGCATACCAAAACACAACATATTTCCCTTATTGACATAACTGCCATTACATTTAGATAACTCCCTTTATTAAAAATGTTAACTGCTGCTAATGCGCCCTTTTCTTCCTCTTCCTTCTTTGCTAATCCTGGCATAGTCCTGCAAACTAACTATGAGGAGTCATTGAATTATTTGATCACATGATCACCGACTTGCTGCAGGAGGATGATCTTGGTCATGTGCAAGCATTTCTACGTTCAGATATTGAGGATAAGGAAAATAGCACCATGATCATTGAGGGAGGGGACATCAGATAGGGATTTGCGTGAAGCATTGCTGTTCCAGCAACTGGAGCTTACTGGAAGGTGGGCTCCAGTGATGAGGGAGGGGGTGGATGATGAGGTAGAATAATGGGTACCACCAAACCAAGAGGAGGAAAGTTCTGTGGGGGAGCCAGAACAGAAGAAAGGGAGGATTAGAAAACTACAATCCTTGTGTTTAAGTACACCTGTATTGGAAAAAGGTCAGATGACCAGCACAATTAGTGGAACTTAACCCAAAAAGGGAAGTTCCGCTTGTTTGCATCCTTCCCCTCCACTGCCACATTTGCCACTTTTTTTTTGGGGGGTACCTGGTTCAGCCCTCTCCTTCCCCCCGCAGCCTTCTGGGACACATCGCAGGTCCAAGAGGACTATTGGACCATTCACGAAGCTCAGCATGGCTCATGCATGCACAGTAGCAAATCGGGATGTGAACCTTACCTAAGATGCCAGCTCCTGCACCCGAAGATGATTAAAGAATCGGTTCAGGTGAGAACGTCACTGGATCCCTGGAGAGGCAAGTGTCCTTGTCCTTATATTAAAAGTCAGCAGCTACAGTATTTGTAGCTGCTGACGTTGAATTTTTTTTTTTGGGGGGGGGGGGGGGAGACTGGAGCTCCTCTAAGTTCTAGCACTGCCATGTTGGGAAGGAGCACCTACTCTGAGTATTTTAGGAAGCTCTGATGCAACTGACCTCCTTTGCACTTCACAGCTGGGTCATTTTGAACCAGGAAAAAATAGGATTTTTGTACTCACCGTAAAATCCGTTTCTCTGGCATCCATGGACTGACACAGCGTGTCTTATACACCTTTACACGTGGGTTATGTCCCTGCTTGCAGGAGAAGACCTAGGCAGAATGTGAGATGTTATACATACATTCTAAACAGCCAGAGCTGAACAGCCCCACCCAGGGGGGCGGTCCCTCCGGCATAACCCTCCCACTGCAGTCAGCAGACCTCAGTTCGTAACAAAGCAGTACAAACTTAAAAAGAAGGGTGGGTGCTGTGTCAGTCCATGGATGCCAGAGAAACGGATTTTACGGTGAGTACAAAAATCCTATTTTCTCTTGTCATCTATGGACTGACACAGCGTGTCTTATACACCTTTACACGTGGGATGTCCCAAAGCAGTGTCAAGAGGGATGGGAGCAGTATAAATGGAAAACCAAAAACTTCACTCCAAACAAGGCAGAGCTCCTCAACGGAGGAGTTGCAACATCAAACAGCGGCCTGCAACACCTTGCGGCCGAAGGAAGCATCCGAAGATGCAGCCACATCAACCTTATAAAACTTAGAAAAGGTATGAACAGACGACCAGGTCGCCGCCTTGCACACTTGTGCAACCGACGCTTGATGTCGGAAAGCCCAGGAAGCACCAATTGCCCTGGTGGAATGTGCCGTAACCGGAAAGGGAGGCGCCCGCCCCTTGAGAGCATAAGCTTGAATGACGGTTTGTCTGATCCACCTAGAAATGGTGGCAGACGAAACCGCTTGGCCCTGTTTTGGACCAGAGACAGCCACAAATAGTGAGTCAGACTTCCGAATAGAAGCAGTAGCAGACAGGTACACCCGCAAGGCTCGTACCACATCCAAAGTGTGAAGCGCAAACTCTCTGGGATGCGATGGGTGAGGACACAAGGACGGGAGGACAATGTCCTCGTTTAAGTGGAAGGCCGAGACCACCTTTGGCAGAAAGGAAGGTCGCGGACGTAACACCGCCTTATCCTTATGGATGACCAAAAAGGGCGACTTGCAGGACAAGGCCGCCAATTCAGACACTCGTCTAATGGAAGTAATGGCCACCAAGAAGGCCACCTTCTGAGACAAAGTCAAGAGGGGAATATCTCTAATATTTTCAAAGGGAGGTTCCTGGAGGACCGAGAGCACCAAATTCAGATCCCACGGGGGGAGAGGAGGCTTGACAGGGGGGAGCACATGGCGAACCCCCTGCACAAAGGTGCTAACCAAGGGATGACCCGCCAGCGGTCGCTGAAAGAAGATGGCCAAGGCCGAAATCTGACCCTTAATGGTACTCAAAGCGAGCTTTTGGGTCACGCCACGCTGCAGAAAATGCAGGATTCTGGGAACGGAATACGTTCGTGGGCGCCAGTCCAGCTCTTCGCACATGGCGATGTAAGCTCTCCAAGTACGGTGATAGATCTTTCTGGAGGAAGACTTCCGTGCCCTTAACATGGTCGAAATGACCGAATCCGAGAGACCTCGGTCTCTCAGCACCTGGCTTTCAATAACCATGCCGTTAAAACCAGAGACTGTAAAGCAGGATGAAATATAGGACCTTGAGACAGAAGGTCCCCCCGTATTGGTAACCACCAGGGAACGTCTGCGACGAGACGTACCAGATCGGCGTACCAGTGACGCCGAGGCCAATCCGGAGCAATGAGGATCACCGGAATTCCCTCGGTCGCTACCCTGCTGAGCAGGTGAGGGAGCAACTGCAGCGGAGGATAAACGTATATCAGGTGATACTGACCCCATGGGGCCACCAACGCATCCGAGGCATCCGCCCAGGGATCCCTGGATCTGGCCACAAACCTCGACACCTTGCGATTGAGTCAAGAGGCCATCAGGTCCACATCCGGCGTGCCCCACCGTCTGCAAAGGAGTTGAAAGACCTCCGAGTGCAAGGACCACTCCCCCTGGTCCAGCGTCTGGCGACTTAGATAGTCCGCCTGCCAATTGTCTACGCCCGGAATGTAGACGGCCGACAGAGCCGGCACGCTTCTTTCGGCCCACCTCAGGATGCGGGCGACCTCGGAAGCCGCAGCTGAGCTCCGAGTCCCCCCTTGATGGTTGACATACGCCACTGCTGTGGCGTTGTCCGATTGGATCCTGATGGAGTGACCCTGTAGTTTCTCCGACCATGAGGAGAGGCACAGCCTGATTGGCCGTATCTCCAGCACATTGATCGGTAAGAGGGCTTCGTCCGGAGTCCAAAGCCCTTGGGCCGACAGGACTCCCCAGACTCCCCCCCAGCCCGTCAGGCTGGCGTCCGTCGTGATCACCGTCCATTGGATGGGGAGGAACGACTTCCCGGACCGAAGAGCCGGGGACCTCAACCACCACGTCAGGGACGCCCTGACCAGGTGACTCACCTGGATCTGAAGATCCAAGGACAACGGGGATTTGTCCCAAGTGGACAAGATCTCTTTCTGTAAAGCCCTGGTGTGCGCTTGGGCATAAGGAACGGCCTCGAAGGAGGCCACCATGAGTCCCAGGACTCTCATGCAAAAGCGGATTGACGACCATTTTCGGGACGTCAGCACCCGTACTGCAGACTGAAGTGTCAGTAGTTTGTCTGGAGGTAGGAAGACTCTTGCCTCCAAGGAGTCCAGAATCAGACCTAGATATTCCAGACGCTGAGTCGGGACTAGAACCGACTTCTGAACGTTCAGGAGCCACCCAAACTCCCTGAGGGTCTGACTGACGATAGTCACACTTTCTTCCAATTCTGAGCCACTGTCTGCTCTTAGAAGGAAATCGTCCAGATAGCCCACGATAGCAATGCCTCGCTGTCTCAGCAAAGCTAGAACCGGAGCAAGCACCTTGGTGAACACCCTCGGTGCCGAGGCTAGGCCGAAGGGAAGAGCCACAAATTGATAGTGGACTTCGCCGACCGCAAAGCGCAGAAACTTCTGGTGGCTTGCGCAGATCGGAACATGCAAGTAGGCGTCCTTGATGTCCAAGGATGCCAGAAAATCCCCTTGATGGATTGTAGCGACCACCGTGCGAATGGATTCCATGTGGAATTTTTGCACCTTCACGAAGGCATTCAGGGCCTTGAGGTCCAGGATTGGCCGAACCCCGTCCTTTTTTGGAACAACAAACAGATTCGAGTAGAATCCCTGAAACCTCTCCTGGGACGGAACCGGCACAATTACTCCGGACCCGATCAAATCCTGTACAGCCCCCAAGAGGGCTGCCCGATGGGCAGGAAGGAGAGGGAGATTTGAGGGAAAGAATCTGTCTGGGGGCCAGGAGCGGAACTCTATTCTGTATCCTGAGGTGACCACCTCGCACACCCACCGGTCGGAGATCCGGGAGGTCCACCGATCCGTGAACCTGCGAAGTCGTCCCCCCACCCCAGAGACGGGCGGGGGCAAGACTTCACGCGGAGGCGGGCTTGGGAGCCGGCTTGTTCGGCTTACGCACCCAGGGGCGCTTGTGCCCGCCAGCCGCACTGTTGTCAGTCTGGGATGGCTTACCCGTGGACTCTGACGGACGAAAAAAAACCTTTTTTGCTGGAAAGGAAGGACCCGGTTTACGTCGGGCCTCCTTACCCTTGATAGTTTGAGGAAGGAGAGTGCTTTTACCTCCCGTGACATCCTTGATGATGTCATCCAGAGCAGCACCAAAAAGTCTACCACCCTTAAAAGGTAGATCCGTCAGGAGCTTCTTAGAGGCTAGGTCAGCAGACCAGCATTTCAACCAGATGAGACGACGCAATACCACCGCCGAGACAGAGGCCCTGGATATTAAAGGGGCCGCGTCCAACGTGGCGTCGCACACATATATCAGACCCTGCACCATCTGGTGGGCCAGAGCAATAGTGTCTGGAGGAAGGTTATACTCCTGCACAGTTTGGTGCAAAATTTTTGCCCATTCCGTGAGTGTCTGAGACACAAGGGTCGCCGCTACTACGGGCCGTAGGGCGGATCCCAACAAGGCGAACATGGCTCTACTCACCACTTCTGACCTCCTGTCAGTGGGGTCCTTAAACGCAGGAGTCCCCTCCATCGGGAGAGTGGTGGCCTTGTTTAAACGGGCGACTGGAGGGTCGACCACCGGGGGAGAAGCCCACTTTTTAAGCAGGGCGTCTTCAAAGGGGTATCTAATAGACAAATGCCGCGGGACCATAAAAGTCTTCTGCGGCTTTTCCCAGACCTGGTCAATGAATTGGTCAAAGAAAGGTGCATATGGAAAAACCTTTTTAGAAGGCTTGGTCTTAAAAGAACCAAAGGAGACTGTATCCGCCTGAGGTTTTGCGGTCGCAGCATTTAGCTTGAGAGTGTCCCTCACAGCATCAATGAGTTCACTAACAAGCGCCCTGTCATTTACTGACTCAGAACTGGAGTCTTCCTCACAAGGAATGTCCTGTTCAAAACCATCCAAATATTCAGAGCTAGGGTCCTGAGCAGCAATAGCTAGGCCCATATCTGAATCAGAGCACTCCCCTTGTGGAGATAAAGTGGGGAGAGGGCGATTTTTTGCTCCCTTGTGCTCACACACAGCTTCCATCCTGGTCAGAAATGATTCCAGGACTGCCCACAACTGGTCCATAGGGACCGCAGGTGCTGGAGCACTGGCTGCTGCCTCTGGCATGTGAGGGGAAGCTGGTGACTCTGACTCCATAATGTCCCTCTCAGACCACCCACAGGCTGTGCTGACTGAAGTAGGGGAATGCCCAGGGAACCCACCAACCTGACCAGGACCGCTCGGTTCCGCCGCTCTGTCTCACTGCGCCGCGCTGCTCAGCGTGAGTGAGCTGAGAGGAGAGAGTGTGAGGAGATTCGCGCCGTTCCCAGCGGCGCTAGAGGCCAAACTAGTGCCAGAAAAACGTGCGGCTACAAGAAAATGGCCGCCGCAATGTGCTCCGGCGGGCCCCGGCAAGATGGCCGCCAATGTAAAAATCAGCACACACACAAAACATGGCGCCGAACGGCGCCCAGGCCCCTCACATCCAAAAACAAAACAGCCCCAGCGAATGCAGAGCAGCATGAGCCCCCCCCCCAGGACAGTATGGCCCCCAGGCACCCCCCACAGTACAGCGCCAGCACTAGTGAACAGAGAGTGACATTAAAAAACACAGGGGGAGACAGGGAAATCCCCCCACACAAGAAACACACAGCATGTACTCACCTGCAGCCAGGAGAGACTACTTACCCGTCCCCTGAGGGACCCGCTGGTGTGTTTCTGACAGAACTATCACAGTGCGGTACTGAGTAGCTGTCGGCCCGGTCCACCGCGAAAGATACAGCCGGACTGTTCTATCTTGAGAGGACCGCGGAGCTGGAAGCCCACCGGCCACCCCTGGAGTCGTGGGGCATGTCGTGAACTGAGTCTCACGCACACAAGGCGAGGATCAGCACGCTCGATGGTCGGACAGGGAAGACTACGAGGATATCTTGTACCCAACCTGTTGCCCAGCCGACAGTTGATAGAAGATCTCAAAAGAATAAAATAGGAAAAAAAATTCCCAAAGGAATAAAAATAGGTCAGGAGACTGGCTCCTGAGAGAGCCACGTCTTCTCCTTCTGCTAGGCAGAAAAAAACTGAGGTCTGCTGACTGCAGTGGGAGGGTTCTGCCGGAGGGACCGCCCCCCTGGGCGGGGCTGTTCAGCTCTGGCTGTTTAGAATGTATGTATAACATCTCACATTCTGCCTAGGTCTTCTCCTGCAAGCAGGGACATAACCCACGTGTAAAGGTGTATAAGACACGCTGTGTCAGTCCATGGATGACAAGAGAAACCCCAGTTTCCATGGGGAATTAGGACCCTTTTTTGCTCTGTGCTCATTGCACAATATGGCAGTCATGGTGGGTGCAGCCACAATTTTTCCAAGGCTATCAGGTACTTGGCTGAAAACAGCTGTTTAGCAGGTAAAATTAGTGATTGCTGATTGTAGTTTTAACTGTATCTTGTTCCAAAATAATATGCTGTTTATTAAATACTAAATGTGTCATGAATAATGCTTAATACCATAGTCTCAATAGTAATTTTACAGATCTTAATGCAACTACAGAAATGTTAAAATGTTGGTAACAATTTATTTTTGATCTTTATGTTGTCTTCTAGGGTAAGATAAAAGAGCAGCTGAAAGAAAAGGGCAGAGAACCAAAGGACAAGTTGATGAATGTCAATGGGCATGAGCTGGTGCCAGGCTGCTTCTCAAATCACGCCAAATGCACTTTATGCACCAAGGCACTTTTAAATGCGCGTGGACTGCAATGCATGCGTGAGTAGGCACTGCTTCTTTGGTTGGAGGGGATGCCACGTTCACATTGCCTTATTTTCTTTAGTCTCTGTTCCTAATGCTTCAAAGCATGAAAGCAAGGTTATTACTAAACTCGTTATCTCACTGCAGGAGAAGATTTAGGAAAAACGATGTTTAATCAGCATGAGCCATCTCTTGAGCAACAAAACACTACAGGTCCTTCTCAAAAAATTAGCATATTGTGATAAAGTTCATTATTTTCTGCAATGTACTGATAAACATTAGACTTTCATATATTTTAGATTCATTACACACAACTGAAGTAGTTCAAGCCTTTTCTTGTTTTAATATTGATGATTTTGGCATACAGCTCATGACAACCCAAAAATCCTATCTCAAAAAATTAGCATATCATGAAAAGGTTCTCTAAACGAGCTATTAACCTAATCATCTGAATCAACTAATTAACTCTAAACACCTGCAAAAGATTCCTGAGGCTTTTAAAAACTCCCAGCCTGGTTCATTACTCAAAACCGCAATCATGGGTAAGACTGCCGACCTGACTGCTGTCCAGAAGGCCATCATTGACACCCTCAAGCAAGAGGGTAAGACACAGAAAGAAATTTCTGAACGAATAGGCTGTTCCCAGAGTGCTGTATCAAGGCACCTCAGTGGGAAGTCTGTGGGAAGGAAAAAGTGTGGCAGAAAACGCTGCACAACGAGAAGAGGTGACCGGACCCTGAAGAAGATTGTGGAGAAGGACCGATTCCAGACCTTGGAGGACCTGCGGAAGCAGTGGACTGAGTCTGGAGTAGAAACATCCAGAGCCACCGTGAACAGGCGTGTGCAGGAAATGGGCTACAGGTGCCGCATTCCCCAGGTCAAGCCACTTTTGAACCAGAAACAGCGGCAGAAGCGCCTGACCTGGGCTAGAGAGAAGCAGCACTGGACTGTTGCTCAGTGGTCCAAAGTACATTCGGAAATCAAGGTGCCAGAGTCTGGAGGAAGACTGGGGAGAGGGAAATGCCAAAATGCCTGAAGTCCAGTGTCAAGTACCCACAGTCAGTGATGGTCTGGGGTGCCATGTCAGCTGCTGGTGTTGGTCCACTGTGTTTTATCAAGGGCAGGGTCAATGCAGCTAGCTATCAGGAGATTTTGGAGCACTTCATGCTTCCATCTGCTGAAAAGCTTTATGGAGATGAAGATTTCATTTTTCAGCACGACCTGGCACCTGCTCACAGTGCCAAAACCACTGGTAAATGGTTTACTGACCATGGTATTACTGTGCTCAATTGGCCTGCCAACTCTCCTGACCTGAACCCCATAGAGAATCTGTGGGATATTGGGAAGAGAAAGTTTAGAGACGCAAGACCCAACACTCTGGATGAGCTTAAGGCCGCTATCGAAGCATCCTGGGCCTCCATAACACCTCAGCAGTGCCACAGGCTGGTTGCCTCCATGCCACGCCGCATTGAAGCAGTCATTTCTGCAAAAGGATTCCCGACCAAGTATTGAGTGCATAACTGAACATAATTATTTGAAGGTTGACTTTTTTTGTATTAAAAACACTTTTCTTTTATTGGTCGGATGAAATATGCTAATTTTTTGAGATAGGATTTTTGGGTTTTCATGAGCTGTATGCCAAAATCATCAATATTAAAACAAGAAAAGGCTTGAACTACTTTAGTTGTGTGTAATGAATCTAAAATATATGAAAGTCTAATGTTTATCAGTACATTACAGAAAATAATGAACTTTATCACAATATGCTAATTTTTTGAGAAGGACCTGTATTTTTAAAGCTGAGATATTATGTGACGCTGTCGATAAAACATGACAACAAAAGATTCTCTGCTTCACAGTTAACACATGTACTGGTCATCTGTGTAGAAAGAAGGGATATTAAAGCGGAGCTCCGCCGAATTTTTTTTTATTAAAAGCCAGCAGCTACAGCTACAGCAGCTGCTGACTTTTAATATTTGGACACTTACCCGTCCTGGAGTCCAGCGACGTCCGCAGCAGAGGACGAGCGATCGCTCGTCACTCTGCTGCCCACTCCGCCATCCTCGCTGAGGGAACCAGGAAGTGAAGCCTTGTGGCTTCACTGCTTGGTTCCCTACGGCGCATGCGCGAGTCGCGCTGCGCCGTTCTGATTCGTCCTCCTGTGTTCTGGGAGCCGAGTGTCTCCCAGAACACTACGGGAAGTCTGGGGGAAGTGACGTGTCTCCCGCAGATTTCCCGGAGAGAGGACTCCCGGATGTGGGTGAAAATACCTGTCTTAGACAGGTATCTTCACCCCCTCCCCCCTGAAAGGTGTCAATTTTGACACCTGAGGGGGGGGGGAGGGTTCCGATTAGCAGAAGTTACAATTTAGGGTGGAGCTCCACTTTAATCTTTGTAGTAAAGTTCAAGATGTATGACTGGCTTTTTAGATTACTTTTAAAGTGGTTGTAAACCCACTTTGTAAACAGACACCTACAGGTAAGCCTAGATTAAGGCCTACCTGTAGGTGCATGAAATATCTCCTTAACCTACACGGTTAAGGAGATATTTGCATTTAAAAGCGGCGCCGCTGACGTCACGCGCATGCGCATGGGGTTAATCCCATTCACAAATTCGGCTAGGTCGCAGCATTCAACGACATAGCCGAATTCGACAGCTCATGCGCGGAGTCACGTCTTCGCCGCTCCGGCCAATCACAGCGCCGGAGCGGCGCTGTGATTGGCTGGAGCGGCGATACCCGGAAGTAACCTTCCAGCTATCGCCGCAGAAAAAATTAAACTGTAAAGTTAGCCCAATTTTTTTTGTTTTAATGTGAAAGATGATGTTACGCCGCGAGAATCGTGATCCTATCTTCTAAGCAAAAAAATTGTGATTCTCATTTTAGCCAGAATCGTGCAGCCCTAGAGCGGCATTTATAACCAGCCCCAAGTATCAGAGCGAGCGCCATGTTGATTGCGCATGCTCCGTCTACAGCTGTTCAGCCTCGGAGTTTTACGTCGGCTTCGATTGTGTCTGCGCAGTCCAGGCTGGACCCTATCCGATAGGGGAACCATATCGATAGAACACCGGCACTGGGGAGCTACAGCTCATTGAGGAAACCATGAATGCCAACATGTACTGTGACATACTGAAGCAGAGCATGATCCCCTCCCTTCACAGACTGGGCCGCAGGGCAGAATTCCAACATGATTACGACCCCAAACACACCCCCAAGACGACCACTGCCTTGCTACAGAAGCTGAGGGTAAAGGTGATGGACCGGCCAAGCATGTCTCCAGACTTAAACCCTATTGAGCATCTGTGGAGCATCCTCAAATGGAAGGTGCAGGAGTGCAATGTCTCTAAGGCCCCTTTCACACTGAGGCGCTTTGCAGGCGCTATTGCGCTAAAAATAGCGCCTGCAATGCGTCCCAAAAAAGCCGCTCAATAGTATCCAATGTGAAAGCCCGAGGGCTTTCACACTGGAGCGTTGTGCTTGCAGGAGGGTCAAAAAACTCCTGCAAGCCGCATCTTTGAGGCGCAATAGGAGCGCTAAAAATAGCGCTCCTATAGTGCCCCTGCCCATTGAAATCAATGGGGTAGCGCCTCCAAAACGCCCGCAAAAAGGCGTTATTGCGGGTGTTTTTAACCCTTTTTCGGCCGCTAGCGGGGGTTAAAATACCCCTGCTAGCACCCGCAAATCGCGGCAAAAAAACAGTGTTATTACCTGTTAACTACTTTTTCCAGGAATCTTCCAGGACGGCTTACAGAGAGATAGGCTCCTCCCACCTAGAACAGGAAACACATGATCCACATCATAAAAGTCTTACTCATGCATTAGCCCCTCAGTATTTAACAAATAACCGAAGGCCTCAGAATCATTAAACCTGGATCAGCGTAGCTCTATCCTTATATATGCTTTACATTGCTACTTACCTCATAAAAAAGGGAGGGAACTGACGCTGTCCTGGAAGATTCCTGGAAAAAGTAGTTAACAGGTAATAACACTGTTTTTCCAAGTCATCTTCCAGGATGGCTTACAGAGAGGACAATATAGTACTACCTGATCAGGGCGGGACCACAGCCTGCAGCACTTTCCTGCCGAAAGACTGGTCCTGGCTGGCAAGCAGGTCCAGTCTGTAATGCTTCACAAAAGTCTGGAAACTGGACCAGGTTGCAGCCTTGCAGATCTGGAGGGGAGATGCTCCTGCCCTTTCAGCCCAAGAAGTAGAAACCGCTCTTGTGGAGTGAGCATTTATACCTAATGGAGGTGTGCGGGAGACTGCCTTGTATGCCTCCGCAATGGCCGACTTCATCCACCTGGCGATGGTACCTTTGGATGCCTCTTTCCCCTTGTTAGGACCTGCAAATAAGACAAACAAGCTGGTGGAGCGTCGCCACTCCTTGGTGTGCTCTATGTAGGCAATCAGGCATCTCCTGACGTCTATTTTATTAAATCCTGCTTCCTTATCATTCTTTGGATTTCCGCAGAATGACGGTATCACGATTTCTTCTGACCTATGGAAGTTAGACGATACCTTGGGGAGAAAATCTGGGTCCAGCGAGAGGATAATTTTGTCTTGTAAAATGGTGCAGAAAGGCTCGATCACTGAAAGTGCCTGGATCTCACCGACTCTCCTAGCCGAGACTAGGGCCACCAAAACTACTGTCTTCAGGGTTAACAGTTTTATGGGTAGTTCGTCTATAGGTTCAAATGGTGCCCTACCGAGGCCCTGTAGTACTGTTGATAAGTCCCAGGGAGGGACTTGCTTTGGGGACTCGTTTCCGGCTGATGGACACAAGAAATCTTTTGATCAGTGGTTCTTCTGACAGTCTTTGATTTAAAAAGTTGGACAGGGTGGCCACCTGAACCTTAAGAGTACTAAATGCAAGGTTTAGATCTGCTCCGGCTTGGAGGAAATCTAGAACTGCCGGGACCATGGCACCTGACACTCTGTTGTTGAGCCTGCGCCAGTCCCCAAATCTCTTCCAGATTTTATTATAAAATGTGTTAGTGGACGGCTTTCGGCTGCTAAGAATGGTATCGATTACCTTGGCCGATAACCCTCTCAGCTCCCTTTCAGAAGCCAAGCCGTCGGAGAAAGAGAGCTCAGTTCTGGATGTTTCGCTTCTCCCTGGTAAAAGAGGTCCGTCCTGTAAGGTAGTCTCCAAGGTTCTGTAATGCAGAGTCTTAGAAGACCTGAGAACCAAGACCTCTTTGGCCAAAATGGCGCGATCAGGATGACCTTTGTGTTGGACCCTCTTATCTTCCGGATAATCCTCGGAATGAGGACAAACGGTGGAAATGCGTACACCAGATCTGCCTCCCAAGACTGGGATAGGGCATAGGGCATCTAGGTCCCGACTGAAAAGATCTCTCTGTAGGGAATAGAACTGTTTCATCTGCCTGTTGTGCCTTGTAGCAAAAAGGTCTATCTGTGGGTCTCCCCACTACTGCGCTATTTCTTCGAACACTGTTTGATTCAAGCACCATTCTGTCGAAGACAGAGTTTCTCTGCTTAGGGCATCTGCCAGAGAATTTAATTCCCCTTTTAGGTGAATGGAAGATAGGGATAACAGGTTTTCTTCTGCCCATTGAAGGATCTCTCTTGCTATTCTCATCAGACCCGGGACTCTCGTACCCCCTTGCTTGTTGAGGTAACAAACCATGGTAATGTTGTCCGAAAGGACCTGCACATGTCTTCCCCTTAGGGATGGGCAAAAGGCTACTAGGGCCTTTAGAACCGCCTTCATCTCCCTCGCATTGGAGGAGAGGCAGGCTTCCTGCCGGTTCCAGAGCCCCTGGGCTATCAGAGTGCCTGAATGGGCCCCCCAGCCCTGCCCGCTGGCGTCCGTGGTGACTGCCAGAGGACAGTGTTGGGACCAGAGTCGGCCAGCCGAGAGGTTTGCAGGGATCAACCACCATTCTATTGAGAGCTTTACTTCCTGCGGAATTTCCATCTGTCTCTGAAGTGAATTTGTTTGTCCATCCCAGAGAGAAAGCATGAATGCCTGAAGCGCTCGAGTATGGAACTGAGCCCACTGGACTCCTGGGATGGCCGCTGTCATTAACCCAAGGACCCTCATTATGCTCTGAATTGAGGTCCTTGTACAAGTGCAGAGGTTCCTCACCTCTGTCAAAATTGTCTCTACCTTTTCCTTTGTCAGGAATATCTTGGACTTCCTTGAGTCTATCAGGTATCCTAGGTATACAATGCTCTGAGTAGGTAATAATTGTGACTTCTCCTGATTTACCAGCCACCCTAGTTGCTGAAGGTGTCTGGTAGTTCTGCTCAGGGTCCGTCTGACTTCGTCTGCAAAAATCAGTAGGTCGTCCAGATAGAGGGAATTCAGATTATCCCCTGATCTCAGAGTCCCTAGAGCTTCTGCCAGTATCTTCGTAAAAATGCGTGGAGCTGACGCTAGTCCGAAGGGCAGAGCATTGAATTGAAAATAGAGGGTTCTGAACCCTTTTCTTACTGCAAATCTGAGAAATTGTTGGGACTCCTCTCGAATAGGGACGTGAAGATAGGCGTCCCTTAGGTCTAATGAGACCATGAAGACCCCAGGGGTTAACAGCTCTCTGGTGGAGTAGATTGATTCCATCTTGAAGCGTCTGTACTTCACGTACATGTTTACTTGTCTCAGATTTAGAATCAGTCGAAATTTTCCTGATGATTTCTTTATCAGAAAAACTTGAGAGTAGAATCCCTCTTTCCTTAGAGATGGGGGGATGAAGCTTATCACTTTCTCTTCTAGCATACTCTGCAGGAGGGAAGACATAGCTGTGGCTTTTTCCGCGTCTCTTGGGAGACTTGTTATGAACATTTTTTGAGGGGGGCAGCCTAAAAGTTCTATCCTGTACCCTGATGTGATCAGATCTAGGATAAAACGGCTGCTGGAGATGGTCTGCCACTGTGGAAGGAATGACCCCAATCTCCCCCCCACAGGCCCGACTGAGTCACTGGGAAGTGTTCTTAGGCTGGGAGGGTCTAAAGAGGAAACCTCCTCTGCCCCTTCCACTCCTGTATTGCCAACCCCCTTTCTGGTCTTGGGCTCTGTTATTCCGTCTCCTATCCCCCCGGGGAGAGTTCCTTTCACTTGACACCTGAAAGGGACAAAAACTCCTCTTTTGTTGTTGTTGTTGCCTTTTGGGAAAAGGGAACCCTTTCTTTTTATCGGCCGACCTCTCTAGGACGGATTCCAGCTCCTTTCCAAAGAGCAGATCTCCATCAAATGGGAGGGAACAGAGTCTTGTCTTTGAGACAGAGTCTCCTCCCCAGGTCTTCAGCCAGATAGCCCTCCTGGCTTCATTAACCAAGGCTGTGGATCTGGCCGAGAATGTGACCGACTCCGTGGATGCATCCGCTATATAGGCCACTGCCTTACTTAGCGTGGGTAAAGCATCCAGGATCTCTTCCCTAGGAGTGTCTGACTCCAGAAGAGTGCGGAGCTGTTTAAGCCATAAGTCAAGTGTTTGCACCACGCATGTGGTGGCTAGTGCGGGTCTAAAGTTGGCGGAGCAAGCTTCCCACGCCTTCCTGTCCATTGGGTCCTTCAGGATACCTGTATCCTCAAAGGAAAGTTCTGAAGCTCTAGAGACTTTGGCTATGGAAGCGTCCAGTCTGGGACATCTATCCCACAGCTTTGTATCCTCCTCCTTAAAGGGGAACCTTCTCTTTAAATTTTTAGGGAGAAATACTGCTTTCTCCGGCTTCCTCCATTCATAAGAAATGGTCTCCCTTAGGGATCCATGCACCGGAAAGGTTCTGCCCTGTCTAGGCTGAAGGCTTTCATATAGGAGGTCATGCACTGACAACTCCTGGTTCTCTGGGGACTCCAGTTCCAGGGTGTCATAGATTGCTTTCAGGAGCTCCTCTGAAGGAAAAATGAATTTTTGCATCTTTTCTGGCCCTTCCTCGCTCGGGTCTATCTCCTCAGGCTCTGAGGCTGAGCCTGAGTTGTCCTCCCCGTCCTCCAGGACTCGATGCTGGTGGACTGCCCGTACCTGGGCCCTAACTTCTGGCCTCACGGTAGTACTGGTGCCTGAAGTACCTGGGCTGGGTTCAGCAAGTGTCTCTTGATGTGTGGGCTTAAAGGACCGAAACGTCTGTTTCATCCCTGACTTTAAAGTGGTTGTAAACCCACTTTTTCAACTTGCACTTACAGGTAAGCCTAGATTAAGGCTTACCTGTAGGTGCAAGAAATATCTCCTAAACCTACACGGTTTAGGAGATATTTAGTTAAATGACAACGTAGACAACGGCGCATTCATGGGGTTAATCCCATTCACAAAATCGGCTACTTCCCAGCAATCGCTGGGCGTAGCCGAATGTGACGGCTCCCGCGCGCATGCGCAGAGTGACGTCTCCGCCGCTCCGGCCAATCACAGCGCCGGAGCGGCGCTGTGATTGGCTGGTGCGGCGATACCCGGAAGTAACATTCCGGCTGCGGCTCAAGACAGGGACACGGACGGCTTTGGGGGCCCCGGTCTAAGGTAAGTGGAACATAATGAGCTAGGCCCAGACCAATTCTGACATTGCTCTCCTACATGTAAAAATGGCCGCCGCGGGACTTCCTGTCGTGTCCTTCCTGTTTTCTGCGCCGGAAGTGACACTCTAGCTGTGCGCCCAGCGCCACGCTGTCCTGGAGCTAGAGACTCCCCTCTGGAGATCTATCTGCCCGGGAAGGATACCGGCTCTACGGCTGCCCGAGCCTCCACCAGGAGGATACCCTGCTGTGCCGCGGCTGGACCCACTGGATCACCTCCTCCACCCTCACAGGTAACCTCGCTGAGGATACACCCGACTTGGGAGGTGGGGTCCCTTACCATCACCCATGACCCCTGTTTCGGGTCTCCTGGGTGGCCCCAAACTGACTCATACCCCAGGGGAACTACCCCTGTTGACTGGGTATGGACGTCGGGGGGGCCCCTGCCGCCTGGCACGAAGGCCCAAAAAAAAAAAAACATCCCTTGGATAGTGCCTGTCTAGCCTGAGGAAACACAAATACTGAGGGGCTAATGCATGAGTAAGACTTTTATGATGTGGATCATGTGTTTCCTGTTCTAGGTGGGAGGAGCCTATCTCTCTCTGTAAGCCGTCCTGGAAGATGACTTGAAAAAAACAGTATAGCGGCGCTAAAAATAGCGCCGCTATACCGCCAGCGCATCCAGCGCCTCAGTGTGAAAGTAGCCTTACATCCACCAGCTCCGCGATGTCATCATGGATGAGTGGAAGAGGACTCCAGTGGCAACCTGTGAAGCTCTGGTGAACTCCATGCCCAAGAGGGTTAAGGCAGTGCTGGAAAATAATGGTGGGCACACAAAATATGGACATTTTCACTTAGGGTGTACTTACTTTTGTTGCCCAAAAAAATGTTTGGACATTAATGGCCGTGTGTTGAGTTATTTTGAGGGGACAGCAAATTTACACTACTGTACACTCACTACTTTACATTGTAGCAAAGTGTTATTTGCTCAGCGTTGTCACATGAAAAGATATAATAAAATATTTACAAAAATGTGAGGGGTGTACTCACTTTTATGAGATACTGTACATGAAGCTTTAGGACTCAAGCTGATTGATGGTTTGACAGTTTGGTTGAGCCCTTGTTCACATTGAAGGCGGGTTTGGAATCGTGTGAGTTCAGCTGACAGTCATGCCAGTGCGAGTTCGGGGGCGATTTGAAAGACATCTCTGCGGGTTAATGCTCAGATGTCTATTGAAATAGCCCCCGAAGTCGCCAAAAGTAGTGCAGGAACTACTTTTGGGAATCGGTACGGTGTCGCACCAATTGGGACAGTGTCGTTGCTGGCAATAGGCTGCGATTTGACATGTCAAATAGCTCCGCCGCGAACGTCAGACCGAGAGCAATAATTCTAGCCCTAGACCTCCTCCGTAACTCAAAAAATGTAACCAGTAAAACATTTTAAAGAGTCACCTATGGAGATTTTTAATGAATGAATGACTTGTATAGTGCTACACATGCGAACTGAATCGCCGGGCAATGACACCGTCCTAATCGGTGCGACGCCGCATCTGCGGCGCTGCACCGATTTCAAAAAGTAGTTTGTGTACTACTTTTTGCGATTTCGGCCGCGATTTACATTGACATCTGTGTCAGATGTCTTTGTAATCGCGGCTGAAATCGGGACTGCCAGCGAGAGTGAAATCGTGCGAGTTCAGCTGAACTTGCAGGCTTCACTCCCGCCGCCCAGTGTGAACCTGGGCTAAAACTGTTTTCCCCCCCAAAAAACGCATTTGAAAAATTGCTGCGCAAATAATGTGCGAGATAAAATGTTGCAACAACTGCCATTGTATTCTCTATGGTCCCTGCTTAAAAAAAAATAAACATATATAATGTTATATATGTTAGGGGGTTCTACGTAATTTTCTAGCATAAAAAAAAAAAGAAAAGATTTTTACATGTAGGAGAGAAATGTCAGAATTGGCCTGGGTGGCAATTGGAGAAGTCTAGCCAGAGCTCGTTAGGCTGATCTTCTCCTATGAGTCACAGCAGTGCTATTCGTTTGGCACTGCTGTGATCCGTTTTCAGCAGAGAGTGGTCTGAAGTCCGCTCTCCGCTGACGTCACAAAAATCAGCCCAGGCACCGCATCATCACGACAATAAAGTCTGGATCTGCCAGGTGCCTGTCTCAACCTTTTAGCGAGCCGTTAAGACGGTCGCTCCCTGCCCCTCCACAGCTAAGCACTCCAGTGAGTGTGGAGTAGCAGAGAGGAGAGCTGCTGATTGACAGTCTGCAGCTCTTCTCTCAGGGACCTGTGAGAACCGAGCGATCAACGATGTTTGATCACTTGGTTCTCAGTGCAGAGGCGCCGGGGGACAGATGCAGCATCGGACAAATGCTGCATCCACTTAGGTAAGTATAAATAGAGGAAAAAAAACAAACATACTTCTCTTTTAAAGTGAAAAACCTCCTGTGATGCAGCAGCCCCCCTTTTACTTACCTGAACCTGATCTTTCCAGCAACGGGGACGAGCACAGCAGCTCCAGCCAGTGTCTCGGGTCCTCATTGGATAGATTGATAGCAGCACAGCCATTGGCTCACACTGCTGTCGATCAAATCCAATGACGCGGGTGTTGTGGCTGATGCCTGTGCCAACAGATGCAGCAGCAGGACACGGGAGCGCACCCACACGAGTGCCCCCATGGAATGCTGGTCTCCGAGGCGGCACTCGAGATGAGGAGGAGCCAGGAGCGCCACTGAGGGACCCCAGAAGAGGAGGATGATCGGGCCACTCTGTGCAAAACCAACTGCACAGAGGGCAGCCTATCCAATTCACGAGGTTCATTTTTGAAAGATCTACTTTTAAAACTGAACTAAAGGCAAAAAACAGTTTTATTTTTGTGTCTACAAATTTTGAAGCAAAAGGTCGTTTTAAAATAACAGAAGACATCCGCGATGATGTACGACAAGCACAACACGTGTCCTTTCCCCACCTGAGGAGCAGCCACAAGTGTACATTACACAGACAATAGAGCCCAATAAAGGGTGCCGAGTGCTCAGAGTGCTCCGGTTCTGGATGAGAAGTCTATGCTATGTCACTGACCGCACACACAACCCTCAACACACCCAGCCATCCCTTCCATTCCGCTCTTATCTCTGCAGGTAAAAGAAATCAAAGCAACTCCCAGAGCCAATGTGTTCCCACCTCCCTGCCCAGCGCCGGAAGTGCCCCTCCTCACCACTTCCGCTTCCCGGGGATCCAGTCAGGTGGAATTCAGTCGGTGTCCTCGGAGACAGCGGACAGGTAGAGTGAATAGTGGGCTGGGACTGTGTTGTTTTTTATCGCTTCCTGTGGGGGGTTTATTCTCAGTGCTACCCTGGCACAGTGTGTGCCTGGCAGAGCTGCCCGTCTATTAGTACATAGCCGGTGCACACAGTACGTCACCAGCTCTGGAGGAGAGAGACCCAGGCTCCAAGCTTTATGTGCCACTACAACACCCACAATGCCTAGGGGTGGTTGGGATATAAGAGGAGAGCATCCTTGGTACACTCGTCTCCAACCTGGTGTCACTCACTTATAGGGTCTGCGCTTTGTACTGTATAGTATAGTATGAGGGAAAGATTGGGATAGAGTGCAGCTGATAAATAAACCACAACAAATCATCTACTTCAATACAGCTCTAAGCCTGTGTGTATATGTATATAATATAAAATTTGTCACAAAAAATAAAAAATGTATTATTAATTTATATATTGTATTTTTTGTGACACATTTTATAGAATCTCGCTCTCTTGTTCGCTCTCTCTCGCTCTCTTGTTCTCTCGTTCGCTCTCTCTCGCTCTCTCGTTCTCTCATTCGTTCTCTCTCTCTCTCTCTCGTTCTTGCGCTCTCTCTCTCGTTCTCGCTCTCTTTCTCGTTCTCTTTCTCGTTCTCGCTCTCGCTCTCTTTCTCGTTCTCGCTCTCTCTCGTGCTCTCTCTCTCTCTTGTGCTCTCTCTCTCTCTTGTGCTCTCTCTCTCTCTTGTGCTCTCTCTCTCTTGTGCTCTCTCTCTCGTTCTCTCGTTCTCGTGCTCTCTCTCTCTCTCGTGCTCTCTCTCTCTCTCGTGCTCTCTCTCTCTCTCGTGCTCTCTCTCTCTCTCAGCGCTCTCTCTCTCTCTCTCGCGCTCTCTCTCTCTCTCGCGCTCTCTCTTGTGCTCTCTCTCTCGTGCTCTCTCTCGTGCTCTCTCTCTCTCTTGTGCTTTCTCTCTCTCTCTTGTGCTTTCTCTCTCTCTTGTGCTTTCTCTCTCTCTCGTGCTCTCTCTCTCTCGTGCTCTCTCTCTCGTGCTCTCTCTCTCTCTCTCTCGTGCTCTCTCTCTCTCTCTCGTGCGCTCTCTCTCTCTCTCGTGCGCTCTCTCTCTCTCTCGTGCGCTCTCTCTCTCTCGTGCTCTCTCTCTCGTGCTCTCTCTCTCGTGCTCTCTCGTTCTCTCTCTCGTTCTCTCTCGTTCTCTCTCTCGTTCTCTCTCGTTCTCTCTCTCGTTCTCTCGTTCTCTCGTTCTCTCGTTCTCTCTCTCGTTCTCTCGTTCTCTCTCTCTCGTTCTCTCGTTCTCTCTCTCGTTCTCTCTCTCTCTCTCTCGTTCTCTCTCTCTCTCGTTCTCTCTCTCTCTCTCGTTCTCTCTCTCGTTCTCTCTCTCGTTCTCTCTCTCGTTCTCTCTCTCGTTCTCTCTCTCGTTCTCTCTCTCTCTCTCGTTCTCTCTCTCTCTCGTTCTCTCTCTCTCTCTCTCGTTCTCTCTCTCGTTCTCTCTCTCTCTCTCGTTCTCTCTCTCTCTCTCGTTCTCTCTCTCTCTCGTTCTCTCTCTCTCTCTCGTTCTCTCTCTCTCTCTCGTTCTCTCTCTCGTTCTCGTTCTCTCTCTCTCGTTCTCGTTCTCTCTCTCGTTCTCGTTCTCTCTCTCGTTCTCGTTCTCTCTCTCGTTCTCGTTCTCTCTCTCGTTCTCTCTCTCTCTCGTTCTCTCTCGCTCTCTCGTTCTCTCTCGCTCTCTCGTTCTCTCTCGCTCTCTCGTTCTCTCTCGCTCTCTCGTTCTCTCTCGCTCTCTCGTTCTCTCTCGCTCTCTCGTTCTCTCTCGCTCTCTCGTTCTCTCTCGCTCTCTCGTTCTCTCTCGCTCTCTCGTTCTCTCTCGCTCTCTCGTTCTCTCTCGCTCTCTCTTCTCTCTCGTTCTCTCTTCTCTCTCGTTCTCTCTTCTCTCTCGTTCTCTCTTCTCTCTCTTCTCTCTCTCTCGTTCTCTCTCGCTCTCTCGTTCTCTCTCGTTCTCTCTTCTCTCTCGTTCTCTCTTCTCTCTCGTTCTCTCTTCTCTCTCGTTCTCTCTTCTCTCTCGTTCTCTCTCTCGTTCTCTCTCGTTCTCTCTCGTTCTCTCTCGTTCTCTCTCGTTCTCTCTCGTTCTCTCTCTCGTTCTCTCTCTCGTTCTCTCTCGTTCTCTCTCTCGTTCTCTCTCTCGTTCTCTCTCTCGTTCTCTCTCTCGTTCTCTCTCTCTCGTTCGTTCTCTCTCTCGTTCGTTCTCTCTCTCGTTCGTTCTCTCTCTCGTTCGTTCTCTCTCTCTCGTTCTCTCTCTCGTTCGTTCTCTCTCTCTCTCGTTCTCTCTCTCGTTCGTTCTCTCTCGTGTTCTCTCTCGTGTTCTCTCTCGTGTGTTCTCTCTCGTGTGTTCTCTCTCGTTCTCTCTCGTTCTCTCTCGTTCTCTCTCGTTCTCTCTCGTTCTCTCTCGTTCTCTCTCGTTCTCTCTCGTTCTCTCGTTCGTTCTCTCTCGTTCTCTCGTTCGTTCTCTCGTTCGTTCTCTCGTTCGTTCTCTCGTTCGTTCTCTCTCGTTCTCTCTCGTTCTCTCTCGTTCTCTCGTTCGTTCTCTCTCGTTCTCGTTCGTTCTCTCGTTCGTTCTCTCGTTCGTTCTCTCTCGTTCTCTCTCGTTCTCTCTCGTTCTCTCGTTCGTTCTCTCTCGTTCGTTCTCTCTCGTTCGTTCTCTCTCGTTCGTTCTCTCTCGTTCTCTCGTTCGTTCGTTCTCTCTCTCGCTCGTTCGTTCTCTCTCTCGCTCGTTCGTTCTCTCTCTCTCTCGCTCGTTCTCTCTCTCTCTCTCGCTCGTTCTCTCTCTCTCTCGCTCGTTCTCTCTCTCTCTCTCGCTCGTTCTCTCTCTCTCTCTCGCTCGTTCTCTCTCTCTCTCTCTCTCGCTCGTTCTCTCTCTCTCTCGCTCGTTCTCTCTCTCTCTCTCTCGCTCGTTCTCTCTCTCTCTCGCTCGTTCTCTCTCTCTCGCTCGTTCTCTCTCTCTCTCTCGCTCGTTCTCTCTCTCTCGCTCGTTCTCTCTCTCTCGCTCGTTCTCTCTCTCTCGCTCGTTCTCTCTCTCTCTCGCTCGTTCTCTCTCTCTCTCTCTCGCTCGTTCTCTCTCTCTCTCTCGCTCGTTCTCTCTCTCTCTCTCTCGCTCGTTCTCTCTCTCTCTCTCTCGCTCGTTCTCTCTCTCTCTCTCTCTCGTTCTCTCTCTCGCTCGTTCTCTCTCTCTCTCTCTCTCGCTCGTTCTCTCTCTCTCTCTCGCTCGTTCTCTCTCTCTCTCGCTCGTTCTCTCTCTCTCTCGCTCGTTCTCTCTCTCTCGCTCGTTCTCTCTCTCTCTCTCTCTCTCGCTCGTTCTCTCTCTCTCTCTCTCTCGCTCGTTCTCTCTCTCTCTCGCTCGTTCTCTCTCTCTCTCGTTCTCTCTCTCTCGTTCTCGTTCTCTCTCGTTCTCGTTCTCTCTCTCTCGTTCTCTCTCTCTCGTTCTCTCTCTCTCGTTCTCTCGTTCTCTCGTTCTCTCGTTCTCTCTCTCTCGTTCTCTCTCTCTCGTTCTCTCGTTCTCGTTCTCTCGTTCTCTCTCTCGTTCTCTCGTTCTCTCTCTCGTTCTCTCGTTCTCTCTCTCGTTCTCTCGTTCTCTCTCTCGTTCTCTCGTTCTCTCTCTCGTTCTCTCGTTCTCGTTCTCTCGTTCTCTCGTTCTCTCTCTCTCGTTCTCTCTCTCTCGTTCTCTCTCTCTCGTTCTCTCTCTCTCGTTCTCTCTCTCTCGTTCTCGTTCTCTCGTTTTCTCGTTCTCTCGTTCTCTCGTTCTCTCTCTCGTTCTCTCTCTCTCTCGTTCTCTCTCTCTCTCGTTCTCTCTCTCTCTCGTTCTCTCTCTCTCTCGTTCTCTCTCTCTCTCGTTCTCTCTCTCTCTCGTTCTCTCTCTCTCTCGTTCTCTCTCTCTCTCGTTCTCTCTCTCTCTCGTTCTCTCTCTCTCTCGTTCTCTCTCTCTCTCGTTCTCTCTCTCTCTCTCGTTCTCTCTCGTTCTCTCTCGTTCTCTCTCGTTCTCTCTCGTTCTCTCTCGTTCTCTCTCGTTCTCTCTCGTTCTCTCTCTCTCTCTCTCTCGTTCTCTCTCGTTCTCTCTCGTTCTCTCGTTCTCTCTCGTTCTCTCGTTCTCTCGTTCTCTCTCTCTCGTTCTCTCTCTCTCTCGTTCTCTCTCTCTCGTTCTCTCTCTCTCGTTCTCTCTCTCTCTCGTTCTCTCTCTCTCTCGTTCTCTCTCTCTCGTTCTCTCTCTCTCGTTCTCTCTCTCTCGTTCTCTCTCTCTCGTTCTCTCTCTCTCGTTCTCTCTCTCTCGTTCTCTCTCTCTCGTTCTCTCTCTCTCGTTCTCTCTCTCGTTCGTTCTCTCTCTCGTTCGTTCTCTCTCTCGCTCGTTCTCTCTCTCGCTCGTTCTCTCTCTCTCTCTCTCGCTCGTTCTCTCTCTCTCTCCTTCGCTCGTTCTCTCTCTCTCTCTCTCGCTCGTTCTCTCTCTCTCTCGCTCGTTCTCTCGCTCGTTCTCTCTCGTTCTCGTTCTCTCTCGTTCTCGTTCTCTCTCGTTCTCGTTCTCTCTCGTTCTCGTTCTCTCTCGTTCTCGTTCTCTCTCGTTCTCGTTCTCTCTCGTTCTCGTTCTCTCTCGTTCTCGTTCTCGTTCTCTCTCGTTCTCGTTCTCTCTCGTTCTCGTTCTCTCTCGTTCTCGTTCTCGTTCTCTCTCGTTCTCGTTCTCTCTCGTTCTCGTTCTCGTTCTCTCTCGTTCTCGTTCTCTCTCGTTCTCGTTCTCTCTCGTTCTCGTTCTCTCTCGTTCTCGTTCTCTCTCGTTCTCGTTCTCTCTCGTTCTCGTTCTCTCTCGTTCTCGTTCTCTCTCGTTCTCGTTCTCTCTCGTTCTCGTTCTCTCTCGTTCTCGTTCTCTCTCGTTCTCTCTCTCTCTCTCGTTCTCTCTCTCTCTCTCGTTCTCTCTCTCTCTCTCGTTCTCTCGTTCTCGTTCTCTCGTTCTCTCGTTCTCGTTCTCTCGTTCTCTCTCTCTCGTTCTCTCGTTCTCTCTCTCGTTCTCTCGTTCTCTCTCTCGTTCTCTCGTTCTCTCTCTCGTTCTCTCGTTCTCTCTCTCGTTCTCTCGTTCTCTCTCTCGTTCTCTCGTTCTCTCTCTCGTTCTCTCGTTCTCTCGTTCTCTCGTTCTCTCGTTCTCTCGTTCTCTCTCTCGTTCTCTCTCTCGTTTTCTCGTTCTCTCGTTCTCGTTCTCTCTCGTTCTCGTTCTCTCGTTCTCTCGTTCTCTCGTTCTCTCGTTCTCTCGTTCTCTCTCTCGTTCTCTCGTTCTCTCTCTCTCTCTCTCTCGTTCTCTCTCTCTCTCGTTCTCTCTCTCTCTCGTTCTCTCTCGTTCTCTCGTTCTCTCGTTCTCTCGTTCTCTCTCGTTCTCTCGTTCTCTCTCTCTCGTTCTCTCTCTCTCGTTCTCTCTCTCTCGTTCTCTCTCTCTCGTTCTCTCTCGTTCTCTCTCTCGCTCGTTCGTTCTCTCTCTCGCTCGTTCTCTCTCTCGCTCGTTCTCTCTCTCTCTCGCTCGTTCTCTCTCTCTCTCGCTCGTTCTCTCTCTCTCTCGCTCGTTCTCTCGCTCGTTCTCTCTCGTTCTCTCTCGTTCTCGTTCTCTCTCGTTCTCGTTCTCTCTCGTTCTCGTTCTCTCTCGTTCTCGTTCTCTCTCGTTCTCGTTCTCTCTCGTTCTCGTTCTCTCTCGTTCTCGTTCTCTCTCGTTCTCGTTCTCTCTCGTTCTCGTTCTCGTTCTCTCTCGTTCTCGTTCTCTCTCGTTCTCGTTCTCTCTCGTTCTCGTTCTCGTTCTCTCTCGTTCTCGTTCTCTCTCGTTCTCGTTCTCGTTCTCTCTCGTTCTCGTTCTCTCTCGTTCTCGTTCTCGTTCTCTCTCGTTCTCGTTCTCTCTCGTTCTCGTTCTCTCTCGTTCTCGTTCTCGTTCTCTCTCGTTCTCGTTCTCTCTCGTTCTCGTTCTCTCTCGATCTCGTTCTCTCTCGTTCTCGTTCTCTCTCGTTCTCGTTCTCTCTCGTTCTCGTTCTCTCTTGATCTCGTTCTCGTTCTCTCTTGATCTCGTTCTCTCTTGATCTCTCTCTCGATCTCTTATAAAAAAAATTGTAGAAAAGCTGACATACAAAAGTACTTTCAGTGTTCGATTGACTGAATACGTATTTTTCTTTTTCTTTTTTCTACAATAAATTTTATGTGCAGAAATCTTCTGAGATTTATTACTGCTAAACATTATGCGTATGTGTGTATATATAATTATGACCTTAATGATATCACGTCAAAACTAGTGGCAATGAATAATTACATGTGTACATAAAACTCCACAGTGTCCCATTTAGTTTTTGGGATTTATGTACACATTTATTATTTATTGCCACTAGTTATGAAGTGATATCATTTAGGTCATATAGTCATACACGCAGTACTGTGCAAAAGTTTTAGGCAGGTGTGAAAAAAAATGCTGTAAATGAACCACTTCAATACTGGGCACTTATACACCTTCCTGCTCAGACCAATTTTCAGCTTTCAGCGCTGTCACACTTTGAATGACAATTGCGCGATCATGCTACACTGTACCCAAACTAAATTTTTATCATTTTGTTCCCACAAATAGAGCTTTCTTTTGGTGGTATTTGATCGCCTCTGGGATTTTTATTTTCTGTTAGAAAACTTTGTAAATAAGTCATTTTTGTCCTTCACTGACGGGCACTGATGGGCACCGATGAGGTGGCACTAGGGTTGTCCCGATACCACTTTTTTAAGACCGAGTACAAGTACCGATACTTTTTTCCAAGTACTCGCCGATACCGAATACCGATACTTTTTTTTTTATCTCTTTTAAAAAAAAAATTTTATTTATTTATTGATTGATTTTTTATAATGTTTTCTTTTTTTAAGGGGTGGGGGGTGGACAGTGTCAGTGTGTTTTTTCTTCTATTTTATTTTATTTATTTTTTACAATTCATTTCTTATTTATTTTTTTATTAAATTTTTTTTTTTTTTATCAGCCCTGTTGGGGGGCTTTGGTGAGATATCAGGGGTCTTAACAGACCTCTGACATCTCCCCTTTGAGACAGAGAAAGGGACTAGGGACAGATTCCCCAGTCCCTTTCTCAGCAGCCTCTGCTGCGCTGAAAATGAATGGAGAGAAGACCGCAGCTTCTCTTCATTCATAAACTAAAACATTGTAAACACAGTTTACGATGTTTCAGTTATGTGAATGGACAGAGTCAGTGATCACTGACTCTGTACATTCCGAACAGTAAGGAGCCAGATTTACCGGCTCCTACCTCCGCTCTCCATCCTGACAGATGGAGGGGGTGGAGGAGGAGAACAGAGGGGGATGGCAGCACGGAGGGGGACACGGATTGGGACGGAGGGGGACACGGATTGGGACGGCGGCACGGAGGAGGACACGGATTGGGACGGCAGCACGGAGGGACACACGGATTGGGACAGCAGCAAAACGGAGGGGGCTGGAGGAGGATACGGGGACAATCAGCGGTGATCGTGTGTGGGGGAGCTACAAGCACCGATCACCGCTGATTTTAAAGCAGCTGATACCCGCGCGGGGGGGGGGGGGGGGGGGGAGAGAGAGAGAGAGAGAGAGAGAAGTGGACTCGGAGAAACTACTTTTAAATATATACAGCGGTGATCGGTGCTGGTAACTTCCCCCACCGCACTGATCACTGCTGATCACAAGTATCGAGTGAAGCATCGGGAGCATTTGCCCGAGTACAAGTACTCAGGCAAATGCTCGGTATCGGTGCCGATACCGATACTAGTATCGGTATCGGGACATCCCTAGGTGGCACCAATGAGATGGGCACTGATAGGCAGCACTGATGGAAGGTACTGATTGGCATCCATTGTGGGCACTGATTGGCATCCCTGGTGGTATACCTGGTGGTGACTAGTGGTGGGCATCCCTGGTGGTATCCCTGGAGGTCCAGTGTGGGCATCCTCTGGGTGGCTGTGCTGATAATAAATCAGCACAGACCCCCCCCCCCCCCCGTCAGAGGAGCAGCCGATCGGCTCTCCTCTACTCGCTTCTGACAGACGTGAGTGAGGAAAAGCTGATGCACGGCTTTTCCTGTTTACACTGTGATCCGCCGTGATTGGACAGGGCTGATCACGTGGTAAAGAGTCTGTGTCAGAGACTCTTTACCTAGATCGGAGTTGCAGTGTGTCAGACTGACACGCCGCGCTGCATGCCCCCGCGCAGGCTAGTTATCGTGATCACGTCAAATGACGGCCAATCAGGATAACAGAACCACTTTGCCGTTGTCATTTTGCTATATGGTTAAGAATGCTTTCAGAATTTTTTTTAATTTTTTTTTATCAATTAACAAAATGAACTGAAGAGAAATCCAAATCAAGCCAGTGACCTCCAAAACTGTGTCAATTCTTCTAAATGGTGAACGTTTAGGAGATATCTACTGTATCTACTGTACCTATAGGTAAGCCTTATTATAGGCTTACCTATAGGTAAAGATCATGCATGGGAGTTTACTTCCACTTTATTGACATTTACTGTATGTTTGGGGTCGTCATCCTGCTGCAGAATACATTTGGGGCCAATTGCACGTTTCCTAGATGGTACGGCATGATGTATAGGTATTCGCCTGTATTTCTCAGCCATGAGGACCCCAGTGCTGTTTTCATGCATAGTTGTGTCGCTTAGCCTTGTTTCCACATCAGAGGTATGGCTTTTTGGCCTGCAATTCTTCCATGAAGACCACTTTTGGCCAGACTTCTATGGACATTAGATGGGTGTACCTGGGTCCCACTGGTTTTTGACAGTTCTGTGTGGATGGCACCACTGGATATCTTCCAGTGTGGAAGGGAAGTAAGCATGCTGTGTCTTTCATCTGCTGAATTAAGTTTCCTTGGCCGACCACTTGTCTACAGTCCTCAATGTTGCCCGATCACTAGCTCAGGGTTTCTCAACTCCAGTCCTCAAGGCGCCCCAACATGTCATGTTTTCAGGCTTTCCATTATTTTGCACAGGTGATTTGATCAGTTTCACTGCCTTGTAATTACCACAGCTGTTTCATCTGAGGGAAATCCTGAAAACATGACCTGTTGGGGCGCCTTGAGGACTGGAGTTGAGAAACACTGCACTAGCTTATATTTTTAAAGCATAACTGTGCAAGCTGAAGATAGAAACACATTGGTTACTATGCACAGGTCCTTCACATTCTGTCTGCTCCAGAATTGGTAAATTCCCCCCACTTGTGCATGTTACTTCCAGTGCACTGAACTAAAATTTTAAATTTCACCGGCATTGTCATCCCAGCACACAAGGACCAACATATGTCATCCCACCACACTTCAGCCAATCAAGGCAGCTGAAGACCAGTAAGCGGTAGATGCTGGCATCACCAAAGGATTCTTCTCAGATGTCAGACCGCTGAAGAAGAGGTAGGGAAGTGGAAAAAAACAAACGCACGTACTCACTTATATGGCTGCAGCATCGGTCTGATGCTGCAACTGTCCCTTGCCTCTTAGCCTGAGAAATGAGCCATCACGTAACCGCTAATTGCTCAATTCCTGGTCTGCCCTGAGCAGAGATCAGTGATTGTCAGTCACCGCTCTTTGCTATGCTTCTCCAGCGCTTACTGGAGCACTGGGCTGTAGAGCTGCACGATTCTGGCCAAAATGAGAATCACAATTTTTTTGCTTAGAATAAAGATCACGATTCTCGCGGCGTAAATCTTTCACATTTATACAAAAAAACTTTAGTTTTTTTTAAATTTTTTATTCATTACAGTAATTTTTTCCCCAAAAATGTAATTTGAAAGACCGCTACGCAAATACAGTGCGATATAAAATGTTGCAACAACCACCATTTTATTCTCTAGGGTCTCTACAAAAAAATGTGTGTGTGTGTGTGTGTGTGTATATATATATATATATATATATATATATATATATATATATATATATATTATGTGTATGTTTGGGGGTTCCAAGTCATTTTCTAGCAAAAAAATATGATTTTAAACTTGAAACCAACAAATGTTAGGAAAGTTTAACCGCCAAACCTTTTTCTAATTTACACACAGAAGTCTATTCCTTTGATGTAAAAGACAAATTGTTACAATGTTTAGACTTAACATTCCACTGATAAAGAATGTCCTGATACTTGGCAGACTGCCCGGATTTTACAGCTGTGGCTTCAGCAGAGCAGAGAGAATTCTCTGCATAGAAAGATCGGGAAAAAAATTGCGATAACCATTCTTGACGAGTAATCGTGCAGCTCTACTGGGCTGTGGAGGGGGCTGGAGCGGCTGGCTTAGGATCTCAGCAGCATGCTTAGAGGCTGAGCCAGCTGCCGGTCAGACATCTGGGTGGACCCCGACATTTTCAGGATACATGCAGAGACTGGGTCGTCTCTGTGACATCAGTTGATTCTGTGTCACAGGAGAGCACAAGTAAGTGCATTATTGTAACCCACATGAGAAGTATGACCAAACAAGCTCTGGCCATAACTTCTCCTTTAAACCTTCTTTTTTTTTGTCTTGTTTTTTATATTTCTTAAGTTTCTTCCTGGTTTCTGAACTGGGCCAAAATGTCACACATTGCAGGAATCCTTATGGGCATTTTTTCATCTGGAGGAGGGGTTTTCTCAGCTAAGCACACCCTTCTACTTGCATGCCTGAGCTAAGGGGAGATGGATTCCAGGAAGCAGGGTGGATTTGATTTAAATCAAGATGATTTAAATCACTAGTAAAAGGGCTTGATTTAAAGGTTTGTTTTTTTATTTTCTAAATAGGTTCCTTTAAGCTAGTACATTGTTGGTTCACTTACCTTTTCCTTAGATTTCCCTTCTAAATGTTTTTTTTTTGTCTGAATTTCTCACTTCCAGTTCCTCCTCAGTAAGCTGTTCTGGCTGACTAACCCCCAGCCAGAACGGCTCAGATGATGGGGGCAAGCTTACTGAGGAGGAACAGGAAGTGAGAAATTCAGACAAAGAAAAAATAGCATTTAGAAGGGAAATCGAAGGAAAAGGTAAGTGAACCAACAATGCACTAGCTTAAAGGAACCTATTTAGAAAATAAAAAACAAACCTTTACAACCCCTTTAAATCAACTCGATTGAAATCATAATTTTTAAAGAGCACCCATTCACTTTAATGGGGCGGCTGGTGATGTGGCAGTGAGACAACAAGGTGAGGGATGTGGCAGCAGCAGGTGAGTGGATGCCCGCTAACAGGTGCTACCCTGATGGATCTGAAATGACAGGTGCTCTTTAAATGTAAGGACTTAGGCCCCATGCACACGAGACGCTGTTATTTGCTGTTAAACGCGCGTTCAGAGGCAGTTGGACACTTTTTTCAACTGCTCCTGAACCCATTCAATGTTATCCTATGTGTCCATGCACACAGTCTCGTTTATTGCCGTTTTTAGGCAGTTGCGTTTAACCTCGTTTTTCCAGAAGCAAAAAAATGGGTTCAGACGCAAAAGTTTTCCACGTTTCAGACGCAAAACGCGGCTAAACGCGGTACCGGCGTTTTGCCGCGATTTCGTTTATTAGCGTTTTTAAAGGTGACCTATTTTTTTACATTAGAAATCTCAAAAATGATGGCAAATGATGAAAAACCATCAAAAAAATATGAAAAAAAACTAATTGCTTGCATTGCACTGTAGACAATCCACAACTTGTGGCAGGTGACGTGGCAAGTGGACAATCCACAGCTTGTGGCAGGTAACGTGGCCAGGTGACGTGGCAGGTGGACAATCCACAAATTGTGGCAGGTGACGTGGCAAGTGGACAATCCACAACTTGTGGCAGGTAACGTGGCCAGGTGACGTGGCCAGGTGACGTGGCAGGTGGACAATCCACAAATTGTGGCAGGTGACGTGGCAGGTGACGTGGCAAGTGGACAATCCAAAACTTGTGGCAGGTGACGTGGCCAGGTGACGTGGCAGGTGGACAATCCAAAACTTGTGGCAGGTGACGTGGCCAGGTGACGTGGCCAGGTGATGTGGCAAGTGGACAATCCACAACTTGTGGCCAGGTGACGTGGCAGGTGACGTGGCAGGTGACGTGGCCAGGTGATGTGGCAAGTGGACAATCCACAACTTGTGGCCAGGTGACGTGGCAGGTGACGTGGCAAGTGGACAATTCACAACTTGTGGCAGGTGACATGGCCAGGTGACGTGGCAAGTGGACAATGCACAACTTGTGGCAGGTGACGTGGCCAGGTGACGTGGCAAGTGAACATTCCACAACTTGTGGCAGGTGACATGGCAGGTGACATGGCCAGGTGACGTGGCCAGGTGACGTGGCAAGTGGACAATCCACAACTTGTGGCCAGGTGACGTGGCCAGGTGACGTGGCAGGTGGACAATCCACAAATTGTGGCAGGTGACGTGGCAAGTGGACAATCCAAAACTTGTGGCAGGTGACGTGGCCAGGTGACGTGGCAGGTGGACAATCCACAAATTGTGGCAGGTGACGTGGCAGGTGACGTGGCAAGTGGACAATCCAAAACTTGTGGCAGGTGATGTGGCCAGGTGACGTGGCAGGTGGACAATCCACAAATTGTGGCAGGTGACGTGGCCAGGTGATGTGGCAGGTGACGTGGCAGGTGGGCAATCCACAAATTGTGGCAGGTGACGTGGCCAGGTGATGTGGCAGGTGACGTGGCAAGTGGACAATCCACAACTTGTGGCAGGTGATGTTGCAAGTGGACAATCCACAACCTGTGGCAGGTGATGTGGCCAGGTGATGTGGCAGGTGACGTGGCAGGTGGACAATCCACAAATTGTGGCCAGGTGACGTGGCCAGGTGACGTGGCAAGTGGACAATCCACAACTTGTGGCAGGTGACGTGGTCAGGTGACGTGGCATGTGACGTGGCCAGGTGACATGGCAGGGGATGTGGCAGGTGACGTGGCAAGTGGACAATCCACAACTTGTGCCAGGTGACGTGGCAGGTGGAAAGCCACAAATTGTGGCAGGTGACGTGACGTGGCCAGGTGACATGGCAGGTGACGTGGCAAGTGGACAATCCACAACTTGTGGCAGGTGACGTGGCCAGGTGACGTGGCATGTGACGTGGCCAGGTGACATGGCAGGTGATGTGGCAGGTGACGTGGCAAGTGGACAATCCACAACTTGTGGCCAGGTGACGTGGCAGGTGGAAATCCACAAATTGTGGCAGGTGACGTGGCCAGGTGACGTGGCAGGTGATGTGGCCAGGTGACGTGGCAAGTGGACAATGCACAACTTGTGGCAGGTGACGTGGCCAGGTGACGTGGCAGGTGACGTGGCAAGTGAACATTCCACAACTTGTGGCAGGTGACGTGGCCAGGTGATGTGGCAAGTGGACAATCCACAACTTGTGGCCAGGTGACGTGGCAGGTGACGTGGCAAGTGGACAATTCACAACTTGTGGCAGGTGACGTGGCAAGTGGACAATGCACAACTTGTGGCAGGTGACGTGGCCAGGTGACGTGGCAGGTGACGTGGCAAGTGAACATTCCACAACTTGTGGCAGGTGACATGGCAGGTGACATGGCCAGGTGACGTGGCCAGGTGATGTGGCAAGTGGACAATCCACAACTTGTGGCCAGGTGACGTGGCAGGTGACATGGCAAGTGGACAATTCACAACTTGTGGCAGGTGACGTGGCCAGGTGACGTATCAGGTGACGTGGCAAGTGGACAATCCACAACTTGTGGCAGATGATGTGGCAAGTGATACGCTAAATACAAGTACACTGCTGCTCTCTCAGCTGCTGGTCTCCCAAAATGGCTGAAATGGTTAAATAATGTTTTTTAAACACACAAATTGTGGCAGGTGACGTGGCCAGGTGACGTGGCAGGTGATGTGGCCAGGTGACGTGGCAAGTGGACAATGCACAACTTGTGGCAGGTGACGTGGCCAGGTGACGTGGCCAGGTGACGTGGCAAGTGAACATTCCACAACTTGTGGCAGGTGACGTGGCCAGGTGACGTGGCCAGGTGACGTGGCCAGGTGACGTGGCAAGTGGACAATCCACAACTTGTGGCCAGGTGACGTGGCAAGTGGACAATCCACAACTTGTGGCCAGGTGACGTGGCAGGTGACGTGGCAAGTGGACAATTCACAACTTGTGGCAGGTGACGTGGCAAGTGGACAATGCACAACTTGTGGCAGGTGACGTGGCCAGGTGACGTGGCAGGTGACGTGGCAAGTGAACATTCCACAACTTGTGGCAGGTGACATGGCAGGTGACATGGCCAGGTGACGTGGCCAGGTGATGTGGCAAGTGGACAATCCACAACTTGTGGCCAGGTGACGTGGCAGGTGACATGGCAAGTGGACAATTCACAACTTGTGGCAGGTGATGTGGCCAGGTGACGTATCAGGTGACGTGGCAAGTGGACAATCCACAACTTGTGGCAGATGATGTGGCAAGTGATACGCTAAATACAAGTACACTGCTGCTCTCTCAGCTGCTGGTCTCCCAAAATGGCTGAAATGGTTAAATAATAATGTTTTTTAAACTTAGGGAGGGTCTTATGATGTTTCTTAACTAAACGCCTATAGACGCAAACGCGGTAAAACGCCGCTAAAATCGCGGCAAAACGGGCGTTTTTAAACGCCGGTTTTAGCCTTTAAAAACGTGTGTTCAGCAGAGTTTGCACCGGCGTCTCGTGTGCATGGGGCCTTATTCTTGCTGGTAGTTAGAATCTTTAATATTTACAAACAAAATGGTTTCCTATTTATAATAATAAGCTGTCAGGTTAGTAAAACAGCGATATCGGAACCAATTCAATCATACAGTTTGTAGTATGCATTGATTTGGAAAACAATTGGATAAGGATGGGTTAACACTAGTGCGAATTGAATG
Source organism: Rana muscosa (assembly GCA_029206835.1). Lineage (NCBI taxonomy): Eukaryota > Metazoa > Chordata > Amphibia > Anura > Ranidae > Rana > Rana muscosa. Next base: position 477,012,038 of record CM055116.1, read on the forward strand.
TGGAGCCAGTTCACACATCCCTAGGATGTCTGTGGGGCAGTTTGAAGAAGAGTCCTGTGCATTTTCTGGTCTGTTTCAGGTCTGAATCTAGCCCAAAATTCGGTCCTGATTCGTCCCTGAAACGGAGAACAGGGGTGCGCTGGACCCCTGCTGTGAGCCGCTCCGCACAGCAGTGTGAACCCAGCCTAAAGGAATATTCCTGAACTTTGTTTTATCTCCATGATTACTAAGAAACTGTGTGAATGCAGTGCATGTTATCTCAGCTTGCAGTGCTTGGATTCATTGAATGAGTTTACCAAAAATGTAAATATTGCAGAATATAAAGCCTCATGCTACATAACTAAGCTCCATTTCATGCTGAATAAACTCAATTATTAATGTATCTTTAATAGAAAACTATCTTTAGATAGATTTTTACTCCAAAAGCATTTTATTTAAATAAATTTGATAAAAATCCCCAAAATCTGATTTAAAAAAAACAAAAACAAAACCGATTTTTTTTTTTTATTCACCCTGCCAGGAAGTAAAAGCTACATGAATTATCTGCTCTCACTCATGATGGCCACGGACAGAAATGTAAGGCCCCTTTCACATTGGGGCGGTTTGCAGTCGCTATTTTGTTAAAAAATAGCGCCTGCAAACCGACCCTAAACTGTGTCTCCAGTGTGAAAGCCCCGAGGGCTTTCACACTGGAGCGGTGCGCTAGCAGGACGGTAAAAAAAGTCCTGCTAGCCGCATCTTTGGGCGGTGAGAGGAGCGGTGTGTTTACCGCTCCTACACCGCTCCTTCCCATTGAAAGCAATGGGAAACCGCGGTAATACCGCCGGCAATGCGCTTCTGCAGAGGAGCATTGCCGGCGGTATTAACCCTTTTTCAGCCGCTAGCGGGGGGTTAAAACCGCACCGCTAGCGGCCGAATACCTCCGCAATTCCGACGGTATAGCGCCGCTAAAAATAGCGGCGCTATACCGCCACCGCACCCACCGCCCCCACCGCCCCAGTGTGAAACCAGCCTTAACGGGGGTGTTTTTTTTTAAAGTAGTTTCTCAACAAAATAAAACATAGAGATATGGATGTAAGGGGGAGTTTCCTTTTGAATATTAAAAATGAATTTAATAGCTTTTTCAGTTCCTGGTGCTCAGATATGAGTTTAGTTCCACTTTAATGGCATCCCAGATGTGTCAAAACAGATGCACAAAGCTCAGAAAGGTTTTTGAACTACTTCACCACTTGTAGGGCAGACAATTCAAATATGCTGGCCGATGCGTGTAGTGCAAAAATGTGATTTGGCACGCAGTCCCAAAATGCTATAGTGTGAATGCCGTCTGTTTGCTTCTTGATTTTGTTTGTGTACTACTATTTCGCTTACAAAGATAATTGTAGGTTTTATATTATGTTAAGATGACGGGAGCCCAAAAATTATGATTAGATCACCATATAAATGTGTGCTGTACTGTCTTTCTATAAAGCGCCTTACCTGTCAAAGTTGTCATTTTATAGAATACTTCAGTGTCCAGATTAGACACACAAGTTACTACCTGTGTGAATGACAGCACTTTTTTCCCCTTGTATGTTGTTAATGGTTGGGGGTATTCTCTTCCCTGTGGAGATGGTAATTATTCTGTTGTGTAGGGTAATGTATACAGCTGTTAAACAAATTGAGCAATTAGTTGTTGCTCAGCGAGTGGTATAATGCATTGTACTCACGTGCACTCTGTATTCACTATACCCTGGGATCAACAAATTATAAAATATTATAGCGAACAATGCATGCTTCTAGAACTTTATCCTTTTAATCTCAGCGGTATCTTACTATACCCAGTCAGATCTTCCAGGGCTTAGTGTTCATACAACCTGCATGTAGCGCTGTAATAAATGTAGGCTGAAAAATATGTAGAGCAGAGGTCTTGTCAGCAGCATATCTCTGAGCACGATCTGCATGGACCCACTTCATTGTGTATGCTCGTGCGTTAAGCTTGGCTTTCCCAGAAAGACATCTGTAGACTGAATATGCAATATAACACTTTGGGGGTTATTTACCAAAGGCAAATCCACTTTGCACTACAAGTGCACTTGAAATTGCACTAAAAGTGCACTTGGAAGTGCAGTCACTGTAGATCCGAGGTGGACATGCAATGAAAATAAAAAACAGCATTTTAGCTTGCACTTGATTGGATAAGATCAGCCGAGCTTCCCCTCATTTCAGATCTACCCCTGAGATCTACAGCGACTGCACTTCCAAGTCCACTTTCAGTGCAATTTCAAGTGCAATTTGTACTTGTAGTTTGTACTTGTAGTGCAAAGTGGATTTGCCTTTCGTAAATAACCCCCATAGTTTCTTATTCTCTGGCAGTGTCCCAGGTGCAGTACTATGTGAAAACAAGTATTATTCCTCCCAATCTCTCCGATCTGACAAATTAAGGTTATCACTATGGGTTGCTGCCCTTTGCAAGTTGTCATTAAGTTTATTGAATAAAATGAGAATATCGGCAACATATTTATTTTTGTGAAAGTAAAACGCTTGTTCTAAAGGATACAGTGCAAAAGTGATGGGGAATCTGTTTTTGGCTGTTAATATCGTCAGACTGATTAATTGATTTCTTTGTTTATGCAATTAGTTTGTGCAGGTGATTGCATTCATCAATATAACCCAGTGAATATTATGATGGATTGCACTGATAACCTCCTGCTTTTATGGCCCCTGTGTAAGGCTGGCCATACAATACTAGGGCTCGACAAATCTGTGCCAGGTTGCCATGGTGACTAGAAATTGCATCCTGGCACCTGGGCTTTTGTCAGCCCATTCACCATTGCCGTAGTGCCTTGGTCGGCAACACGTTGATCACGATTTACTGGTCGATAGCGGGCAGGCGACCGTTAGATCACAAAGAGATCCCTGCCTTGCCAACCAGGTGCTTTCTTCAGAGGTGCCGAGCAGCACGGTACAAGGTCAGCCAATTCTAGGCTGCAGAGACGGCCTCGCCCCACAGCTGCACATATGCAAAGGTGCGGGTGCCGTGTCCGGATAGCTTGGGTGGGTTCGGGCTCTTGTCCGAACATGCCAGAGCTCTTACTCTGTGAAGTTCGGCCCTTGGATCTCCGCCTTGTTAACTGTGTTTCTGCAAAGTTGCAGATAGCGAAGCGCCGTGAGTGTAGTGAAGATCATCGCTCCCTTCTCTCTGCACCCACTAACCCTCTCTTTCTAACTGATCTTTGGATTAATGGGCTGTTCTACTTATTCCTCACAGCAAACTAGGCTCTCATCACACTGTGCCCTCCCTGCACCCTACCCTCCTGACCCCCCTCCCCACACCGTAACCTCCTAACCATAAGAATTTAAAACTGTAATCGCAGTGAGGGATAGTCAGACTATCGCTCACTTATTACGATTTTAAATGTACAAAGTTCTTAGGGATTCTAAGAAGGTTAATAGGCAAGAGCTAAGAGGCATAAGGCCCCATGCACACGAGACGCTGTTATTTGCTGTTGAACGCGCGTTCAGAGGCAGTTGGACGCTTTTTTCAACTGCCCCTGAACCCATTCAATGTTATCCTATGTGTCCATGCACACACTCTCGTTTTTTGGCGTTTACAAGCAGTTGCGTTTAACCTCGTTTTTCCAGAAGCAAAAAAATGGGTTCAGACGCAAAAGTTTTCCACGTTTCAGACGCTAAACGCGGCTAAACGCGGTACCGGCGTTTTTCCGCGTTTGCGTTTATAAGCGTTTTTAAAGGTGACCTATTTTTTAACATTAGAAATTTCAAAAATGATGCCAAATGATGAAAAACTATTAAAAAATATAAAAGAAAACTGTAATTGCTTGCATTGCATTGTGGACAATCCACAACTTGTGGCAGGTAATGTGGCAAGTGGACAATCCACAGCTTGTGGCAGGTAACGTGGCAAGTGGACAATCAACAACTTGTGTCAGGTGACGTGGCCAGGTGACGTGGCCAGTGGACAATCCACAACTTGTGGCAGGTGACATGGCCAGGTGACGTGGCCAGTGGACAATCCACAACTTGTGGCAGGTGACGTGTCCAGTGGACAATCCACAACTTGTGGCAGGTGACATGGCCAGGTGACGTGGCCAGTGGACAATCCACAACTTGTGGCAGGTGACGTGTCCAGTGGACAATCCACAACTTGTGGCAGGTGACGTGGCCAGGTGACATGGCCAGGTGACGTGGCACGTGGAAAATCCACAACTTGTGGCAGGTGACATGGCCAGGTGACGTGGCAGGTGACGTGGCAAGTGAACAATCCACAACTTGTGGCAGGTGACGTGGCCAGGTGAAGTGGCAGGTAACATGGCCAGGTGACGTGACACGTGATGTGGCCAGGTGACGTGGCCAGTGGACAATCCACAACTTGTGGCAGGTGACATGGCCAGGTGACGTGGCAGGTAATGTGGCCAGGTGACGGGGCAAGTGGACAATCCACAACTTGTGGCAGGTGACGTGGCCAGGTGATGTGGCACGTGATGTGGCCAGGTGACGTGGCTAATGGACAATCCACAACTTGTGGCCAGGTGACGTGGCCAGGTGACGTGGCCAGGTGACGTGGCCAGGTGACAATCCACAACTTGTGGCAGGTGACGTGGCCAGGTGACGTGGCACGTGATGTGGCCAGGTGACGTGGCTAATGGACAATCCACAACTTGTGGCAGGTGACGTGGCCAGGTGACGTGGCAGGTAACGTGGCAAGTGGACAATCCACAACTTGTGGCAGGTGACGTGGCCAGGTGACGTGGCCAGGTGATACGCTAAATACAAGTACACTGCTGCTCTCTCAGCTGCTGATATCACTCTGGTCTCACAAACTGGCTGAAATGGTTAAAATTTACTGTTTTTTTGAGCTTAGGGAGGGTCTTATGATGAAACGCTTATAAACGCAAACGCGGTAAAACGCTGCTAAACGCCAATAAACGCGGCCGCAAACGCGGCAAAACGCGCGTTTTTAAACGCCGGTTTCAGCGTTTAAAAACGTGTGTTCAGCAGAGTTTGCACCTGCGTCTCGTGTGCATGGGGCCTTACTGTGTAAACCTGTACCATGCGTCTGTGAAGATGCACATCAGGGCTACATAAGAGTTTTGTCATTTAAAAATAAAGCTTTGTTAGTTAAAAAAAATCTGGCTCCTAAATTTTTTTAGAACCTAGATTTAAAGCATTGAACAATTTTCTTATTCAGTTTTCCTTTGTTGAACTATGTAGTGCAAGGGCCTGTTTTAATAAATCTGAAGGAAAATTGTACAAGAAAATTGTATAATGTATGGCCAGCCTTAGAAACATTTTTAGGAATATTATAGAAGAACTGTTTGTGAAATGTAACGTCTTTTAAAAGCAGTGTAGACGGGTCATCTAGGATTTCATGTTTACACAATGTGCTTCATTACCTAAATGCTTTTGTTAGCAATTGTAATTTAATTACATACTTGACACATTTCTGAAATGTTTTACATATTTGTCATCCTCTGTATTAATGATAGAACATATGTTACACATCAGGTTAGGTTATCCTGACTCATGTTACAGGGTTTTTATTGCTGGAAAAAAAAAAAAAAGAATGTGAAGAAAGATGCATGTGACGATATATAGGATATTTTGTTATCTAAAATAAAGTATAGCCAAAGCTTTTTTGGCTGGGCTTGTCATATGGGTCACAGAAGTGCAATTCGTTTTGCACTGCTGTGATCCGTTTTCAGCAGAGAGCGGTCTAAAGTCCACTGTCTACTGACATCACTGGAACCGTGTCATCACGACAATGGAGTCTGGATCCGTCAGGTGCCTGGACTGATGCCTGTCTCAGCCTCTTAGCGAGCCGCTAAGACGGCCGGAGGAGCAGAGAGGAGAGCTGCTGATTGACACTCTGCAGCTCTTCTTTCAGGGATCTGTGAGATCCGAGCGATCAGCAATGTTCGATGGCTCGGTTCTCAGTGCAGAGCGCCCCCGGAGGACAGATGCAGCATTGGACCCATGCTGCATCTACCTAGGTATGTATAAAAGGGGGGAAAAAAAACCCTTCTCTTTAACCACTTCGCGCCCGGGCTATAAGCAAAAGACGTCCGCAAAGCGGTCGTCAATTGCTGATAGGACGTCTATGGACGTCCTCTTATTTACTTCCGCGATGCACGCCACCGCGGGCGCGCGTCGGGGAAAAACTGTGCCCGCCGTGTCAGGCGAGTGCCGATGCGCGTGCCTGGCGGCCGCGATGTCCGCCAGGTACGAGCGATCGGCTGTCACAGAGCCAGGGACGTGGATCTCTGTGTGTAAACACAGAGATCCACGTCCTGTCGGGGAGAGGAGACGGATGGTGTGTCCCTTGTACATAGGGACAACCATCAGTCACCTCCCCCAGTCAGTCCCCTCCCCCCCCACAGTAAGAACATCTAGCAGGGAACATATTAACCCCTTGATCGCCCCCTAGTGGTTAACCCCTTCCCTGCCAGTCACATTTATACAGTAATCAGTGCATATTTTTAGCACTGTTCGCTGTATAAATGTGAATGGTCCCAAAAATGTGTCAAAAGTGTCCGATGTGTCCGCCGTAATGTCACAGTCACAAAAAAAAATCGCAGATCGACGCCATTACTAGTAAAAAAATAAAAAAAAAAATAATAAAAAAAAAATCATAATTCTATTCCCTATTTTGTAGGCGCTATAACTTTTGCGCAAACCAATCACTATACGCTTATTGCGTTTTTTTTTTTACCTTAAATATGTAGAATACGTATCGACCTAAACTGAGGAAAAAAATAGTTTTTAAAAAAATAAATGGGATATTAATTATAGCAAAAATTAAAAAATATTGTGTTTTTTTCAAAATTGTCGCTCTATTTTTGTTTATAGCGCAAAAAATAAAAACCGCAGAAATGATCAAAGACCACCAAAAGAAAGCTCTATTTGTGGGAAAAAAAGGACGTCAATTTTGTTTGGGAGCCACGTCGCACGACCGCGCAATTGTCATTCAAAGCGTGACGGCGCTGAAACCTGAAATTTCGCCTGGGCAGGAAGGGGGTTATGTGCCCAGTTGTCAAGTGGTTAATAAACCATTGTAACTTTAAAATAATAAAGTATGTAACTTTTAATAGAAGTGTAAATTGCGAATAGTTGTCATCTTAGATGTAATTAATTATATTGTAAATACACTGATTAGCCATCACATTATGACCACCCACCTAATGTTAAGCCCGACCCGTTGAGGCATTTGCTTCACTAGACCTCAGAAGGTATGCTGTAGTATCTGGCACCAAGCAGTCAGTAGCAATCCTTGAAAGCTCTACTTTTGGTGCAAAAAAAATAAAAAATTATAGCTAAGCATATACAATTGCTACACAAGTCATATTGAAATTGAATGTTATTAAAAATTCACTTTCCCTTTCACTCCTTTCAATCTGCAGCGTTGCAATCCTCTGTAAAATTCAATGCAATGTGGCAATTTAGAAGTGTTTTATACACCATTGCATTATGGAACACCCAGAAATATTTCCTGCTTGTATGATTGGCTTACTGATTTCCTGGAAGTCTGCACTATAATAGAAGTCATATTTTTGGCAATCCCTAAGGAGATTCAAATACTACAATGGTCTTTTTTAGAACACAGCAAGTGCATCAGCTGAATAATGAGTCACTCCCATTCAGATTCCATTTACCCCATTTGTATTTGTGCGATTGTTTGGGAACTTAATTTACATGCTTCCTTTTCGTGCTGTCTCAAGGCTGGTTAAACCCGGGATTGCACAGACATGCATGCCACGTTTCCATGCCATTCCTGCCCGGTGCAATTTTGCAGCCCATTCATTTGAACACCTGTGCAGCCCTATGTGGGTAAACACCATCCTCACACTGGGCATAGATTCATATGCTCCATGTGAACAAGTTTTAATTGTTTAATTACCGGTACCGGGGTGTGTCTCAAGTGTTTGGCTTCTCTGACTGCACTGGTAAACGGCCTCCGGGCTGTTTGCTGCAAGCTCTAGATTTCGGTACACTACCCCAGCTTTCTCTCAGAAGCCCTATACTCCCACAGGGGCAAGATAAGGCTGATTTTATGAAGCTTACCAGCCCATGGTGAAGGGCCCTTTTAGCTGGAATAAGACCTGTCTTCATTTGATGGAGATGGACAGTGTAAGGACATTTTATTTTTGCAACCGTGGCTATGTGAGACTACAAGCAGAGATCATTGCCATATATCTGCACAGCTGTGGAAATTTCTTATGTCTGCAGCTATAGCACAGGTCTGCTTTTTCAGGCCTAGGGTATTATGTTCACATCTATTGCCTTTAGTGAAATAGACATATTTTTTGGTGCTATTCATATTGTCTGCTTACACTCTCACCTGTCTTGTTTTCAGGTCTGGTTTGGAAGCTGTACCTCTTCTTGTGCACCAGTGTGTTGCTATTCATCCTGCTGTTGTATTTAGCATTTTGGGTGCTCTACCAGTGCATATGACCTATAGGTTTAAAGTGATTGCAAAGCTTTTTTTCTTTTTTTTCCCCAACAAACATGTTATACTTAGCTGCTCTGTGCAATGCTTTTGCATAGAGCAGCCACATCCTCCTCTTCTGGGGTCGGTCCTCCGGCCAGCATTCCTGACTCGCCCCCGCCGAGTGCACTATAGGAAGCCACTTATGGGGGCAGTGGCACTCATACGTACTCGATCCTGAGCCAGGCTGTCTATTCAGACACACCCACCCCAATGGTTCCCGCTGCTCTAAACCAAGCCTGTGAGACAGGGAAGAGGGTAGAAGAGCTGCTTTAGATGTGCTCGGCACTGGATCCAGATGGGGCTTAGGTAAGTATTAAGGAGGGGCTGGGGTGCGTGATACTATTAAAAGGGTTTTTACCTTAATGTAGAGAAAGCATTAAGGTAAAAAAACGTTTACCTTTACAACCACTTTAAAAGAGAAGTATAGGTTATATTTTTATTTTTTATTCATACTTACCTCGGTGGATGGAGCAATCAGACCGATGCTCCATCTGTCCCACGCTGTCTCTGCACTGAAAACCGAGCCACCGAACACTGCTGATGGCTCGGTTCTCACAGATCCCCGAGAGGAAAGCTGCTGACTGTCATTCAGCGTCTTTCCTCTCTGCTTCTCCACACTCATTGGAGCGCTGAGCTGTGGAGGGGTGGGGAGAGGCTGTCTCAGCGTCTCGCTGAGACTGCCATCAATCAGGGCAGCTGGCGGATCCCGACTTGGAAGTCGTGATGACGTGCTGCCCCGACTGATGGCAGTGACGGCAGCGGAGAGCGGACTTCAGACCGCTCTCTGCTGAAAACGGGTCACAGGAGTGCAAAACTGATTGCACTCCTGTGACCCTTAGGAGAAGCCCAGCCTAAAAAGCTCAGGCTGGACTTCTCCTTTAAGACCTAGTTTACACTTGCAGTCCAGTTTTACCACCCCCTTCCTTAACTCTACACATCGGTTGGAGGGGGCTGTACACATATTGTGGCAAGCATTTTACCCCTAGCCTAAACACAACCCATTCATGTTGTGATGTTATGGTGTTTACTTAACAGGTGGTAGGGAGACCATATATAGTTTTCCAGCCACCAGTCATGGTGTATCACTTTTCAAAGGGGGCGGCAAGGGCTGTCACAAGTGTAAACAACAATAATTTTACACCAATTCCAATCACCTACCATCTGAGATTGTAGGTGGACCTTTTTACTATATAGTTTACATACATGAGGCAGCTCTTGAGTGGAACTCCCTATACACAGTTTAATTAAATTTACACTACAGTAGAATTTCTTATGTATGGCATTCAAGTGTAGTAATGCAGCAGCGGGTCGGCTTCAGGCAAAAAGCATAATTTTTATAATGTTTTATGGTGTTCAGTATTTTTGTGACTCCTAGACATCGATTGAAGCCCCCCCATTACTAGGGTTGCCACATAATCCCTTTAATCCAGGACACATATTAATTACACGTTCTCTGGCTGATTTAGGTGGTAATTAAACTCGGTGCCTTATCTGCATTAAATCAGCCTCAGAACCTGTGTAATTCATATGTGTCCTGGATTAAAGGGATGATGTGGCAACCCTACCCATGACATTATTTCTATAGTTTTTTTTTTTTTTTTTCCTATTAGTAAGCCGACCTTTCATTAACTTTCATTAACTTATATTGATGCTGTGAATTTATTGCTGGTTAAACTTTATGGGTAATAGATTGCTTAGTCTAGAAGTGTCCAAACTTTTTTTCAGAGAGGGACATATTTGATGAAGTGAACATGCGTGAGGGCCGATCATTTTACCTGACATTCTGTGAACCATTAAAATTCGGTCTAAAGCCTCGTACACACGGTCGGACTTCAAACAAACTTTCGTGGATTTTTGTCCGAAGGGAGTTGGCCGGGCACGCCCATAGCATACACACGGCAGGACTTTACTGCAAACTTTGCCAACATCACGTGGTTTTTCTGCTCTTTACCGCCACCCTTTGGTCAACTTCTGCTATTGTTGGTTGATTTTAACATTTGTTCTTGCCATGCGTATTTGTACTTCAGATAAAAGTCCGATGGATTTCTGTACACACGATAGGACTTTGCACCGTAGGACTTTTTTTTGCCGAAAAGTTTGTCTGTTTGCAGAGCGAACTTTTGTGCAATGAAAACCGAAAAAGTTTGTCTGATGGAGCGTACACACGGTAGGATTTTTTTGAAAACTTGCTCATTTTGAAGTTTGTTGTCAAAAAGTCCTACCGTGTGTATGGGGCTTTAGTGTGTTTGTCCGAGCACTAATACACTGCCCAACAAGAATTCCCTTGCCTTTGTGAAGAAATGAGCTCAGGCGTGTTATTTTGGAGATATAAATATATATCTATATCTCTTTTAAGGCCCCTTTCACACTGGGGCGGGAGGTGCGGTGGCGGTATAGCGCTAGCAGGACTTTTGGGGCGGTCCCGCCAGCGCATCGCCTCAGTGTGAAAGCCCTCGGGCTTTCACATGGAGACTGCAGGGCAGGAGTTTTTCAGGCGTTATTTAGGCGCTATTTTTTGCACTAAAACGCCTGAAAAACTCCTCAGTGTGAAAGGGGTCTAAGGATGAGCTTGGGTGTGTTATTTGGATACAACATATTTCTCTGCGTATAACATGCACATAACAAGACCTTCTTGATAAAAATCTGCTGCCATCTACCAGGATGATGAAGGTGAAATGAGGGTGGACATTTCAGCAAGACAATGGGGGTTTTAAAGGCAAATCCACTTTGCACTACAAGTGCAAAGTGCATTTGAAAGTGCACTTGGAAGTGCAGTCGCTGTAGATCTGAGGGGTAGATCTGAAATAAGGGGAAGCTTTGCTGATTTTATTATCCAATCATGTGGAAGCTAAAATGCTATTTTTTATTTTCCTTGCATGTCCCCCTCAGATCTACAGTGACTGCACTTTGCTATTGTAGTTTGCACTTGTAGTTTGCAATTGTAGTGCAAAGTGGATTTGCCTTTAGTAAATACTGTATTTATCGGCGTATAACACGCACTTTTTTCCCCTGAAAATCAGGGGAAAATCGTGGGTGCGTGTTATACGCCAATCCCCGCTGTCTGTGAGGGGAAGAGGAGCGCGTGCCGCCGATATACACATAGCCGAGCCTACTGTGTACTCGGGTAGGCTTGGCTCCGCTCGCAGTCACGCCCATTCCTGCCATTGGACCTGTGTTATGTCCATCATTGGAGGCGGGACTGGGCAGGACTGCGAGAGGAGCCGAGTACACAGGACATCCGGCTCCGTCTATCTCTGCGCCGCGGCGGTAATTTTAAACGAAGGACACTGGGCAAGGCTGCAGATGGACACTGGGCAAGGCTGCAGATGGACACTGGGCAAGGCTGCAGATGGACAATGGGCAAGGCTGCAGATGGACACTGATCATTCTGCAATGATGGGCAAGGCTGCAGATGGACACTGATCATTCTGCAATGATGGGCAAGGCTGCAGATGGACACTGATCATTCTGCAATGATGGGCAAGGCTGCAGATGGACACTGATCATTCTGCAATGATGGGCAAGGCTGCAGATGGACACTGATCATTCTGCAATGATAGGCATTTAAATGTAAGTTTTTATCCTTAAACTTCACTCCTAAAAGTTTTTTTTCCTTAAAATTCCCTCCTAAACTTGAGGTACGTGTTATACGCCGGTGCGTGTTATACACAGATAAATACGGTAATATGATCCCAAACACAAAGCCAAGGAAACTCTCAATTGGTTTCAAAGAAAGAAAATAGTTGCTGCTGAAATGGCCCAGTCAATCACCTGACTTGAATCCAATAGAAAATCTATGGAAAGAACTAAAGTTTAGAGTTCATAGGAGAGGCCCACGGAACCTTCAAGACGCACATACTTTTGTTACCTGTAAAATAGCAGTGTTAGAACTGACCTTTGCCAGTGCCCATGCTGTCAAACACTGCTCCATTTAGCATATATTTCTCGCCTTCCAGATTTACTGGAAAACCAACAATTCTGGGGATTTTTATATTTAGTTTTCTTTTCCCCACAGCAATAGCTGCTTCTTTCCTTTTGACCTCACATCATTGTAGAATACAACAGTGACATGTCAGGAGAAACCCAGTGAGAGTTGAGGAGATCCCAGATCTGCGCATCTGAATGTGTTATTTTCCCAGCAGACTTCAGAGAACTCTTAAACCGAGGACTATTTGACAGTCCAGGCAACGGGAAAGTATTTACCCTGTTCTTTAACTGGTGACAAAGGTTCTAAGCATTATTTTTTACAAGGTATTCATCACATAGTAAAAAGAACCCCCGTCCCCCAAAAAAAAACAAAAGCACCAAGTTTAAGAAAACTTTTATGAAAGTTAAGCGACCCTATAAAAGTAAATTTCATGGCATCTCATTCTGCAGCAGAGCTGCACTGTTCAAAGGATCTTTGCATCTAAAACTCCCAGAAGTTAGTGTGAAGGTCCTTTTGAATATTGTAGCTTTGTTGCAGGTTGATGGTTTCCATTAACAGGAGTCTGAGGTTGCATGGATCATGCTATTTCTAAATCTGCAATGTGCTGACATTGAGGACCATTCCACAGTGTGACCAATCTTACCCCTCATAATCTTATCTAAAAGTCATAGATCTTGGACATATTATGCTAACATCTCCTCAAAATGGTTCCTCTCACAATCCAACAGTCCCCCACACATAGCCCTAGGGTATGGTCCCTATGTTGGCACATTATGGAGTAAGGAACAGACTAAAACTAAATTTCAAATCTCAAAGCACACCAGAATCTGCTCAATTTGGGTTGACTTCATAATTTTGTACATTACTATCTTCTGGTCCTGTATCTCACATTGTATCACCTGATACCCTTTTGGCGCATTTGTCAGGCAAACCAACACATTTGATACATTAGACATACAGAGTGGGTGACTTCCTCTCCCATTATTCTTCTGGTGTCTCCTACTGGGAGGGCACATACACACAATAGGTGACAACCGGTTCACAAGTGTTTAACAATGTGTACAGCCTCCCCATCATCGCATAATAAGGTAATATTTATGACTATGCATTGTCTAAAGTCTTCTGTATGCAGTATATATGTAAGGATATGGTTGGGTGGTAGTCGGAAGTGTGGACGAATACTGTACAATTTTATTTATTTTTTTAAAGAAAAGTTCAATTAAAATATAATTTTTAACAGACAATTGGTGTATACAAATTGTACCCTAAAGCCCCATACACACGGTCGGACTTCCATCTGACTTTTCCGTGTTTTTTTGTCCGAACGGAGTTGGTCGGGCACACCCATAGCATACACCCGCTCTGACTTTTCTGCAAACTTTCCCAAAACTTTTTGCAACATCACATGGTTTTTCTGCTCTTTTCTGCTCTTTACCGCCACCCTTTGGTCAACTTCTGCTATTGTTGGTTGATTTTAACATTAGTTGTTTTGTCCATCGGACAAAAGTCCGATGGTTTTCTGTACACACGGTCGGACTTTGCTTCATCTGACTTTTGTTGGGCAAAAGTTTGTCCGTTTGCAGACCCAACTTTTGTCCAATGAAAACAAGAAAAAAAGTTTGTCCGATGGAGCATACACACGGTCGGATTGTTGGTCCAACTTGCTCAAAACGAAGTTTGTTGGCCAACAGTCCGACCGTGTGTACGGGGCTTTAGACTCCATTCACACAGGGGCAACACGACTTCCAGCACGACTTTGGGAGGCAACTTGGACACGACTTGAGTATGAATCACAGCGCGACATGAGGCAACTTCAAGTTGCCTCCAGGACAGGAGGCTTTCCAGTGGCCAATCAAACAAGAATCAGCTCTGTGGGAGGGAGGGGTTTGCCTGAGAAATGTATGTTCTCTTCCTGTATTGTTGCTTCTGTTAAGACAGTGATCCGACTTCTGAGGCGACTTCCATTGAAATCAATGGGTACAAGTTGCCTAGAAGTCGGATTGAAGTAGTACAGGAACCTTTTCTGAAGTCGGAGCGACTGCAGTAGTGTGCATTAAGACGGCTCCATTCACTTACATTGATTTTCTCATGCAGCGCGACTTGGGGCGACTTGAAGTCGGATCCAAAGTCGTCCCTGTGTGAATGGGCTCTAAAAGTCGAATTTTTGTCTTTGTTTTGGTTATTGTTCTCCTGTAATCCTTTTTGTTTTTCTCACTATGACTCGAGTGACCTTTTTGTAGGTGACAGTAACAAGATTACTAGGATAGGTAACAAATACATGTAGACAGAATGTGGAGAACTACAAATGAATGTATGCAAGTAAAAATATCCATCCAGCCTATCACTATAACACAATCTCAGGAGGGTGCCTGTATAAAATTTTAGTGTGGGATGTTTTCTGAACAGCTATGAAACCGTATGACTTAACATTTATTTTGCGGAGCAAGGTAATTACTGCATGCTTTGCATTCCTGAGCCCAGCCCAGTTTTGGTTTCTCTTTATTTAGTTGCACAACATAGTACTTCACAGGATCATTATTTTATACTCTTTTGACAAAGTATTTTTGTTATTACTGATATTTGTCTTGTCCATTTGGGGATGTCAGAATATTTTGGTTTTGCTTTAACAAAAAATCGCATTTCATGATTATGCTGATGCTAGCTTAAAGCCGTGTTAAACCCAAAACAAAAAATGTAATATTGCAGATTACCAATCCGATGTAGTGGCTGCATTCCTTTTCTTTTTTAGACCTTTTCACCTGTTGATCTGGCCAGTAACATACCTCCTGTATTAGAGTGCCTTCACTCTGGTTGAATAAGCACAGGGGGCACAGCAGACAGCAGCATTGTCAGTCCGGGGGGGGGGCGGGGGACGGATAGTGTTAAATGTACTAGCACAGGGCTTGACAAATTTGCTTTGAATCTATGAGCCATCTAAAAAAGTTAGGAGACAGTTTTTTATTTTTTTTAACCACTTGCTTACTGGGCACATATACCCCCTTCCTGCCCAGGCGAAATTTCAGCTTTCAGCACTGTCACGCTTTGAATGACAATTGCGCAGTCGTGCGATGTGGCTCCCAAACAAAATTTACGTACTTTTTTTCCCCACAAATAGAGCTTTCTTTTGGTGGTATTTGATCATCTCTGCGGTTTTTATTTTTTGTGCTATAAACAAAAAAAGACCGTCAATTTTGAAAAAAACACAATTTTCTCTTATCATCCATGGACTGACACAGTGTCTCTTTACACTTTACACGTGGGTTATGTCCCTGCTTGCAGGAGAAGACCTAGGCAGAATGTGAGATGTTATACATACATTCTAAAAGCCAGAGCTGAACAGCCCCACCCAGGGGGCGGTCCCTCCGGGCATAACCCTCCCACTACAGTCAGCAGACTTCAGTTTTTTTCTGCCTAGCAGAAGGAGAAGACGTGGCTCCCTCAGGAGCCAGTCTCCTGACCTATTTTATTCCTTTTTGGAATTCTTTTTTATTTTATTTTTGAGAATCTTCTATCAACTGTCGGCTGGGCAACAGGTTGGGTCCAAATATCCTCGTAGTCTTCCCTGTCCGACCATCGAGCGTGCTGATCCTCGCCTTCGGTGCGTGAGACTCAGTTCACGACAGGCCCCATGACTCCAGGGGTGGCTGGGTTTGCTTTCATGCTCCCACGGTCCTCTCAAGACTGAACAGCTCCTGACTGACTGTATCTTTCGCGGTGGACCGGGCCGACAGCTACTTAGTACTGCACTGTGATAGTCCTGTCAGAAACACCAGTGTGTCTCTCAGGGGACGGGTAAGTAGTCTCTCCTGCCTGCAGGTGAGTACAAAGGGCTGTGTGTTTCTCTGTGGGGGATTTTCCCTGTCTCCCCCTGTATTTTATTGTCGCTCTCTGTCACCATTACTGGCGCTGGCTGTGTGGGGTGCGTGGGGGTCACACTGTTCTTGGGGGGCTCATGCTGGTCTGCAATGTATGCCTTGGGGCTTTTTTGTGTGTTTTTTTTTTTTTTGGGGCCTGAGCGCCGAGTGGCGCTGTGCGTGTGTGCTGTTTCATTTTAACTGCGTCATGGCGGCCATCTTGCCGCGGATCGCCTCAGTGAAGTGCGGAGGCCTTTTTCTTGTAGCCCGCGCGCTTTTCAGCACTAGTTTGGCCTCTAGCGCTGCTGTAGCAGCGCGAATCTCCTCACAGTCTCCTCACAGCTCACCAGCGCTGACACAGCGCGGTACAGACAGCGGAACTAAGCGGTCCCTGGTCCGGTTTGGTGAGTCCCCTGGGCGCCCCCTCCTCAGTCAGCACAGCCTGTGGGTGGACTTTTTATCTGAGAGAGTCTCAGAGAGGGACAATATGGAGTCTGTGTCACCAGCTTCCCCTAAAAATGTCAGTGGCAACAGGCAGTGCTTCAGCA
The DNA here is from genome assembly GCA_029206835.1 of Rana muscosa. Lineage (NCBI taxonomy): Eukaryota > Metazoa > Chordata > Amphibia > Anura > Ranidae > Rana > Rana muscosa. The sequence goes on from CM055116.1 coordinate 477,028,853, forward strand.
CTGCGGTCCCTATGGACCTGTTGTGGGCAGCCCTGGAATCAATTTCTGACCAGGATGGGAGCTGTGTGCAAGCGCAAGGTGCAAAAAAGGTGCCCTCTCCCCACTTTATCTACTCGAGGGCAGTGCGCTGATTCAGATATGGGCCTAGCCACTATCGCTCAGGACCCTAGTTCTGAATGTATGGATGGTTTTGAACAGGACATTCCTTATGAGGGAAACTCCAGTTCTGAGTCAGTAAATGACAGGGCGCTTGTTAGTGTGCTCATGACTGCGGTGAGGGACACTCTCAAGCTCAAATGCTGCGGATGTAGAACCTCAGGCGGATACTGTCTCCTTTGGTTCTTTTAAGGCCAGGCCTTCTAAAGGGGTTTTTTCCATTGTACTTTCTTTGACCAGCTCATTGATAAGGTCTGGGAAAAGCCGCAGAAGAATTTTTTTATGGCCCCGCGGCGTTTGTCTATCAGATACCCCTTGGAGATGCCCTATTTAAAAAGTGGGCTTCTCCCCCAGTGGTCGACCCTCCAGTCGCCCGGTTGAACAAGGCCATCACTCTCCCGATGGAGGGGACTCCTGCATTTGAGGACCCCACTGACAGGAGGTCAGAAGTGGTGAGCAGAACCATGTTTGCCTTGTTGGGATCCGCCCTACGACCTGTGGTAGCGGCGACCCTTGTGTCTAAAACACTTACATGTTGGGCAAAAATGTTGCACCTAGCTGTACAGGAGCATATTCTTCCTCCAGACACAGTTGCTTCAGCCCACCAACTGGTTCAGGGCCTGGTTTCTGTGTGCGACGCCACGCTGAACGCGGCCCCTTTTAATGTCCAGGGCCTCTGTCTCGGCGGTGGTATTGCGTCGTCTTATCTGGTTGAAATGCTGGTCTGCTGACCTAGCCTTAGGAAGCTCCTGACGGATCTACTATTTAAAGGCGGTAGACCTTTCGGTGCTGCTCTGGATGACATCGTCATGGATGTCACGGGAGGTAAACGCACTCTTCTTCCTTAGACTAGCAAGGGTGAGGAGGCCCGCCGCAAACAGGGGCCTTCCTTTCCAGCAAAACTGATTTTTTTTTTCGTCAGTCAGAGTCCACAGGTAGGCCCTCTCAGACTGACGGCAGTGCGGCTGGTGGGCACGAGTGCCCCTGGGTGCGTAAGCCAAACAAGCGGCTCCCAAGCCCGCCTCCGCGTGTAGTCTTGCCTCCGCCCGACTCTGGGGTGGGGGGACGACTTCGCAGGTTCACGGATCGGTGGACCTCCCGAATCTCCGACTGGTGGGTGTGCGAGGTGGTCACCTCAGGATATAGGATAGTATTCCGATCCTGGCCCCCACACAGATTCTTTCCCTTGAATCTTCCTCTCCTTCCTACCTGTCGGGCAGCCCTCTTGGGAGCTGTACAGGATTTGATCAGGTCCGGAGTGATTGTGCCGGTTCCGTCACAGGAGAGTTTTCAGGGATTCTGCTCGAATCTGTTTGTCGTCCCAAAAATAGGACGTGGTTCGACCTATCCTGGACCTCAAGGCCCTGAATGCCTTTGAGAAGGTGCAGAAATTCCGCATGGGATCCATTTGCACGGTGATCGCTACACTCCACCAAAGGGATTTTCTTCTGGCGTCCTTGGACTTCAAGGACGCCTACTTGCATGTTCCGATCTGCGCAAGTCACCAGAAGTTTCTGCGCCTTGCGATCAGCGAAGTCCACTATCGATTGTGGCTCTTCCTTTCGGCCTTGCCTCGGCACCAAGGGTGTTCACCAAGGTGCTTGCTCCGGTTCTAGCCTTCTGTTACAGCGAGGTATTGCTGTCGTGGGCTATCTGGATGGTCTTCTGCTATGAGCAGAAAGTGGCTCAGACTTGGAGGAAAGGTGACTATCGTCAATTAGACCCTCAGGGACTTCGGGTGGTTCCTGAACATTCAGGAGTCAGTCCTGGTCCCGACTCAGTGTCTGGAGTATCTAGTTCTGGTTCTGGACTCCTTGGAGGCAAAGGTATCCTACCTCTGGAGAAGTTGCTGACACTTCAGTCTGCGGTGCGGGTGCTGACATCCCGAACATGGTTGTCAATCCGTTGTTTGCATGAGAGTCCCGGGACTCCTGGTGGCCTCCTTCGCGGCCATTCCGTATGCCCAATCACACACCAGGGCATTGCAGAAGGAGATCTTGTCCACCTGGGACAAATCCCTGTTGTCCTTGGATCTTCGGATCCAGGTGATTCACCTGGTCAGGGCGTCCCTGACATGGTGGTTGGGACCCTCGGCTCTTCGGTCCGGAAAGTCGTTCCCCTCCCATCCAATGGACGGTACTCACGACGGACACCAGCCTGACGGGCTGGGGTGGAGTCTGGGGAGTCCTGTCGGCTCAAGGCCTTGGACTCCGGACGAGCCCGTTTACCAATCACTGTTCTGGAAATACGGGCCATCAGACTGTGTCTCTCCTCAGGTCGGAGAGAGTACGGGGTCGCTCCATCAGGAGCCAGTCGGACAACGCCACGGCGGTGGCGTATGTAAACCATCACGGGGGGACTCGGAGCTCAGCTGCGGCTTCCGAGGTAATCCGTATCCTGAAGTGGGCCGGAAGAAACGTGCCGGCTCTGTAGGGGCGGACTATCTGAGTCGCCAATCGCCAGACGCCGGACCAGGAAGAGTGGTCCTTGCATATTTCAACTCCTTTGCCGACGGTGGGGCACGTCGGATGTGGACCTGATGGCCTCTCGACTCAGTCGCAAGGGTCGAGGTTGTGGCCAGATCCAGGGATCCTTGGGCGATGACTCGGATGCGTTGGTGGCCCCATAGGGTCCTTATCGCCTGATATAAACTCTGGTGATCCTAATTGTTCCGGATTGGCCTCAGCGTCACTGATACGCTGATCTGGTACGTCTCGTTGCGGACGTTCCCTGGCGGTTGCCGATGAGGGAGGAACTTCAGTCTCAAGGTCCTATGTTTCATCCGGCTTACAGTCTCTGGCTTTAACGGCAGATCTGTTAAAAGCCAGGTGTTGAGGGACCGAGGTCTCTCGGACTCTGTCATTTTGACCATGTTAAGGACACGGAAGTCTTCCTCCAGGCAGATCTATCACCGTGCCTGGAAAGCTTATATCGCCATATGCAAAGCGCTGGACTGGCGTCCTCGGACGTATTCCGTCCCCAGAATCCTGCGTCCTCTACAGTGTGGAGTGACCCAAAAGCTTGCTTTGAGTACCATCAAGGATCAGATTTCGGCCTTGGCCGTCTTCTTTCAGCGACCTCTAGCGGGTCATTTCTTGGTTAGCACCTTGTGTTGGGGGTTCGCCATGTGCTCCCTCCTGTCAAGCCTTCTCTCCCACCGTGGGATCTGAATTTGGTGCTCTCGGTCCTCCAGGAACCTCCTTTTTGGGAATATCTGGGATATTCCTCTCTTGTCTTGTCTCAGGAGGTGGCCTTTTAGTGGCAATCACTTCTGTTTGACGAGTGTCTGAGTTGTCGGCTTTGTCCTGCAAGTCGCCATATTTAGTCATCCATAAGGATAAGGCGGTGTTGCATCCGCGACCTTCCCTTTTGCCAAAGGTGGTGTCTACCTTTCACCTACATGAGGACATTGTCCTCCCGTCCTTGTGTCCTCACCCATCGCATCCCAGAGAGTTTGCGCTGCACATATTGGATGTGGTACGAGCCTTACGGGTGTACCTGTCTGCTACTGCTTCTATTCGGAAGTCCGACTCACTGTTTGTGACTGCCCCTGGTCCATAACAGGGCCAAGCGGTTTCGTCTGCCATCATTTTTAGGGGAATCAGACAAACCGTCATTCAAGCCTATGCTCTCAAAGGGCGGGCGCCTCCCTTTCCGGTTACGGCGCATTCCACTAGGGCAATTGGTGCTTCCTGGGTTTTCCGACATCAAGCGTCGGTTGCACAAGTGTGCAAGGCGGCGACCTGGTCGTCTGTTCATACCTTTTAAGTTTTTTATAAGGTTGATGTGGCTGCATCTTCGGATGCTTCCTTCGGCCGCAGGGTGCTGCAGGCCGCTGTTTAAAGTTGCGACTCCTCCGTTGAGGAGATCTGTCTTCTTGGAGTGAAAGTTTGGTTTTTCCATTTATACTGCTCCCATCCCTCTTGACACTGCTTTGGGACATCCCACGTGTAAAGTGTAAAGAGACACCGTGTCAGTCCATGGATGATAAGAGAAAATAGGATTTTTTGTACTCACCGTAAAATCCTTTTCTCTGACATCCATGGACTGACACGGCACCCACCCTTCCTTTTTAAGTTTGTACTGCTTTGTTACGAACTGAAGTCTGCTGACTGTAGTGGGAGGGTTATGCCCGGAGGGACCGCCCCCTGGGTGGGGCTGTTCAGCTCTGGCTTTTAGAATGTATGTATAACATCTCACATTCTGCCTAGGTCTTCTCCTGCAAGCAGGGACATAACCCACGTGTAAAGTGTAAAGAGACACCGTGTCAGTCCATGGATGTCAGAGAAAAGGATTTTACGGTGAGTACAAAAAATCCTATTTTTTTACTTTTTGCTAATAATAAATATCCCAATTTTTTTTTCTCAGTTTAGGCCGATATGTATTCTTCTACGTATTTTTGGTAAAAAAAAATTGCAATAAGCGTATAGTGATTGGTTTGCGCGAAAGTTATAGTGCCCATAGAATTGTGACTTTTTTTTTTTTTTTTTTTTTTTTTTTACTAGTAATGGCAGCGATCTGCGATTTTTTGTCAGGACTGCGATATTACGGTGGACATATCAGACACTTTTGAAATTTTTTGGACCATTCACATTTGTACAGCGAACAGTGCAATAAATATGCACTGATTACTGTATAAATGTGACTGGCAGGGAAGAGGTTAACACTAGGGGGCGATCAAGGAGTTAAATGTGTGCCCTGCTAGGTGATTCTTACTGTGGGGGGAGGGAACTGACTGGGGGAGGTGACCGATCTGTGTCCCTATGTACAAGGGACACACCATCGGTCTCCTCTCCCTGACAGGACGTGGATCTCTGTGTTTACACACAGAGATCCACCTCTCTGGCTCTGTAACTGACGATCACGGGTACCTGGCAGACATCGCGGTCGCTAGGCACGCGCACCGGCACCTGAGTGACGCGACGGCGTGCACCCCCTAGCGGCCGGGAGGCCCAAGGACGTCATATGACGGCCTCCTGGCATTGTTGTTCCAACTTTGTGGCCGTCATTTTACAATGGCCGGGATCCGAAGTGGTTAACTAACAAAGCTTTATTTCTTTTTCGTCCATGGACGGACACGGCTCCTTTATTCTTGCCCTTAGGGTTTATATGCCGTCTATCAGGAGAGGACTAAGCAGACATGTTAAAAACATGTAACAACAGCAAAGCTGAACAGTACTGCCCAGGGGGCGGTCCCTCTGGCTATAACCCCTCACCCTGCATCTAGCAGCTCAGTTTTTTTCTGCCTAGCATAGAAGTAGGACTTGGCTCCCGGTTGGGACCATTGGTCCTGGAAATTTTTTGCTTTTTTTTCTACTTTTTTGATCCTGAGATCTCTTATCGACTGCTGGCTGGGTGACAGGCTGGATAATATAGATCCTTGTAGCCTCCCCAGTCCGGCCATCGAGCATGAGCAGACCTTTACTCCAGGGGTGGCCGGTGAGCTATATGCTCCGGGGCACACATATGACCGGGCTACTGCTGTCCGAGTCACAGTTGGCCGTGGCCGACAGCCACCCCGTACTGCTCGGGTGATGGGTCTGTCCGGAATGCGTCCATCAGTCCCCGCAGGACGGGTAAGTAGGGTTCCACCTGTTTCGGCAGGATGGAACAGCTGGGCATTTCTGGGGAGGTCGTCTAGGGGGTCTCTCACTCTCCCTTTCTTCTCTCCCTGTCCTTTCCCTCCTCCCCATGCTTCTGTGTGAGCTGGGCCTGCTGTGTATCTGACCGGGGGTGGCTGGGGGCTGCGCTGGGTGTCAAGGGTCCACTCCCCTTGTGGGGGTGGTGTCTGGTCTGCCTTGTGGAGGCCTCCGCTCGGAGACCCAGCGTGTTCGCAGCCTTTTTTTTCTATTACCTCAGAAACTAACGGCGGCCATTTTTGTGGAGCCGGCGCCATTTTCTTGTAGCCGCGTTAGTGTTAATGCTGAAGCACCCGGCGGCCATTTTCTTGTAACTCGCGCTCTTTTTCCTGAGGCAGCCGGCGGCCATTTTCTTGTAGCCCCAGCTTAGTTTTGGCCTCTAGCGCTGGGAATGTCTTTCTGAATGGCCCGAACAGCACAGAACACCTCAGACGCAGGTGAACACCTCAGGCACAGGGTGCAGGAAAGAGAGCGGACCGCAACGCTGTGCAGTACCTGGGTCAGGGTGGCGAGTCCTCTGGCGGGCCCCTCGGTCTGTAGCAGCTAAGAGGGTGGACCTTTTGTGTACCTTGTCTTTAGTCCCTAAGTGGCTGTCAGGCGAGTGTGGTCAGAAGCTGGCGCTTCTTCCCCAGACATCCCTGTGATAGCAACCGGTGCCCCTGCGGTGCCTATGGACGCTTTGTCGGCGGTCCTGGAGTCTTTTGTTGCCAGGTCCACCCACCATCTTCTGGGGAAAGCTCTGATTCAGACTCGGGCCTGGCTGTGGCACACGGCCCCTGTTCTGACATGTCAGAGGATGCAGACCAGGACCATTCGGACAGTGAGGAAGACTGTGTCGGGGTCAGCGCAGGAAAAGGCGCTTGTTGGAGCACTTATCACCGCAGTGCTGGAAACTCTTAAATTGGAGGATACGGCGGGGGCATCTACTGAGGTGTCGGTCCCTTTTGGGTCCCACAAGACAGCCCGCACTGCTAACGTGTTTTCCTATCTAACTTATTTTGATAAGTTTATATACAAAGAAAGGGAACGACCGCAGCGGGCCTTTTCGGTCCCAAAACACATGGCGGTCCGTTACCCCTTTGAGGAGAGTGTCCTGAAAAAATGGACATCTACCCCGATTGTGGACCCCCCGGTATCCAGGTTAAACAAGGTAACCACGATTCCGGTTGAGGGGACCCCTGCTTTTAAGGACCCTGCGGACAGGAGGGCCGAGGCAGTGACCCGGTCCATGTTCACGGTAGTGGAGTCCGCATTACGGCCAATTTTGGCCACCGCCCTGGTGTCAGACACTTACCGAATGGGCAAAATTGTTGCACCACGAGTTGGTTGAGCTTCCCCGGTCTGCGTGGAATTGGCCGACCAGTTGGTACATGGCCTCAAGTATGTCTGTGATGCGGCCTTAGATACAGCTCCCTTGCTTTTCAGAGCCTCAGTATCTGCTGTGGTGCTACGCCGCCTGATTTGGCTAAAATGCTGGTCCGTGGACCAGACTTCCAAGAAGGTTCTGGTGTATTTGCCCTTCCAGGGAGAGAGGCTATTTTGAGCCTCGCTGGATGACATTATTAAAAATGTCACTGAGGGTAAGAGCACACTGCTCCCACAATCCAGAAAAAGTAAGGAGCCACGCCGTAGGCCAGGGCCCTCCTTTTCCGCTCAGAAGTGGGGTTTTTTCGTCAGCCCGGGCCCGCAGGTAAGCGTTTCCAGGCCTGCAAGGGGCCAGCTGAGGGACAAAAGCGTCCCTGGTTTTGCAAGCCAAACAAGCCTGCGAACAAATCTGCAACAGCATGAAGGTTTGCCCCCGCCCGACTCTTGGGTGGGGGGTCGCTTTCGCGAGTTTGCAGCTCGGTGGACCTCCCTGCTTTCTGACCAGTGGGTTTGCCAAGTGGCTTCATCAGGGTACAAGATAGAATTTCTCCATCCTTCATCTTCCTCCGGCTCGTCGGAACGCTCTGTTTGGGGCAGTGCAGGGCCTGCTGATGCGCGGGGTAATAGTACCTGTGCTGCTGCCGGAAAGGTTTCAGGGATTCTACTCCAATCTGTTTGTAGTCCCAAAAAAAGGACTGGGTCCATCCAATCCTGGATCTCAAGGCCCTCAACACCTTTGTAAAAGTACGGAGGTTCAGAATGGAATCAGTTCGCTCTGTGGTCGCTGCACTCCATCCGGGGGATTTTCTGGCATCCTTGGACATCAAGGACGCATACTTGCATGTCCCCATATACGTCAGGCATCAGAGATTTCTGCGCTTTGCAGTCGGGGACAATCACTACCAATTTGTAGCTCTCCCCTTTGGCCTGGCGTCGGCACCAAGGGTTTTCACCAAGGTGCTCGCCCCGATTCTGGCTCTGCTGAGGCAGCGAGGAATCGCTATCGTGGGCTACCTGCACAACCTTTTTCTGAGAGCTGCTTCAGACTCAGAATTAGAGGAGGATGTGGCTATAGCCAGTCAGACCCTTCGAGTTTGGTTGGCTACTGAACCTCAAGAAGTCGGTATTGGTGCCGACTCAGCGCCTGGAGTACCTGGGCTTGATTCTGGACTCCTCAGAGGTGAGAGTTTTTCTCCCTTTAGAAAAGTTGCAGACTCTTCGGGCTGTGGTGAAGCTGTTGGCATCCCGCAGGTGGTCGTTGCTGTGCTTTTGCATGCGAGTCCTGGGTCTCATGGTAGCCTCCTTCGAGCCGGTACCGTATGCTCAATTCCACACCTGAGTCTTGCAGAAGGAGATCCTGTCCAAATGGGACAAATCTCCGTTGTCCCTGGATTGTCAAATCTGGGTGAGCCAACTAGTCAATGCTTCCCTGGTCTGGTGGCTGAGATCTCCGGCCCTTCAGACCGGAAAGTCGTTCCTTCCTTTTCACTGGACTCTGATCACGATGGACGCCAGCCTGACCGGTTGGGGGGGGAATTTGGGACGTACAGTCGACACAGGGTCGCTGGACGCAGGAAGAATCCCGCCTGCCGATCAATGTGCTAGAACTTCGGGCGATCAGGCTGTGCCTCTCCACATGGTCACAGAGGCTGCAGGGACGTCCAGTCAGGATCCAGTCGGACAACGCCACGGCGGTGGCGTATGTCAACCATCAAGGAGGAACAAGAAGCTCAGGTGCTGCATTGGAGGTCGCTCACATCCTGCGGTGGGCAGAATGGAGCTTGCCGGCTCTATCGGCCGTATACATTCCAGGCGTAGAAAACTGGCAAGCGGACTACCTAAGTCGCCAGATGCTGGACCAAGGAGAATGGTTGCTACACCCAGATGTGTTTCGACTCCTTTGCCTGAGATGGGGCACGCCAGATGTGTATCTCCTGGCTTCTCGACTCAATCGGAAGGTATTGAGGTTTGTGGCCAGGTCCAAAGATCCCTGGGCGAACGCGACAGACGCGTTGGTGCCTCCGTGGGGACAGTATCGGCTAATGTATGCCTTCCCCCGCTAAAACGTCTTCCTCGTCTTCTCCGCTGAGTGGAGACTGAGGGGATTCCGGTGATTCTAATTCTCCCAGATTGGCCTCGGCGTCCCTGGTATGCCGACCTAGTACACCTGGTGGCGGATGTTCCTTGGCGACTGCCGATGCGAGAGGGCCTTCTGTCGCAAGGTCCTATACTTCATCCTGCTTTACAGTCACTGGCTTTAACGGCATGGCTGTTGAAAGTCAGGTGCTAAGGGGCCGAGGCCTGTCGGATTCAGTAATTTCCACAATGCTGAGGGCACGGAAGTCATCTTCTCGGAAGACCTATCATCGCACGTGGAAGGGCTACATCTCTGTGTGAGGAGATGGAGTGGCGTCCACGGACATATTCGGTTTCCAGGATCCTGCTGTTTATACAGTGTGGAGTGGATCAAAAACTTGCACTAAGCACCATTAAGGGGCAGATTTCAGCCTTGGCTGTTTTCTTTCAATGACCCTTGGTGGCTCATTCACTGGTGAGTACGTTTGTGCAAGGGGTTCGACATGTGGCTCCTCCGGCTCAACCACCACTGCCTCCGTGGGATTTGAATCTGGTGCTCTTGGTACTTCAGAAATTTCCATTTGAGAACATCAGAGTGATCCCCCCTTTTGACACTCTCTCAGAAAGTTGCCTTTCTGGTGGCTATTACATCAGTCAGGAGGGTTTCTGAATTGGCGGCCTTGTCTTGCAAGTCCCCCTACTTGATCCTCCACAAGGATAAAGCGATGCTTTGCCCGCAGCCTTCGTTTCTCCCGAAGGTTGTTTCGGCTTTTCATCTAAATGTGGCCATTGTGCTTCCATCCTTGTGTCCTCGGCTGTCGCATCCCAAAGAGATTGCGTTGCATTCCTTAAACGTGGTCCGAGCTCTGCGGGTGTATCTGTCTGCTACGGCTCCGTTTCGGAGGTCAGACTTACTGTTTGTGTCGGTGACTGGTCCAAAGAAAGGCCTGGCGGTCTCGTCGGCCACCATTTCTCGGTGGATCAGACAGATCGTGATTCAGGCTTATGCCCTAAAAGGACGGGCACCTCCCTTTCCTGTCACGGCGCATTCAACCAGGGCAATAGGTGCCTCTTGGGCTTTCCGACATCAAGCGTCTGTCTCCCAGGTGTGTAAGGCGGCGACCTGGTCATCCATTCTCACTTTCACTAAGTTTTACAAGGTTGATGTGCCTGCATCTGCAGATGCTTGCTTCGGCCGCAAAGTTTTGCAGGCGGCCGTTAAAGGTTGCAACTCCTCCGTTGAGGAGCTCTGGTTGTTTTTGGATGGAAGTTTGTTTGCTTACTGTTCCCACCCCTCGTTTATTTGACACTGCTAGGGGACGTCCCCAAGTTCAAGAATAAAGGAGCTGTGTCCGTCCATGGACGAAATAGAAAATAGGATTTTTGTACTCACCGTAAGTTCATGGACAGACACAGCACCCACCCCTCCTTTTGTTTGTACTGCTTCTTGACGAACTGAGCTGCTAGATGCAGGGTGAGGGGTTATAGCCAGAGGGACCGCCCGGTACTGTTCAGCTTTGCAGTTGTTACATGTTTTTAACTGTTTTAACATGTCTGCCTAGTCCTCTCCTGATAGACGACATATAAACCCTAAGGTCAAGAATAAAGGAGCTGTGTCCGTCCATGGACTTCAGAGAAAAGGATTTTACGGTGAGTACAAAAATCCTATTTTTCAACAACAAAACCCCTTCTCTTATGGAGCTTTGATGTGCATCTTTACAGATTGCCACAGGTTTACTCGCGGACAATACACGGAGGTGCCTGTATGTAAATATATATATTTTTTATTTTTTTTTAAAGGGGTTGTTGTAAAGGTTCATGTTTTTTCACCTTAATGCATCCTGTGCATCTCCCCCCCAGCCCCCCGTTTTACTTACCTGAGCCCTGGAAGTCCCACGTTGCGAACGCGCTCTTCCTCTGCTGGGTCTTCTCGGCTCTTCGTTGGATAGATTGATAGCAGCGCAGCCATTGGCTTGCGCTGCTGTCAATCAAATCCAGTGACGCGGGGGGCGGGGCAGAGTCCTGCAATTAACGGCTATGGATGCCGAATACAGGACTCGGGAGCACGCCCGCAAGGTAACCCCCTTGGGAAAGCGCTTCCCAGAGGGGGTTATCTGAAGCTGGAGGAGCCGAGACGGCCGCTGTGGGACCCCAGGTCAGTCAGGGCACTGATTATCAGTTTAAATGTGCCTGTCAGAACTGTTGGATACATGCTCTCCTCACACTGTGACAGCGCGTGAGAAAAGTACTGCCGATAACCGGCAAGTCTGTTTACAATGTGATCAGCTGTGATTGGACACAGCTGCTTACATAGTTAAGGGCTACTACTGTGATTGACCATTTACCTTGATTTGTAGTAAGCTGTGTCCAAATGCATGCCCTGGGGGGTTCTGGGAGGACGCCAATAATGTTCCCCCCCCCCCCCCCCCAGAACTAGCCGATCGCGTGGTCGGCAACCGCTGCCCAGCGCCCGGAACTGCATGCCGGGGGCATCGGGCAATAGGAATTGCTCACCTGGAAATGGGCTGACAAAAGCCCAGGTGCCAGGATGCAATTTTCATTTGCCATGGTGACCTGGCACCTGGGATTTGTTGAGCCCTGCACTAACATATTTAAATACACTAACAAATTGAAGCCAAACACCAGCTCACTCTTTTATAATCGGTTACAGCAATCAGTTTTTTTTTTCCTTTTTTATTAGGATAAAGGTTTTACATGGATAAATAAAAGCTGATTATTCCAAGCTCTCCCTGTCAGTGTTAAATGATTTGTCTCATCCATGTAAACTGATACATCTGGAAGAAAACTTGTTCTTTTGAAAAACAGACTTACTGGCCAGATCACCCCAATGAAAATAAAAGAAAGAGAGCCTAAAAAATAAATGCAGACATCACATCTAAGAATTTGGTAAGCTGCAATATAATAAATGTTTGCTTCTGGGTTTAATACTGCTTTAACCCTTTTTTTGCTAGGTCTGTATATGGTACAGACCTCACAGTGGGAACTTTGTGTGTATATCTGACAAGACGACTTCTGGCTGTCAGATGGAAGCAATCCAGCCCCTCCGCAGCCACCAAATTTGAAATCCCCCCCCAGTAACGGGCACCCCCCCCCCAGCCCATTGGCGTGCCTGGGACCGGCATTGTGGGTGCTGCTGGGTAGAAGGGAGGGAGCTGAGCTGCTCTCTGCCCCTTCCTGCTAACCCAGAAGCAATGTGTAAAACATCACCTCTGGTTACCTCTTTGACTTTCCGCGACCAGGAAAGAATCAATTCATTGGAGTACAGGTGAGACAACTTGTGTTTTTCAGTCCCCGGATGTCTCATTAAAGGGTAAGTTCACCTTTGTACACTTTTTTTTTTTCTTTCTAAATTCCAGCTCCCCTATGCACCAATATAGCATTCATGTACTTTTTTGCAAAAATATCAAAGCATTCCATGAAATCTACAGTCTCTTACTTTTCTTGTCCTAATCTATGTTTCCAGACGTTTCCATTCGTAATGTCTTTCTTCCTTATCAAACTTTAGGTCATGACACACGAAGGAGTTGACCAGCTGACCTCATTAGCACACAGCCTACGTCATCCACCCACCCATTCCCAGGTGCACGTTTTTTAAATGACATGCAATCAATCAGTGATCACCCTTCTCACTAAATACACAATATACAATCAGATTGCATAGTGTATGGCCATGTTTATACACCTAAAATTACTAGTTACGCTTTCAGTGCCATTAGTTGTTAATGGCACACCAAACAGAAGCAAACACACATTTTGCCATGTGAAATGAGGGGAAAATACTGAAAAACGCACAGTAAAAAACACAACCCCTCAAAATGCCAAAATGTCTCATTAACCACATGTAGTGCAGCCAATTGAAATCAACTGGTTGCCCTATGCGTGTCGCAGGAAAAACAAGCCACAAAATGTGCGCTCCCACTATGCTAGATGTGAATCGAGCCTGAAAGTGAAATTGGTTCGGTAACACAAGAACAATGAGGCTCAATTCACATCTGTGCGTTTTCTTGCATTTCAGAAATGAGCTGCACCAAAAATCACAGTAAAAACGCACCAACTTCCACTCTAAAAAAAGTTCTAAAGCTTCCTTGGGGCGTTTGCTGTGTGTAGGGGCAGCCCATTCAGATGGATGGGCTGCCCTATGTGTGATGAGTGAAAATGATCCAAAACGCCTCCCTACCTCGCAAAAAAAACCACGTGGGAATGCGAGTTCCCGCTATGCAGAGTTGTGAACGGGGCTTGACAGCTGAGTGTTTCTGTCCACTCCCTCCTATGTGCTTGTATAAAGATGGCCATACACTATGCAATCTGATTGTATATTTAGTGAGGAGGGTGATCACTGATTGATTGCATTTCGTTTAAAAAACGTGCAGCTGGGAATGGGTGGGTGGATGATGCAAGGTGTGTTCTAATGAGGTCAGCTCCTTCCTGTGTCATGACCTATAGTCTGATCAGGAAGAAAGACATTACTAATGGAAACGTCTGGAAACGTGGATTAGGACAAGAAAAGTAAGTGACTAGATTTAATGGAAAGCTTTAAAATTTTAGCAAAAATAGTACATGAATGCTATTTCTTTCTCGTACATCACGGGACACAGAGCGACATAGTCATTACTAATGGGTTATATAGATACCGTCAGGTGCTGGCACTGGCAACTTCCAAAACCGGAAGTACCCTCCCCTATATAAGCCCCTCCCATCCGGGAGCACCTCAGTTTTTTTGCCAGTGTCTAAGGTGTTGGCCAAGAAGAAACATGTGTTTTTCACTGAGCTTGCGTACAGGTTCTTTTGGGCCTCAGTAAGCTATTCCGGATCCGACCAAAAAAGCTTCATAGCTAAACGGTCGGTACCCGGGCCTTGCAGAGAAGAGCAAGGTTTTGCCTGTAATGCTTCTCTTAGGAGAGCTGGACCCTGGGATCCAGAGCTCTGGTCATACCCACGACCAAGATGTTTTCTGTGCAGGGTGCTATACAGGTCCAGGGGAGTGGAATCCTTGGGAACCCGGTCCCTGAAGGTTTGATTACAATGCCTGCCGTGATAGGTGAAGTTTGGGCTTTTGTGGACCAAACAAAGTCCTGCGGCGGGGAACAGGTAAGTGGGGGTCCCCAGGAACTTGGTTCTATTGGGGGACCCCCAAGCCTAATTTGTCTTTCTGTCTGTTACCTAACGGTATTCCCGCTGATATCTGTGCATGCCTGTAACTACTAAAAAAATGTAATAATTTTAATAGTGGTCAAGAAAAAAAAAAAATTTTTTTTTATATATATTTAATATATTAGACTGCGGTACCTGTGTTTGTCCACTAGAGGCCGCTGTGGAACGTTTCTTGTCATGTGGACTAGTTTCTTTTCATCAGAGCAAGTCCAGGCAGATGGTGAGTTCTCTTATGGGAAACTGCTTCCTCTGCCATGTTGCAATGCTCGTCCATCCCCCGGCCTGCGGCAAAGAGGGGCCCTGGCTCTTGTCCCTGGTTTCCATTTTCGAAATTAGCGCCGAAGGCGCACGTGGCCGCGCGCGTGCACGCGCCTCTATATATAGAGGTGAGCCGGGAAAGGGGGCGGAGCCTGGGGGATGACGCTCTGTGCGCGCTGCAGCGCTTCTGCGCATGTGCGGGCGTCCCAGCATGTTAAAAACCACAAAGTTGTGTTGTGAGCTGGCTATAGAGTGCAGAGACAGAGCTGGCAACATTTAAAAAAGGCATACAGCAAGCGGTTGATGCAGGCATCCCCTAGAAAGGCACATTAGTAGACACCAACTGTTTCTTATAGCAGCATTTATGCTAGACTATTGTCAGTAAGTGGTGTATTTCGGCTGGAATACCTCAGCTTTGGGCTTAGGAATAATGCCGTCTAAAAACTCCGGGACTAGAAATTCCAGGAAGCATAGGGGGTCTCCATCGGGCTCTGAGGATCTTGGGCATGCTTCGGCTGCACCAGTCTCCCCTGAAGAATCAGAGGTTAGTGACCGTAGAGCACCCTCAGGAGTACCTGGTACTGTGGCTGTCCTCAGTTCACCTGCTCCTGTGTATGTAACAGAGGAGGTTTTTTCCTCAGCTCTGGGAGGGCTGGAAGAGAGATTGTCAGCATTGATCGCTGCTTCCCTGTCACAGGAAAAAAGCGCCCGATCTCCGTCTCCTCCCTCAGAGTGCCTGTTAACAGAGCAACAGTCCCATACAGGGATCGACCTACCTGAAGGGGATCAGGATGAGGTCGATTCTGTTGTAGAGGAATCAACAGTGGAAGAGCCATTCTCAGCATCACATGCTGAAAGGTTATGGGTTCAGTCCCTGACTAATATGGTCCGATCAGCATTTAAAATGCCCCTTGCGGAGCCATCATCCACTTCTGTCTCCTCGTTGGGGTCGCTAAAAGCTCCCCAGACTGTTTGTTCCTTTCCGATCCACCCTTTACTGGAAGGGCTCATTTACCAGGATTGGGAGCATCCTGATAAAATATTTACTCCCCCCAAGAGATTTCCGGTGGTCTATCCCATGGAGGATAAGTTCATCAGAAAATGGAGGGTCCCTACAGTGGACGCAGCCATCTCTTGTGTGAATAAATGACTGACATGTCCAGTGGATAATGTCCAAATGTTCAAGGACCCAATAGATAAAAAATTGGAGTCCTTATTAAAATCTGCTTTTTCTACAGCAGGATTGGTGACACAACCAGCAGTGGCAGCTATTGGGGTCTGCCAAGCAGTGAAGGATCAGTTGAAGCAGGTCTTAAGGGACTTGCTAGATCAGCAGGCTCTTGCCCTAGCCGATCTACCTAGAGCCTTATGCTTTGCAGTTGACGCCATAAAGGATTCAATCCATCAGGCCTCCCGCCTTACGCTGTCTGTAGTACATATGCGCAGGCTTCTATGGCTCAAAAACTGGTCTGCTGAAGCTCCCTGTAAAAAATTGCTGGTCAGCTTCCCATTTCATGGTGAACGCTTATTTGGGGAAGACCTGGACAAATATATCCAGAGAATTTCCAGCGGTAAAAGTACACTTTTGCCGGTTAAAAATAGAGTTAGAGGTCCCTCTTTTAAGAGGCCTGCTTCTCCAGTCCCTAGGACATCGGCTGTGAAACAGTTCCGACGGCCTCCTCGGTCAAATCCCGGAGGTAAAAATCAGGGACAATTGCAGGGTAACAAGAAGCCCTGGAGCAGGAGAGGTACAAAACCTCCCCCAAAGTCAAATGCATGAAGGGTTGCCCCCACTCAATCGGGTGGGGGGAAGACTTCAGTTGTTCGCAGAGACCTGGCGGGACACGATCAGAGACAGATGGGTGCTCTCCGCAGTAAATCTGGGATACAAATTGGAGTTAAAAAACTCCCCTCCTTCCCGCTTTATAAGGTCAAACGTGCCAAGGGGTCCCCAAAAGAGAGGATCCCTCCTGTTGGCACTAGAACAATTATTGCTCCAAGCAGTAATTATAGAGGTTCCCCTGGAAGAATGGGGGTTCGGGTTTTACTCAAACCTCTTTACAGTCCCGAAGCCAAACGGGGACGTGAGGCCCATATTAAATCTAAAAGGGCTAAACAAATTCCTACATATCAGGACTTTCCGGATGGAGTCGATCCGGTCGGTGGCCACTGCCCTACAAGGGGAGGAATGGTTAGCCTCGATCGACATCAAAGATGCTTATTTGCACGTTCCCATCTTTCCAGCCCACCAAAAATTTCTACGCTTTGCGGTAGAAGGGCGCCATTTTCAGTTCAGAGCCTTACCCTTCGGTCTGGCCACAGCACCACGAGTGTTCACAAAAAATTCTGGCCCCATTATTGGCCAATCTAAGAACACGAGGTGTAACGATAATGGCATATCTAGATGACTTGTTGCTGATAGACCACTCAGTGGAAAAACTAGAAGTGGTTGTTCACGAGACAATCAAGTATCTGGAATATCACGGTTGGATTATCAACCGAGACAAGTCAGCCCTAAAACCAGTCAAAAGTCTGGAATACTTGGGGCTAAGGCTGGATTAAGACCAGAGAAAAATTTTCTTGCCTCAAGAAAAGGGGTCGTCTTTGAGAGATTTGATCCACTTAGTGGGTTCAAAAAGACAGCCATCCATACGCCTGTGCATGAGGCTGCTGGGAAAAATGGTGGCATCATTCGAAGCAGTACCCTACGGTCAATTCCATTCAAGGAATTTGCAAAGGGCCATACTGTCAGCCTGGAACAAAAAAGTTCAGGCTCTGGACTTACCAATGTCCTTGTCCCCTTCCGTTCGCAAGAGCCTCCGCTGGTGGTTGGTTCCCCAGAATCTGGAAAGAGGGAAATCCTTCAGTCCGATTTCCTGGAAGGTGGTCACTACAGATGCCAGCCTTATAGGCTGGGGAGCAGTACTGGAGCAATGGTCTCTCCAGGGCAGATGGTCGGATGCGGAAAAGGCCCTGCCCATCAATCTCTTAGAGATACGAGCAGCCCGGTATGCCCTAGTAGCATGGACATCCAAACTCCAAGGGTCCCCTGTCAGAATTCAATCAGACAATGCCACAGCAGTGGCATATATCAATCGTCAGGGGGGCACCAGGAGTCGTGCAGCCCAAAGGGAAGTAAATTACATCCTGAGATGGGCAGAAAGATATGTCCCAGCCATATCTGCGGTATTCATTCCAGGAGTGGAGAATTGGAAGGCGGACTTTCTAAGTCGCCAACAATTATGCCCAGGGGAATGGTCCCTTCATCCCGAGGTTTTCCGGACAATATGTCAGCGGTGGGGAACACCGGATGTAGATCTGCTAGCATCCAGATTCAACACAAAAGTGGACAGGTTTGTCTCTTGGGCAAGGGATCCCCTAGCTTGCGGCTCGGATGCCCTAGTGTTCCCTTGGGATCAGTTCAAGCTGATATATGCATTCCCACCGCCACAATTGTTACCTCGATTACTCCGCAGAATCAGGGTAGAAAAGAAACCAGTGATTCTGGTGGCTCCAGCGTGGGCCCGAAGAGCATGGTACGCGGAGATTGTAAAAATGTCTGTGGGGAGTCCTTGGACCCTCCCACATCGTCCGGACCTGCTTTCGCAAGGACCGATATACCACCCTTCCTTACCAGCCCTAGGTTTGACGGCCTGGCTATTGAAGCCCACATTCTAAAAAAGAGAGGGCTCTCTAATGCTGTGGTATCTACCATGATCAATGGCAGGAAGCCGGTATCCAGGCAGATCTACTATAGAATCTGGAAGGCGTACATCGCCTGGTGTGAGGCCAAGAAATGGCATCCACGTAAATACGTAATAGGTAGGATTCTGGACTTCCTACAATGGGCTGTAGATAGGAAGCTTGCCTTGAGTACTATCAAGGGTCAGATTTCGGCCTTGTCAATATTTTTTCAAAGGCCCTTGGCTTCGCATTCACTAGTCAAAGCCTTTATACAAGGGGTGATGCGTATTAGTCCTCCGGTTAATATTCCCATATGTCCATGGGATCTAAACTTGGTTCTGTCGGTTCTACAGAAACAACCATTTGAACCATTACAGCATATTTCTTTGGTGCTTCTCACCAGGAAATTGATTTTTCTAGTAGCCATTTGTTCGGCTAAAAGAGTATCGGAATTAGCAGCTATGTCCTGTAAGGAGCCATATCTGGTTATCCATAAGGATAGAGTAGTGTTACGTCCTCATCCAGCCTTTCTTCCTAAGATGGTATCGAGGTTTCATTTGAACCAAGATGTGGTTCTTCCTTCTTTTTTCCCCAAACCTACTTCGGTAGAGGAAAAGTTATTGCATTCTTTGGATGTAGTAAGAGCAGTTAAAGCTTATCTAAAAGCCACTGCTCAGATTCGCAGAACGGATACTTTGTTTATTCTGCCGGAAGGCCCCAGAAAGGGTCAGGCAGCGTCAAAATCTACTTTAGCCAAGTGGATTCGACAGGTCATAATACAAGCCTATGGCTTGAGAAGGAGACCGCCTCCGTTCAAAGTTAGAGCGCACTCCACGAGAGCAGTTGGAACTTCATGGGCAGTGCATCACCAGGCCTCCCTGGCTCAAATCTGTAAGGCCGCAACATGGTCTTCAGTACACACGTTTACTAGGTTCTACCAGGTGGACGTTAGAAGTCAGGAGGATGTCGCCTTTGGGCGCAGTGTGTTGCAGGCCGCAAAAGATCCTCATGTCTGATAAGCGCTCAGCTTATGTATGGTGTATCCCCCCCCCCCCTCATTGGGCATTGCTTTAGGACATCCCATTAGTAATGACTATGTCGCTCTGTGTCCCGTGATGTACGAGAAAGAAAATAGGATTTTTATAACAGCTTACCTGTAAAATCCTTTTCTTGGAGTACATCACGGGACACAGAGCTCCCGCCCCTCTTTGGGGACACTTATTGCTTTGCTACAAAACTGAGGTGCTCCCGGATGGGAGGGGCTTATATAGGGGAGGGTACTTCCGGTTTTGGAAGTTGCCAGTGCCAGCACCTGACGGTATCTATATAACCCATTAGTAATGACTATGTCGCTCTGTGTCCCGTGATGTACTCCAAGAAAAGGATTTTACAGGTAAGCTGTTATAAAAATCCTATTATTGGTGCATAGGGGAGCTGGAATAATAATAAAAAAAAGTGTACAAAGGTGAACTTACCCTTTTAAATGAGAACCTGTCACACAAAAAAATCATTGCATAGAGATTTTGGCCAGTTCTAGTAAAAATAATTCATATAAAAAATTGTAAAAAAATTAAATTACACTGAAGTACATAAAGCACCTAAACGTTCACATCTTTTGCAGTACACGTGTTACATGTCACCGTACACGCCAGAATGAGATCAATAGTTCTAGCACCAGACCTCTTCCATAATTCTAAACTGATGACCTTTGGGGGCTTTTAAAGCGTTGCCTATGGAAAATATAGGGTACTGAAATTTGTCACCATTTCACGGGCGCAGGCGAAATTTAAGGTTTGACTCATTGCATATTTATGTACTTCGTGCACTCTCACCTTTTTTATATTTTACCACAAAAGTGGGTAGTGTATTGCATTTGTTTACCCTAATGCCGCGCACACACGTTCGGAATTTCCGACGGAATTATTTCATCGGATATTCCGACCGTGTGTGTGCCCCATCGGACTTTTTCCGTCGGAATTTAGAAAGAGAACAGGAAATTCCGTTCGTCTGTAGGGAACTCCGACGGAGAAAAAAACACGCATGCTCAGAATCAAGTCGACGCATGCTCTGAAGCATTGAACTTCATTTTTCTTGGCTCGTCGTAGTGTTGTTTGTCACTGTGTTCTTGACGGTCCGAATTTGGTGTGACTGCAAGACAGCTTGAACGGAATTCCGTTGGAAAAATCCTGTCGGAGTTTATCCTGACGGAAAATCCGATCGTGTGTACGGGGCATAAAATTAACTTTAGTGTATTTTTACTGACGTGGTAATATTGTGTAACATAAAAAATTGGAACTACCACAATTTTATTCTTTAGGGTGTTTGCTTTAGGAGGGCGTGTATTGGGGAGCTGTCCCAGCCGGGAGAACACAAGGATGATTGCTAGCAGCTATAGCCGCTGACAAAAATAATATGCTAAAAATCAAACATGCTGGTTGTACCCAATCGACTATTCTAACTACCCTGTGAAAGAAAAGATGTCTTCAATTACTTATTGTGAAGTTGATCCAGTCCGGTCACATGATCTCTCCACTAAAGCCTGGTGCTAGCTGCGCCTGCTGTGACTAAAGCCTGGTGCTAGCTGCGCCTGCTGTCACTAAAGCCTGGTGCTAGCTGCTCCTGCTGTCACTAAAGCCTGGTGTTAGCTGCTCCTGCTGTCACTAAAGCCTGGTGTTAGCTGCGCCTGCTGTCACTAAAGCCTGGTGCTAGCTGCTCCTGCTGTCACTAAAGCCTGGTGTTAGCTGCGCCTGCTGTCACTAAAGCTTGGTGCTAGCTGCGCCTGCTGTCCCTAAAGCCTGGTGCTAGCTGCTCCTGCTGTCACTAAAGCCTGGTGCTAGCTGCGCCTGCTGTCCCTAAAGCCTGGTGCTAGCTGCGCCTGCTGTCACTAAAGCCTGGTGCTAGCTGCGCCTGCTGTCCCTAAAGCCTGGTGCTAGCTGCGCCTGCTGTCACTAAAGCCTGGTGCTAGCTGCGCCTGCTGTCCCTAAAGCCTGGTGCTAGCTGCGCCTGCTGTCCCTAAAGCCTGGTGCTAGCTGCGCCTGCTGTCCCTAAAGCCTGGTGCTAGCTGCGCCTGCTGTCCCTAAAGCCTGGTGCTAGCTGCGCCTGCTGTCCCTAAAGCCTGGTGCTAGCTGCGCCTGCTGTCCCTAAAGCCTGGTAAACACTACAGTTTTATTTATTTTTTTGCGCAACCTCGCAGGTTGAACATAAAAAAAACTGATGGCTCCAATCGGAACCGCTGTGCTAACCATGCAACGTTAGTCCAGCCATCTCCCCCGTTAAGCTGGTGTTTTCTGAGTCTCCAAAGGCACTCTCCAAAATTATGAACAATCTTATTCTTCCAAAGCTAATACACTTTTGCAAACTGGTACTGACTAGTATTCCAGTGTTTCTCTTCTCCCTTAGTTTTTCTCTGTCACTTAGCTAATGTGACCCCAAAGTTGATGGAGAGAGGCTAGGGAGGGTTAAACAAGGCTGCTAAACCGGCTACTGGCATCCTCCTAATCAAGTGATGATGCCATTGGCCATTAGGAGGTCGTAATGGTGCACGATGAAAACCCATGTATAATTAAAAGGCAAGCTTCATCCACCCCGCCGGCTTGTATACAATTTTTGGGACGCTTTTAGGAATTTTGCCTGCCCACCCTGGTTGAAAAAAGCTGACCTAGGGTGTCTGCTTTCAGAAAATTATATAATGTTTGAGGGTTTTATGTAATCTTCAGGCCTAAAATGGCTCAGGCAGCGAAAGGGTTAAAGGAGAAGTTCACCTCCAGGAACATGTTCCAGTTGTAAGATTTCTTAAGCCCCATACACACGGTCGGACTTCCATCTGACTTTTCCGTGGATTTTTGTCCGAAGGGAGTTGGCCGGGCCCACCCATAGCATACACACCACAGGACTTTTCTGCAAACTTTCCCAAAACTTTTTGCAACATCACGTGTTTTTCTGCTCTTTACCACCACCCTTTGGTCAACTTCTGCTATTGTTGGTTGATTTTAACATTAGTTTTGTCCATCAGACAAAGTCCATTTGCAGACCCAACATTTGTCCGATGGAGGAAAAAAAAAAAAAAGCAAAAAAGTTTGTCCGATGGAGCGTACACACGGTCGGATTGTTGGTCCAACTTGCTCAAAATGAAGTTTGTTGGCCAAAAGTCCGACCGTGGGTACGGGGCTTCAGTTAAAAAAAAAAGGCTCCTAACTTATTTAGCTGGCTCTTTGATTCAAATCAAATTAGTCAAGCCTTGGATTAGTTGTTTCAGCCTTGATAAGAACTGTGTACATAGAGTTTTATGTGACAGTACGTTGTGCAAAGAAGTTTACAATGTGTCTCATCTGTGACCGTGCGTGTTTTTTTTTTCTTTCTTTTTACATAACCCTGGTTTATTCGCTATAAACTGTTATATAATACATTTTGCTGAGGTGTTTGGCTAAGCGCTCTTTGTTTTGTCTTCAGTAAAAACTTCCTTGAATTGGTAGGAGGGAGTATTTGTACAGCCACTGGAAATGTGGACTTTGTTTTGCAGATAATTAGGTCTTCAGTAAGTAACAGATGAAAGTACAGGTCAGCCAGCAGGGTTCCATTTTTCTGTGGATCAATATGTCTCCACCACATTAGCAATCAATGTGCAGAGCAGCAGGGAGTCCAGGAAAACATTAACAGGCTAACGATGTGCACCCCAGTAGATGCTAGCGCAGAGACTTGTAAAGATTGGCTGCTGGTGGTGGTTTTCTGTTCTGTCTGCAATGCTCTCAGTAACAAAGTTACACTATTGCACATCATTGCTACTGCCTTTTCTACACAGAATACTGGTCTGTCCAGCCTAAATACAGATGGCGTGCATAGTGTTTCTTGTCAGTTATGTTGATGAACTAGAATGCAGGTATGAAATCTTTTGGAATCTTAAGTGCCGGTTCACACCACATGCAATCCAGTGCATTTTTTTCTGCATCAGAAATGCATGGATAGTAGGATATATGTTTTCCAATGGCATAGTTTACTTGCACCAGTGCGGTCAGTTCCAGAAAAAAAAAGTAGAAAATGTTGCATTTTTTTCTGCACTGAACTGTACTGTAACACATCATTCTGGATTCTTCACCTTAAATAGGGGCATGTGCGTTTTAGGTACATTTTTGGTGCCTTTAAGTGTGCTCCAATGCATTTTTGATGCGTTTTTACCATGTTTCAGTACAGTTTAGTGCAGAAAAAATGCAGCATGTTCTACCATTTTTTTACTGAAACTGACTGCACTGTTGTGAACTATTCCATGGGAAACCATATAATCTACTATTCATGCGTTTCTGATGTAGAAAAAAAAAACTGAACTGGACTGCATGTGGTGTGAACTGGCCCTTAAAGCGGAGTTCCGCACCCTTGACAAAAATGTTTTAAATCAGCAGCTACACATAATGTAGCTGCTGACTTTAAATAATAGGACACACCTGTGCTGGAATCCAGCAATGGCAGCACCCCAGCCAATGTTTCCATCGGCTTTTGGGTGCTGCCGTTGCCATTCGTAGTAAGGGAACCCGGCAATGAAGCCATGCGGCTTCGCCGCCAGTTCCCTACTGCGCATGTGCACTGCACTCCTTTTCTGGCCCGATGACAGAGGAGGAGTGGGGCCGAACTTTTGACCTACCTCACGGCAGCGAGGTTTGATGGGAGTGGGGACGGGTACCTGTCAAAAACAGGTACCCACTCCCTCCTGAAAGGTGCCAAATGTGGCACTGGAGGGGAGGGGGAGACAGATAAGTGGAGCTTCCACTTTTGGGTGGAACTCCGCTTTAAGGTGGGGAAAATGAGCTGGAAAGCATCAAAAATGCATCGGAAACCAATCATAAAATGTGCATGCAGAAACCCATTAGCCATGTTTCATTGTCTGCACAGCCGCTAAAGCAATCTGTGGAGTATGAAGGGAGTACTTTGGCAATTCTGGCCGGGAGGAGGACCCTCTTGTCTTTTTTCAGCCAAGGAAGCTGCCATCTTAACCTCTGTTTGATCTTCAACTTCCATGATGCTACACATGTGATCTGTTATGACACCAGTAATTTGATGGTTTGACAGTTTGGTTGAGAGCACAACCAATGTGACAGTTAGCAATCCCAGCATATTTTTTGAAACCGTTCAATCTATGGGTTTAGTTCCGCTTTGGGTATGCAAAGATTTCCAGCAAGAAAACGTACGTCGCTCATAATACAGCAGAAATAATCCCAGTGATTTTAAGGGTTTCAGATCAAACAGAGGCTAAGACCCCCATACACACTATTAGACTTTCTGCAGATTTTTGTCTTCAGATTTACCAAAACCATGTAGTGCAAGGGCCTGCCTGATTGCATGTAAATTGAAACTCTTAAGGTTTGACCTCATATTATATTATTGGTAAATCCGCAGAAAATCTAATAGTGCGTATGGGGTCCAAGATGGCAGCTTCCTTGGCTGAAAAGGATAGGAGGGTTTAGTTCCGCTTTAACTAACCAGCATCTAAAGAGTCGTACACACAATCGGATTTTCCGACGGGAATTGTTTGTTGACAGCCTGTTGGTGGAAAATCCGACCGTTTGTATGCTCCATCGGACAATTGTTGTCAGATTTTCCGTGAACAACGGTCTGTTGTCGGATCTTCCGATCGTGTGTACACAAGTCCGTCGGACAAAAGTCCAAAGTACAAACACGCATGCTCGAAGCAATGTTCACCAAACACAACATTAGCAGAAGGTGCCCAAAGGGTGGCGCTAAAGAGCTGAAAAACCACGTAGTACGTAACTACGTTTGTGTTTGTTGGCCGACAATTGTGTGCCGTTTATATGCATTGCCAATGCCCTTTGGACAAAAGTCTGAGGCTTTGTCTGTGGAAAATCCGATCGTGTGTACGAGGCTTTACTGTTATTTCTGCTGGAGAGTTGAAAATGAAGCAAGGATTTTGACTGGCTGCTATCCATGACAAGAAACGTCAAACTCTTCACTGATGAGCCTATTTTTATAGTTTTTTGATTATAGGTGAATAACTTTTATATACAATACATTTTCATCAAAGAATAACAATATTTCTTGCATGTCTCTTTGCTACTTAGGTCAAGCTCATTCTTCCTTTAGCGCACATTTCTGTTTGATCACAGCATTGCATGTTTACATGTTTATATTCCGCATAATTTTCTAATGCTAAATCCATAGATTCTTTCCATTTAGATATATTGTTGCATAAATGCCAAGAAAATAAATTTTATTTTTTTCCAAATATCTATTTCAGACTGTGCTGTAAATGTTCATAAAAACTGCAAGACATTACTTCCTGAATGTACCGGTAGCAAGTCAAAGGTAATTTATTGTATCTTTTCTTATTCTCTTATGTCTGTATTTGGTGGAAGCACATTTTGTAAAGAAAGTTAAATGGGCCTTTAGCACAGGGCTCGACAAAACCCAGGTGCCAGGTCGCAATTGCGACTGGAAATTGCGTCCTGGCGCCTGGGCTAGCCAAAATTGAGGCCCCGGCTTTGTGGCCTACTGGAGAGAAAATACGCGCTTTCTGCGAACCAGCGCCCTCTGGTGGACGATGCTGTGATGAGCACGGCTTGCTCTCACTTGCCCGCCCACCTCCGACATCCAGAAGCCCGGGATATCTCTCCAGGGTTGCTGGCTGCATTTATGAGCAGAGAGCGTCTACTCTGTCACACTGCCCAGACCCCGCACTGAAAGCCCGCCCCCCCTCCTCCTCGTACGGACACTCAGACAGGAAAGAAAAGAATCTTTTCCTCCTGTGTGTACCAGAAGCCCCGCCCACATTCCAATCCCTGGCAGCTCCGTGCCTTGCAAAGGGAAAGTCCAGCAACCTGCAGCTAGATAGTGGATGAAAGATCAGCGTGTATGTACCATGGATGATGCAAGTTTGCAACCCTTCACAGGGGATCCACAGCTATCCAGGACAACCTTCCTTCCTGATTGAAAAGAAAGAAGCACATAGGTGGGTCAGTCATGAAGAGAGAATGTGTTGTCACCTCCAGTGCTCCCTACCAACACAGCAGCCTGCTGGGATTACCCTGGTATGGTGCACTACAAGCCCCAGCATGCTCTGTCAGCCTATGTGTATGTATAGCACAGGCGAGTAGGCCTGCTTGCTGACCACAGTGGCAGAACTCCTTTGCCCAAGTCATTGGCGGCTGGTGCTCAAATTGTTTTTGGGGGGGGGGGGCACAAACAAACTGAAAAAAAAAAAAACATCAATTGCAGCCTCACTGTGCCCCATCAAACGCAGCCACTGTGCCATCAAACACAGCCACTGCCTGTCAGTGCCCATTAGTACAGCCTTTCAGCGCACATAAGTGAAGGAGAAAAATAATTTATTTGCAAAATCTTATAAAAAACAAGTTTTGTCTTTTTTAAATATTCTGTCTTTTTTCGCTTAGGATCAGGCGTGAGCAATTCTTATTGCCCAACGGCCCAGACATGCAGTTCTGGGCGCTGGGCAGCTGATTTAAAAAACTGGCTCCTAACTTTTTCAGTTGGCTCCTAGATTCTAAGCAAATTTGTCAAGCCCTGCTTTAGCAGCATATCTGCTGCAAGCACACACACTCCTTGAAAGTTATCTTCGAAGAATCAAAAAATCCTTTACGGCAGAATAAACTTAGAGATCAGTGGAACATCTATCTACCTTTAATACATGAGGCTGTGCTGCACCCCATCTAGATGGCTCAATGTGGTATGTTCTAATAGTTTTTTTATGATCAGCTCCTGTCAGGAAAACTTTCCATTCCTTATACAGTCAGTAGCTTATTAAAGGGGACCTTTCTTTATCGTACATCACGGGACACAGAGCGGCATAGTAATTACTATGTGGGTTATAGAGCTTACCTTCAGGTGATGGACACTGGCACACCCAAGACAGGAAGTCCCCTCCCTATATAACCCCTCCCATATCGGGAGTACCTCAGTTTTGTTGCCAGTGTCTAAAGGTGTTGGTCACGGTTAAGCATGTATTCAAGTTAGCTCTGCTTATGGTCTTTGAGGCCTAAAGGCGAGCTATTCCGGATCCGTCCAAAGTGCTTCAATGCCAAAATGGACGGTACCCGGGCCTCGGGGAAGAAGATGTGGACCATCTACGAGGTTTGGCCTGTAATGCCTCTCTTAGGAGGGCTGGACCCTGGGATCCAGTACTCTGGTCAGACCCAATACCAAGAGGTTTTCTGGCAGGGTGCTGTACAGGTCCAGGGGAGTGGTGTTCCTTTCAGTAGGACCCCGGTCCCTGACGGTCAAATGACGTTGCGCGCCAAAGGGGCGAAGTTTGGGCTGTCTGTTCCGAACAGGGTCCTGCGGCGGGGACAGGTAAGTGAGGGTCCCTGATGAACTTGGTCCAGCAGGGACCCTTCTAGACTAATGTGTTTGCCTGTATTTTACCTACATGGTATATTTCCCACTGTACCTGATGCCTAAAATATCTTTGATAAACCTGAAATGTATTTTCTTATAGTTCTATTGGACATTACGTAGTACCCCTGTTTGGCCACAGGAGGGAGATACTTGAGAATGTCTATATAGCTGGGCATACCTTCTATAAGTGTAATGCCTAGACAGATGGAGGAGCATTCTTCTATGTACAAGCTCTGCAGTACCCATCTGTAAAAATGTTACCATACCTGCTAGGGTGACCTGGAAACGGCGTTCTTAGACATGGCGCTGTGGTCTCCCTCTATAGTGTCAGCTAGGCTCCAATGTAAAACTGCAGCTCCCAGTAGGAAGCCTATGGAGGAAAAGTTCCTCCTGCTCCTCTCCCCATTCCTTCCAGGGAGCGTTTCTGGCGCGCATGCGCGTGCGCATTGACGCGCACATTGGCGCGCACGCATTGGCGCACGCGCGCTTCTGCGCATGTGCGGGCGTCCTCTGCTTTAAAAAGACGGCCTCTGTGAGACATGCTGTAAGAGGACGGACACATCAGCAGAGCTCCTTGGTGACATTTTATTTTTGATATTATATTGGGCACGCTACAGGTGGTGATACAGGCATCCCCAAGGCACATTAGTTTAGTCACCTGACTAGCTCTGATAGCAAGCTTGTACGCTAGACTATAGCTAGTAGTGGGTGCATTTTTGGCTGGAAGTCCTTAGCTTGAGCTAGGACTATGCCTTCCAAGGGCTCTGGGAGTAAAAATCCTAGGAGGCTAAAGGGTTCGCCATCGGGCTCTGAGGATCTGGGGCTTGCTCCTACTAATATATCCTCCCCTGATAAATCAGAGGTAGTTACCCGAGGGGAGCCATCAGGAATGCTAGGTGCTGCGGCTGCCCTCAGTTCACCTGCTCCTGTATATGTGACAGCGGAGGCTTTTACCTCTGCTCAGGGAGGATTAGAACAAAGATTGGCAGCATTAATCGCTTCCTCCCTGCCAGAAAAAAAGCGCGCCAGATCTCCATCTCCACCGTTAGAGTATCTAACAGCAGAGCAATTGTCTCAAGATGAAATTGATTTTCCTGCAGGGGATCAGGAGGATGATGCAGCCTCTGAGGAATCTACTTTAGAGGAACCGTTTTCAGCCTCTCAGGCTGAAAGATTGTTAGTTCAGTCTTTAACAGACATGGTTCGGTCAGCTTTCAAGTTGCCCCTGTCTGAACCAGCAACTACATCGGTTTCTTCATTGGGCTCTTTAAAAGCCCCGCAGGCTAATGGTTCCTTTCCAATGCATCCATTGCTAAAAATCTCATCTATAAGGATTGGGAACATCCTGATAAACTGTTCCTTCCTCCCAAAAAGTTTTCTGTGGTATATCCTATGGAGGAAAAGTTCACCAAAAAATGGAGCCTTCCTACTGTGGATGCTGCCATCTCCTCTGTGAACAAATCCCTGACATGTCCAGTGGACAATGTACAGATGTTTAAAGATCCAACAGATAAAAAGTTGGAAACCCTATTAAAGACTGCTTTTTCTACAGCTGGTGCTGTAACTCAGCCTGCAGTGGCAACCATTGGCATCTGTCAGGCCTTGAAAGACCAGATGAAGCTGGCTTTAAAAGACATGCCAGTTCAGCAGGCGCAGGATTTAGCAGATCTACCTAGGGCTTTATGTTTTGCGGTTGACGCCATTAAAGATTCAATTCATCAGGCCTCCCGCCTTACGCTGGTGTTGGTACACATGCGTAGACTCCTATGGCTGAAAAACTGGTCAGCCGAGACGCCCTGTAAAAAGCTCCTGGCTGGATTTCCATTCCATGGGGAGCGGTTATTTGGCGAGGACTTGGATAAATACATCCAGAAAATCTCCAGTGGGAAGAGTACCCTTTTACCTGTTAAAAGGAAATTCAGGGGTCCTGCCTTCAAGCGGCCCACCTTGCCAGTCCCAGGAACTTCAGCCTCTAAGCAGTTCCGACGGCCTCCCCGATCCAATCCTGGAGGGAGAGCTCAGGGACAGCCACAGGGTAATAAAAAACCCTGGAACCGAAGGAATACTAAACCAGCCCCCAAGTCGGACTTATGAAGGGCCGCCCCCACTCAGACGAGTGGGGGGAAGACTTCTGTTGTTTTCAGGGGCTTGGCGAGAGACGATCCGGGACAGATGGGCTCTCTCCACGTTATCCCTGGGATACAAGTTGGAGTTACAGGAATTTCCTCCTCCTCGGTTTATAACATCAAACGTCTCAAAAGATCTAGTAAGGAGAAGATCTCTCCTTTCGGCGTTAGACCGACTATTATCCCAAGGGGTAATTGTGGAGGTTCCGGTAAAGGAACAGAGGTTGGGATTTTACTCAAACCTCTTTACCGTTCCAAAGCCCAACGGAGATGTAAGACCCATACTAGATCTCAAAGGTCTAAACAAATTCCTAATCGTCAAATCGTTCCGTATGGAATCAATTCGGTCAATAGCCGCCTCCCTACAAGGGGGAGAATGGTTGGCGTCCATCGATTTCAGGGACGCTTATTTGCATGTTCCTATATTCCCCAGTCATCAAAAGCTTCTATGCTTTGCGGTGGAACAGCGCCATTATCAGTTTGTGGCGCTACCCTTCGGGTTGGCCACGGCTCCGCACGTGTTCACAAAGATCTTGGCCCCTCTGTTGGCCAACTTAAGAACTCGGGGAATATCTATAAGGGCCTACCTGGACGATCTATTGATAATAGATCAGTCGGCTTCCAACCTAAGGGTTGCTGTACACAACACGGTACAATACCTGGAATCCTGGGGCTGGGTCCTAAATCTGGACAAGTCGGCCTTGCAGCCAGAAAGAAGACTCAAATATTTAGGCTTACTCATAGACACAGACCAAAGAAAGGTTTTTCTGCCTCAGGCAAAAATCTCTTCCTTAAGAGAACTAATTCAAGCGATCTGTGCAAAGAGACAGCCATCCATTCGTCTTTGCATGCGGTTGCTGGGAAAGATGGTGGCCTCATTCGAAGCAGTTCCGTATGCTCAATTCCATTCAAGGAAATTACAGAACGCCCTCCTATCCACCTGAAACAAAGGTTCAAGCCCTAGACTTCCCAATGTCCCTGGCGTCGTCAGTACGCAGGAGTCTATGTTGGTGGTTGGTACCCCAAAATTTACAAAAGGTAAAGTCGTTCATTCCAATCTCTTGGAGTGTAGTAACTACGGATGCCAGCCGTCTAGGCTGGGGGGCAGTACTGGAGCAATGTTCACTCCAGGGAAAGTGGTCGAATATCGAAGACCTTGCCCATCAACTTGCTGGAAATTCGGGCGGCACGGTTGGCCCTGGAAGCATGGACTTCCAAGCTACATGGGTCTCCTGTCAGGATCCAATCAGACAATGCCACAGCTATGGCATACATCAATCACCAAGGGGGCACCAAGAGCGGTGCGGCCCAGAAGGAGGTGAATCATATCCCGATATGGGCAGAAAAACATGTCCCATGCATATCCGCTATCTTTACTCCAGGAATAGAGAATTGGAAAGCAGACTTCCTGAGTCGGCAGCAGTTATCCCCGGGGGAATGGTCTCTTCACCACGACATCTTTCAGACAATATGTCAGAGATGGGGGACACCAGATGTAGATCTATTCGCATCCAGGTTCAACAAGAAATTGAACAGCTTTGTGTCCAGGACGAGAGACCCGCTCGCTTGCGGATCGGATGCGCTGGTGTTCCCGTGGGATCAGTTCGCACTAATATATGCGTTCCCTCCGCTGCAGCTTCTACCTCGACTCCTCCGCAGAGTCAGGATGGAAAGGAGGCCGGTGATTCTGGTAAGCCCCAGCATGGCCTCGGAGATCCTGGTACGCGGAAATTGTAAGAATGTCTGTAGGCAAGCCTTGGACCCTTCCGCTTCGGCCAGACCTGCTCACGCAGGGTCCGATATACCACCCTTCTTTACAAACTCTAAATTTAACGGTCTTGCTATTGAATCCCACATTCTAAGAGAGAGAGGTCTCTCTAACACTGTGGTGTCTACGATAATCAATGCTAGAAAGCCAGTATCTAGACATATATATTATAGAGTTTGGAAGGCGTATGTGGCATGGTTTGAAGCCAAGAAATGGCATCCTCGGAAGTACGTCATAGGCAGAATACTTGACTTCCTACAGTGGGCTGTTGTCAAAAACCTAGCCTTAAGTAATATTAAGGGACAGGTTTCGGCCTTATCGATATTTTTTCAAAGGCCACTAGCTACACATTTGCTAGTTAAGACCTTCTTGCAGGGTGTGACTCGTATCAACCCACCAGTGAGGTCTCCCATATGTCCATGGGACTTAAACTTGGTTCTATCAGTTCTTCAAAGACAACCTTTTGAACCATTACTCCACATTCCTTTAGTGCTCCTCACCAGGAAATTGGTGTTCTTGGTAGCTATATCCTCAGCCAGGAGGGTATCGGAATTAGCAGCTTTATCTTGCAAGGAGCCATATTTGATTATCCATAAGGATAGAGTGGTTTTACGTACACATCCAGCCTTTCTTCCAAAGGTCGTGTCAAGTTTTCATTTGAACCAAGATATGGTTCTTTCTTCCTTTTTTCCCAAACCTAGTTCGGTGGAAGAGAAATGATTACATTCTTTGGATGTAGTAAGAGCAGTTAAAGCCTATCTTGAAGCTACTGCTATGATTCGAAAAACTGATGTTTTATTTATTCTGCCAGAAGGCCCCAGAAGGGGCCAGGCAGCATCGAAATCTACTATTTCTAAGTGGATTTGGCAGGTTATTATTCAAGCCTATGGTCTGAGAAAGAAGGTGCCTCCATTTAAAATTACAGCACACTCTACTAGAGCGGTTGGTGCTTCTTGGGCAGTGCATCACCAGGCCTGCTTGGCTCAAATCTGTAAGGCTGCAACTTGGTCTTCAGTCCACACATTTACAAAATTTTATAAGGTGGATGTAAGAGGTCATGAGGATATCGCCTTTGGGGACACTTATTGCTTTGCTACAAAACTGAGGTACTCCCGATATGGGAGGGGTTATATAGGGAGGGGACTTCCTGTCTTGGGTGTGCCAGTGTCCATCACCTGAAGGTAAGCTCTATAACCCACATAGTAATTACTATGCCGCTCTGTGTCCCGTGATGTACTCCAAGAAAAGGATTTTACAGGTAAGCTGTTATAAAAATCCTATTATTTTCAAAACTGATCTTATGCCTACATCTGATGTACAGGCAGCATATTTTTAAAGCAACTGGGGGGGGGGAAACAAGCCTGATATTACAAGAAAAGAAATCCAGAAAGAGACCGGGTTGCATATATTTACATTACCCATTTTGTTGAGATAAGCCAGGAGCTTTATAAAAAGAAAACTGAGCACCTTCTGCCTGTAGCTAAGAGATTCTTCCACGTTAAAGCAATTGTATGGATAGAAACCTAGGTGCATGAACCTTATACACAGTAGCAGGAGCTACTAATATGTTGCCTTGGTGGTAGAATACACTAGATACTTAGCTTGGCTTAGATACTTTCGGGCTATCCCTTGGTTGGAATCTTACCTATCTATTTTACTGCACCTTCAGTGTCACTTACAACTCCACTTCCTCCTCTCCAACTCCTATTACCCTTTGGGGTCCCTCAAGGTTCTGTCCTTGGACCATTACAATTCTCGATCTACACGTCGTCCTCGGTCAGCTGATGGCCTCTCATGGCTTCCGCTACCATTTATATGCTGATTACACCCAAATTTATCTCTTTGCCGCTTAGCTCACCCCATCAGTCTCCTCACGCATCACTGATTTACTAACAGACATATAAGCCTGAAGGTCACACCACTTCCTCAAACTAAATCTTTCTAAAACCGAGCTCTTAATATTTCCTCCCCCATGTGCCCCTTCCCCTGACTTCTCTGTCAAGATCAATTGCACATCTATCAGTTTGTCTCCACATGCTCTGAACTGTCCTTTCAGGCCCACATCCAATCCCTGTCCAAATCATGCCGCCTTAGCCTCCGCAACTTTTCTAAAATACGCTCCTTTTTAACTAATGACACCACAAAGCTTCCAATTCACTCCCTGGTTATCTTTCAGCTCAACTATTGCATCTCCCACCTTACCAAACATTCAGTGTCCTCCACCCCTCTCTGCCAATCCCTGCACTGGCTTCCACTCACCCAACTAATAAAATTCAAAGTACTAACAATTTACAAAGCCATCCACAATTTCTCCAGAGCTTCTCCCATCCTTTGGCACTCCCTACCCCAATCTGTCCGACATCCCCTAATCTGTGTGTCTTTAGATGATCCGTGAAAACCCTTCTCGTTAAAGAAGCCTATCCTGTTTCTAACTAATTATTTTCTCCATCAGCTATTACCTTTTGTATCAATTGACCCTCCCTTTTAAATTGTAAGTTCTAATGAGTAGGGCCCCATGATTCCTCTTGTACCAAATTGTAATGTAACTGTAGCGTCTGCCTTCATTATGTTAAGCGCTGCACAAACTGTTGGCTCTATATAAATCCTGTATAATAATAACAATCTCATGTCTCATCACCACATACCTAGGTCAAAGCATGTGGCCTTTAACATTTGTCATTTAGTAGTCTTTTCCGTATTGGCCAATAAAGCCCAACTTTAGTCGATACTATTTTTATTTATTTTTAACTTTCAATAGACTTGAGTATAGTGAATCGGCCAACATATTACAACATTGGGAAGATTCTACCCAACTTCCTGTGGCAATAGGACATGAAAAGATGGATGTAGTTATCACTGGGACAGTCTTCTGGAATTTTTATAGATAGACAACTCCTATCCTCATATTGATTAGTGGTTCCAAATGAATAACTTCTGCAGTAGGGAACAGACACAAAAAGATACATCTTTCCGAATAACTGTTCCTTTTATTCTGCGCAATTGCCGGGTTTTTTTTTTTTATGCACATGATTACAGTACATAGGTATCACATTAATATTACAATTGTACTTTTATGGTAACAAGAGGCGTAACATAGGCAGGCTAATTTCTTATCAGGAAAATAATGCAAATGTAATCAAAACATTATTAGTGCAGTGTGCAATACATGGGCAAAGCATACAAAATAGAATGCAGAGATATACAGAATATGCAATTTCTTTTTCAGACAAGAAGGCACAGGCAGTAATGATAACCTGATGGATGTTATCTAACCATTCTCCATTTTTCTGAAATAAAATAAAATAAAAAAGTTAATAAATTGTTCTCATACACATGGGTTATACTGCTGCCTCCAGGAGGATTTGGACAATAACAAGGGAAAAAAGGGAAGGTTCCCTCTAGTAGTTATTGCCCCTACCTGCTATTCAGCCTCAGTAAGGCCCAGTGACTTAAAGGGGTTGTAAAGCTTCGTGTTTTTTCACCTTAATGCATCCTATGCATTAAAGGAACACTAAAGGTTCCCGTTTAAAAAAAATAAAAAATAACAAACATGTTATACTTACCTACACTGTGCAGCTCGTTTTGCACACAGTGGCCCCGATCCTGGTCTTCTGGGGTCCCTTGGCGGCTGTTTCAGCTCCTCCCCGCAAGGACTCCACACCATAATGCGAGCGAGCCATAGCCGCCGACTGTATCACTCGGCCCCAGCGCGCCGCGTCATTGGATGTGATTAACAGCAGCGCCATCTAATGGCTGCGCTGCTTTCAATCCATCCAGTGTAGCCAATCAACGGCCGGGCTCGGGAACTCGGAGGATGACGGGAGCGAGCGCGGGACTTTCGAGGGGCCAGGTAAGTAAAACGGGGGCTCGGGGGCGATATTGTCGAATGTTTTTTCACCTTAATGCATAGGATGTATTAAGGTGAAAAAACATGAGGGTTTACAACCCCTTTAAGGTGAAAAAACACCTTGCACTCTCCGGCCCCCCCGAGCCCCCATTTTATTTACCTGAGCCTCGAATCTCCGTGGGCGCGACCCCTCGTCATTCTCTCAATGTCTGAACGGCTCCTCATTGGATAGATTGATAGCAGCGCAGCCATTGGCTCCCGCTGCTGTCAATCAAATCCAGTAATGCAGCCGCCGGGGGGCGGGGCCGAGTTATACACTTGGCGGCTATGCACGCCGGGGGTATAACACGGGAGCGCGCCCACAAGGTAACCCCCTTTGGCTAGAGAGCTTCCCAGAGGGGGTTAGCTCTTGCGGGGAGGAGCTGAGACAGCCGCCGTGGGACCCCAGAAGAGGACGTTCGGGGCCACTCTGTGCAAAACGAACTGCACAGTGGAGGTAAATATGACCTGTTTGTTATTTAAAAAGAAAAAAAAAATTAACCTTTAGTATCCCTTTAACTGAAATCTTGGCTAGTCTCTACAGTCAGCTAATTGAGAGGACCTGAGCTCATTGGCTATTTGTTTTTCTCTTCAACAGCCCTGCGTAGTTGTCTGTGCATTGGCAGACCTAGACAGTGACACCAAATCCGGTCTATTTTACAACAGCTACCCTTTTACAGGTCTCAAAGAATATAGATTAAGTCTCCCATAACTGCTCTGAAGACTTGTCAGGCTAGTTGAGTGGCATTTGGGGATCACTTGTCTACTGGTCCCAGATTTCATTTTTTAAGTAATTTAGGCAGCTATCTTGTCTCATGCTGCCATTTTGGTTAAAGTGGTATTGCTGAGGATTTCTCAAAAATAGTATGCTCCACCTTGCTTGAGATGGCTCAACCCATTTTTTTTACCTGAACAATGCAACTGTGTATTCCTTGCCAGGTTTAACCATTTGCATTTGGCTCTGGAGTCCCAGATGGTTTGCGATTTAGTTCAGGACCTTATGTCCGGAGCCTTTTTTTGGTATTTCAAGGCTACTTAATGCCATTTGCCATAAAATACTGTAAGGCCCCTTTCACACGACCGTGTCTGTGTACGGGCTCTGCTTTGCTCAGCGGGGAATGCTCCGTCGATCCCCGCTGAGCAGGCAGATGACAGGTCGGTCTCTGCACAATGTGCAGGGACTGATCTGTCAGAGCGCCACTCTCCTCTATGGGGGGATCAGATGAAGACGGACCGTAGAGTTCGTTTTCATCTGATACGCCAGACGGATGGAAAATAGGGTTTCCATCCGTCACACTTTAGCGGATCAAAGCGGGTCGGATGTCAGCGGACATGTCACCGCTGACATCAATCGCTCCATAGACCTGTATGGAGCATCCGGTCCGCACGTGTGAAAGGGGCCTAACTGTCAGGGATGTAGTTAGACATGGGCAGGTATATATTGCAGTTTTTACGATCATATTTTTATGTATTTGTGTTTTACAATTTTTTTTATTGTATTTTTTAGTAGTGTAGTGTAGCGAGTGTGTGTGTGTTTTATGTACATCTGCATTTCATTGTATGATCTTGTATTGTACAATGACTATAGCGTTACTGGTCCAGATGATTCTTTATTTTACCAGGCCCACTTCTGGCTTCCATAGACATTTGAGATGCCTATCTGCACTACCTGAAGTGAGTGTTTTTCTTCAGAAAATGATTGGGGCTGTAAACTCAAATTTTGTGCACAAATAGGTTGACTTTGCACAGCTGTATGGAGGGCTCTAGGCCTGATTTATCTTCCTGCTGTAGGTGGTTCCATTTGCTTGCTTCCATATTTGGATTTTGCAAAGGAAATATCCTGTCCAGGTGGTACAAATATCCGCTTCTCAGTGAAAAGTGTATCTAGCCTCAGACTAGGGCTGGGCGATTTTCCCCCCAAAAAAAATCTGCGATTTTTTTTATAAAAAACTGGATTTACGATTCAATTCGATTTTTTTTTTTTATTATATTAATTAAAGTGCATCAACAAACAAAATTGCAAAGGCAAACCCTTTCTCTAACTGCAAAGTCAGTGTGCAACAAACACACAATATATTCCAGCGCTCATGGAACATACATTATTAACTATTGAAAACTCTTGAAACTCTGTGTGTGATTCCTTCTGTCCCAGCCTTGCTGCGATCCTGGCTCTGCATCCTTTTGGGTTGGAAGGCCCTCCACACGCTGGTCTGCCTGTTGTCCATCATTCAAGGTACTGTGCTCACACGGAGATCATGCCACAGGCTTTGTTTTGACTTTTTTAACCCCTCCTTGCTCCACGGATGTCACTGCAAGTTTAACAAGTTTGTCACCACTGGCAACTGGAGAGTTAAGATTCATTTGCCCTCTGCACATTTGGGATTGGATCCCTCTCTTTATTGTGATTAATAAATGGACTAAGCTTTTTTATCAATTTTTCAAGAGTTTTCAATAGTTAATAATGTTTATCCACCAATTTAGCGCTTGTGACCTTTTGTTGTTTTTTGCAGTGTGCAACAAAGATTGTTAAACATCCAAATTATTAATACTGTATTTGGATTTAGCTAATAAAACAACAAAAAATCCTGAGGTTACTCTTAGTTGAATTGAACTGTGTCCATGTCTCACTGTGTCCATGTCTCACTGTGCCCGTGTCTCACTGTGCCCGTGTCTCACTGTGTCCGTGTCTCACTGTGTCCGTGTCTCACTGTGTCCGTGTCTCACTGTGTCCGTGTCTCACTGTGTCCGTGTCTCACTGTGCCCGTGTCTCACTGTGCCCGTGTCTCACTGTGCCCGTGTCTCACTGTGCCCGTGCTTCACTGTGCCCGTGCTTCAATCACTGTGCCCGTACCTGATGCAGATTTTCATGGTATACGGATTTTACTGCTACACCGGTGGCCATTCCAGTATTCAAAAGCCGCGCCTCCTCCTTGTCTGTGATAGGCGGAACACTGTTCTGCCTATCATGGTCATCCTCATAACACAGACGAGGATGAGAGGATGTCCGTGATAGGCTGAATACTGCCTGCTGTGAAATTGGGTGTTCCGCCTATCACAGACGACGAGGACTCGGCAGGCGCGGCTTTTGAACACTGCAATGGCCGCCGTCTGTCTGCATGACACGCTGATCAGGTAGGCAGACGGCGGCTGCAGCGAGTAGATGTAATTGGGATAACGCTGCCAAGTGCCATTCCGGATACGCCCCCTGCAGTCCTGCTATGGAAACTTTGAAGGGAAAAAAAAAAAAAAATCTAAAAAAATCGATTTTCTTCAAAACTGAATCGATTTGAGCTCAAAACTCGATTCAAGATTAAAATCGATTTTTTTTCCCAGCCCTACCTCAGACATGAGCTGTCCAGCTGTATTGACGAAACCTTTCCAATACTATCAGCAGGTCTTTTCTTTCCTTTAGCTTGAAAATTCTTATGATAGACTCAATCCTCTGATTTTGGGGCAGAGCTCTGGGCACCTGTTTGTCTGTCCTCACTTTATTATACTGCGCTTTTTCCAGGCCACCCAGTTAGGGGAACACATCCTCAAATAGGCAGAATGGCTTGTTCCAACACTGTCTGTGATCCACAGTCCTGGTGTGGAAAATTAGCAAGTAGATTTTCTCAGCCATCAACACCTAGATCTTGAGGAAAAGTATTTTTCTCCAGGAGGTGGTTAGCCAGATCTGACTATGGTGGGGGACTCCAGATAGGGGCTCTGGTAGGGTCTTGGTTCAACAAAACGGTGTACAAGTCCATTGCCAGGTCAAAGCATCCTATGGTGGCTGTGGCAAACACTTTGTTAGCTCCGTGGGATCACTGCTTTCTGATATTGGTAGCTTCTTGGGATCACTACTCTTTGTGTACCCCACTTAAAGCATCTTCAAAGAAAACAATGGAAGCAGCGTGTGTTGTTCTCATACATCCAGACTATATATATTAATAAAGTTTTACAATCACTTTAAAATAACACAATTGTTAGCCTTCAAATTCAGGGGCAAAAAAGTCAATGCAATACTGCACCCAAATGAAATTGTCATCATTTTTTGACAGAGCTTTCTTTTAGTGGTAATCAGCACTGTGTTTTTTTATTTTTTTGCTATATAAACGCTTCTTTTATAAAATTTTTGCAAATAAATAATCTTTCTTCAAAAAATTAGGCCAAAATGTGTTCTGCTACATCTCTGTGTGAAAGTAATGCCGCGTACACACGATCGATTTTTTTCGACGGTGAAAACACCGTAGAGAAAATCGACGTGAAAAACGAGGAACAGCTTGTTCCCCCCACACACGGCCGTTTTTAAATGACATTTTTTTTTTGGTCGAAACGACCTATGGGAAAACTGCCGCGGAAAAAAACGACTGGAATCACGAGAAAAATTAGAGCATGTTCTAATTTTTCTCGTCGTGATTAATGCCGTTTTTCCCATCGAGAAAAACGACAAAAAGCCCACAGACGATCGTTTTTCTCGTCCAAAGGAAAAAGTGATCTTCCTGGCAAATTTCTAAAAGACCATTCAGCTGTTCCGGGCATTTTTCTGGGTGATCAAATTCAACAAATCTGCTCTTCAGCATTCTTTTCAAATGGAATACTTGGATCTAATCCTGGATACATCTCAAACAAAAGTCTTCTTTTCAAAAACAGTTCTTTCTCTAAGAGCTCATGGTCAACAACTGAGATCTCCAAAAAATCCCACAGTGAGATGTGCCTTGAGATTTCTGGGTCTAATAAGAGCCTCCTTTGGAGGTAGTACCTTTGGTCCAATTCCAATCAAGAACGCTCCAATTGAACATTTAAGCAGCATGGAAAAAGCAGGTTCTTTCTTTGGATCTACCCATGCTCGTTCTCATCCACTTTATCTGTGAAAAGTAGAAAAAATTTCCTTCCCTAAAATTGGAAAAGTTTTGGAGAGGAGTCTTCCAATCCTTTACAGTTCACGTAACATGATCAAACAGAGACCAAATTTCCCCATTACCAAGTTAGAGCTCAGCACTGTCAGGTTGTCCTTTCAACACTGGACCCCACTTCTAAAGGGACAGCCAATTCGGGTGCAGTCAGACAATGCCACCAAAGTGGCATATATCGACTGTCAAGAGGACACTGGCTGCCTTAAGGGAAACCAGATTTTATCACTGCCCTACAAATTTTTTTCATAAATTTTTTCTTGCGGTCCACAACCCAGATGTGGACAACTTGCAAGTGAATTATCTCAGCTGTCACCACTTGGACCAGGGGGAATTATCACTTCATCCGGATTTGTTAAGTCTGATGTGCCAAAAATGGAGGATGTGAACATCATAGCCTCCATGTGCAACAACAAACTACCTCTGTGTGTATCCAGAACCAAGTTCCCACTAGCTCTGACCTTAGATTCTCTAGCTAGCCCCTAGTCTCAGTTCAGACTAATCTATGCCTTCCCTCCACTAAGCATTCTGCCTCACTCACATGAAGGTAAAAAATCTGTGTCTCTGTGTCCTATGGATGCATAGAGTGGGGCTCGGGAGTGAGCACACACCAGCTTGCTATTGGGGCATTGGCCAAAGGGGGGACCAGAGAAGTAAAGGATCTGGGGTTCTGTGTAAAACCATTGCACAGAGCAGATAAATATGACTTGTTTTTGTTATTAAAAAAAAAAAAAAAGACAAACCTTAATATCGCTTTAATTACATTTCTGTGATTCCTATCCATATATGTGCAACCATGTACCCATATATCCCTGTGACAGTTATTTTGTTAAAGCGGAGCTAAAGTATGCATTGCCTACCTTCCCTCAATTGATTCAATGTCTCCTTCATTGTTTTCAGCCATCTTGATTGTCATATGTATAGGAATTAATTCATCCTTGCACCAGGGTAAGCCAGGATTGTACACTAAGCAACTTGTTTGCTTCCTGTCTCTCAGTGTGCTGTAGTCATGAAATTAGCACTAACAGTAAAAATAGCAACAAGCTTGTAAAATAAAGATTTTTAACAGGTAAAAATAGACCAGTTAACAATTAAAATAAAGACATTTTAAAATGTATCTAAATCATTACAAAGCCACCTAAAGCGGTTCTTCAGACATATCTTGAAAAATGAAAAGTCAGCAGCTACAAAAACTGTAGCTGCTGACTTTTAATAAACGGACACTTACCTGTCAAGGGATCCAGCTCTGTTCTCACCCAGTCTGGTTTCTTTACCGGTGCTGGCATCTCACTATGCATGTGTGAGCTGTGCTGCGCTTTGCCCCACAGCCTTCTGGGACCTGTGAGATGTCCCAGAAGGTTGTGGGCAGGTAGAGGGGGAGGAGAACTTCCACTTGGATCGCCTTGCTGATCTGAGTGGGAATGGGTACCTGTCAAGAAATGTTCCAAATTCCCTACGGGGGAGTAGGAGGAAGAGTGGAACTTCCCCTTTTGGGTGAAGTTTTGCTTTAAAGTGGATGTAAACCCAATTCATGAAATGTGAGCTGGGCACATATATCTGCAGTGTTTTGTTATCTCTCTTCAAAGAGCTAAGTCCCATAGCTCTCTCCTGACCGTTCCTCTGTTATCAGTCAGATAACTCCTGACAAATTCTCGGACACATCAGATAAAAGCCTGAAATTTCTGTCAGGGGAGGTTGCTATAGCTATAAATAGATTAGCAGGCAGCTGGCCCTGTTACAAAACACCTCTGAGAGTCTGCCTATGGTGAGAGGGAGTGTGTGCCTTTCCTCCAGTCAGCAATTTTAGCTATCTTGGCTGTATGCCCAGACATCACACCCTGTGTTAAACGGGAAGAGAAAATTTCCTAACAGGATCTGAACCTTCTAAACAGTATATAAATGTGAAGACATCAGATATACATGGAAAACCTATGTAGGGAGATTTGTTTGATCTCCGTGTATCATTTGAGGCTGTTCACTTCACTGGGCGTATGGAGGGTTTACATCCACTTTAAGTTCAATGTTTTAATAATCTTGTTTTAATATTAAAAAAATAAAATAATCTGTGTTTCTTTTCAGAAGGATAGTTTTTACAAGCCTGCAGCGTCTTCCCACGTTTATTCATTTTATCAGCAAGGTAAAGGTAATTTACTTTCTATGAGTGTTATAATAGTAGATCAAAAAAATTGTTGTTTTTAAATTATAGAGGTGATATACTATCAATGTAATCCACTTCAGAATGGTGTTCACATTAAGCCCTCGTTGACATTGACTGTGGCTTTTTTCGCATGATTTCAAAGCCATATGTCAGTTAGACTTGGAAGATATCTGTGTGGCTTCATGCACAGATGTCTATGCAAGTCGATCCTGAAATCGCAGGAACTATTTTTTAAATTGGCGCGGCACTGCAATAACGGCGTCGCACCGATTTGATCAGTGCAATTGCCGGAAATAGGGTGATTTGTCATGCGATTTTGTCCTCAAATCGCAAGAGAAGTCGCTC
Source organism: Rana muscosa (assembly GCA_029206835.1). Lineage (NCBI taxonomy): Eukaryota > Metazoa > Chordata > Amphibia > Anura > Ranidae > Rana > Rana muscosa. The sequence continues at coordinate 477,071,735 of CM055116.1, forward strand.
CAATGGGAACGAGGGCTAAGGGGCATTTTTATGAACGGGTATATCAGACATCAAGCATTCACTACAGGAAAATATTCCTGGTGTATGTGTCTTAAATGACAGCGATTAAAGTCTCGTTCATTGCTTTATGAATATGCCCTGAAGAGTCTTGCTATTTTCATCAAGAACATGGCAGAAAATTGCCTGCTGTATGAATACAAGCCATGTGTCCTGTGCTGCACTCCGGGATGAGGAGTTTACAGGAAAGTCATAATTTCTATTTTTGACTTACTCCAGCAGATAACTCAACTCAATATCCATGTTATTTGAATAATATAATTTGGTATTTTTGTGATTTTTGTTGTGTATGGTTATATGTAGCACTTGGGGGTATACATCTTCCTGTTTCTATTAGCTCACATACTCCAACTCTCTTTCCCCTAGGCTTTCCTTTCAGTCAGACGATCACCTTATTCTTAATTGTATTATTCTTGTCCCTCTACTTGCTCAGTTTTCAATAACTGAAGTTTTTTTTTTTTTAACAAATTTGGCAAGGACTGCTGTGCCTCTGAAAAGCAATCCATATTGCCTCCGTATCACCTATTTTAAACCTATAAATGTCACAACCTTTTGCAGTGCAGCCCCATTTGTTTGAATCGGTCGCTGAGCATGACAGGAGAGGAGATTATTGCCCCAAACCATTGTGCCAGCAGCATGTGCATACCCCTGTCCACTGCCTTTGGAGCTTAAAGGGGTTGTAAAGGTTTGTTTTTTATTTTCTAAATAGGTTCTTTTAAGCTAGTGCATTGTTGGTTCACTTACCTTTTCCTTCGATTTCCCTTCTAAATTTTTTTTTTCTTTGTCTGAATTTCTCACTTCCTGTTCCTTCTCAATAAGCTGTTCAGTAAGCTGTTCTGGCTGACTCCACACCACTCAGATAATGGGGGCAAGCTTACTGAGGAGGAACAGGAAGTGAGAAATACATTGACATCTGTGCAGAAACCCGCACAGATGTCTCTGAAATCACAGCCGAAATCCGGAGTGAAATCGGCTTCATTCCTGCAGGTCAGTGTGAACCTGGGCTCAAATGGTTTCTTTTAATGCCCTAAGTACCACTTTTGGTGGATGGCTTAATCTGTTAAAGGATGTTGAAAAATAACTGACCTAATGGCTGGGTCACCAGGCGAAAAAGAGAAGAAAGCCCAAAACATAAAAATTTATATACAGTCACCACATCTAAGGACTAGCATGCTACAAGCCTACCATATACATTTATTTTTTTGTTTATGGGTTTAGCCCCTGTTCACAATGGTGCGACTTGTCATGTGACAGGTCCAAATCGCATGACAGGTCGCACCCTATTATCGGCAATGGAACTGTTTAAATTGGTTAGACGCTGACTTTGCAGTGCACACTGATTTGAAAAAGAACTTCCTGCGCTATTTTTAACGATTTCAGGTGCGACTTCCATAGACATCTGTGAATGAGGTGGCACAGATGTCAGCCAAATCGCACTGACATGCGGCTTGTTGTGCGATTTTTAAGTGAAGTTTCACGATTTCAAAGATTCGGTGGGAACAGGGGCTTAATACCACAGGCAGGTTTGTCTACATTCTGAACAAAACCATTGTAACTTTCTGTGCTGTTGTCATTAATCAAATCAATAATTGCACTATTGTTGATGGTGCATTATTGTACTCAATGAAATCACTGTAGAATTATATTTTTGAAAGTTTTAAAATACATCCTTTATGTTCCATGATTTATTGTATTTTGTCACTCATTTTCAAAATATTATACCTTTTGCAGTGCTTACTGAGCTTCTAACAATTACCGTAGATTGTGTTGTCAAATAAAAAAATGTTTAATCTGTTCTTACACTCATATGTTGAAATTTCAAGATAATTGGTGGTGTGGGAGACAGTTTTTTTTTCCTTCTTTGTGAAGATCAGCTTTACACGTGTGTCGCTTGCGAAGCAGATTGTCAGTTGGCACTTGCTGCAGATGAGTGCTAAAGTAATTTATCTCATGGCCACAATTGGCTGTTAAAAAAGCACCAGGTGAAATTGTCTTTGATCACCAGTCATAGAAGCTTAATCAATAATGGTTAGTTAAGCAGCAGGAGGGGTTTCTGGAATCATCGCTGGAAACTTTCAAAGCTAGAAATTCTGGGACATTGACGAAGTACTCGGAGCTGAGCATTGACTGAACTAAAGTATGGGGAATGCCAGTCTCAGAAGAGAGAAGGGCAGTGGTTCCCAGCCTTTCTCTTCCAGAATCTCTGTGTACAGCTCCTATCCAAAGAAGTGGGGCAGGAACTTTGTTTTGGAAAATGAGCTTTTGACATTTCGCATTTTTTCTGCACTACAAAAGAAAACTAACAGCAGAATTCGGCATGAAAGTAGTCATTCCTATTCCAACTCGGTGCTTGCTTCTTTTTCAGCTTCACTGAAGGACTCTCATCGCATTGCTATTGTAGGTCTGGATGGGGCTCATGTGCAGGGACGAGGGCCCGGAATGACTGTCACCAATAGAGGAAATTCAAGAGTGGAAATACAAGCAACGGCAGGGAGCAGAACAGGGTGAGCACTGAATTTTGTTAATTCAAAATGCATACATTTGGTTAGAATGGACTTAAGTGTGACAAAATGAAATGGAAGAGCCCCTTGTAGTAGAGTAGTTTTGACTTATAAACTTATGATAAAGCAGTATTAAACCCAAAACTAAAAATGTATTATATCACAGCTTACCATTCATTAGATGTGGTGGCTGCATTAGGTTTCTTTCCTTTTGGCTTTTCCCCCTTCTGTTCTCACCTGGTGATTTGGCCAGTAATACACCACCTGTATTAGTGAGACACAACTCTGGAGGAATGATCACAGGACACAGCAGACAGCAGCATTATCAATTTTGGGGACGAGGGTATTGTTAAGTTTTTTTTTTTAGCAGATTTGGAACCACTTTTAAATTGAAAACCGAACCTCGTCTCACACTTCATAAGCAGTTACAGCAAACATTTTTTTTTTCCTTTTGGGATAAAGGTTGGAGTAAAAGCTGATCTATTTAATTGCCCCGTCAGTGGTTCGTTTCATCCATGTAAAATGATACATTCTGCTGGAGAGATTGTGCTGTGAAAAACAGACCTGCTGGTTGGATTACCTGATGAAAATAGAAAAAGCAAGCCTAAAAAAGGAAACCTAATACAGCCATTATACATCTAAGAATTGGTAAGCTGTAATATAATGCTTGTTTTTGGGTTTAATACTGCTTTAGCCCACATTCATCTTGGGCCAATTTAGAATACGATTTGACATTTCAAATCGGCGGCTATTGTCAGCAATGGCACCGTTCGAATCAATCAACCAACTTTGCGGCACCACACAGATCCTCAAAAGCAGTTTCTGTACTACTTTTGGCTACTTTGGGGCGATTTGTATAGCCACCTGTGCAGAAACCCGTACAGATGTCAGTCATATCGCCCCCGAAGTCGGACTGCATTGCCGGTTTAAAATCATGCGAGTTCAGCTGAACTTGCGCGATTTAAAAACCGCATCAACCTGGGCTTAAGGTACCAACCCATAACAATAATATTTAAAATGACATTTTATTCACATTATTAGAAATATTAATATAAAATACAAATTAAATGCTGTTCCATGTGTATATAGTTGAGTCCATATATATTTGGACACAAGCACAATTTAAGATATTTTTTTCAGGCATTTACCAAAATATATTTAAGCTATAGTTATATAATGGATATGGGCTGAAAGGGCACACTCTCAGGTTTAATTTGAGTGTATGTACAGTGGGTATGGAAAGTATTCAGACTTCCTTAAATTTTTCACTCTGTTATATTGCAGCCATTTGCTAAAATAATTTAAGTTAATTTTTTTCCTCATTAATGTACACACAGCACCCCATAATGACAGAAAAACACAGAATTGTTGACATTTTTGCAGATTTATTAAAAAAGAAAAACTGAAATATCACATGGTCCTAAGTATTCAGACCCTTTGCTGTGACACTCATATATTTAACTCGGGTGCTGTCCATTTCTTCTGGTCAGGCTGGGTTCACACTGGTACGACACAACAGTCATACAACTTTTATCCTACTTTGCTCTGCGACATCAGTCCTACATTGATCCTACATTGGTCCGACATCCATCCGACTTTCATGAACAGGATACTACTTTGATCCGACTTTTTGCTAGTCTGACTTGTCCTTTGATCAATCAAAACAATCCCAGGGTGAGATAAATTCCTTTTTACTGCTGCTGTAATCACCATGTCGGATGTCAAAAGTCGGATAGTTAGGACAAGGATCCTACTTTGATCCGACTTCAATGATATTCAATGGGCTGAAGTAGGATCAAAGTCGGACCAAAGTAGTGCAGGGAGCATTTTCAAAGTCGGACCGACTTGTGTCGGACCAGTTAAGACAGCTCTCATATAGAGCTGCACGATTAATCGTATGAGAATCGCGATTTCGATTCACCCCCCCGCACGATCTTGATCTTGGATTACCGCGATTTTCTTAAATCCCCGCCGGTTCCACGTAACCAGCGTGGAACGCAAATGGATCATAGAGCGTGATGCATTGAAACTGTTTCCGCTCTGCTCGCACACAGCCCCGCCTCCTCCTAACCCTGCACTGTGATAGACTGAATGCGGGTCCAATGCTGGAATGTGTTCTGTCTATCACAGCGCGAGGTTAGGAGGAGGCGGGGCTGTGTGCGAGCAGAGCGGAGACCGTTTCAACATACAGGCGGTGAGTTGTTTTCTAGGAGAAAATGTGTGCTGCCTTCCGTCCTCCCCTCTCCCCCCTACCACACTTTGCTGGCTCTGTCTTTGGGACTTGGGACTCCGTTGTCGTCGTCCGGTGGTCGTCCTCCCCCCGCCGCTGAGTCTGTCTCCTCTCTTCCATTCTCAGCTGTGACAGGGCTACAGGACAGGCCGTTTTTGGAAGTGAGAGGGTCAATAAAGAGAACCTGTCTCCTCCAATTGCTATCACACAGGGAATTGTTTTCTCCTGTGTGATAGCGATAAAGTTAAATGAAAAAAAAGATTTAAAAATAAATAAATAAATAATTAATTTAATAAAATAAAGTAATTAAAAAGTAAAGAATAAGAAAAATATTAAAAATAAGAAAATTATGCAAAAATAAAAAAAAAAGTAAAAAACGACAAGCAAATTATTTTTTTTTTTTTAAATTTACCATTTTAAAGAATCGTGAGAGAATCGTGATCTGTGTTCTAAGCAAAAGAATCGCGATTCTCATTTTTCCCAGAATCGTGCAGCTCTACTCTCATAGGGAAACATTGATTTTCACACGTCATGCGACATGAGCTACCAATGTCGGAACGTTTGTCGGACAAGTGTGAACCCAGCCTCATCCTTGAGATGGTTCTACACCTTCATTTGAGTCCAGCTGTGTTTGATTATACTGATTGGACTTGATTAGGAAAGCCACACACCTGTCTATATAAGACCTTACAGCTCACAGTGCATGTCAGAGCAAATGAGAATCATGAGGTCACAGGAACTGCCTGAAGAGCTCAGACAGAATTGTGGCAAGGCACAGATCTGGCCATGGTTACAAAAAAATTTCTGCTGCTCCTAAGGTTCCTAAGAGCACAGTGACCTCCATAATCCTTAAATGGAAGACGTTTGGGACGACCAGAACCCTTCCTAGAGCTGGCCGTCCGGCCAAACTGAGCTATCGGGGGAGAAGAGCCTTGGTTAGAGAGTTAAAGAAGAACCCAAAGATCACTGTGGCTGAGCTCCAGAGATGCAGTCGGGAGATGGGAGAAAGTTGTAGAAAGTCAGTCATCACTGCAGCCCTCCACCAGTTGGGGCTTTATGGCAGAGTGGCCCGACGGAAGCCTCTCCTCAGTGCAAGACACAGGGAAGCCCGCATGGAGTTTGATAAAAAACACCTGAAGGACTCCAAGATGGTGAGAAATAAGATTCTCTGGTCTGATGAGACCAAGATAGAACTTTTTGGCCTTAATTCTAAGCGGTATGTGTGGAGAAAACCAGGCACTGCTCATCACCTGTCCAATACAGTCCCAACAGTGAAGCATGGTGGTGGCAGCATCATGCTGTGGGGGTGTTTTTCAGCTGCAGGGACAGGACGACTGGTTGCAATCGAGGGAAAGATGAATGCGGCCAAGTACAGGGATATCCTGGACGTAAACCTTCTCCAGAGTGCTCAGGACCTCGGACTGGGCCGAAGGTTTACCTTCCAACAAGATAATGACCCTAAGCAAACAGCTAAAATAACAAAGGAGTGGCTTTACAACAACTCCGTGACTGTTCTTGAATGACCCAGCCAGGGCCCTGACTTAAACCCAATTGAGCATCTCTGGAGAGACCTAAAAATGGCTGTCCACCAACGTTTACCATCCAACCTGACAGAACTGGAGAGGATCTTCAAGGAGGAATGGCAGAGGATCCCCAAATCCAGGTGTGAAAAAGTTGTTTCTCAAAAAGACTCATGGCTGTATTAGATCAAAAGGGTGCTTCTACTAAATACTGAGCAAAGGGTCTGAATACTTGGGACCATGTGATATTTCAGTTTTTCTTTTTTAATAAATCTGCAAAAATGTCAACAATTCTGTGTTTTTCTGTCAATATGCGGTGCTGTGTGTACATTATTGAGGAAAAAAATTTACATTTTAGCAAATGGCTGCAATATAACAAAGAGTGAAAAATTTAAGGGAGTCTGAATACTTTCCATACCCACTGTACATCCAAATCGGAGGAAGGGTTTAGGAATTACAGCACTCCTTTTCAAGGGACCAAAAATAATTGGACAATTGAATCAAAAGCTGTTTCATGGCCAGGTCTGGGCTACTCCTTCATTATTTCTTCATTAAGCAGGTAAAAGGTCTGGAGTTGATTCTAAGTGTGATATTTGCATTTGGAATCTATTGCTGTGAACCTACATAATGCGTTCAAAGGAGCTGTCCATACAATTGAAACGGGCCATTGTAATCCATCGGAGAGATAGCAGCAACATTAGGAGTGGCCAAATCAACAGTTTGGTACATTCTGAGGAAAGAAGAATGCACTAGTGAGCTCGGCAACATAAAAAAGCCTGGATGTCCACAGAAGACAACGGTGGTGGATGATCGCAGAATCCTCTCTATGGTAAAGAAAAACCTATTCACAACATCCAGACAAGTGAAGGACACTCTCCAGGAGGTGGGCGTATCTGTCAAAGTCTACAATCAAAAGAATGAGAGCAAATACAGAGGGTTCACCACAAGGTGCAAACCATTCATAAGCCTGAAGAATAGAAAAGCCAGACCAGTTCTGGAAAAGCATTCTGTGGACGGATGAAACTAAGATTTATCTGTACCAGAATGACGGGATAAAAAAGTATGGAGAAAGCTTGGGACAGCTCATGATCCAAAGCACACAACGTCATCTGTAAAACTTGGTGGAGCTTGCAGTGTGATGGCATGGGCATGCATGGCTTTCAGTGGCACTGGGTCATTGGCATTTATTGATGATGTGACAGAAGCAGCCGGATAAATTCTGCAGTGTTTAGAAAATATACTGTAAGCCCAGATTCAGCCAAATGCGGCAAAGTTTATTGGACGGCGCTTCACAGTACAGATGGACAGTGATCCAAAAGACACTGCAAAAGCAACCCTGGAGCTTTTCAAGAAAAAGAAGTGGAATATTCTGCAATGGTCAATTACCTGATCTCAACCCAATTGAGCATGCATTTCACTTGCTGAAGGCAAAACGAAATGCAGAAAGACCCATAAACAAAGAACAACTGAAGACAAGCTGCATTCAGAGCCTGGCAAAGCATCAGAAATGTACTTGATTGATATATTATATGTAAATCTACACATTCATCTGCATAATTATATATACAATTGCGTGCACTTTGCACCTTAACTAAAATTTATGTGGATGTTTTTGTAATTTGCACATAAGTAGGGTATAAGGGGGGGTTATTTTAGGGTATAATATTAGTAAATATATAATATATAGTAATAAAATACGTAACTTAAATAAGCAATAAAGAAACAACTAACAATAAATGTATAATTAATTTATGAGAGGGAATAACGGTGAAGAAATTAATAAAAGTTAAGGGGATTTTTTATGGAGAGTATGTGGTGCAGGATAAGATGGATAAAATTGGAAAAGGGGGAAAAAAAGGGAAAAGGAAACTTAAAAAGAAAACCCCTAGGATGAGAGAAGCCCCAAAAATTAGCCAATGGATAAATAAATTGGGAATAGAGTACAGAGGTTTATTAATATGGATAAAACAGGCAATAGACCCTTGGGAGGGGATAGGATGGGTGGTTTAAAGCGGAGCTCCGGTCATAAATTGTTGTTTTTTTATTTTTGGCCATTTAAATAGAAATACACTTAACATGCCATTAAATATACTGATATATAGCCAAACGATATGTAAATATACATATAAAACTCGCCTTATTTGCTGCTCGTCATTCTTCGGCCATTGCCATTCTATGTGTGGGCATCTGAAGCCCAGAATTTTTTTTTTCTTCCCTTCCTCTCTATCTTGCGCGTGCGCAGTAGAGCGACGCTTGTAGTGCAGGTTGTTTATGCCGTTGTCATGACAACGGGCGGCGGTGGAATGTCCCGCCCCGTTGTTATGACAACGTAGTAAACACAATCCCCACAGTAATAATCCCGCAATTTTTCTGCACAGAGGAGCGCACAGTCTCCTGGGAAATTATGACACACTCCTTTCCCAGGAGTCTGTGCGGCTTAGGTAGGCTAGGAGAATGACCGCCGTCCAGGAAGAGGCAGATTAGCTATTCTGCCTAGCAACAGGGATTTCAAGGCAAGTAAAAAATGTTTTTTTTCACAGATCTTTCATGTACTGATTAAAAGGAAGCTATTGAGGTGATTTTTAGTTTAAGGGTGGAGCTCCGCTTTAAGAGGAAGCTTGTAACAGAGGATCAGACAGGGAAAAGATGGGTTGCAGAGCATAAAAGCATAACTGGCTAGTATGCATCGCATACTAGCCCATTAAGTGCAACTTAGTTGCAAAAAAATCCAGCGATGTCCCCAGAGTAGGCAGCGTCCATCTTCTGTCTCCTCTTCCTTCCGGGCCGCTGACTCCAGCGCTGTGATTCGCCGGAGCCGCATGACGTCACTCCCGCTCATGCGCACGGGAGCCGCAATTCATGGCACAGGCTGGGGAAGAAACGGCACTTAGTTTAGTTTCTTCCCCGCGCATGTGCAGTGAAGATTTTCGGCGGACTTCAAATGAAATTTCTCCTAAACGGCGCACGTTTAGGAGATATTTTCACTACCTATAGGTAAGCCTTCTTCTAGGCTTACCTATAGGTAGAAGTCCAAAAAGTGGGTTTACAACCACTTTAAGTTCCTATACACACATTTAGAAGACTGTATCACAGTGGTCATTGGTACCTTGGTGTGGGTTACTTTTTTTTTTGATTAGATGGCTGTATACATTGACTACACACGTTTCGCTTTTATTTCAGAGATTACAAAAAAGAGCCCAACTGATCGCATTTTATAGGTGTATCATCTGTCTCTATTGGTTGCCATGGGCATATTTAGACTAAAGCACGTTATGTAGCCTGTGAGATTGGTAATTTGGCATTTGAGACCTTTTGTTCAATATAATTTGCGGCTACTGAATTGACATGGGAGAGTGTTATACAAAAGAAACTTTTGGCACCTTTTGGGGGAAGGAGTGAAGGGATACCTGTCTTTGACAGGTGTATGCTGTTCCCACTTTGGGGAGCCACAGTTGCGGCTGTTGACGTCACGGCTTGGCTCCCTCCTCCTCCTTCCCCTGCCGCCGGGCCAGTAGGACAGAGGAGCGGAGCCTCGCGCATGCGCAGTAGGGTTCCTGGCGTGAAGCTGTAAGGCTACACTGCCGGGTTATCTTATCCACAATGGCGGCGGCTGCACCGACATCGCTGGACTCCAGGACAGGTAAGTGTCCTATTATTAAAAGCAAGCAGCTACAGTATGTGTAGCTGCTAGCTTTAATTTTTGCAGCGGTGGGCGGACCCCCGCTTTAATGGTTGAAAGAGTATATATTGAGCATAAAGCACGTAATATAGATGTATCACCTGCCTCTATTGGTTGACAAATTGTCATGGGCATATTTAGACTAAAACCCTTTATGTAGTCTGTGGAATTGGCACTTTGGCATTTGAAACATTTTGTTTATTCTAATTTGCTGCAACTAAATTAGTGCTACTACTAAGCCCTTACAAACAAAGTTAGATGAATGATTTTATGTTGTATATACTGTATGTGTTTACATGTTAGGACAATACTTTACTGAAGATTCTATATTATTATATGGAATTTGCGTATCTTACCACCAAACCTAAAAATATATATTTTTCATATATTAGGCATTATGTAAGTGCTTTCTGGCCCATGCTGTCCAATATATGGATGGTTGGTAAACCCCCTCCTCCTGTGGCCAGTATGCTAGATGATTGGATGCATTCAGCGTTGGGAACATAGTCGTGTTTGTAATTTGTATGAAAATGTTGGGTTATTGCTCTCAAGATGTAGGTCTTTGGCCCCTATACAACATTCTATGCTATTTTATTACTGTATTATAAAAAATAAGCTGTGATTTGCATTGAAGATTACTGCCCCCAATTTATTCCTGAAGAAGCGGGCATTGACCCCAGAAACGCATTGAATTTTCAATACCCTGTTACCTACTTGAACAAAATAATGGAATTATGATTTGTGAATTAAAAGAGAAGTATGGGTTTGCTTTTTTTTTATTACATATTCTATGTGAGCTGGTGATATCTATAAATGTTTCCAGCCTTCTCAGAAGTGCCCCCATTCTGTTAAAATCTAGATAAATACCTTTGGGAGGTTCTACAGTCTTTCATACAGCATCTTCCAGACAATGGTGTGAATATAGAGTCTGGATACACCCCCTTTCCTGTCATTTTGCTTGATTAATGTCGGCTCTAGGGCCGAAACAACTAATCGATTAATCGACAACTAATCGATTATGAAATTAATCGATTACTATTTTCATAATCGATTAATCGGCCAGTAACATAATGGGGTTAAAAAAAAAAAAAAAATTATCCCTTTATAGTACAAAAAGAGCAAATCGCTACTGTAAATATTACTTTCACTGTCCCACAGTAAAAAAAATATTATTTGCTTTTTTTGTACTAATTTTAGTTTTTCTAACCCCATTATGTTACTAAACATCTCAGGCCTGGATCACACCTCTGTTTTTTTTTGGTCCCTTTTGCAGAAACACACTACAGTTCATTTACATGGTTTCCTATGGGACACGTTCACATCCATGATTTTTTCAGCTGCTGCTTATTTGGAAAGGGCAAGTATTTTTTTTAACGCAAAACAGTGCTATTTTTTTTTTTTTTATTCAATATACTTCAATAGAGAGGCTTCAGAAAAGCATGTAATAATGTGTTTTTGTCGCAATTTGTGTTTTTTAATCTGCCCAACAACAAGTTGGGCAAAAAAAAAATAATGTAAAAATGCAAAATCGCAGCAAAATTCCCTATAATTGATAGTTGCAGCCCTAGTCGGCTCTCCTCCCTCTGCTTGTTTCTGAGACTTCACAGAGCGTAGCTGCTCCCCCCTCCCTTTCCCTCCTCCCTCCCCCCCCCCTCCCTATCTATCAGCACAGCCACGTCTCTTAGGGGAGGGGGGACAGAAGCAGGGGGTGTGTTGGTGAAGATGTTCACACCCCCTGAGAACTTTTCAAACTGAAAGTGGACCGTTTTTGCCAGCAGAAGGAAAGTTCATGTGCACATGCTGTAAAAACTAAAAAGAGGTAGGAAAATTTAAAACTGGTATAGTGAATATAGTTTAACCAATAGAAAAAATAAATAGTAAAACAGGACCCTATACACATACAGTGCCTTGAAAAAGTATTCATACCCCTTGAAATTTTCCACATTTTCTCATGGTACAACCAAAAACGTAAATGTATTTTTTGGGGATTTTATGTGATACATGATACACAAGGTGGCACATAATTGTGAAGTAAAAGGAAAATGATAAATGGTTTTCAAGATAGTTTACAAATAAATATGTGAAAAGTGTGCCATGCATGTGTATTCAGCCCCTCCCCTCCCCCCCAGTCAATACTTTGTAGAACCATCTTTCGCTGCAACTACAGCTGCAAGTCTTTTTTGGGTATGTCTCTACCAGCTTTGCACATCAAGAGAGTGACATTTTTGCCCATTCTTCTTTTGCAAAATAGCTCAAGCTGTCAGATTGGATGATGAGCATCTTTTCAAGTCTTGCCACAGATTCTCAATTGGATTTAGGTCTGGACTTTGACTGGGCCATTGTAACTAGGGATGCACCGAATGGGTTTTTTGGTGCCGAAACCGATACCGAAAATGAAAAATACAAGATCCCTAAAACTGAAACGGCACCGAAAGTGACTGTTTTAAAAAAATATTTTAATACAGGACATGGTCAAAGACTGGGGACATGGTACAGGAGGTGGTCAGAGACTGGGGACATGGTACAGGAGGTGGTCAGAGACTGGGGACACGGTACAGGAGATGGTCAGAGACTGGGGACACGGTACAGGAGATGGTCAGAGACTGGGGACACGGTACAGGAGATGGTCAGAGACTGGGGACACGGTACAGGAGATGGTCAGAGACTGGGGACACGGTACAGGAGATGGTCAGAGACTGGGGACACGGTACAGGAGATGGTCAGAGACTGGGGACACGGTACAGGAGATGGTCAGAGACTGGGGACACGGTACAGGAGATGGTCAGAGACTGGGGACACGGTACAGGAGGTGGTCAGAGACTGGAGACACGGTACAGGAGGTGGTCAGAGACTGGGGACACTGTACAGGAGATGGTCAGAGACTGGGGACACTGTACAGGAGATGGTCAGAGACTGGGGACACTGTACAGGAGATGGTCAGAGACTGGGGACACTGTACAGGAGATGGTCAGAGACTGGGGACACGGTACAGGAGATGGTCAGAGACTGGGGACACGGTACAGGAGATGGTCAGAGACTGGGGACACGGTACAGGAGATGGTCAGAGACTGGGGACACGGTACAGGAGATGGTCAGAGACTGGGGACACGGTACAGGAGATGGTCAGAGACTGGGGACACGGTACAGGAGATGGTCAGAGACTGGGGACATAATACAAGAGATCAATGCAGACTCACCTGTGCCCATAAGATGCAGCCTCGCCTGTGCCCATAAGATGCAGCCTCGCCTGTGCCCGTCATGCAGCCTGCCAGTCCCCGTCATGCAGCCTGCCAGTGCCCGTCATGCAGCCTGCCAGTGCCCGTCATGCAGCCTGCCAGTCCCCGTCAAGCAGCCTGCCAGTCCCCGTCAAGCAGCCTGCCATTGCCTGTCATGCAGCCTGCTGGAGCTTAACTACACAGGCCGCAGTAACAATGTCCCGCCTCCTGTGACACGTCACACTGATTCAATGTCCCACCATTGGATCAGTGTGCCGTCTGTCACAGGAGGCGGGACATTGTTACTGCGGCCTGTGTAGTTAAGCTCCGTGACACACGGAGATCGCCGCAAGGTGGAGGAGAGGAGGGGACTGCGGCGCACATCGGCCAAAAAGACACCCCCGTAATGGGCAGCACCAGGGGCGAGGCCCCGCCCCATTTTCGGCTCAATTATTGGCAAGAATTCCTTTTCGGCAAATTGCCGAAAAGGCCATTTTCGGCCGATGTGTTTCGGCGGTCGAAATTTCAGTGCATCACTAATTCTAACACATGAATATGCTTTGATCTAAATCATTCCATTGTAGCTCTGGCTGTTCTGTCCTGCTGGAAGGTGAACCTCCAACCCAGTCTCAAGCCTTTTGCAGACTCTAACAAGTTTTCTTCTAAGATTGTCCTGTATTTGGCTCCATCTATCTTCCAATCACCTCTGACCAGCTTCCCGGTCCCTGCTGAAGAAAAGCATCCCCAGAACATGATGCTGCCACAATGGAGATGGGGTGTTCAGGGTGATATATGCAGTGTTAGTTTTCTGCCACACATAGCGTTTTGCTTTTAGGCCAAAAAGTTAAATTTTGGTCTCATCTGACCAGAGCATCTTCATGGCTTATCGCAAACTGCAAATGGGACTTCTTATGGTATTCTTTCAACAATGTCTTTCTTCTTGCCATTCTTCCATAAAGACCAGATTTGTGGAGTGCACGACTAATAGTTGTCCTGTGTACAGATTCTCCCACCTGAGCTGTGGATCTCAGCAGCTCCTCCAGAGTTACCATGGGCCTTTTGGCTGCTTGTCTGATGAATGCTTTCCTTGCCTGGCCTGCCAGTTTAGGTGGACGGCCATGTCTTGGTAGGTTTGCATTTGTGCCATGCTCTTTCCATTTTCAGATGATGGATTGAACAGTGCTCCTTGAGATATTCAAAGCTTGGGACATTTTTTTTATTTTTTATAACTTAACCCTTCTTTAAACTTCTCCACAACTTTATCCTTGACCTGTCCGGTGCGTTCCTTGGCCTTCATGATGCTGTTTGGTCACTAGGGTTCTCTAACAAACTTCTGAGGGCCTCACAGAACAGCTTTATTTATACTGAGATTATTAATTAGGTGACTTCTGAAGGCAATTGGTTCCACTAGATTCTAGTTATGGTTATCAGAGTAAAGGGGGCTGCATACAAATGCATGCCACACTTTTCAGATATTTATTTGTAAAAAAAAAAAAATGAAAACCATTTATCATTTTCCTTCCACTCATATGTATATGTGTATATATCAATATGTGCCTCTTTGTGTTGATCTATGACAGTGATTCTCAACCAGGGTTCCGTGGAACCCTAGGGTTCCTCCAGAGGTTGCTAGGGGTTCCTTCAGCATTGGGCAATTTCTGCCTCTCAGATAAGTTCCCACTGACCCCATTGATCTTTTTAGCTATATGTAAGGAGGTAATTCTTCTCAATTGCCACAAGTGTAAGGACCATTCTTCCAACTGACTGTCACACTAATGTATCATGAGTTGTAGATTTCTCAATTTTAGCAGGGGTTCCCCGAGACCGGAGAACTATTTCAAGGGTTCCTCTGTGTTGAAAAGGTTGAGAAAGGCTGATCTATCACATAAAATCCCAATAAAATACATTTAAGTTTTTGGTTGTAACATGACAAAATATGGAAAACTTTCAAGGGGTATGAATACTTTTGGAAGGCACTGAATAGCTGTAGTGTTTGCATTACCCAAATCAATGGTATGTAATCTAAAGTTAATGTATAACTAAAGGCAAAACGAGATTAGAACCCGTCAGTTTTTTTTTATTGTGGTCTGTGGCTTGGTTAGGGAGATTTACCCTCTCTATTTCTCCTGTTTACCGTTATCAAGAGTGAAAGTGAAAGAAAATCCCATATTTTGGGTTGTCTGTAGAACAGGAATAGAAGGGAACTTTTCCAATGGGAACATTAGTTCTGCTGACAATAAGTTTTTTTCCCACTTTTTCTAGGAATTTCCTTTCACGTCCTGTTTTGGCTATGGGGCAGGAAGTGAAGGGAAATCTCCCCCAATGGGACACAAAAAAAACCTGACAGAGGTTAGTACCATCCCTTAAGCTCTCCAAAATCTTTTAGTTCTACTTGAATATTGAGAAATAAATGTCTGTCTTCAGGCAGGATCTTTGAGTAGATGGCTATACTCAATGCTGAACCGAATCCAGGACCTTGAGGCTGTGCAGTCGTCGTCAGAGTAATTGACAGGCGTGGGTAGATTTGCTGTACTGTATTCAAACTCCTGGAGCTTCAAATATTTTTTAAAAAACCTTAAAAAATAGTTTTTTGGGTCCCTCTGTCTTGACTTTTCTCTACCCACATATTTCTAGTATAAAATTAGAGTTCTCCTATACTAATCACTTACCACAAAAATATTTTAAGAAAATGGAATGATTTATTTAAAAAAATAAAATAAATGGGTACCAACTTAGATAATTGCTTCAAATAATTACAATATACAGACTTGTGCAATACAAACGCAGACTTTCTTTCTGTTTGAATAATGCCCTACACAAGATTAAACGGATTAAACTATGTGGCAAGTGTCATCCCTATTGCAGTAGGCATACATACACCCACAATCCAGTAGCTTTTGCTCCGAAAATTAGTCAAAGCACTTTACATTTGTTGAGTGCTGTTATGTCCAACACCAACTTTAATGTCTATGGCCATTCTGAAAGAACTATGCTTGCCAGTTTGGAAGAGTTTTTTAAGAGAACCATTAAAATGATTGTAAAGTCTTGTTTTTTTTGTTTTTTTTATATATATAAAAGTAATAAACATGGTATAATTTACCTGCTCTGTGTAATGGGATTTGCACAGAGCAGCCCAGATCCTCCTTTTCTCAGTTCCCTTTTCGATGCTCCTGGCCCCTTCCTGTTGAGTGCACCCACAGCAAGTAGCTTGCTATGGGGGCACCCGATCCAAGCCGCAGCTCCATGAATCCATTCAGACACGGGAGCCGTGGTTCGACCCTGCCCTTCACTCTCCTGGTTAGCTAACTGACTTTGACAGCAGCGGGAGCCAAGGGCCAGAGGCAGTCGTGGACATCGCTGAATGGAGAGGGGGCTCAGGTAGGTATTAGGAGGTGCTGGGGGGGGGGTGGGGGTGGACTGCTGCACACAGAAGGCTTTTTATCTTAATGCATATAATGCATTAAGATATATAAAAAAAAAACCTCTGCCTTAACAACCACTTTCACATCAGTCTACCTAGAGAAACTACCGTGGTCCCTAGAACGGCCTGTGTTTTTGGTTAGAAGTGTTCTGTTGGCCGCTATGGGTGCTTTTGTGTTTTATCATCTTGTTGCCAGGATAAGATAGTAACGTACTGTATATTAAAACACCTACTGCTTACTTCACCTGTTTGGTTACAGTTTTTTTTACATGTTGAATGAGAGGCTTCATATTTTTAAAGGAACATTGCAAACATCACTATATGTATTTGAAGACCACCTCTCCCATTTCCTCTTTTAAACCTTTTGTTATTAAATGTACACATACTACATCTCTGCACATGTTACACTATGCAAGAATATTTATTTTTGGTTTTGTTCATTAATCTTCTTAGTTCCGTCGCAGCAGATATGGATGAGTTGGACTCAAATTTTAGCAAACTAAAGATATTCACAGAAGATAATTTGTCTTTGGCCCCTTCAAGTACAGAGTCATTATTTGTGGAAGGTAATGATTTAAAAATTGTTTCATTCTTGTTATATCAGAGATATGCTTACATTTTACAACCCCAGGACACGGAGATTGTTTTCACATGTTCCTAAGTACACAAAACAGTGTATACTTTTATTAAAATATATCAAACTCAAAGCTGTATGTGCTTTTAAGGTAAAATTGTGTACAGCTCAATCAGGGGACTTTATAAATGGACTCGGACATCTTTCAAAATTTTCATTGGGCCTCAACAAAAATTGTTGATGTTTGCACCAGATTTATGCACCTGTCAGAAATATGTACACTAATCTTTTGTTGGCTGGCTCTGAGGTCAGACTATCTATATTGGACATACCTTCCTCAATGTGCTCCCTCCCCAGCCACTGTGCCCATCGCACTCACAGGCGCGTGACCAAGCAATTTGTTAAGTAGGGAAAGCAGAGTCGGTTAGGGAGCTGAGAGACCCTATCAGGTCTGCCTTGCTTTTGACTGACAGTGCTCGGCAATGGGTATATCCATATTCACTATTCAGCTCATAAATAGATTTAAAATCCACCCATTGCCATCCAAAGTCAATCAAAAGCAAGGTGGATCTAATGGGGAACTAGTCTCTGTTTTCCCCCAGGCTTCACCCACTCAACAGGTGCTGCGGCCTTTGGGACTAGTTCCCCATCAGGTCTACCTCAGTTGTGAGGATGTGTGCATTACCATATTTAGGTAATGACGCCACCAGTATTCCTGCCCCCTATGTTTAATATTTCGTTTTTATCCGACAGCTGTATGTTCTTCTGGCCAACAGCTGAACAGGGACAGGAATAGAGCACTTTGCGGGAAGCTGTCACAATAATAATTGCTTCCCAGCACAGGCATATTGCACTCTGAACACTGACTTACCACTGTAAATCCAGAGCTGGTCGTAATTGCTACCATTTTAGGGTTACAGCTCGCCGCTGGAAGGCTTTGTTCTAAGGTAAGTCTCACATAATGTGCTAGTATGCAATGCATACTAGCACATTATGGCTTTACCTTGCAGGTTCCAGAAAAAAAAAAACAGCGGTTTACTACCGCTCTAAGAAAACAGTTATTGATGCTATATTAAAGTGGAAGCCTGGGCTAAACCTATCCAATCTTAAATCTGCTCCCTCTCCCATTCTAACTCCTATTCAACCTACCCTGTAGCAGAAAGATGTGCAAACTTGCCTATTCTCGGGGCGCTTCGATCCAGTTACATGATTAGCTCCCAGCGTCGGCTTCAGGGGAGAGGAGGGACACAGGACAATGGATGCCCCCTAATAAGCATGTGGGTGATGAAGATTTCCCCTCATCTTGGAGAGGTTTCTGCTCCTTGTCATGTCTCTGGGGCAAGAAATAAAGTGAGATCTTGCAACCAGGGAAAGGGGTGGGGTGGGCAGAATCTTGTAGCTAAAAGCTTAGACAGCAAAAAGGTGACTTGCGTGTATGCCGTTCCAAGGAAGTCTTTTTGGTGAGGCACTTGACCAATTCATTCAAGAGGTCAGGAGTTGGGACAGCTTTATTTTCAGGACAGAAGGTCTCAAAAGCAGGTCTCAGAATGCCCTGCATCACCTTTTGTCCCAAGGAATCATTGTGCTAGTACCACTACAAGACAAATTCAAAGGCTTTTACTCATATCTGTTCATAACAAAAAAAAAACAATGGGGGTATTGGTCCTATTCAAATTTTAAAATCCCTCAATAAATTTCAAAAAATTTGCATAAAATCTGCAAGGTCAGTAATCGCCTTTCTGAGACGAGGAGAATACATGGCATGGACATTTAAAATGCCTGTTCCATTTTAACCACCTTATCAGCGCTTAACATTGACAGACCACTTCCAGTTTGTTGCCCTATTTTTGGCCTAGCCTCTGCTCCCTGAGTGTTCACAAAGGTCTGAGCACCTCTGCTTGACTGCCCTGCTCTGAACTCAGGGCATTAAAGTACCAGGCTGTCTAGACGACTTTCTGAAAGACTTCTCTTTTCCTACTATCAGAATGTCTCGAATAATAACGTAACATTAGTTTCAGAGGGTAATCATCCCACAAGAGAATATTGATAATTTACATAATGCTAAATTCAAGTAAGAAAAATATAAAAAAGTATATTTAAACCTTCTAAAAAAAATGTGGTTGAGATTTGTAATTTTACATCTTGGTGCACTTTCCCTCATGCTAGAACTCGCAATCTATTATTTGTTTATATTTTTTTAGAAGCATTTTATTCCTCAGTTAGATCTGAGTTAGAAGCCGATGCTGTTGAGCTTGAGACCGAGTCTTGGAGCAGTGCAGTTGAACCCCTGTTTGCCAAAAAACAGAAGAAAGAGGTCATCAAGAGGCAGGATGTAATTTATGGTAAGAATCCAATCTTGTATCCAATTGAATAGCTCACTTAATTTAAAATAGTTTGTTGTTACACATTTCCAGCTAATGTGTATTTTTCACATATTTTTTTTTTCTTTGCTGATTTCAGAACTAATGCAGACAGAAATGCACCATGTCCGGACACTTAAAATCATGTTGAAAGTGTATTGTCGAGCACTTAGGGAAGAACTGCATTGGAATAAGGAAATCCATCAACTTTTGCCCTGTCTGGATGAACTTCTGGAGTTGCATGGGCAGTTCTTGACTCGATTTAAAGAGAGGCGCAAAGAATCCTTAGAAGAGGGGAGTGATCGGAACTACATCATACAGAAGATTGGTGATATTCTTGTACAACAGGTAAAAGATCCCTTGTGCGCACATATCAATTGTAACATACTGATAAAACCTTATTATTTTATCCTTGCATAAAATACACTGTTCTGTAGAAAACATTTGAATCACATTCACTGCTATGTTTAGTAGTTTTGATAACAGTCAATATCCCATTTTCTGATACTCCTCAGATTATGTGATTGTGTTTTCAGATGCTTTATAAAACACAACTGTATAGGAACTCAACCTTTTTTATGTCCTACAGAATTCCTGTTGCATCTAGTTCAACCAACTGAAAATCTCCATATAATACACTATACATGCACCCACAGTTGATCAAAAAGGAAGGCAATAAAACCCTGTTAAAGTATGGTCCAATTTGCTCAGTGGAGGAAAAAGTTCAGCATTTTCCATGGATCGACAATCTCTGGTGTTATTACCTGTAAATATTAATATCCAGTTATATTTTATGCATTTAGGAATGTATCTAGCTCTTTTTTTAAAACAATCTACTAAGCTGGCTATCTCTTATTGTGAAGAAGCCTTTCCACCCCCCAAAAAGACCAAGGTAATTTCTGAAAGGCATAGTGCGTCTTTTGAAAACTTAATTTTTGGCACAAGTTTTTGGAAAAGGCAAAAAGAAAATAAATTAGTGTTTGTTTTGTTTTTTCTTTCTTTCTTTTCCTTTTTTTTTTTTTTTCACAGAAATGTCAAGATATTTCTAACACACAGCATAGGCATACTTAGAATTACGCCCGAAAACACATTCTGCTATTGCTCCCGAGACTGGCAATATCAAATGTGTGAGACTTTCACAGCCTAATCCACATAGAGAAGCCCAAAATCCAAGGAGCACCTAAAAGTGGTATTAAACGTTAGTTTAAAAAATAAAACATAAACAGGTCATAGTTGCCTGCTCCGTGCAGTGGTTTTGCACAGAGCAGCTCCGATCCTCTTCTTTTCTGGTCCCCTGCTGGTGCTCCTGACTCCTTCCCCCCTGAGCAGTACCCCCAGAGAAAGCCGTTTTCCCTGGGGGCACTACTGCGTGTTCTCTCCCGAGCCGCTGCTCTATGCATCCATACAGTGCTCTATGCGAGCCAATGTCGAGTCCCCATACAGCCAAAGCTAACGCGAACATCGCTGGATCGGAGGGGGCTCAGGTAAGGATTAGGGGGGCTGGGGGGGCGTTGCACACAAAGAATGCATGAAGGTAGAAAACCTTCAGCCTTTAGAACCACTTTAAGGCTTTCTTGAGGTATAAATTATGCATTTCCACACTACCTAACACATTCCTTTTTAAAGGCCCTGGAGCACCAAGACAGTAGAAATATCCACACAATTACCACATTCTGGAGAGTAAACACCCCAGGGTATAATTTAAGAGTCATAATAAGTATTTTGAAGACCTAATTTTTTGCCACAAGTGTTTGGATATAGTGGAGAGAAAATGGAAATTATTTTTTCTCTTTCGTCCATAGACACAGCTTCCTTAAGTCTTGACATTAGGGTTATGTTCCGTCTATTAGGAGAGGACTAGGCAGACATGTTAGATATTTAAAAACATGTAATTATACCAAAGCTGAACAGCCCCGCCCAGGGGGCGGTCCCTCTGGTCATAACCCCTCACCCTGCACTCAGGAGCTCAGTTCTTTTCTTTCTCGTACATCACGGGACACAGAGCGACATAGTCATTACTAATGGGTTATATAGATACCTTCAGGTGCTGGCACTGGCAACTTCCAAAACCGGAAGTACCCTCCCCTATATAAGCCCCTCCCATCCGGGAGCACCTCAGTTTTTTGCCAGTGTCTAAGGTGTTGGCCAAGAAGTAACATGTGTTTTTCACTGAGCTTGCGTACAGGTTCTTTTGGGCCTCAGTAAGCTATTCCGGATCCGACCAAAAAAGCTTCATAGCTAAACGGTCGGTACCCGGGCCTTGCAAGAGAAGAGCAAGGTTTTGCCTGTAATGCCTCTCTTAGGAGGGCTGGACCCTGGGATCCAGAGCTCTGGTCATACCCACGACCAAGATGTTTTCTGTGCAGGGTGCTATACAGGTCCAGGGGAGTGGAATCCTTGGGAACCCGGTCCCTGAAGGTTTGATTACAATGCCTGCCGTGATAGGTGAAGTTTGGGCTTCTGTGGACCAAACAGAGTCCTGCGGCGAGGAAAAGGTAAGTGGGGGCCCTCGGGAACTTGGTTCTATTGAGGGACCCCCAAGCCTATTTTGTCTTTCTGCCTGTTACCTAAGGTATTCCCGCTAATATTCTGTGTATGCCTGTTACTACTGAGAAAATGTAAAAATTTTAATAGTAGGCAAGAAAAAAAAAAAAAATGTAAGACCGCGGTACCTGTGTTAGACACTAGAGGCCGCTATGGTTCTTTTTCTTGTAAAGTGGATTTTTTTCTTCCAAAATCAAATCCAGGCAGTTGGTAAGTTCTCTGCTGGGAAGCTGTCTCCTCTGCCCTGTTGCTGCGCTCATCCATCCCCGGGCCCTGCGGCAAGGACCCTGGCTCCCATCTAGCTCCCTATTTTTTTCAAAAAAGGCGCCGAAGGCGCACGTGCCCGCGCGCGTGTACGCGCCTCTATATATAGAGGCGATCTGGAAAAAGAGGCGGAGCGGGTGGATGACGCTCGGTGTGCGCCGCGGCGCTACTGCGCATGTGCGGGCGTCCAGCGTGTTTTAAAGCACAATCATAGCTGGCTATTGAAGTGCACAGACAGAGCTAGCAACAGTATAAAGGCACACAGAGGCGGTTGATGCAGGCATCCCCTAGAAAGGCACTTTAGTAGACACCAACTGTTATATAGCAGCAATTGTGCTAGACTATTCTCAGTAAAAGTGGTGTATTACGGCTGGAATACCTCAGCTTTAGGCTTAGGAATATGCCGTCCAGAAGCTCCGGAACTGAATCTTCCAGGAAGCGATGGGGGTCTCCATCGGGCTCTGAGGATCTTGGGCATGCTTCTGCTGCACCAGTCTCCCCTGAAGTTCAGAGGTAAGTGACCGTAGAGACCCCGCAGGGGTACTTGGTACTGTGGCTGTCCTCAGTTCACCTGCTCCTGTGTATGTAACAGAGGAGGTTTTTTCCTCAGCTCTGGGAGGATTAGAGAAAGATTGTCAACATTGATCGCTGCCTCCCTGTCAGGGAAAGCACGCCCGATCTCCGTCTCCTCCTTCAGAGTGCCTGTTAGCAGAGCAACAGTCCCATACAGGGTTCGACCTGCCTGAAGGGGATCAGGATGAGGTTGATTCTGTTATAGAGGAACCAACAGTGGGGGAACCTTTTCTCAGCATCTCAAGCTGAAAGATTATGGGTTCAGTCTCTGACTAACATGGTCCGATCAGCATTTAAAAATGCACCTTGCGGAACCATCAACCACTACTGTATCCTCGTTGGGGTCGCTAGAAGCCCCCAGACTGTCTGTTCTTTTCCACTTCACCCTTTACTGAAAGGGCTCATTTACCAGGATTGGGAACATCCTGAGAAAATATTTATTCCCCCAAGGGATTTCCGGTGGTCTATCCCATGGAGGATAAGTTCATCAAAAAATGGAAGGTCCCTACAGTGGACGCAGCCATCTCTTGTGTGTATAAATCACTGACATGTCCAGTGGATAATGTCCAAATGTTCAAGAACCCAATAGATAAAAGATTGGAGTCCTTATGAAAGTCTGCTTCTTTCTACAGCAAGCTTGGTGACACAACCAGCAGTGGGGTCTGCTAAGCAGTGAAGGATCAGTTGAAACAGGTCTTGAGGGACTTGACAGATCAGCAGGCCCTTGCCCTAGCTGATCTACCTAGAGCCTTAGGCTTTGTGGTTGACGCCATAAAGGATTCAGTCCATCAGGCCTCCCGCCTTACGCTGTCTATAGTACATATGCGTAGGCTTCTATGGCTCAAAAACTGGTCTGCTGAAGCTCCCTGTAAAGAATGGCTGGTTAGCGTCCCATTTCATGGTGAACGCTTATTCAGGGAAAACCTGGACAAATATATCCAGAAAATTTCCAGCGGTAAAAATACGCTCTTGCCGGTTAAAAACAGAGTTAGAGGCCCCTCTTTAAGAGACCTGCTTCTCCAGTCCCTGGGGCATCGGCTGTGTAACAGTTCCGACGGCCTCCTCGGTCAATTCCCGGGGGTAAAAAAACAGGGACAATCGCAGGGTAATGAGAAACCCTGGGTCAGGGGAGGTACAAAACCTCCCCCAAAGTTAAATTCATTGAAGGGTTGCCCCCACTCAGTCGGGTGGGGGGAGGACTCCAGTTGTTCGCAAGAGACCTGGCGGGACACGATCAAAACGGATAGGTGCTCTCCGCAGTATGTTTGGGATACAGTTTGGAGTTAAAAGACTCTCCTCCTTCCCATTTTTGAGGTCAAACGTGCCAAGGGATCCCCGGAAGAGAGGATCCCTCCTGTTGGCACTAGAACAACTATTGCTCCAAGGAGTAATTATGGAGGTTCCCCTGGAAGAATGAGGGTTTGGGTTTTACTCAAACCTCTTTACAGTCCCGAAGCAAACGGGGACGGGAGGCCCATATTAATTCTAAAAGGGCTATACAAATTCCTGTATATCAGGACTTTCCGATGGAGTCGATCCGATCGGTGGCCACTGCCCTACAAGGGGAGGATTGGTTAGCCGCGATCGACATCAAAGATGCTTATTTGCACATCCCCATCTTTCCAGTCCACCAAAAATTTATACGCTTTGCAGTAGAAGGGCGCCATTTTCAGTTCAGAGCCTTACCCTTCGGTCTGGCCACAGCACCACGAGTGTTTACAAAAATTCTGGCCCTTTATTGGCCAATCTAAGAACAAGGTGTAATGATAATGGCATATCTAGATGACTTGTTGCTGATAGACCACTCAGTGAAAAAACTAGACGTGGTCGTTCACAAGACAATCAAGTATCTGGAATCTCACGGTTGGATTATCAACCGAGACAAGTCAGCCCTAAAAACCAGTCAAAAGTCTGGAATACTTGGGGCTAAGGTTGGATTCAGGCCAGAGAAAAATATTCTTGCCTCGAGGAAAGGTGTTGTCTTTGAAAGAGTTGATCCACTTAGTGGGTACAAAAAAGACAGCTGTCCATACGCCTGTGCATGAGGCTGCTGGGAAAAATGGTGGCATCATTCGAAGCAGTACCCTACGGTCAATTCCATTCAAGGAATTTGCAAGGGGCCATACTGTCAGCCTGGAACAAAAAAGTTCAGGCCCTAGACTTACAATGTCCTTGTCCCCTTCCGTTCGCAAGAGCCTCCGTTGGTGGTTGGTTCCCCAGAATCTAGAAAAAGGGAAATCCTTCAGTCCGATTTCTTGGAAGGTGGTCACTACAGATGCCAGCCTTATAGGCTGGGGAGCAGTACTGGAGCAATGGTCTCTCCAGGGCAGAGGGTCGGATGCAGAAAAGGCCCTGCCCATCAATCTCTTAGAGATACAAGCAGCCCGGTATGCCCTAGTAGCATGGACATCCAAATTCCAAGGGTCCCCTGTCAGAATTCAATCAGACAATGCCACAGCAGTGGCATATATCAATCATCAGGGGGGCACCAGGAGTCGTGCAGCCCAGAGGGAAGTAAATTACATCCTGAAATGGGCAGAAAGATATGTCCCAGCCATATCCGCGGTATTCATTCCAGGAGTGGAGAATTGGAAGGCGGACTTGCTAAGTCGCCAACAATTATGCCCAGGGGAATGGTCCCTTCACCCCGAGGTTTTCTGGACAATATGTCAGTGGTGGGGAACACCGGATGTAGATCTTCTAGCATCCAGATTCAACGCAAAGGTGGACAGGTTTGTCTCTCGGACAAGGGATCCCCTAGCTTGCGGCTCGGATGCCCTAGTGTTCCCTTGGGATCAGTTCAAGCTGATATATGCATTCCCACCGCCACAATTGTTACCTCGATTACTCCGCAGAATCAGGGTAGAAAAGAAACCAGTGATTCTGGTGGCTCCAGCGTGGCCCCGAAGAGCATGGTACGCGGAGATTGTAAAATGTCAGTGGGGAGTCCTTGGACTCTCCCACGTCGTCCGGACCTGCTTTCGCAAGGACCGATATACCACCCTTCCTTACCAGCCCTAGGTTTGACGGCCTGGCTATTGAAGCCCACATTCTAAAAAAGAGAGGGCTCTCTAATCCTGTGGTATCTACCATGATCAATGCCAGGAAGCCGGTATCCAGGCAGATCTACTATAGAATCTGGAAGGCGTACATCGCGTGGTGTGAGGCCAAGAAATGGCATCCACATAAGTACGTAATAGGTAGGAGTCTGGACTTCCTACAGTGGGCTGTAGATAGGAAGCTTGCCTTGAGTACTATCAAAGGTCAGTTTTCGGCCTTGTCAATATTTTTTCAAAGGCCCTTGGCTTCGCATTCACTAGTCAAAGCCTTTAGATACAGTAAGGAGTGATGCGTATTAGTCCTCCGGTTAATATTCCCATATGTCCATGGGATCTAAACCTGGTTCTGTCGGTTCTACAGAAACAACCATTTGAACCATTACAGCATATTTCTTTGGTTCTTCTCACCAGGAAATTGATTTTTCTAGTAGCCATTTGTTCGGCTAAAAGAGTGTCTGAATTAGCAGCTATGTCCTGTAAGGAGCCATATCTGGTTATCCATAAGGACAGAGTAGTGTTACGTCCTCATCCAGCCTTTCTTCCTAAGGTGGTATCGAGGTTTCATTTGAACCAAGATGTGGTTCTTCCTTCTTTTTTCCCCAAACCTACTTCGGTAGAGGAAAAGTTATTGCATTCTTTGGATGTAGTAAGAGCAGTTAAAGCTTATCTAAAAGCCACTGCTCAGATTCGCAGAACGGATACTTTGTTTATTCTGCCGGAAGGCCCCAGAAAGGGTCAGGCAGCATCAAAATCTACTTTAGCCAAGTGGATTCGACAGGTCATAATGCAAGCCTATGGCTTGAGAAGGAGACCGCCTCCGTTCAAAGTTAGAGCGCACTCCACGAGAGCAGTTGGAACTTCATGGGCAGCGCATCACCAGGCCTCCCTGGCTCAAATCTGTAAGGCCGCAACATGGTCTTCAGTACACACGTTTACTAGGTTCTACCAGGTGGACGTTAGAAGTCAGGAGGATGTCGCCTTTGGGCGCAGTGTGTTGCAGGCGGCAAAAGATCCTCATGTCTGATAGCGCTCAGCTTATGTATGGTGTATCCCCCCCCTCGTTGGGCATTGCTTTAGGACATCCCATTAGTAATGACTATGTCGCTCTGTGTCCCGTGATGTACGAGAAAGAAAATAGGATTTTTATAACAGCTTACCTGTAAAATCCTTTTCTTGGAGTACATCACGGGACACAGAGCTCCCACCCCTCTTTAGGGACACTTATTGCTTTGCTACAAAACTGAGGTGCTCCCGGATGGGAGGGGCTTATATAGGGGAGGGTACTTCCGGTTTTGGAAGTTGCCAGTGCCAGCACCTGAAGGTATCTATATAACCCATTAGTAATGACTATGTCGCTCTGTGTCCCGTGATGTACTCCAAGAAAAGGATTTTACAGGTAAGCTGTTATAAAAATCCTATTTTTTTTGCCTAATGTAGGAGAAGGACCTATCTCCCTAGGGGCCCATTGGTCCTGGAGAACTTTTTACTTTTCTTTTTCTTTTTATATTTTGATCCTGAGATCTACTATCAACTGCCGGCTGGGTGACAGGATGGATAATATAGATCCTTGTAGTCTCTCCAGTCGGGCCATCGAGCGTGAGCAGGCCTTTAGCTACGCGCTGGGTCGGCCACGACATGCCCCGTTTGCTCCAGGGGTGGCCGGTGAGCTATATGCTCCGGGGTCCACATATGACCGGGCTACTGCTGTCCAGTCACAGTGGGCCGTGTCCGATAGCCACTGCATACTGCTCGGTGATGGGTCTGTCAGCAACGCGTCCAGCAGTCCTCGCAGGGACGGGTAAGTAAGGTTCCTCCTGTCTTGGTAGGATGGAACAACTGGGCATTCCTGGGGTGGTCGATTAGGGGGTCTCTAGTCCTCCCTTTCCTCTCTCCCCATCCATCCCTCCCCCAATGCTTTGCTGGGCCTGCTGTGTACCTCACCAGGGGGGTCCCTGAGGGGGGCTCCGGGTCCTGACCGGGGGCTGCGCGGCGTGTCCGGGTCCGCTCTAAGTTTGGGTGGTCTGCCTTTTGTGGGGGCCTCTGTTCAGGTACCCAGTGTGTTCGTGGCCTTTATTTTACCTCCGAAATTATTCATTTTGGATGCGCCGGCCCCATTTTCCTGTAGCCGCACAGTTCCTATTGCTAATACAGCGGCGGCCATTTTCTTGTAGCCGCGCTGTTTTTATGGCTAATACAGCGGTCGGTTAGCTTCCCATTTCATGATCCTTCACTGCTTGGCAGACCCCAATAGCTGCCACTGCTGGTTGTGTCACCAAGCCTGCTGTAGAAAAAGCAGATTTTAATAAGGACTCCAATTTTTTATCTATTGGGTCCTTGAACATTTGGACATTATCCACTGGACATGTCAGTGATTTATTCACACAAGAGATGGCTGCGTCCACTGTAGGGACCCTCTATTTTTTGATGAACTTATCCTCCATGGGATAGACCACCGGAAATCTCTTGGGGGGAGTAAATATTTTATCAGGATGTTCCCAATCCTGGTTAATGAGCCCTTCCAGTAAAGGGTGAAGTGGAAAGGAACAGACAGTCTGGGGAGCTTTTAGCGACCCCAGCGAGGCGACAGTAGTGGTTGATGGTTCCGCAAGGTGCATTTTAAATGCTGATCGGACCATGTTAGTCAGAGACTGAACCCATAATCTTTCAGCTTGAGATGCTGAGAAAGGTTCCTCCACTGTTGATTCCTCTATAACAGAATCAACCTCCTCCTGATCCCCTTCAGGCAGGTCGATCCCTGTATGGGACTGTTGCTCCGCTAACAGGTACTCTGAAGGAGGAGACGGAGATCGGGCGTGCTTTCCCTGTGACAGGGAGGCAGCGATTAATGTTGACAATCTCTCTTCTAATCCTCCCAGAGCTGAGGAAAAAACCTCCTCTGTTACATACACAGGAGCAGGTGAACTGAGGACAGCCACAGTACCAGGTACTCCTGCGGGGTCTCTACGGTCACTAACCTCTGAATTTTCAGGGGAGACTGGTGCAGCAGAAGCATGCCCAAGATCCTCAGAGCCCGATGGAGACCCCCTTCGCTTCCTGGAAGATTTAGTTCTGGAGCTTCTGGACGGCATATTCCTAAGCCCAAAGCTGAGGTATTCCAGCCGTAATACACCACTTTTACTGAGAATAGTCTAGCACAATTGCTGCTATATAACAGTTGGTGTCTACTAAAGTGCCTTTCTAGGGGATGCCTGCATCAACCGCCTCTGTGTGCCTTTTTACTGTTGCTAGCTCTGTCTGTGCACTTCAGTAGCCAGCTGTGATTGTGCCTTTAAACACGCTGGACGCCCGCACATGCGCAGTAGCACCGCGGCGCACACCTAGCGTCATCCACCCGCTCCGCCCCTTTTTCCAGATCGCCTCTATATAGAGAGGCGCGTGCTCGCGCATGCGCGTGGGCACGTGCGCCTTCGGCGCCTTTTTTGAAAAAATAAGGAGCTAGATGGGAGCCAGGGTCCCTGCCGCAGGGCCCGGGGATGGATGAGCGCAGCAACAGGGCAGAGGAGACAGCTTCCCAGCAGAGAACTTACCAACTGCCTGGATTTGACTTCGGAATAAAAAAATCCACATTACAAGAAAAAGAACCATAGCGGCCTCTAGTGTTTAACACAGGTACCGCGGTCTTACCATTTTTTTTTTTTTTCTTGCCTACTGTTAAAATTTTTACATTTTCTTAGTAGTTACAGGCATGCACAGAATATTAGCGGGAATACCTTAGGTAACAGGCAGAAAGACAAATTAGGCTTGGGGGTCCCCCAATAGAACCAAGTTCCTGAGGGCCCCCACTTACCTTTTCCTCGCCGCAGGACTCTGTTTGGTCCACAGAAGCCCAAACTTCACCTATCACGGCAGGCATTGTAATTAAACCTTCAGGGACCGGGTTCCCAAGGATTCCACTCCCCTGGACCTGTATAGCACCCTGCACAGACAACATCTTGGTCGTGGGTATGACCAGAGCTCTGGATCCCAGGGTCCAGCCCTCCTAAGAGAGGCATTACAGGCAAAACCTTGCTCTTCTCTTGCAAGGCCCGGGTACCGACCGTTTAGCTATGAAGCTTTTTTGGTCGGATCCGGAATAGCTTACTGAGGCCCAAAAGAACCTGTACGCAAGCTCAGTGAAAAACACATGTTACTTCTTGGCCAACACCTTAGACACTGGCAAAAAACTGAGGTACTCCCGGATGGGAGGGGCTTATATAGGGGAGGGTACTTCCGGTTTTGGAAGTTGCCAGTGCCAGCACCTGAAGGTATCTATATAACCACATAGTAATAACCATGTCGCTCTGTGTCCCGTGATGTACTCCAAGAAAAGGATTTTACAGGTAAGCTGTTATAAAAATCCTATTTTTCCTGAGGCAGCCGGCGGCCATCTTTTTGGGGCTTTTAACATTGGTTTGGCCTCTAGCTCTAGTTTATCATTCTGAATGGCGCGAACGGCAGATCACCTCAGAGACACCTCAGGCACACACACTGTGCGGGAGTTAGAGCGGACGGCAGCGCTGGGCAGTGCCAAGGTCAGGGCGGTGAGTCCTCTGGGAATACCCCTTGGTCTGGGCAGCTAGGAGGGTGGGCCTTTTTTTGTATTTTGACTAGTCTCTGACTGGTTGTCAGGTGAGTGGGTCAGCATGGCGTCAGAAGCTGGCGCTTCTTCCCCAGACATTCCGGTGGTAGCATCCAGTGCTCCTGTACCTGTGGGCGCTTTGTCGGCAGCCCTGGAGGCATTTGTTGCCAGGGTGAAGACCGTGTGCGGGCCAAAGGGGGGTAAAAAAAACGCCCCCTCCCCCCACCATCTTCTGGGGAAAGCTCAGACTCAGGCTTGGCTGTAAAACAGGACCCCTGTTTTGAAGGATCAGAGTATGCGGACCAGTGAGGAAGACTCTGTGTCTGGGTCAGCACAGGAGAAGGGGCTTGTTGGAGCACTTATCACCGCAGTGTGGGAAACCCTCAAGCTGGAGGATGCGGCTGGGGCATCTACTGAGGTGTCAGTCCCTTTTGGGTCCCACAAGCCGACCCGCACTACTAAGGTGTTTCCTTATGTAACTTATTTTGATAAGTTTATAGGAATGGGAACGACCGCAGAGGATCTTTCGGTCCCAAAATGCATGGCGGTCCATTACCCTTTTGAGGAGAGCCTTCTGAAAAAATGGGCATCTCCTCCTGTTGTGGACCACCCGGTATCCAGGTAACCATGATTCCGGCGGAGGGGACCCCTGCATTTAAGGACCCTACAGACAGGAGGGCTGAGGAGGTGACCCAGTCCATGTTCACCATGCTGGGGTCAGCATTACGGCCAGTATTGGCTGCGGCCCTGGTGTCACAAACACTCGCCGAATGGGCAAAATTGTTGCACCGGGAGTTGGAGAAGCAACAGACTTTCCCGCTCTGCGTAGAACTGGCCGACCAGTTGGTGCATGGCCTTAAATATGTCTGCGATGCAGCCCTGGATACAGCTCCCTGATTTCCAGAGCCTCAGTATCTGCTGTGGTACTGCGTCGCCTAATTTGGCTAAAATGCTGGTCCGCGGACCAGACTTCCAAGAAGGCTCTGGCGGATTTGCCCTTCCAGGGAGAGAGATGCTATTTGGTGCCTCGCTGGACGACATTATTAAGGATATCACTGGGGGTAAGAGCACGCTAATCCCACAATCCAGAAAGGGTAAGGAGCCACGCCGTAGGCCAGGGCCCTCCTTTTCCGCTCAGAAGCGTTTTTTTTGTCAGTCTGGACCCGCAGGTAAGCGTTCCCAGGCCGACAAGGGGTCAGCTGAGGGCCAAAAGCGCCCCTGGGTTCGCAAGCCTGCAAACAAATCTGCTACTGCATGAAGGTTTGCCCCTGCCCGACTCTGGGGTGGGGGGTTGCCTTCGCGAGTTTGCAGCTCGATGGACCTCCCTGCTTTCCGACCAGTGGGTTTGCAAAGTGGTTTCATCAGGGTACAAGATATAATTTCTTTCTTGTCCACCAAAACGATTTTTTCCCTCGAACCTTCATCTTCCTCCGGCTCGTCGGAACGCCCTATTTGGGGCAGTACAGGACCTGCTGGGGCGTGGGGTAATAGTACCTGTGCCGCTGCCAGAAAGGTTTCAGGGATTCTACTCCAATCTGTTTGTAGTCCCAAAGAAGGACGGGGTCCGTCCAATCCTGGACCTCAAGGCCCTCATCTCCTTTGTAAAAGTACGAAGGTTCAGGATGGAATCAGTTTGCTCTGTGGTCGCTGCACTCTATCCGGGGGATTTTCTGGCGTCCTTGGACATCAAGGACGCATACTTGCCTGTCCCCATATATGTCGGACATCAGAGATTTCTGCGCTTTGCAGTCGGGGACGATCACTACCAATTTGTGGCTCTCCCTTTTGGTCTGGCATCGGCACCAAGGGTTTTCACCAAGGTGCTCGCCCCAATTCTGGCCTTGCTAAGACAGCGAGGAATTGCTATCGTGGGCTACCTGGACGACCTCCTGCTGAGAGATGCTTCAGAATTAGAGGAGGATGTGACGATTGCCAGTCAGACCCTTCAAGAATTTGGTTGGCTACTGAACCTCCAGAAGTCGGTGTTGGTGCCGACTCGGTGCCTGGAATACCTGGGCTTGATTCTGTGCCTCAGTGCCTGAAAAATTGCAGACTCTTCAGGCGGCGGTAAAGCTGTTGGCATCCCGCAGGTGGTCGTCGCTGTGCTTTTGCATGCGAGTCCTGGGTCTCATGGTAGCCTCCTTCGAGGCGATACTGTATGCTCAATTCCACACTCGAGTCTTTCAGAAGGAGATCCTGTCCAAGTGGGACAAGTTTCCGTTGTCCCTGGATTGTCAAATCCGGGTGAGCCAACTAGGCAGGACTTCCCTGGTCTGGTGGCTGAGATCTCCGGCCCTTCAGTCCAGAAAAGTCGTTCCTTCCCTTTCACTGGACGGTGATCACGACGGACGCCAGCCTGACCGGTTGGGGGGGGGAGTTTGGGGTGTTCAGTCGATACAGGGTTGTAAGTCAGGTTCCGAGGGACCGAGGCCTGTCGGATTCAGTAATTTCCACCATGCTGAGGGCACGGAAGTCATCTTATCGGAAGATCTATCATCGCACGTGGAAGGCCTACATCTCTGTGTGAGGAGATGGGGTGGCATCCACGGGCATATTCGGTTTCCAGGATCCTGCTGTTTTTACAGTGTGGCGTGGATCAGAAAATTGCCTTAAACACCATTAAGGGGCAGATTTCAGCCTTGGCTGTTTTTTCTTTCAACGACCCTTGGCGGCTCATTCACTGGTGAGTACCTTTGTGCAAGGGGTCCGACATGTGTCTCCTCCCGTTCGACCACCACTACCTCCGTGGGATTTGAATCTGGTGCTCTCGGTACTTCAGAAACCTCCCTTTGAGAACATCAGAGAGATTCCTCTTGTATGTATAAAGATGTATGTATTTTAAATAGATTTTTGTTGTATGGAAGAAAACAATAAAGAATATATAAATTAAAAAAGAGAGACTCCTCTTTTGACACTCTCAGAAAGTTGCCTTTCTGGTGGCCATTACATTTGTCAGGAGTTTTTTCTGAGTTGGCGGCCTTGTCTTGCAAGTCCCCCTACTTGATCCTTCATAAGGATAAAGCGGTGCTACGCCCACAGCCTTAGTTTCTTCCGAAGGTGGTTTTGGCTTTTCATCTGAATTAGGACATTGTACTTCCATCCTTGTGTCCTCGGCTGTCGCATCCCAAAGGGGTTGCGTTGCATTCCTTAGACATGGTACGTGCTCTGCGGGTGGATCTATCTGCTGCGGCTCCGTTTCGGAGGTCAGACTCACGGTTTGTGTCGGTGACTGGTCCAATGAAAGGCCTGGCGGTCTCGTCAGCCACCATTTCTCAGTGGATCAGACAGATTTTGATTTAGGCTTATGCCCTTAAGGGGCGGGCGCCTCCCTTTCCTGTCACGGCGCATTCGACCAGGGAAATTGGTGCCTCCTGGGCTGTCCAACATCAAGCTTCTGTCTCACAGGTGTGCAAGGCGGCAACCTGGTCGTCCGTTCACACTTTCACTAAGTTTTACAAGGTTGACGTGCATGCATCTGCGGATGCTTGCTTCGGCCGCAAGGTTTTGCAGGCGGCTGTTTAAGGTTGCAACTCCTCCGTTGAGGAGCTCTGTTTGTTTGGGGTGAAGTTTGTTTGATTGCTGTTCCCACCCCTCGTTTTTTGACACTGGTTGGGGACGTCCCTAATGTCAAGACTTAAGGAAGCTGTGTCTGTCCATGGACGAAAGAGAAAATGGGATTTTTGTACTCACCGTAACTTCCTTTTCTCTGAAGTCCATGGACGGACACAGCACCCACGCCTCCTTTTTAAGTTTGTACTGCTTTTTGATGAACTGAGCTGCTGAGTGCAGGGTGAGGGGTTATGACCAGAGGGACCGCCCCTTGGGCGGGGCTGGTCAGCTTTGGTTTAATTACATGTTTTTAAATATCTAACATGTCTGCCTAGTCCTCTCCTAATAGACGGCACATAACACTTATGTCAAGACTTAAGGAAGCTGTGTCCGTCCATGGACTTCAGAGAAAAGGATTTTACGGTGAGTACAAAAATCCTATTTTTACACAAAGTTGTCAATTTAATCAAATATTTTTCACACAAACCTACCTTTTTGTGTATTACACAAATCAACTAATTGTATCAAAACTTTTGATGGCTTTTCTGGCCTGGTAACACTAGAAGCAGTGCCAGTAAATAAATTTACGGGTACCACATCCCAATTGTATGCAATAAAATTATATTTAAAAAAGAGACTCCCACCCTTGGACTCAATTCCCACATAAAGATTCAAAGCGTATAGTATCATCTGGTGTACAAAACATGATAATAGAAACTGTTATAACATCTAACTGTCAAGTGCTTTGGGAACAGTTCCACAATCGGTGTATCTCTACATGTTTCATGTCAATCAGCTGCTGCACTGTAATGCAGAACATATCATGGAAATATACAAAAAATGTAATCAATCAGCTGGCACCATAAATAGAATTAGGAGACTTAGCCCGGGCAGGCGGGCAGTGAGACCCAGCTAGGGATATCAACCAGAGGGCTGTTCCCTCCCGCCGTTCGGCATGGGAGTGGTACTGGCAGACCATGAAAGACTAAAAACTACAAACCCAAAAATAAAGTATAGCCACTCATGTATCTGCATAAACCCACACTACATTGATTCAGGTATAAGAGTGATTAGCAGCAAGTAAACCCACCAGAGAAGAGTCTCTAAGATTTATGGGCAGAGCATGGGTGACAGAGACATCATACAGCCAGAGATAATTCAACTCAAATCCACTAACGCAGGTGAAGTCAGCCAGGTCAATAATTGTGTGTGGATGATAGAAAAGGTTTAACGACTTGTGGACGTGTCGCCTGCAATGTACTGCGGATGGATGGCCTGTGCAGACATGGCAATATACCCGTACATCGCTGCCTGTTATGGAATTTAGGGCCACATACCTCCCCCCTTCCCCACCCAACCCCTTGATCACCCTAGATTTTAACACCTTCACTGCCAGTGTCATTAGTACAGTGACTGTAAAAAAAATAAATTATTTTCAGTCTTTTTATGAGTCACAGATGTGAGAATTTTTCCATTACCCAAATAGATGTAGCCAATTCTTTGTTGGAATTGACAAATCTTTTTACCAAATGTTGCTGTTTAAAATCTATATTTAAGATTTAATATCTCAAAGATATGATATGGGTTAAATAAGAGTTCTTTTGACCAGAAGTGAAAGCTTCAATATAATAAAACATTTATTAGAAAAAGTCTAATCTAACACACAGAAACTATCTATATAGTCTTAAACAAGCAGGAAATAGTAGGCTAAAATATACAAAGTATTTACATGGAGGAATATAGAGCATATTCCTCTAAAACATTAGAGTACAAGCATGTGCAGTTGCAGGTCAGACAGACCTTTACCATAGGTACCCTTTCAGAACCATCCTGCAGACTACCTTTCCCTCAAGAGAGAGCTCCCTTCTCCTCCCCTCTGAGTATATCTCTCTATCCTGATACCCCATAGGTTGGCCTAGTTTGGGTCATGATTGGAGGGCTTACTCCATAATTCAGCCCCCTTTCATGCAAATCCTGGAGAGACTATCTGGGCAGGAGATTTGATTGAATTTTCCCAGGATTATAGGTGAGGCTCTCTTCATTGTATATCCCAGCATGGGACTCATTGACGAGAATGGGTTTAACACAATGGAATTGTCTCTCCAAGCTTGGGGCTCCGCAATGTCTGGCTGTTAACAAAGGGGCTTTCATAGGTGCTAAATGAAATATATTCCGCAAGCTAATTGAAATATATCTACAGCAAGCTAAATGAAATATATTCATATTTACAATATTTTACAGCTATTTAATGGAGCTTTCACATAACCCATAAGGCAACACAAAACAGAACACATGACACTGACATTTCATGAAGTTAATGACCCCTCGTGTGGCACAGTCGACAAAACTGCATGGATGAAACCATCTGCCATTGGGTAATAAGATGCGGGGACCCTCCTGTATCCTGGGGCACTGCGAACACACTCTGCATTGATAGGTGCCACGGGGGCCAGGCACATCCCCAACATAGTTACTCGCCGTTAGGCAGTCATGCAAGGATAACGCTTGTCTAAAGACTAGCTCTTTAACATATTTGGAAAATGTGTAACTTTTCGTCAAAAGATGCCAATGCCTCCAAACAGCAGTGTCTGCTACTGTGCAGAATATCTTGTGGTGATTTTGACCGTTCCCTGATCCTTTTTGGTGTCTTATAGTGTAGAGGCTCTGGGTGGACTCATAGCCCTATTGTATGCTTTTTTTTTAAGTGATGTGCAAGAATACCCCCTAGCTAGTAGACCTCCCAGTAGCAAATTGGCTTGAATTTTAAAATCTTGCTCTCGCACACAGTTCCTACATAAATGCAGGTTGTGTGTGTGTGTGTGTGTGTGTGTGTGTGTGTGTGTGTGTTAGTGGTTGTGGATGAGTGCTGGAGGCGTGCAACAGATTATTCCCTGCACTGGGTTTGCAGTATAAATTTGTCACAATATGGACCAGGTTTCCAAATCAAGTAAGGGTATATTCTTTTCACTGAACAAATATGTGAAGTGTAGATTAAAGTCATTCTTGGGGGCTTCCATGAAGGACAGCAAAATTTCCTTTGAACCAATACAGATAATCAAGAGGTCATCAATGAAACAAAACCAACATAACTGCATGTGCCAAAAAGGGGGCTAAGGTTTCATCTGAGAACGCCATTCTCTCCCAGGTCTGGTAACACTCGCACTGGTGTGGCAATGATCAAGAACACTGTTGCAGACATACACTGGTCTGGTGACACTAGTACTGCTGTGGCAGCGATCAGGAATACTGTTTTTAGCTACACTGGTGTGGTTGTGATCAGAGACACGCTGACTGGCTGCACCATTATGGCTTATTGACACGTGGGGTTATGGGGTGGTAAAACCTTGCAGTTGAGCGGTGGTTTTACCCCCAACTATTACCCCCTTCAGCTGTAGAGGCAGAAACCGGGGGTGTACACATGCCAGCGCTGTGATTTTTATTTTTCTTCGCAGCCATGGCATGTATTGTATTCCTGCTGATTGGGACTCGTTCAAGTGAAAGTAGGCATGTGTGTGGGGTCCAAGGCTTTAAAGCAGGCGGTGATGAGGCCTCCACACAGGGTTGCCAACTTTCAGTATATTTACAAACAGTTTGTAAAATCCACAATTGTTGCATCTGTCCATGAATGTCAGTTATGAACATGCAGCCTACATGTCCGTAATGGACATTCATGGACAGATGCAAAAAGTACAGATTTTACAAACTGTTCATAAATTTACTGAAAGTTGGCAACCCTGCCTCCACATAGAATCATCACCTCCACATTGCCTGCCTGCTTCAGAGAGCACTGCACATGCACAATACGGCCCTTTGGTGACACTGGGACTGGTGTGGTGATGATTGGGGACATTGTGACTGTCTGCATTAGTCTGGTGACATAATACTGCTGTGATCAAAGGCAATGGCTGGTGGCATTGATAGTGATATCAGAGGAGCTAGCCATTGGACATGATCACCTCTACAAAAGTACAATGTAACTATAGTGACACTGCACTGCTCTGCTGACAGTATGTAAAAAAAAAAAATAGATATATATATATATTTTTTTTTAACATGTAGATGCCTATTAAAGATGTTCTTTCTTTCAAAGATTATGCAGGTAGAAAGTTGGAGATGCTCCTAAATAGGGATGAGCTCAGGCGTGTTCGCATTGAACACATGCAGAGCCCGCCAAGGAAGTCTGAACCGTGCTGCGCTAATCACAGGCAGGGAGACATTTCCTGATGCTCGGCTGCAGAGATCGGGAAATGTCTCCCTGCCTGTTATTAGCGCAGCGCGGTTCCGATGGTGCTGACTTCCTTGGCGGGCTCTGCATGTGTTCAATGCGAACACACCTGAGCTTATCCCTACTCCTAAAGGCTCTCTTTACCTTAGCAAGCCCAGCCCCTGCAGCCAGCTGATGCTGCAATTTCTGTATGTCAAACTGCAGCTAACTGGACTAGGGCAACGAATAACCAACAATGCCCTGTTTTCCAGGATCATGCTTTAACAGAGCAGCTATAGGAATTACCTTCTGCTCTGATTTTTGTGTGCATCCCCTAGAACGTTTTTTATATATATTTCAAGAATGGCCCTAGTCTTTATTCACAAGCACAGAATTTTGCAGTTAAAAGCCCAAACAGTTGAAGCTGTCTGTAAAAGATGACTAATGATGATGACTAATTCATAAAATATGTATTGGAAGGTTTTACTTAACCACTTCAATACAGAGCACTTTCACCCCTTCCTGCCCAGCCCAGGCCAATTTTCAGCTTTCAGTGCTGTCACACTTTTGAATTACAATTGCGCGGTCATGCAACACTGTACCTAAAATGATTTTTTTTATCATCCCCCCCCCAAATAGAGATTTATTTTGTTGGTGTTTAATCACTGCTGTTTTTTTTTTTGTTTTTTGCTAAACAAAAAAAAGACCGAGAATTTTGGAAACAACGTTTTTCTTTGTTTCTGTTATAAAATCTTGTAAATAAGTAATTTTTCTCCCTCACTGACGGGCACAGATGAAGTTGCACTGATGGGCATTCATGAGGCGGGACAGATGATGAGGCACTAATGTGTGGCACTGATGAGGAGTCACTGATCCCTGGTGGGCACTCATTGGCATCCCTAAATTTGGCACGTTTGGCATCCCTGGTGGGCATGGGTTGGCACATGTGGGCATCCCCGAAGATCCTGCACTGATAATCGATGCGCTGATTTATCAGTGCATACCCCGTCAGGAGAGCGGCTGATCGTCTCTCCTCTACTCGCGCCTTGACAGCGCAAATAGAGGAAAAGCCGATAAACAGCACTTTCTATTTACCATGTAAACAGCTGTGATTGGACACAGCTGATCACATGTTAAAGAGCCTAAGTCATAGGCTCTTCACCAAGATCGGAGATGCGGTGCGTCACAGCCACACACCGCATAACCGATCGCAGCGTGCCCTTAGCCTGCTGGATGTCATATGATGCCCAGTCAGGATAACTGATCCCCCACCCGGCCGTCATTCTGTTATAGGCTGGGCAGGATGTGGTTGAACAGTGGAACCTCTCAAAACCCCCCTCCTCAGAAGCATCTACCTCTGTACAACAGTGAGCACCTATTTGCTCTACCCAAGTTCAGCCCTTCCTGTACACACACGATAAAATAAATTTGGACTTGCCTATATGACATCCAGCAGGATAAAGGCACGCGGCGATCGGTAATGCGGGGTGTCGCTGTGACACACCGCATCTCCAATCTTGTTAAAGAGCCTATGATGTAGGCTCTTTACCATGTGATCAGCTGTGTCCAATCACAGCTGATCACATGGTAAATAGGAAGTGCTGTTTATCGGCTTTTCCTCTATTCGCGCAGTGCGTACTAGCACATTATATTGCCTTACAGGAAGAAACTTTTTTTTTTTTCTTTTTTTTTTACAAGAATTTACTACCGCTTTAAAAATGTATGTGCAACCTAATGATGACTTCCATTTTTAATGGTGGCCAGGAGAACCAATATCCCTAAAGTGTATGTAAACCCTAACCATGAACTTCTTTTATTTGCTTAGCTTTGGTCTGTTACCATTGAAAGTGTATTGTTATCTGTCCAATAAGGGCAACAAAAATCTTTTGATCGTGTCAGCCATCTAGGGAGCTGATAACTCTACTGATTGTAATCCATTCCCAGTTCTCTCTGTGGACTACACAATACTTCCCTGCTTTGTTATAAGGAGAAGGGGAGAAAATTCCTGTCCTAGTGTGACAGTGTGTTTGTTTAAGTCAGTAAGCATTTAAGTTAGACATGTTATTTTTGGATAGCTTTCCACAAGAATTTCAACAATGAGAACATGACCTGCATATGGCAGCTAAGTTTATTTTATTTTTTTCTTAATCCATTTTGTTACACAGTATATGAGCACTAATTATTTTTTTTATCAAGTACTGATTTTTGTTGGGGGTAATTTTGGTTATTTTCAGTTCTCAGGTGACACTGCTGAGAGGATGAAGGACAAATATGGTGTGTTCTGTAGTCAGCACAATAGAGCAGTTAGTCACTACAAGTTCCTGATGAGAGAAAATAAGAAGTTTCAGAACCTCATGAAGGTGAGTACCGATTACTGTTTTTTTTTTTTTTTTGCACAAAGATGTTTTAAATGTAAACCTATTAATGTTGCATGTAGGTTCATTGATCTCAGTGGCAGAGTGTGTAGGTGACTAGAGTCCGCTCTGAAACAAAAAAAGGCATTGGGACTTATTATTGGTGGTTCTGTTATCTCAGTATACAGAAATTGAAATGTGCATTATATAAAAATAGAGATATAGATACTTTGTGAGAGTAGAAAAATGTAATCTCCCCAAGATTTTTAGTAAGTCCTCCTAGACTCTCGATTGTATACCTCTCTACACACAGTTCAGGTCTTCTATATCAAGGTTCCAAGAGATTTTGGAGGAGTTGTAAAGGCAAAGCTCCTTGGGTCATAGATATACAGCCTTGGGCAAAAGTTTTGAGAATGACACTTTTTTTATTTTTTTTTTACAAAGTCTGCTGGCTTTTATGATGGCAATTTTGCATATACTCCAGAATGTTATGAAGAGTAATTAGATGAATTGCAATTAATTGCAAAGTCCCTCTTTGCCATGAAAATAAACTTAATCCCATAAAAAAACATTTCCACTGCATTTGTGAAGAAGGCTTCAGGGCACACAAGAAAGTCCAGCAAGTGCCAGGACCGTCTCCTACAGTTCATTCAGCTGTGGGTTTGGGACACCACCAGTGCAGAGCTTGCTCAGGAATGGCAGGTGTGAGTACATCTGCATGCATAGTGAGGCAAAGACTTTTGGAGGAGGGCCTGGTGTCAAGAAGGGCAGCAAAGAAGCCACTTCTCTCCCAGAAAAACATCAGGGACTGACTGATATTCTGCAAAAGGTACAGGGATTGGACTACTGAGGACTGGGGTAAAGTAATTGTCTCTGAATCCCCTTTCTGATTGTTTGGGGCATCCAGGAAAAAAACCTTGTCCTCCGAACATGCTTGTAAGAAATTCATGTCATTTGATGTTGAATATTCCTTGGAGTTGGAGACATCTGTTGATGTCCGATGTCCTGAACCTCTGTGTTCAATGTAATATTTCCAGTGGGTTACAAAATAGTTTCTCTGCCTCTTTCTAGCTTTTTTTTCTTATAATCTGCCAGCTTTAGACCAAAAGAATACGGATATAATTGCCACCTTGCACCAATTTCAGTCACAAGGGTTGGTTGTACCATTTCCTTCAGAAAAATCTGGTATCAATTTACGAAATTTGTCTTTTACTTCTTCTCTTAGACAAGGGAAATTCATACATCTTTGAGTGTACAAGATGCCTAATCCCATTTTCCCAGCACACCATTGGTTTCTGTATTTTGCTGTGGGAGACCAGCACTTCTAGGTTGTGGCACTGCCGTTTGGGTTCTCCTCTGCACCATAAACGTTTTGCCTGCTTGGCCACCCTGAGCGCTACCTAGCAATAGCAGTATGAAGGGGCAATTTGGGAGGCTCAGGGCACCAACATTTTCGGAGAAGAGATACTCTCCACCTCCTGCTTTCACTCTAGTAAGGCCATGTGCACAGTACAACACTCTGATGTCGCGATTGGGTCAGAGCGCACTGGTGGCAACCATCTTTAATTTCATGTATGGCAGCAGTGCAGGCTTTCTGTGGGGCTACAGGTTACAGAAGAATTTCTCTTAGTGGGACACAGCAGAACAGGTAATTTTTCTGTGGGACTACAGGTCACAGCAGAGTGACTTTCACTGTGGGACTATAGGTCATAGTAGAGTCATTTTAGTGTGGGACAAAAAATCACAAGAAGTATTAAACAGGCCACACAGCATTTCTTTGTGGTGCACTGATGAGATTAGAAGTCCAATCTCCTGGGGTAACCAGCGCACTGGTGTTGAATGAAACCGTACCCCCTCAACCACCTTTCTGGGAATGTTACTTATGGGACACCTTTCTTCAGTTCCTTGCGACAAGGGAGGGAGTACAGCAGCAGCTTTCTGTGATCATGCTGTCCAGAGAGCAAAAGGTTTTGCAGTTTCTACTCAAACCTTTTCATGGTTCCAAATCCGAGCATCAATGTTTGTCCCTTCTTCGACCTCAAGAGACTCAACAAGTCTATTGCTGAATACAGCATCAGCTTTCTGGAATATGTGCTGGCTTGGACCACCTTGGTTGCAAGCAAAAGTTTTCCTCCTCTCCCCCCTTCCTCCCTGTAAATGGAGGAGAAACCAGTGGAGGACAAGGTAAAGAAAGACAAGACTGCTCTGGTAGAAGACGCAGAAGAATCCTCATCCAAAGAATCTTATAAGTGTTACGGGTGACACTGGTTAGTTTGCTTTTTATAGTGTCAGGGCACCCGCCGTATATAACCCAATAAAGGTTTAACCCCCTGATCGCCCGGCGGGTGATATCAATTCGGTTTTAGTGTCAGAGAGGGTCTGCGTCGCCCCAGGCAGCAACAGGTTAGTGCCAGGAACGCTAACACCCACGCGTGAAGCATACACCTTCCTTAGTGGTATAGTATCTGAACAGATCAATATCTGATCTGATCAGATCTATAGTAGCGTCCCCAGCAGTTTAGGGTTCCCAAAAAAGCAGTGTTAGCGGGATCAGCCCAGATACCTGCTGGCACCTGCGTTTTGCCCCTCCGTCCAGCCCAGGCCACCCAAGTGCAGTATCGATCGATCACTGTCACTTACAAAACACAACACACATAACTGCAGCGTTCGCAGAGACAGGCCTGATCCCTCCATTTTCAAAAACAAATGAGAGCTGTAAAATACTCACCATGCCTCTCAGCAAATAGCTTGGGGTGTCTACTTTCCAAAATGGGGTCATTTGGGGGGGGGGGGGTTGTGCTATTTTGGCATTTTATGGCCTTCGAAACTATGATAGGTAGTGAGGAGTGAAATCAAAAATTTGTGCCCTTAGAAATCCTGAAGGCGGTGCTTGGTTTTCGCTGGCCCGTACGCGGCTAGGCTCCCAAAAAGTCCCACACATGTGGTATCCCCGTACTCAGGAGAAGCAGCAAAATGTATTTTGGGGTGGAATTCCACATATAACCATGGCATGTGTGCGCAATATATCATTTAGTGACAACTTTTCTTTATCGTACACCACGGGACACAGAGCTAGTCATTACATAATGGGTTAAGGGTCACCAGCGGTGATTGGACACTGGCACAACCAATGGAAGACAGTTCCCCTCCATATAACCCCTCCCATCAGGGAAGTACCTCAGTTTTTTCGCCAGTGTCGAAAGGTGTTGGACGCGTTAGGAGGTGCTAAAGGAAAGCTCTACCAAAGAGACCCTCTGGGGGTAAAAGAGCTATGCTTTCGGATCCATCCAAGACGCCTACAA
Source organism: Rana muscosa (assembly GCA_029206835.1). Taxonomy (NCBI): domain Eukaryota; kingdom Metazoa; phylum Chordata; class Amphibia; order Anura; family Ranidae; genus Rana; species Rana muscosa. The sequence goes on from CM055116.1 coordinate 477,115,720, forward strand.
ATGAGCTGAATCTGGATGGGATCCGGGCCTCATCCATGAGGCGTCGCCTGTAATGTCTCTCTTCGGAGGACTGGGCTCTAAGATCCAGCACTTTCGCTATTTCGCTATAAAGTCCTGGTAAGAGTCTTGTACAAGGCCCAGGGGAGAGGTATCCTTTAAATAGGAACCCATATCCCTGAAGGTTGGCACACATAGCCCACCGTGAAGGGTGAAGTTTGGTATCTGTCTGAAAACTTTCAGCAGAAAAACCTGCGGCGTGGATAAGGTGAGATTAGAAGGTCCATAACTAGGTTGGGACCTTTTTCAAAAAGTGGATGTCTTCTTTTTTTCCACCACTGGGGGGAGTAAAGAGCTGAATATACTCACCTCACTCTGTTCAGTGTCGGCTTCGGCGAAGTACACTGCTCGTCACCGCCGCTGCTGAGCTTGCTTGAGCACCCCGCTCCTCCTTCCGGTGGCCGATACAGACACCTGCAGATGCAGGTAAGTGGGGACAGGGGCTGATGAGAGTCCTCTCTCACTATGGCCACCACCATAGCGCTAAAGGCCGCGCGCGCGCGGGAGCGCGCTTTATCGGAGGGGGGGGCCGAGGCGTGCGCGGGCACGTGGCGCGCGCAGGCACAGAAACGGCGCCAAATTTAAAAGACTGTCAGTGTAAAAAGCACTGCAGCAGCAAGCAAGCTCGTTAGTTCTCTTGTTCCTGGCAGAGAAACACAGCAGCTATACAGGGACGTAAGACTCCATGTGGTTGGATTGGGTACTTCCTAGAAGACATCCATGTTATGCATAGTTATGTGTTAAAAGTTGCATACTTAATGTATTTGCTAAACTGAACACGGTAGTATATGCATTTAGGTACCTTGTATTTTGTCTAAACAGTAAGCCTTCCAGGGGAAGTAATGCGGACAAAAAGAGATAAAAGAGCACCGCCGCCTGAGACAGGGGGCTCTAGCTGTGCTGACTCGGTACCTTCCTCTCCTGTGTTGCCAAAAGCACCTGTACAGGATGAGCCATTACCTCTGTCAGGTATGGCGGCTTCCCCAGTGAAGCCTGGGCCTGCATATGTCACTGAGGACACTTTATCAGCTGCCCTAAATAATCTAGAGGAGAAAATTGCTACTTTAATCGCTAAATCCTCTAAAAAGGACAATAAGCGAAGCAGATCTCCTCCAGTATTGGACCTCCCTTCAGAAGTACCTGAGGAGGAGGAGGATGAGGAGGAGGCTACATCAGCAGAGGATGAGGAGTCAGATTTTAAAGTCACAGGTGCAATGCTATGCAGGAGCCGTGCGAGCTGCATTTAGGTTACCCTCTTTGGAGGTAACAGAATCACCTGTCTCCTCCCTAGGATCATTAAGATCCCTGCAAGGTGCATGCTCCTTCCCGGTTCATCCGTTACTAGAGGATCTATTGTACGCAGACTGGCAACATCCAGATAAGCGTTTTTCACCTCCAAAAAAGTTTAACATTCTTTATCCTATGGAGGAAAATTTTTTAAAGAAATGGAGCCTGCCTACGGTAGATGCGGCTATTTCTTGTGTAAATAAAAACCTGACATGTCCAGTGGATAATGTACAAGTGTTTAAAGATCCTTCTGAGAAGAAGTTGGAATCCTTACTGAAATCCTCCTTCCTTTTGGCCGGCTCAATTATCCAACCTGCAGTAGCAGCAGTCTGTATGTGTCAGGTCGTCAGCCAACAGGTAAAGCAGGGGCTGAAGGAGCTGCCTTCAGAGCAGGCTAAAAATTGGGAGAATTTGCCTAAAGCCTTATGCTTCACAGTGGATGCCATGAGAGATTCTATCATACAGGCATCACGCCTTACACTCCAGCTGGTACAGATGCGCAGAGTACTTTGGCTTAAGCATTGGTCAGCGGAAGCCCCATGCAAAAAGTTGTTGGCAAGTTTCCCGTTCCATGGCGAACGCCTTTTTTGGGAAGATTTAGAAAGATATATCCAAAAGATATCAAGTGGTAAAATGACACTTTTACCTGAGAGAAAGAAAAACAAGAGACCTTGTTTTAAATACACTCTCTCCCCAGCTCCCGGGAAATCTGACTCCAGTCAGTGGCGACGGCCTTTTCAGCCGCCCAAAAAAGCCAAAGAACAGGCTCAGAAGAACAAGAAGCCGTGGGGTTCAAGAGCTAATAAGCAAGCCCCCAAAACCTCTCATTGAAGGGGCGCCCCCGCTCGGCCGAGTGGGGGGAAGGCTTCGTCAGTTCTCAGCGACTTGGCGGACAGAAACCCAGGACAAATGGGTGGTATCCACAATATCCTCAGGGTACAGACTGGAATTTCGAGAGATCCCATCTTCTCAATTCCGAAGTTCAAGACTCTCCAAGGATCCACAGAAAAGAGGATCCTTCTTCAAAGGTTTGAATCACTTAATAGCTCAAGGTGTGGTTACAGAGGTACCCCAAAAGGAGCAAGGTTCAGGTTTTTACTCAAACCTCTTTGTGATTCCAAAACCGAACGGAGAAGTCAGACCCATCCTCGATCTAAAAAATCTAAACCAGTTTCTGAACGTTCGCCATTTTCGAATGGAAACGATTCGATCCGTGGTCGCTACTTTAAAAGGCGGAGAATTCATTGCGTCCATAGATATCAAAGACGCATATCTACACATACCAATCCTCCCCGCTCACCAAAGATTCCTAAGGTTTGCGGTAGAAGATCGCCACTTTCAATTTGTGGCCCTGCCATTTGGTGTAGCCACCGCGCCCAGAGTATTTACAAAGGTGCTAGCTCCTCTGTTAGCAAACCTAAGAACACGGGGCATTGCGGTAACAGCCTATCTAGACGATCTACTATTAATAGATCAGTCAAAGGAGGGATTGGATCACGCTGTAGACACTACAGTAGGATACCTGGAGCATTTAGGATGGATTATAAACTTACAAAAATCCTCTCTCCAGGCCCAAAGAAGGATAGTGTACCTGGGCATGATCATAGATACAGCCCAAAACAGGGTATACCTGCCAGAGCCAAAGATACAGTCTCTGAAAGACCTGATCCACAAGGTCAAAGCAAACAAGAGGCCGTCTATTCGCCTTTGCATGAGACTATTGGGAAAGATGGTAGCCTCCTTCGAGGCGGTCCCTTACGCCCAGTTTCATTCGAGACTACTTCAAGGCAATATTTTAGCCTCCTGGAACAGGAAGAGCCAAGCTCTGGATATACCCATGCGCCTGTCCTCACAAGTACGCCACAGCTTCAATTGGTGGCTAGAAGCCAGGAATTTACGGAAGGGAAAGTCCTTCCTCCCAGTGGCCTGGAAGTTGGTATCTACGGATGCCAGCCTATCGGGCTGGGGTGCAGTATTCGAGGAGGCTTCTACCCAGGGAACCTGGGCCAAGACTCAGGGGATCCTGCCCATCAATGTGCTAGAGATCCGGGCGGTATATCTAGCCCTCAAAACCTGGACATACAGGTTACAGGGCTACCCAGTTCGGGTTCAATCCGACAATGCTACGGCAGTAGCTTACATCAATCACCAAGGAGGCACCCACAGTCGGGCAGCCCAAAGAGAGGTGAACCGGATCTTGGCATGGGCAGAAGAGCATGTACCTTGCATCTCTGCAATCTTCATTCCAGGGATAGAAAACTGGCAAGCAGACTACCTGAGTCGTCAGCAGCTGCTACCAGGAGAGTGGTCTCTTCACCCAGAGATCTTTCAGGCCATATGTCTGAGATGGGGAAACCCAGATGTAGACCTGCTAGCTTCCAGGTTCAACAAGAAATTGGACAACTTTGTGTCCAGAACGAGGGATCCTCTAGCCTACGGGACAGACGCTCTAATAACTCCATGGAATCAGTTCTCACTGATCTATGCATTCCCTCCGATCCCTCTTCTACAAAGACTGCTTCGCAGGATCAAGGAGGAGGGAATACCAGTAATCCTAGTGGCCCCAAACTGGCCCAGGAGGCCTTGGTATGCCGAGATCGTAAAAATGGCGATAGGAAGGCCCTGGAAGCTTCCACTTCGACACGACCTGTTGTCACAGGGTCCAGTATTCCACCCTTCCTTACAAAGGCTAAATTTGACGGCCTGGCTGCTGAGACCCACATTTTGAAAAAGAGAGGGGTCTCTGGCCTGGTTCTTTCTACGCTCATTAATGCTAGAAAGCCAGCCTCCAGACTCATCTATCATAGAGTCTGGAAAGCATACGTTTCCTGGTGTGAATCCAGAAGTTGGAATCCTCTGAAATATGAAATAAGTAGGATTCTTGCTTTTTGCCAGTTAGGAGTGGATATGAAATTAGCCCTTAGCACCATCAAAGGGCAAATATCGGCTCTATCAGTCTTCTTTCAGAGACCATTGGCATCTCACTCCCTAGTTCGGACATTCAGGGGGTACTGAGGATAAATCCTCCAGTCAGGTCTCCCTTGTGTCCATGGGATTTGAATTTGGTATTGTCAGTGTTGCAAAAGCAACCTTTTGAACCTATTCGCCATATTCCTTTAATTATATTAAGTAGGAAATTGGCCTTTCTGATTGCTATAGCTTCTGCTAGGAGAGTATCAGAGCTAGCAGCTCTTTCTTGTAAAGAGCCTTATCTAATTTGTCACAAGGACAAGATCGTACTACGACCCCATCCGGCTTTTCTGCCTAAGGTGGTGTCGGCTTTTCACTTGAATCAAGACATTGTTCTGCCTTCCTTTTTTCCAAACCCGCGGACGGCGGGGGAAAAATTATTACACTCTCTAGATCTAGTGAGAGCGGTAAGGGTGTATCTGCAAGCAACCGCTCAGATACGTAAAACAGATGTTTTGTTTATTTTACCAGATGGTCCCAAGAAGGGCCAAGCGGTATCAAAATCCACCATTTCCAGGTGGATTAGACAAGTAATTGTTCAAGCTTATGGTTTAAAGAACAGGACTCCTCCTTTTCCTGTTAAGGCGCACTCTACCAGGGCGATAAGTGCTTCATGGGCAGTGCACCACCAGGCTTCGATGGCTCAGATCTGTAAGGCTGCAACTTGGTCCTCAGTCCATACATTTTCCAAATTCTATCAAATAGATGTGAAAGGACATGAGGATTCCGCCTTCGGGCGAAGTGTGCTGCAGGCAGCAGTATAGGGCTTCTGGTCCGCAAGCGGTCGGTTTGATCTGTGTCTCCCCCCCTTCATATGAGCATTGCTCTGGGACGTCCCATTATGTAATGACTAGCTCTGTGTCCCGTGGTGTACGATAAAGAAAATAGGATTTTTATAACAGCTTACCTGTAAAATCCTTTTCTTGGAGTACACCACGGGACACAGAGGTCCCACCCTTCTTATGGGAACCTTACTGCTTTGCTACAAAACTGAGGTACTTCCCTGATGGGAGGGGTTATATGGAGGGGAACTGTCTTCCATTGGTTGTGCCAGTGTCCAATCACCGCTGGTGACCCTTAACCCATTATGTAATGACTAGCTCTGTGTCCCGTGGTGTACTCCAAGAAAAGGATTTTACAGGTAAGCTGTTATAAAAATCCTATTTTTGTAATTTTTTTTTGTCATTATTCAATCACTTGGGACAAAAAAAAAATATTCAATGGGCTCAACATGCCTCTCAGAAATTTCCTTGGGGTGTCTACTTTCCAAAATGGGGTCATTTGGGGGGGGGGGGTTTGTACTGCCCTGCCATTTTAGCGCCTCAAGAAATGAGATAGGCAGTCATAAATTAAAAGCTGTGTAAATTCCCGAAAATGTACCCTAGTTTGTAGACGCTATAACTTTTGCGCAAACCAATAAATATACGCTTATTGACATTTTTTTTACTAAAGACATGTGGCTGAATATATTTTGGCCTAAATGTATGACTAAAATTGAGTTTATTCGATTTTTCTTATAACAAAAAGTAGAAAATATCATTTTTTTTCAAAATGTTCAGTCTTTTTCCGTTTATATTGCAAAAAAAATAAATTGCAGAGGCAATTAAATACCATTAAAAGAAAGCTCTATTTGTGGGAAGAAAAGGACGCAAATTTCGTTTGAGTACAACATTGCATGTCCGCACAATTTCCAGTTAAAGCAGCGCAGTGCCAAATTGTAAAATCACCTCTGGTCATTAAGCTGCGTAATGGTCCGGGGCTTAAGTGGTTAAGGAACTTAGTCAAGTAATTGCCAGACCGTTGTTCCTAATTTTTACAAACAGTCTACTGACTGGAATGGTACCAGCTGATTGGAGAAAAGCCAATGTAGCACCAATCTTTAAAAAAGGACCAAGATTTATCCCTGGGAACTACAGACCAGTTAGCCTAACATCAATTGTATGCAAGCTCTTTGAAGGGATGATAAGGGACTATATACAAGATTTTAGTAATGAAAACTGTATTATTAGCAGTAATCGGCATGGATTCATGAAAAATCATTGCCAAACAAATCTACTAACCTTCTATGAGGAGGTGAGCTGCCATCTAGATTAAGGAAGGCCTGTAGACGTAGTGTATCTGGATTTTGTAAAGGCATTAGATACAGTTCCTCACAAACGTTTACCATACAAGCTAAGGTGTGTTGGCATGGACCAAAGGGTGAGTACCTAGATTGAAAACTGGCTACAAGGGCGAGTTCAGAGGGTAGTGATAAATGGGGAGTACTCGGAATGGTCCAATGTGGAAAGTGGGGTCCCTCAGGGTTCTGTCCTGGGACCAAACCTATTTAATTTATTCATAAATGACCTGGAGGATGGGATAAACTGCTCAATGTCAGTATTTGCGAACAATACTAAGCTAAGCAGGGCAATAGCTTCTCCGCAGGATGTGGAAACCTTGCAAGAAGATCTGAGCAAATTAATGGGGTGGGGAACTACATGGCAAATTAGGTTTAATGTGGAAACCTCTTCAATAATGCATTTAGGTGGCAAAAACACAAATGCAATCTACTCACTAGGGGGAAAACCTCTGGGGGAATCTAGGATGGAAAAGGATCTGGGGGTCCTAGTAGATGACAGGCTGAGCAACGGCATGCAATGCCAAGCTGCTGCAAGCAAAGCCAATAGAATATTGGCATGCATTTAAAAGGTAATTAACTCCAGAGATAAAACGATAATTCTTCCACTCTACAAGACTCTGGTCTGGCTGCACATGGAGTAGGCCGTCAAGTTCTGAGCTCCAGTCCTCAGGAAGAATGTACTGGAAATGGAGAGAGTACAGAGAAGGGCAACAAAGCTAGTAAAGGGACTGGAGGATCTTCGTTATGAGGAATGATTGTCATAGTTCACATACTGGCTTTTCTCTAGTCTGGAGTTGGTTTGGGACTGGCCTTGGCCTTCATGGGTCGCATTTCGGCATTGGTGGTCTTCTTTCAGAGACCTATTGCTTTACGTCACTTGTTGTGTGTCTTTCTGCAAGGTATCACACGTATTGTTTCACCAGTTAAGACTCTGTTCACTCCGTGGGACATGAACTTGGTACTTTCTGTATTGCAGAAATTTCTGTTTAATCCCATCTGTCATATTCCTTAGAATCCGCACTGGAAGATTATTTTTCAGGTTGCTATTACTTCATATTGCAGAGTTTTAGAATTGGCTGCTTTTTCCTGTAAGGAACCGTTCTCTGTGTTTCAACGTGACAAGGTTGTTCTACTGCTTCAACTGTCCTTTCTTGTTTTTTAACTGAGGTGGTTTCTTGTTCCATCTCAATCAGGACATTGGGGTTCATATAGTAAAACTGGAGGGTGCAAAGTCTAGTGCAGCTCTGCATGGTAGCCAATCGGTTTCTTACTTCAACTTGTTAAACTAAGCTTTGACAAAAAAAGAAAAACACGGAAGCTGATTGATTTCTATGCAGAGCTGCACAAAATTTTGCGCACTCAAGTTTTAGTAAATTGACCCCATTGTTTTTCCTTTCTGTTGTCCTAAGCCTCAGACGCCAAGCAGCCAAGGCTCTTTACGCCTTCAATGTGGTTGATTCCTCATTCTGTTTTCCTCTTTGTGCTTCCTGAAGTTAGGGTAATGCAGCTTTCTTATCTACCATTTTTTGTTCTATCAACTTTTGTCTCGGGCTTCTAAACTGAAGGAGAAAATTCCACCATGTTCAGTGACGGCTCATTCTACCAGGAGTGCTCGTGGCTCCTGGGCTATTTGTCATCAGGCATTAGTAGCTCAAGTTTGTAAATTGGCTACCTAGTCTTCCATCTATATACTTTTACAAGGTTTTACCATGTAGATGTTCGAGCTGCTGAGGACACCATCTTTGGTCGGTGAGTTTTGTGGGCTGCTGCGGAAAGTTTCTAACCTCTTCTTCTGTTTGTTGTTTGGGGCCTGTTGACTTGTCGTGTTTACCTTCCCTCATATTGAGTGTTTTGGGACATGCCTCAAAATGGAGATGAAATACCTTGTGTCCAGGGATGTACAATAAAGAAAATTGGATTTTTGGTTTACCTGTAAAATCCTTTTGTTGGAGTACATCACAGGACACAGGGATCCCACCCCTCTGCCTTTTCTGGGTTATGGCTTGCTACAAAATTTGAAGCCTTGGCTAACAAGGAGGAATTATGCCTGGCAGGGGATTTTTTGTCTCTTTATGCCAGTGTCTAGTCATCTGATGGTGGTGGCATAACCTCTTATAATTAACCTATTCTAATACAACCCCAATTCCAAAAAAGTTGGGATGCTGTGTAAAATCACAAAAAAACAAATAAAACAATTTGCAAATCTCATAAACCCATAATTTATTAACAATAGAAAGTAGTAAACACATCAAAAGTTTAAACTGAGAAAATGTACCATTTTATAAGAAGAAAAAAAAGCTAGGTAAGGTAATTTTGAAATTGATGGCAACAGCACGTCTCAAAAAATTTGGTCCAGGGAAACGGAAAGCTGGCAAAGCAAGTGGTTAAGCAGAAAGAACATTTGGCAACAGGTCAGTGACATGATTCAGTATGACCGATGTGAATGTACAATGTATATGTAAAGCGCTGCGTAAATTGACAGCGATATATAAGTACCTAAATAATAGTAAAAAGAGCATCTCGGAGAGTCCATGTCTCAGAAGTAAAGATAGGCAAAGGTTCACCAGTCTGTGAAAAGCTGTATCTAAAAATTGTCAAACAATATCAGAATAATGTTTCTAAATGTAAAATTGCAAAGACATTAGATATATCATCATCTACAGTACATATCTTCAAAAGATTGAGAATCTTGCGAAATCTCTGTGTGCAAGGGACAAGGCCAAAATGCAATATTGGATGCTAAGAATGGGAGAACATTCCTCCCCCAAAACTCCAGAAACTGGTATCCTCTGTTCCCAGATGTTTAGAGTGTTGTTTAAATAAGACAGGATGCTGCACAATGGTTAATATGGCCCTGTTCCAACTTGATATCTGTTGCTACAATAAATTTCCAAATTACCTTTTTTACTGTCACCTTTTTCCTTAACCACTTAACGACCGCCCACTGTAAATATACGTCGGCAGAATGGCACCGACAGGCAGAATTACGTATATGTACGTGATTGCCTTTGTATAGTTGGGGGGTCCGATCGGACCCCCCTTCTTTACAGTGAGCGATCCGGCATGAGGGGACGGCCGTTCGATTCCGGCCACCCCCTCTCGATCGCTCCCGGCGAATGAGAGCTTCCCCTGCCTGTGTGCTTGTTTACACAGGCTGGAGGAAGTGATGTCATCTCTCCTGCGGCGCTCACATATACCGAGCGCCGTACAGGAGAAGATGCAGGTTAGTGCACACAACACTACACTGACACCAGGACACATAGGTACATAAATCGCCCCCCCCAGATCACCCCCCAGCCCCCAGTCACAGTGTCACTGATTGCAGTGATCACTAAATAAATGGTCACTGCAATCAGTGACATTTGTGACTGTAAAAGTGTCAGTACATTTAGTTTTAGGTCCAGTGTAGCCCCCTAACCCCCCCCTAATAAAGGTTTAACCCCCTGATCACCCCCCAGATAACCCTTTCACCCCCTAGTACCGCCGTCGCTAAGCGATCATTTTTCTGATCGATGTCTTAGCGTCGGTGATGCTGAACGGTAGCCAGTAAATTTTTTTAGGTTCGCCGCAGGTTTTTATAGCGTCGGGTACCCGCCCCATATATTACCCCCCATATATTACCTAATAAAGGTTTAACCCCCTTGATCGCCCCCCAGGTAACCCTTTCACCCCCTATCACCACGGTCACTAAGCGATAATTTTTCTGATCGATGTTTTAGCGTCGGCGATGCTGATCGGTAGCCAGTAATTTTTTTTAGGTTCGCCGCAGGTTTTTATAGCGTCGGGTACCCCCATATATTACCTAATAAAGGTTTAACCCCCTGATCACCCCCCAGATAACCCTTTCACCCCCTAGTACCACCGTCGCTAAGCGATCATTTTTCTGATCGATGTCTTAGCGTCGGTGATGCTGATCGGTAGCCAGTAATTTTTTTTAGGTTCGCCGCAGGTTTTTATAGCGTCGGGTACCCTCCCCATATATTACCCCCCATATATTACCTAATAAAGGTTTAACCCCCTTGATCGCCCCCCAGGTAACCCTTTCACCCCCTATCACCACGGTCACTAAGCGATAATTTTTCTGATCGATGTTTTAGCGTCGGCGATGCTGATTGGTAGCCAGTAATTTTTTTTAGGTTCGCCGCAGGTTTTTATAGCGTTAGGTACCCCAATATATTACCTAATAAAGGTTTAACCCCCTTGATCGCCCCCCAGGTAACCCTTTCACCCCCTATCACCACTGTCGCTAAGCGATCATTTTTCTGATCGCTGTCTTAGCGTCGGTGATGCAGATCGGTAGCCAGTAATTTTTTTTTAGGTTCGCCGCAGGTTTTTATAGCGTCAGGTACCCCCATATATTATCTAATAAAGGTTTAACCCCCTGATCGCCCCCCAGGTAACCCTTTCACCAGTAATCACCATATAAGTGTTACGGGTGACGCTGGTTAGTTAGTTTGCTTTTTATAGTGTCAGGGCACCCGCCGTATATAACCCAATAAAGGTTTAACCCCCTGATCGCCCGGCGGGTGATATCAATTAGGTTTTAGCGTCAGAGAGGGTCTGCGTCACACCCCAGGCAGCGTCAGGTTAGTGCCAGTAACGCTAACACCCACGCGTGAAGCATACACCCCCCTTAGTGGTATAGTATCTGAACAGATCAATATCTGATCTGATCAGATCTATACTAGCGTCCCCAGCAGTTTAGGGTTCCCAAAAACGCAGTGTTAGCGGAATCAGCCCAGATACCTGCTAGCACCTGCGTTTTGCCCCTCCGTCCAGCCCAGGCCATCCAAGTGCAGTATCGATCGATCACTGTCACTTGCAAAACACAACACACATAACTGCAGCGTTCGCAGAGACAGGCCTGATCCCTGCGACTCCAGTGCTGTAGGAGGTGATTTTGCCACCACAGTTAAAAAAAAAAAAAGCATATATGCCGAAGCATTGGGGCAGCAGGGGCGGAGGAGCGATTTTGCTCCTAATGCCGCGTACATACAGTCGAAATTCCGACAGAGGCTTGCCCGTGGAAAAGTCTGACCATGTGTACGCGGCATAACTTTTGCGGGAAGATGCCCCCATGCTTCGGCATATATAAATGGTGCATGTATGCCCATCATTAGAAGTGGGTGGATGAAGGGCGGTATTCTAATGGTGGGCATACCCACCGATCAATCTTTTTTTTTTCGTTCAGCCAACAGGCTGCATGAAAAAAAAGATTACAATATATGTCCAACAAGGACCAGCAACGTACTGGTATGTTGCTGGACTTTGAATGTTTATACCAGAATGATGCCTGCGGGTTTAGGTATCATCTTGGTATCATTCTTTTCAGCCAGCGGCCGGCTTTCATGTAAAAGCAATCCTAGTGGCTAATTAGCCTCTGGACTGCTTTTACAAGCAGTGGGAGGGAATGACCCCCCCGGATATAAAAAGCGCCATTGGGAAATTGGGAAAGCATTTTATCACACCGATCTTGGTGTGGTCAGATGCTTTGAGGGCAGAGGAAAGATCTAGGGTCCAATAGACCCCAGTTTTTTCAAAAAAGAGTACCTGTCATTACCTATAGCTATCGTAAGGGATATTTACATTCCCTGAGATAACAATAAAAATGATAAAAAAAAATAAAATATGGAAGCAACAGTTTAAAAATAAAATAAAAAAGCAAAATTAATAATAAAAAAATAAATAAAATAAAAAAAGCACCCCTGTCCTGCCCTGCTCTTGCCCAATGGCGAACGCAAGCGTCGGTCTGGCGTCATATGTAAACAGCAATTGCACCATGCATGTGAGGTATCACCGCGAAGGTCAGATCGAGGGCAGTAATTTTAGCAGTAGACCTCCTCTGTAAATCTAACGGGGTAACCTGTAAAGGCTTTTAAAGGCTTTTAAAAATGTATGTAGTTTGTCGCCAATGCGCGTTTGTGCGAAATTTTAAAGCATGTCGTGTTTGGTATCTATGTACTCGGCCTAAGATCATCTTTTTTATTTCATCAAACATTTGGGCAATATAGTGTGTTTTAGTGCATTAAAATTAAAAAAAGTGTATTTTTTCCCCAAAAAATGCGTTTGAAAAATCGCTGCGCAAATACTGTGTATAAAAAAAAAATGCAACACCCACCATTTTATTCTGTAGGGCCTTTGCTTTAAAAATATATATAATGTTTGGGGGTTCAACATAATTTTCTTGCAAAAAAAAATATGTTTTCATGTAAACAAAAAGTGTCAAAAAGGGCTTTGTCTTCAAGTGGTTAGAAGAGTGGATGTAAGCTTCCTAATGTTGTGTATAAAATGCCAGAACAGTTCAAAACCCCCCCAAATGACCCCATTTTGGAAAGTAGACACCCCAAGCTATATACTGAGAGGCATGTCGAGTCCATGGAATATTTTATATGTTGACACAAGTTGCGGAAAAAATAAATATTTTTTTTTTTGCACAAAGTTGTCACTAAATGATATATTGCTCAAACATGCCATGGGCATATGTGGAATTACACCCCAAAATACATTCTGTTGCTTCTCCTGAGTACGGGGATACCACATGTGTGAGACTTTTTGGGAGCCTAGCCGCGTACGGGACCCCAAAAACCAATCACCGCCTTCAGGCTTTCTAAAGGGTGTAAATTTTTGATTTCACTTCTCACTGCCTATCACAGTTTCGGAGGCCATGGAATGCCCAGATGGCACAAACCCCCCCAAATGACCCCATTTTGGAAAGTAGACACCCCAAGCTATTTGCTGAGAGGTATTGTGAGTATTTTGCAGATCTCGCTTTTTGTCAAAGTTTTGAAAATTGAAAAAAAGAAAGAAAAAAAAAATGTTCTTTCTTCATTTTCAAAAACAAATGAGAGCTGTAAAATACTCACCATGCCTCTCAGCAAACAGCTTGGGGTGTCTACTTTCCAAAATGGGGTCATTTGGGGGGGTTTTGTGCTATTTTGGCATTTTATGGCCTTCGAAACTGTGATAGGTAGTGAGGAGTCAAATCAAAAATTTGTGCCTAGAAATCCTGAAGGCGGTGATTGGTTTTCGGGATCCCGTACGCGGCTAGGCTCCTAAAAAGTCCCACACATGTGGTATCCCCGTACTCAGGAGAAGCAGCAAAATTTATTTTGGGGTGTAATTCCACATATAACCATGGCATGTGTGAGCAATATATCATTTAGTGACAACTTTTTGTAATTTTTATTTTTGTCATTATTCAATCACTTGGGACAAAAAAAAATATTCAATGGGCTCAACATGCCTCTCAGCAATTTCCTTGGGGTGTCTACTTTCTAAAATGGGGTCATTTGGGGGGGTTTTGTACTGCCCTGCCATTTTAGCACCTCAAGAAATGAGATAGGCAGTCATAAATTTAAAGCTGTGTAAATTCCAGAAAATGTACCCTAGTTTGTAAACGCTATAACTTTTGCGCAAACCGATAAATATACGCTTATTGACATTTTTTTTACTAAAGACATGTGGCTGAATACATTTTGGCCTAAATGTATGACTAAAATTGAGTTTATTCGATTTTTCTTATAACAAAAAGTAGAAAATATCATTTTTTTTCAAAATTTTCTGTCTTTTTCCGTTTATATCGCAAAAAATAAAAATCGCAGAGGCAATCAAATACCATTAAAAGAAAGCTCTATTTGTGGGAAGAAAAGGACGCAAATTTTGTTTGGGTACAACATTGCATGTCCGCACAATTTACAGTTAAAGCAGCGCAGTGCAAAATTCTGAATTCACCTCTGGTCCTTTAGCTACCAAATGGTCCGGGGCTTAAGTGCTTAAAATGGCAAATTTTCGCAGTTTTAGCTTTTTATATGTTTTCTATTTTCTAATGTGAATAAAATATGGGTTTATGAGATTTGCAAATGATTGCATTCTGTTTTTATGTCGATTTTACACAGCGTCCTAACTTTTTTGGAATTGGGGTTGTAGATACATTGTGTCCTGTGATGTACTCCAAGAAAATGATTTTACAGATAAACTGTAATCCCATTTTTTTTTTCCACAACCCCTGTATCTACTTTTGCTGGACAGCTTGTACTGTTACAGAAAGTGGAAAAATGACCTAGAATCCACTGTCAAGATCAACAGGTAATTAAACTATGTTATGTGGGACTCCAAAAAACAAAACTGCTCTGTTAATTCTAGTGACACTCTGCATCATACTGTATATAATTTATTTTATTTTTCCCATAGTTCAACTTTAAATATCTTTATTATGTTGTCCAAAACTCCATGTATAGTAACGCAATAGAAGTAAATAGAGTGCAGAATACAAAAAAACTAAAGGAATTATGTCTATTTTTTTTTTTCCTTTTATTCATCATCGGTTGGCTTTTACTCCTTGTGTGAGTAGGCAATAAAATGTAGGATATTTAAGTTTATACTTTGTTTCTTTGAACAGAAAATAGGTAACTCCTCTATTGTGAGGCGTCTGGGAGTCCCTGAGTGTATACTCTTGGTTACACAGAGGATTACGAAATATCCAGTTCTTGTGGAGAGGATCATTCAAAACACAGAAGGTAGGACAAACACTCTGTGTATTCCTATTTATTTAAAAAAGAGAAGGCAGTGTAATTTTTGCACTCCGCTGCATTTGTGCATTGTGATTGTTGCATAGTGTCAGAAAAAAATCCACCAGTGCACTGCATCATCTTTGTTTTTACAGTGCTCTAATACTTTACAGCTACAATTTTCTTTAACGTTGTCAGCAAGTTTTTTTTCTAACACTTAATTTTAATTTCTGTAGAACATATAATACATTTGTTTAGGTTTAATAGATTTTGTTTCAAGTCTAGCTATGTACTTTTTTTATGGCTTTACCTAGAAGGGACCGAGGACTATGAAGCATTGACTCAGGCTCTTACACTTCTAAAGGAAACAATCACAGAAGTAGATTTGCGTGTTCATAGGAGTGAGAAGGGACAACGTCTGAGTGAAATCATAGCCAAAATGGAGCCAAAATCCTCTGTTAAATTAAAGAATGGGATGACATTTAGGAAGCATAACATGGAAAACCGGCAACTTCTTCTTGATGGCATGCTTTATTGGAAGTCAGCTTCAGGAAGATTGAAAGGTATATGGGGAAAATAGATTTTTCATTACAGTGACCTACTTTATTTATTTTTTGTAAAAAAAAAAAAAAATATATTGAATTTAAAAGGTAAGGTATACAAAGCCTATTGGACATACCTAGGATTAAGAAAACAAAACAAAGCACACAAAACTCAAATGGTTGGCAACCAATGCCTAAGGTGACCTTACTCGACAATGCTGGTAGGCACTAATTAGATGTCAGGAGGACATGTTCCCACAGTACAATGAAATAACCTATATGCGTTAATGAGAGCAGATTAATACCAACTATTGGAGCATTCCCGCTGTGGCTACCGTGTCCTTGGGCTCCGTCCAAATGTCCCTTACCATATAGAATTGGGGCATCCTCTAGACTCGTAAGGGAATTAATTCAATGGCACCATTTTGTTAACAGACTTCCAGAGGTCCAAAGTAGGGGTCTAAACAGATTTCCATTTGAGGAGTATAGTCTTGCAAGCATAAAAAAAAAAAGTGACCTATTTTTAAAGGGGTACCTGGTTGTACCAGTTTGGATTTTAGATTATTATTGAAGTGTTTACAATATTTTAGTATGATTCTTGTTACAACCGTATTAAGGGTGGTATGTAGTGCCATTCCCCAGCGCACCCCATCCCCACTTAACTTAATCACATGGTGCTTTTCCCCACAGGCTTCTGCTTAATTTAAAATTTGGCATAGTTGTGCATGGCACCAAGAGATCTGTAAATAGACTACGTGTCCCATCTGCCACTAAAGCACTGTTTTGTGGCACTCTTCTCAATTAAGTGACTTCACTGCACTTGAATCTGTTACTTCCTCTACTTCCTCCAACTCCTTAATTGAAAATTCCTACCTCTGTACGGACCTGGGGCTGGAGAACAGTCTGCAGAAGCCTTTGCATTAAACCTGTGATTTACTGAATGTGGTTGCAATGCTTTGCATGCTCAAATGCAAAATGTTAACAAATGCCCAATGTTTTATTTTTTTATGAATATGGGTGCATTTTGTATTTTATTTTTTTTTTTAAATGTGGACTATGCCCAATACTTCATTAAAAATCCAATTTACTCTTTGTTAGCAATAAACAGCCTAAAGGTCTCAGCTTTATAGATACCTGATAAAACTACCAAAAAATTCCCTTTGGAAACTAGCAAAGTTAAAGCATCACTTATTTATACGTTGAATGCAATATTTCAAAGATTCTGATTTGTAATATATATATATATCTTTTTTTTTTTTGCTGTATAGATATCTTGGCCGTTTTATTGACTGATGTACTGCTGCTTCTTCAAGAGAAGGATCAAAAGTATATTTTTTCTTCTGTGGTAAGTGTGTTGGGTCATAGAACAAGCTTCATTCTTTAAAATCCATCTAATTAAGTCATGTTTTCTTTTACATTTTGTAACTACTTAATATTACATAATATTGTTTATGCTTTTCTATTGTTCAAGTGTTGTAAAGCAATGTTATCAAAACCCCAACATTAAATACTTATTTTTTTCTTTCTTTTTTTTTAATTCTCGCCTGTTGGTGGTAGAGCTGATGCTTTCAAACGTATCCAGATTGGATATAGTTAAAACTATATTTAGCCCACTTTCCCCTTTCCAGCCCAAGGACGTCATATGACGTCCTGGATTTTAAGTGGGGATTTCTGAATGATGCCTGCAGCCAGAGAACGAATCGTTCGCCGGTAGTTGATCATAGAGATGACTGGGGACCATATGGTCCCCAGTCATCTCTATGACCCTTGGAGGCCCTGACGCATCGTTATGATGTCAGGTCCGGGCCGGCGGATGTAAACAAAGCTGGGGACTTAGCTGAAAAGGCCAAGACAGTTCATTTATTTTTATTGTTTTGATCTCGGTCTTTCCAGCCTGGAGGAGAGAGAGATCTGGGGTCTTCATAAAGAGGACCTGTCACGCACTATTCCTATTACAAGGGATGTTTACATTCTTTGTAATAAGAATAAAAGTGATCATTTTTTTTTTTTTTTTAAGAGAAAGTGTAAAAATTAAGGTAAAATAAACAATAAAAAAATAAAATAAATTTAAAGCGCCCCGTCCCTGCGTGCTCGCGCATAGAAGCGAACGCATGCATAAATTGCGCCCACATATGTAAACGGCATTTAAATCACACATGTGAGGTATCGCCTCGTGCATTGGTGCAAGAGCAACAATTCTAGCCCAAGACCTCCTTTGTAACTCTAAACTGGTAAGCTGTAAAAAAAATTAAAGCGTCGCCTATGGAGATTTTTAAGTACCAAAGTTTGGCGCCATTCCATGAGTGTGCACAATTTTAAAGCGGGACATGCTAGGTATTAATTTACTCGGCGTAACGTCATCTTTCACATTATATAAAAAAATGCGCCTAACTTTACTGTTTTTTTAATTCATTAACAATTCCTGCGCAAGTACTGTGTGACGTAAAATGTTGCAACGATCGCCATTTTATTCCCTAGAGTCTCTGCTAAAAAAAATATATAATATTTGAGGGTTATGAGTAATTTTCAAAAAAATTATGATTTTTACATGTAGGAGAGGAGTGCCAGAATAGGCCTGTTATCCTGATCACGTTATATGGCGTCCGGTCAGGATAACACAACCACTTTGCGCACGTCATATATGGCGGGCGGGAAGTGGTTGAAGGTCTTTTATAGCATTGTTGGGTATGATTGCCATTATTTCACATAAAATTTCAAATCAAGTATAGTTTATACATACAGTAACATTTGTATGTAGCAGTTATTTCAGGATGAATATATTTCAGTATAAAGTTACTTCATAAAACAGAATGACTTCTAACCACTTGCTGACAGTTTTTAACCTTTATTACACATGTTAAAATCAAAATTTTCTGTTCTAAAATTGCTTGGAACTCTCAAACATGATATATTTCCAGAAAGCAGAGGCCCTGGAGATTACAGTGGTGGCTGTTGCAAATTGTTATGTGTCACGATATTTGCACAGCGGTTTATCAAATGTAAATTTTCAGGTAACAATACACTAAAATAAATTTTACTATAAACAAACACAATACAATACCCATTTTTTGGTAAAATATAAAAAACAATCTTGCATTCAGTTAGTTGGGGTTATGGGTGCCTTTTAATTTTTTTAAATTTTTTTTTTTTTTCCTTTTAAGTGATTGCTATCACAAGAGGGCTGAAGAAAATGGCACCTGTTGCTTATAACGACCTGCAGCTAGAACATTTTTTCTCTTTCAATAAAAATTTTTTTTTCAATTCAAGACATGTACAGAAAATCTTAAAAAATTGTGGTTTAAACATGACAAAGGGTTATTTCCAATTTGTTTATGTCACAATGTTCTCATCAAGAGATTAAAAAAAAAAATGAAAAATAGGCATTCAGGGAAGTCACACCCCACCTGGACGCCCCTAACGGGATCATCCTGCGCCCAGGTCAGGCCCCCCAGCCCGCCATCCTCATATGAAACCAATAAAAAGGAACTTGGAATCTTAATGAAGAACAGTACTATACTCATATACAGTAACGCCCATCAAATTTAAGACTCGGAAATACCGCAATAAGAACAGTAAATAATGATATCAAATCTTTGAATCATGTTTAAGTATCGAAACAAAAATAAAATAGAAATAAATAAAACAAAAGATAAAAGAACCAAGAAAAGATAGAATAGAAGAAGAAAGAAATAAGAAGAAATCACATGCCGAACATGAGGCCCTTTAGGAATTAGAGCGGTCAGGGTCATGCCTGACCTTCAAAGAAACGCCACAGAAAACTGCCCAAGGTTCCCATATTGCCTCAAATTTAGGGATTAAATTAGTTGATATGCTAACCATCTTCTCTTGAGCCATAATCCAAGAGATCTTATTGTGTATAGCCTTAATGGATACCCTGGGCTTCCTCCAAGATCTAGCAATAATAATTTTAGTCCCCAGAAGTATAAAGTGAATCAGTTTTCTAGTTGGTTTAGAAACGTTGGGAATATTGTCATTGAGGAGAGCAACAGAAGCTGACCTAGGTACTGAACACGAAGTGACCTTAAATATGAGATTAAAAATTTTCTTCCAGATCGGCCTGATCCTAGGACATTCCCACCAGATATGCACCATCGAGCCCAATAAATGGCAGTCTCTAAAGCAGTTGGGATCCGATTCTGGGTAGATGGATGCAAGCCTGATGGGAGTCATATACCATCTCATGACAACTTTTAAGTTAGCTTCCATGAGGGAGGTGTTCAAAATACTGTGGAATGAGCGAAAGTTGGCCTTTTGCCAGGATCCTAGATCCCAATTTAGCTGGAGGTTATCTTCCCATGCTTTCATGTATGAGGTTTTAGTAGCTGTACAAGTAAGTGAAGAGTAGATGACAGAAATGCCCCCCCTTTGTCCCACGGCCGATCCGCACCAGATCTCATAGTCCGTAAATTTGGGAGGAAGAGGTTTCTCCGTCCAAATATCATTCAAGAATTGTGAAATCTGTTCAAATCTAAATTTTTCAGAGTCAGGGAGGTCAAATTTATTTAGACAATGGGGCATGGTAATAGGACCCTGATTTGTAAAGTATTGTCCTATCCTATATAGACCTTTGTTTGTCCACCAACTGAAGGCCTCGGTATCCATACCGGGAAAGAATTTTGGATTATTAAAAATGTGTGCTAGTGGTTGTGCTACAGACACTAGAGTGGGAAGAGGACGGAGTCTGTCCCAAAGGGTAAATGATTGAGATAAGGAAGGGGATAAAATAGGTGGTCTCTGTCTTTGTGGGCACCAAAGCAGGTACTCTAAGGATAATTGTGGTACCGCTTGTTCTTCTATCAGCACCCAGTCCGGTTTTTCATTCTTGGAATAAAATATAGATAATTGTGCTAGTCTGGCAGCTAAAAAATAATTATATAAGTTAGGCAAACCCACCCCTCCCTTCTTCCTATTTAAATATAGGGTGTTTTGGGGAACTCTGTAACTAGATTTGCCCCATACGAATGTGAGAATTTTACTTTGTAAGGAATTTATCTGATCTTTCCTGATGGGAATGGGGAGGGAACGAAATGGATATAAAATTCTAGGGAGTAATGTCATTTTCACTGAATTAATCCTGCCCAACCAAGATAGTTCGAATCTGTCCCAATTTTTAAGATCTGTAATAATTTTATGGAATAGGGGAGGATAGTTACTTGTGTAAAGAGATTCTGTTCGAGCAGTCAGAAAGATTCCCAGATATTTAACATGAGAAGAATTCCATTCAAATTTGAAAGACTGTTTGATGAGGGAAATATTTAGTGCCTGTGACTTGGCAAAATTGACCCTGAGTCCTGAAATATTAGAAAAATTAGAAATTACTTTATAAAGATTTGGGAGGGAGGTAATGGGAGAGGTAAGAGAGAAGCAAATCATCGGCGAAAAGTCCGCATTTATGCATCTGATTCCCACAGGTTACCCCTTTAATGTCAGAATTTTGTCTAATGGCTATGGCCAAGCTTTCAATGGCCATAGCAAAGACAAAAGGTTGTCCACTATCCCCTAGTCTTGTACCCCTGGCTATATTTATCGGAGAGGAATAATATCCCTGTATACGAATTTGAGCTTTAGGTTGAGAATACAGAGCTCTAATAACTCCCAAAAAACGTGGGCCAAAACCCCATCGTTCTAATAGGGGAAAAGAGTATTGCCAGGATACAGAGTCGAAGGCCTTCTCCAGATCAAGTGCTAACAGGAAACCCTGTTGTTTTTGACCTCCGTCCCAGTTGGACTGCAAAAGGGAGATAATATCAATCGCTCTTCTCACTTGATCTGGGCCTTGTCTTCCTGGCATAAATCCTACCTGATCCTTGTGGATATATTTAGTAATAAAAGAGGAGAGGCGATTCGCTAAAATTTTGGTGAGAATTTTCAAATCATTATTTATCAAAGAAATAGGGCGATAATTGGAAACTTCTTCTGGGTTTTTATCCGGTTTGGGTATAACAGTAATGTAGGCTGTATTAAGTTGTGTACCTAATTGGGAACCCCTTGTAGTAAAATTTAAAAATGTTGTTAAATATGGGGTAAGGGTGTCCTTGAAGGCTTTGTAGTAGGGAGCTGATAATCCATCAGGTCCCGGGGCTGATCCCGCCCTGAGATCTTGAATTACTGCTGTAACCTCTTCAACAGAGAAGGGAGCTTCTAGGATATCTCTATGTTCCATATTCAAGGATGGAATAGGGAGGCCATCTAGGTATGAGGATACCGAGTTCATGGGTATATTTGAAGGGTCGCTATAGAGTTCGGAATAAAATGTCTGAAAAGCCTTTAGTATCTTTTCAGGGTTAGCCGTGGGGTCCTGTCCAGCAATGCGGATCTTAGGTATGGAATAAACTCTCGTTTTAGGAGACAATTTGGATGCCAACATTCTACCTATTTTACCTGTTTGAGTATAAAATGTATTACTTGTCCAACGGAGAGATTTCTCCGCTTTTGTAGTGAGTGCTAAATTGAGTTCAAGTCTACTCCTTTCAATCTTAGACAATAAGGATAGAGAAGGTTTCCTTTTATGCTGTGTTCTCAGGGTCCTGTATGATCTCTCCAATCTATCAATGTCCGCTTCCCATTCCTTTTTGATTCTTGTCGAAATTTGGATAAGCTTGCCCCTAATAAAGGCCTTATGAGCAGCCCAAAGGACTTCGGCGGAAACATTTTCTATATCATTAAAGCTGAAGTATTCTTGAAGAGCTTTATCTATTTCCATTTGTATGGCTGGATCGGAAAGTAAAGACTCATTTAGTCTCCAATTACCCCCCTTTGATCTACCAGTTTTAATGCGTAGGAACATGACAACCATGGAGTGATCAGAAAGGACTGTGTCTTTGATGATTGATTTAATAACATCTGGGAGAATATAGGAAGGAACCAGGATATGGTCAATCCTAGAGTAGGTGTTGTGTGGGTGAGAGTAATGAGTATAATCTCTTATAGAAGGATTAGATTCTCGCCATACATCAGCTAGGCCTTTATCATGCAAAAGTCTAGCTATTTTCAGGCTTATCTTAGTGGGTCTGGTTAATTGGGTCGAGGGGGGTTTGGATTTGTCCAACCCCTGATCAAATGCTGCATTGGAATCTCCCCCCCAAATGATTGTGCCCTCTAATTGAGGAGATAGGGTGTCCAGGATGAATCGAAAAAATGTATCTTGCCCTGAATTGGGGGAATAATATGAAATCAGAGAATATATTTGTCCCTCTATTGTGCCCTTAACCAGTATAAACCTGCCCTCAGGATCTTTGAAATCAGATATGAAACTAAAGTGGCATGATTTTGAAATACAAATAGCCACACCCTTAGTTTTCTTTTCGGCATTAGCTCTAAAAAATTGTGGGAATCGGGAGTGTATAAAGCTGGGATTGAATTGCCTAGGGAAATGGGTTTCCTGAATCATGAGTATGTCAATACCCAGGGATTTATAAGAGTCAAAGAGTTTGCGTCTCTTAACAGGGGAATTCATGCCTTGAACATTATGTGTAGCTATTTTGAGTGAACCTAGTACGGAATCAGCCATGGGACTCAGGGAGGGAGCTGCCATCGTCATCCACTATATCTACCTTACCGCAATACACCATCCTCAGGATCTGTAAGTGTTCTAGACGGGTAATCAAAAGCCAAAGGATCATGTTGCGGGTACCTTCAATTGAATCTGCAAAAACCAGAACTGCCAGGCATGTGATAATAGGATTAGAGATAGGAAAGGAGAAAAAAGATTTGAAAAAGTGGAAAAAATAAGAAGAGTAAAAAATTGTCATAGAAAAACAGTAATAAAAAAATAAAATAAAAATTTAAAAAAACCGAAAAAAGGATGAAAACGATCTCGAGGAGGATAAATTCCTCCCCAAAACTTCTACCAAGGTAGAAAATGAAAAGCCCGTTCCCTAAGGAAAAGGCTATTCCTTCCACAAAGTCTCTAGGAGACTCAGGGGAAAGGTGGAAGCACATGGGACCCACCCCAGCCAGGGCGCCCCTTAAAAAAAACTAAAGACATACTAGATCTACCATATTCAGGTCTGTCCGGAGGGACCCCCACTTCTCCCCCCTGAAGTGGATAGAGGAGCGAGAGTCCCACCCCCCCAAATTGGACAAAGAACTCTACAAGTAGTAGATCGAACTCAGAAACATTGAGAGGGGGATAAAAACCCCTTGAAAAACATTTTGGAAAAATTTAAACAATCAGAACAAAAAAAAACAAACATTCGTTCCAGACTCTTAGAATAAATCTTTCCTGGAACTCATGGGAATCGAGGAGTACAAAGTATAAATTGTGAGCTTGGGTCTCTTCAAGCGGGACCATTGTCTTTGGCTTTCTTGGTTCTTGCCCTGGTCCACAAGGGAGATTGAGGGCTGGTAGGGTTCGGTCTCTTTGAAGATTGTGGGCCACTTCGAGAAGTGTCAATGTCATTTTCTTGAGTGATGATCTTGAGATTCAATAACAGTTTTTCGCCATCAGGAAAAGTAGAAAAGGAATGATTCTTCCCTTTGTAAGAGAATTTTACTGCAAATGGGAATGCCCACTTGTATTTAATGTCTTTTTGTATGAGGGCTAGAAGTAGAGGCTTCATTGCATGTCTGCGTTGCATTGTAGAGGGAGAGAGGTCTGCATATAATTGGATTTTATGACCCAGGCATAGAATCGTAGACATATTTCGCGCCTTGCTCATAATTTCCTCCTTTATCACATAGAAATGGGGTTTAATTATTATGTCTCTCGGTAGACCATCTTTCCTTAGAGGACCTAAGGCCCTATGTGCTCTATCTAGCTCCAGGCGGTCTTGTGGAATTTCTGGGACTAGGGATTGAATCATATTTTGAATCGCTGCCGGGATGTCAGTTATGGTTTCTGGAAGTCCTCTAATACGGATATTATATCTCCTGGATCTATTTTCCAAATCGTCGATCCTAGACAAAGCTGTATCTAATTGTTCTTGAATAAAATGGACTTGTTCTGCATTTTGATTTGTGGCGGACACTGTTTGATCCAACTTACACTCTATGTTCTCAATTCTGGCTCCTAAATTCTGAAAATCAGCCATTAATTCTCCCGTGATTTTAGCCACAGTTTGAGAGAGGCCCCTATCAAGTAATTCAGCCAGGGTCTGGTACAAGTTGGCCATAGAAAATGTAGATGTATTGGCCAGAGAGCTGACAGGACAAGAGCTGTCCTGATCCATAAAAGGATTAGCCAAAGGGGTTAATGCTGAGTTCTCCTGAAAATGTTCCCTCAGGGATTCATGAGGGGGATGAGATGGAGAGATAGTCTGTATAATAAAGCCAGATGCGTGTGAGGAACATTGTTGGGCTATCAGATCTGCCATATTAATGCCCTTTGAATTTACCTCAGCACTGTCGCAAACAATCTGCGACTCGGCGGCCATCTTGGATTTTCGGCCGGAATTTCGATCGGCCGTTGCGGCTTCCATTGAGCCGTAAAAATTATTATATATAGATGGGGGGGGGTGCCCGGGAGTCTGGGGGTTCTGTGGATTCTGTGGACACCAGTGGTTCCAAATTTCGTTCAGTAGAACCGGAGTTATGGGCGCCGCTGTGCTGGGGTGGTGAGGAGCTACTGGCTCAAGCAGCCATCTTCAGAGCTCCGCCCACAATGCCATCAGCTAGAACATTTTTTAATGTTTGGCAGTCAGCAAGTGGTTAAAGGGGTTGTAAAGGTTCGTGTTTTTTCACCTTAATGCATCCTATGCATTAAGGTGAAAAAACACCTGGCAATGACGGCCCACCCCGTTTTACTTATGAGAGCCCTTTCACCTGCTGCGCTAGCCCCCGACGTCCTCTTCTCCGCTCAGTCTGGCTGATGATTGGATGGATTGATAGCAGTGCAGCCATTGGCTCGCGCTGCTATCAATCACATCCAATGACGCAGCGCGCCGGGGGGCGGGCCGAGTGATACAGTCTGCGGCTATAGCCGCCGGCTGTATCATGGGAGCGCGCTCGCAAGAACTAACCCCCATGGGAGAGGGCTCCCATGAAGGGGGTTGGTTCTTGCGGGGAGGAGCCACCGAGGGACCCCAGAAGACCAGGATCGGGGCCACTCTGTGCAAAACGAACTGCACAGTGGAGGTAAGTATAACATGTTTGTTTTTTTTTTGTTTTTTTAAAACCTTTAACAACCCCTTTAAAGCGGGACAAACTCCAATTTAAAACAATTCTATTCAGATATGTATTCTTGACTTAAAAAGTACCATCTGTGGATCTCCAAATTCTTCTATTTTGCTGCTGTGATCCGGCTTCCTGATAGAGGGTGGTTATGTTTTTTCTACGTGGTCCCACTGTATGTAGGTACATGGCCATCCTTTCCTGCAATCTCCTGAGATGGACTGAACAATGGGGTTTGTAATTTGCATAGAGCAGTGCATGTGACTGCAACGAACACGCACTGCTCATTCCAAAGAAACGGAAGTGAGGGCAAAAAATGAGAGGTTCAGGAGCTCACAAAGGGCATTACAAGGAGGCAGATAAATACAGTAAGAAACAATTTCAAGGAAAAATAGGTTACAGGGCCATTAAGTAATAAATGTGTATGGATTTTTATTTTTTTAATTCTATGGATGTGTGTTAAAATAAAAAAAGGCCTGTTTTAACTGATAGCATTTCATCACCTATATAAACAAACCATTTTATCTTCTAGGATGCCAAACCACCTGTTATTTCATTACAAAAGCTTATAGTCCGAGAGGTGGCTAATGAAGAAAAGGCCATGTTCCTCATAAGTGCTTCACTGAAAGGCCCAGAGATGTATGAAATTCATACTGCCTCCAAAGAAGAGAGGAATACCTGGATGACACTAATTCGTGGTGCTGTGGAGAGGTATACTACAGCAGTCTGAGTCCCTGATTTATATAGAATTTTTATATCTTTGCTAAATGTAGTTCATGCTACAGCATGTTTCACTAGGATGTTCATTTGGCCTCTAGAACTAATCTCTATATGAATTGTTCTTGCTGTCCCTCACCATTTGAGTGCTTATATTGTTCTCCGTAATGCACTAAATAGCTGAAAGCAGAAATTGATTTTGAACCGTAAGCCCTGGTTCACACTGATACGGCTTTGAAATCGCGATAATTCAGCGTGAGTTCAAAGCTGCAGATGAGAGCGATCTGCACCTCCGACTTCATTACAGCTTGCAACTTCGTTTAACAGAAGTCTATGCAAGTCGAAATGAAATTGGCAAAAAGTTAGTGCAGGTACCTTTTTTGAGGTCGCTGCGACATGAGTCGTGGCAATTTGGTTCCATTGCCGAAAATTTAGTGCAATTTGTCATACGATTTTGAGCTGTCAAGTCGCATGACAAATCGCACCAATGTGAACAGTGGTTAAGTGTACTTTCTTTAAACACTTTCTAACAGGAGCACCAATTCCCTTAACAGCTTTTTACTATGTATTTATGAATAATATCTTAATTTATCACATAGTGTGTTAAACTTTGGGTCTCTTGCTGGCTCCAACCTTAATATATAGAATCTCTACTTGCATTATGCTTTGCTTGTTAGTTTCTTTAAAATTACCCATTCTTTTGTTAAGTTGTCCAGATGAAGAAGAAATAACAAATGAAGCAGATATTGAACGGAAACAGGCATACGAGCGTGCTGCTAAAATTAAGAATTATGAAGGTAAATAAAAATTTAAATTACCGGTAGTTTTGTTTTTCTAATTGAAGTATGTGTCATTTAAATGAATTTAAAGATGGCAAATACACATTATGTCTCATACCTTTATTCCTGTATATTTTTTTTCTTGTGCAGAGCGTCTGAATTTAAAGGATACATATATAATGCAAACATTGAGTGAAAAGTTACAGCTTTACATAGATATGGCTGACATATACGGTTTTGACGATTCTTCTCAAGGATCCAAGATGAGACTGTTTATTGGATCTGATAGTGCAGACAGCCTACAGGGAGAAAGCACACTCCTCGCTGCCATAGCGGAAGGTATTGTTAACAAATGCACAAAAAAGGAAAAATTACTTATTCTGTTAACGTTTTCAGATGGTTTTAATGTGAGAAATATGACAACAATAAAAGTGTAAGAGCCGGTTCACACACAGGCGGCACGACTCTGGCCGCGACTTTGCGAGGCGACCTGGATGCGACCTGAGCGCACAACACAGCGCGACTTAGAAGACGACTTCAAGTCGCCTCCAGGACAGGAGGCTTTCCGGTGGCCAATCAAACAAGAATCAGCACTGTGGGAGGGAGGGGTTTGCCTGAGAAAGCATGAGAAATTTTTTTCCTCTTCCTGTATTGTTGCTTCAGTTAAGACACAATCTGACTTTGGAGGCGACTTCCATTGAAATCAATGGGTACAAGTCGCCTAGAAGTCGGATTGAAGTAGTACAGGAACCATTTCTGAAGTCAGAGCGACTTCAGTAGTGTACATTAAGATGTCTCCATTCACTTCCATTGCTTTTCTCAACAGCACGACTTGGGACGACTTGAAGTCGGATCCCAGGTTGCCCCTGTGTGGACCGGCTCTAATAGTACTGCTTGTTTTTTGTGTCTTTCAGTGATCTGTTTTTTTTATATTGATTGTTCTTTATGCAGACACTGTTAGATATACAAATGTAACAAAGGAGAAAGGACTGTTCTTTTTTTGTCATTTTGGTTAGTCCTGACCTAAAGTGGATGTAAACCCACTCTCATCCTTTCTAAACTACTGCCATAGTGCTGATCTATAGGGATATACATGCCTCCTGCATGTATCCTTATCTGTCAAATGTCTCTCCTCTGTCTGTTATAAGAACTGAAAAACTGCAGATTCTGTGGGTGGATCTGTTGTCTGGAACTCGGTGGGTGGAGTCGTGATGTCAGTAGACTCCCTGCCCACCTCTACACTCCTCTTGTCAACATGCATTTTCTCCTGTGTATTCCTTCTGCTATGATCACTAACATCCAGTCAAAATCCAGAAAAGTAACCACATGACTTCAGAAAAGGAGTGGGGGTGGGAATTAAAAAATAATGCCTGTCTAAAGCTAGTGCACGAGATATGTAAATAACCTGTCACTCAAAGCAAGGGGACGGAACGAACAAAGGTGTTTCTCTGTTTGTCCGTTTTATCTCACTGAACAATAAAAGAGGATTGCTCAGAGCTGGATTAACTCTTTGTGGCAAGACTGGGCACAGATGATAGGAAATCTTATACTCTACATTGTGACAGCAAAAAAAATAAAAAAATTGGGTTTACATCCACTTTAAATGCTTTCTTCATTCTTGCAGCTGAAAAGATCCATTCCATGCTATTTCTCTCCTTCAATCCACATGAAGATACAAGCACAGGTGTTTGTGCATTACCAAGACGATCAGAGACATTTGGCGGTTATGACAGCTCTGGACATTCAAAAAGTGAGATTAAATTTTTTATAAGAAATTAAAGAAAGTGAAGGCATTACAGAATGACAGTAAAAATATGTTTTGTTCACTAATAATTATTTCTTTTTGACTTAGTTTACTAATAGTTAGAGTGAATGTCTACAGATCATGAGAAATACTGCCTATTCTTTTAACCACTTCAGCCCCGGAAGATTTTGGTGCTCAGTGACCAGGCCATTTTTTTTTGCGATACGGCACTGCGTCGCTTTAACGGACAATTGCGCGGTCGTGCAACACTGTACCCAAACAAAATTGACGTCCTTTTTTTCCCATAAATAGAGCGTTCTTTTGGTGGCATTTGATCACCTCTGCGGTTCTTATTTTTTGCGCTATAAACAAAAGAAGAGCGTCAATTTTGAAAAAAGCACAATATCTTTTACTTTTTGCTATAATAAATTTCGCACATTTTTTTTCAAAAAATAATAATTTTTTCCTCAGTTTAGGCCGATATTCTTCTACATGTTTTTGGTAAAAAAAAATCGCAATAACCGTATATTGATTGGTTTGCGCAAAAGTTATAGCGTCTACAAAATAGGGGATAGAATTATGGCATTTTTATTATTATTTTTTTTTTACTAGTAATGGCGGCTATCTGCAATTTTTATCGGGACTGCGATATTGCGGGGGACATATTGGATACTTTTGACACATTTTTGGGACCATTGGCATTTATACAGCGGTCAGTGCTATAAAAATGCACTGTATAAATGTCACTGGCAGGGAAGGGGTTAACACTAGGGGGCGATCGAGGGGTTAAATGTGTTACCTATGTGTGTTCTAACTGTAGGGGGGATGGGCCTGACTAGGAGAGATAGATCGGTGTTCATACTTAGTATGAATGAACACACGATCTGTCTCTACTCCCCTGAAAGAACCGGGATTTGTGCGTTTACACACACACACAGATCCCGATTCTCGCTCTGTCACGAGCGATCGCGGGTGCCTGGCGGTCACCGCGCCCGCCGGCCACTCGCATTGGCTGCGGGCGCGCTTGAGCCCCTAGTGGGCAAAAGAAAAAGCAACGTAAGGTAACGTCGATTTGCCCAGTCGAGCCAACCTGCCGCAGTAAAACTGCAGCGGCTGGTCGGCAAGTGGTTAATTAAATTTGAATGTTTGTTTTAAAGCACTTCTAAATATTAGAAAAGCATTGATACCTGTAATTTTTGTATTTGACAGCAGGCTTTCTATTGGATATGTTTGACTTGTAAGAACTTTTGTAGACCTTAGTGGTTGAAATTTTACTTAAACTATATGTATAATCCAAACTTTTATTATTATTTTGTACTTTTGGATGAAGAAGGGAAGGAATTGAACCTAGTAGGTTCTATGCTGTCTGTGTCACTTTCTGGGATCTTCATCAACTGTTAGTCCTGATGACCAGTGTTGAGCAGATAGTGATGGGAAATCCACAATTTCTACATTTTCATGAAAAAGGTGGCATCCTTCCAAGGGGGCATCTTTTTGGTGACAACTGTCCAAGAGAGCAATTCCCCTTCATTTGTAGAGGCTTTGCTTTGCTACCTGTTGTGTCTTTAGCACAAAAAATTAACTTACAAGGGTAAGCTACCTAGTCTATACTAAAATATAGTTTTGGCTGTACTTTAGTATATTGACCCAAGATACGTTTTGCTATAGGTTTGTGCAGATCATATACTTAAGCATGCATGATATAATTCATATTCATATTATTACTATTCATATTATTCATGTTTATGTGCTTGCCAAGAAAAAAAAAAACAGAAGTCAGTTGGATTATTTCGTTATCTATATATATATATATATATACTTAACCCCCCCCCCCCCCCCCCCTCCTGCCCAGACCAATTTTCAGCTTTCAGTGCTGTCGCATTTTGAATGAAAATTGCGCTGTCATACAACACTGTACCCAAATTACATTTTTATATTTTTTTTACCCACAAATAGAGCTTTCTTTTGGTGGTATTTAAACACCTCTGCGGTTTTTATTTTTGTTAAATTTTTTTAAAAAGACTGATTTAAAAAAAAAATAAAAATTCTTTATCGTACACCACGGGACACAGAGCTAGTCATTACATAATGGGTTAAGGGTCACCAGCGGTGATTGGACACTGGCACAACCAATGGAAGACAGTTCCCCTCCATATAACCCCTCCCATCAGGGGAGTACCTCCGTTTTTTCGCCAGTGTCGAAAGGTGTTGGACGCGTTAGGAGGTGCTAAAGGAAAGCTCTACCAAAGAGACCCTCTGGGGGTAAAAGAGCTATGCTTTCGGACCCATCCAAGACGCCTACAAGTTAAGCCAAAACTGGATGGGATCCGGGCCTCATCCATGAGGCAGCGCCTGTAATGTCTCTCTTCGGAGGACTGGGCTCTAAGATCCAGCACTTTCGCTATTTCGCTAAAAGTCCTGGTAAGAGTCTTGTACAAGGCCCAGGGGAGAGGTATCCTTTAAATAGGAACCCATATCCCTGAAGGTTGGCACACATAGCCCGCCGTGAGGGGTGAAGTTTGGTATCTGTCTGAAAATTTTCAGCAGAAAAAACCTGCGGCGTGGATAAGGTAAGATTAGAGGGTCCAAAACTAGGTTTAGGACCTTTTCAAGAAAAAAGTGGATGTCTTCTCCTTTTCCGCCACTGGGGGGAGTAAAGAGCTGAATGTATCTCACCTCACTCTGTTCAGTGTCGGCTTCGGCGAAGTACACTGCTCGTCCCTCCGCTGCTGAGCTTGCTTGGGCACCCCGCTCCTCCTTTCGGTGGCCGACTAGACACCTGCAGATGCAGGTAAGTGGGAACAGGGGCCGCTAAGAGCTGCGCGCGCGTGGGAGCACGCTTTATCGGAGGAGGGGGGGCGAAGGCGTGCGCGGGCACGATGGGCGCGCACAGGCACAGAAACGGCGCCAAATTTAAAGATCTGTCAGTGTGAGAGCACTGCAGCAGCAAGCAGGCTCGTTTGTTCTCTTGTTCCTGGCAGAGAAACACAGCAGCTATACAGGGACGTAAGACTCCATGTGGTTGGACTGGGTACTTCCTAGAAGACATCCATGTTATGCATAGCTGTGTGTTAAAAGTTGCATACTTAATGTAATTGCTAAACTAAGCACGGTAGTATATGCATTTAGGTACCTGGTATTTTGTCTAAACAGTAAGCCTTCCAGGGGAAGTAATGCGGACAAAAAAGAGATAAGAAAGCACCGCCGCCTGAGACAGGAGGCTCTAGCTGTGCTGACTCGGTACCTTCCTCTCCTGTGTTGCCAAATGCACCTGTACAGGATGAGCCATTACCTCTGTCAGGTATGGCGGCTTCCCCAGTGAAGCCTGGGCTGGCATATGTCACTGAGGACACTTTATCAGCAGCCCTAAATAATCTGGAGGAGAAAATTGCTACCTTAATCGCTAAGTCCTCTAAAAAGGACAATAAGCGAAGCAGATCTCCTCCAGTATTGGACCTCCCTTCAGAAGTACCTGAGGAGGAGGAGGATGAGGAGGAGGCTACATCAGCAGAGGATGAGGAGTCAGACGGATCAGGGATATCGGATGAGCCTTTTTCGGTATCCCAGATTTTAAAGTCACAGGTACAATGCTATGCAGGAGCAGTGCGATCTGCATTTAAGTTACCCTCTTCTGAGGTAACGGAATCACCTGTCTCCTCCCTAGGATCATTAAGATCCCTGCAAGGTGCATGCTCCTTCCCGGTTCATCCATTACTAGAGGATCTAATGTACGCAGACTGGCAACATCCAGATAAGCGTTTCTCTGCATTGTGGTGGACACGGCTGGGCATTACCCACGCTGCCCACATTTTTCTCAATGGTGAATTTATCTCTTTTGAAGTCCTAAAAGCTACAAGTGGATTATCAAATAAATTCTATTTTAAATATCTTCTCATACGACACGCTGTCCGTGCGCAGTTTCATGGCCTGACTCTTGAGCTCGCTGAATCCCCGCTTGAGGCATTGATGTCGTGTTCTGGCATTACGAAATTAGCCACGACCATTTACTCCCGACTGCAGACGGGTGGGAGTTCTCCCTTCCGTGCTGCACAGCGGAAGTGGATGGTCGACATCCCTGGGCTTTCAGGGGAGGGGTGGGAGGAGGCCTCTGGGGCCTGTTTCTTGGATATTGTTGGGTCTAACGACCAATATATACAGTTCAAATTTATTCATCAACTGCATTACACGCCGGCCCGTCTGGCTCGCATGGGTTATGTTTCAGGGGCCCTCTGCCCTAGATGTAAGTGCACCAATGCTGGTTATGTACACATGTTTTGGTCCTGCCCGGTCCTCTTGGGGTTCTGGGTGGACCTATTCTCTTTTTTTGAAAACAATCTATGCCTAGTGACCCCCCACACTGTTGAAGTGGGGCTCCTGGGCATCCTTAATGACCACATACCCAGAACCCACGAACGGACCCTAGTCCGCTTGATACTCTTTTATGCCAGAAAACTGATATTACTACAATGGAAGTGTGAATCTGCTCCCAACATCCAACTGCTGTACCGCATGATAAACAAAGTCGTACCAACCTTTAAACTAATCTATAAAGGAAGGGCCTGTATACAGAAATTCTACAAGATCTGGCAACCTTGGCTGGATATAGACAGCTCCTTTTGGAAGGATACCCCTCTGTCTCAGCAGTAGTGGGCCCTGATTCAGCCCCTCCTGTTTGATGGGGGGGGGGAAGAACTACCTCCTATCCTAAATAAAGAAGCTGGGGACATGAAACGTATCCCACATAAATGTGGGGGGGAGTGGGAGGAGTGCCCCCCCCCAGCTGTAGTTTCGGCTGGGGAAATGGGTGGAAGTGCTGGGTGAATGGGTATGAGTGTTGTGTGAGTGAATGCAAGCACTTAAGTATTACTGAATAAGGATAACCGAATGAGTCCTGTGAAAATCACAGTTAAATACTCTCGATACACCTTTGGTATTAGGGTTTTGTGTTTCTTTTTTTTTTTTTTTTTCTCTTCTCCTCCGTTGAGGAACTGGGACACCTATGTGGCCATGTGGCCACAAGCTGTAGGCCTTATTAGGCTTGTATGTTATTTTGAGACTATATTGTTTATGCTCCCGCTTCACGGTGTAATACTGGTATATTGCTACTGAATACAAGAAAATAATGTGTAAGCGTGTATGTTGATATGCTCTGTAATTTTTCTCTGTTCAATGGAAAAATCAATAAACATAAATTAAAAAAAAAAAGATAAGCGTTTCTCTCCTCCAAAAAAGTTTAACATTCTTTATCCTATGGAGGAAATTTTTTTAAAGAAATGGAGCCTGCCTGCGGTAGATGTGGCTATTTCTTGTGTAAATAAAAACCTGACATGTCCGGTGGACAATGTACAAGTGTTTAAAGATCCTTCTGAGAAGAAGTTGGAGTCCCTATTGAAGTCCTCCTTCCTTTTGGCCGGCTCAATTACCCAACCTGCAGTAGCAGCAGTCGGTATGTGTCAGGTCATCAGCCAACAGGTAAAGCAGGGGCTGAAGGAGCTGCCTTCAGAGCAGGCTAAAAATTGGGAGAATTTGCCTAAAGCCTTATGCTTCACAGTGGATGCCATGAGAGATTCTATCATACAGGCATCACGCCTTACACTCCAGCTGGTACAGATGCGCAGGGTACTTTGGCTTAAGCATTGGTCAGCGGAAGCCCCATGCAAAAAGCTGTTGGCAAGTTTCCCGTTCCATGGCGAACGCCTATTTGGGGAAGATTTAGAAAAATATATACAGAGGATATCAAGTGGTAAAACGACACTTTTACCTGAGAGAAAGAAAAACAAGAGGCCTTGTTTTAAACGCTCTCTCTCCCCAGCTCCCGGGAAATCTGACTCCAGCGAGTGGCGACGGCCTTTTCAGCCGTCTACAAAAGCCAAGGGGCAGGCTCAGAAGAACAAGAAGCCGTGGGGTGCAAGAGCTAATAAGCAAGCCCCCAAAACCTCTCAGTGAAGGGGCGCCCCCGCTCGGCCGAGTGGGGGGAAGGCTGCGTCAGTTCTCAGCGACTTGGCGGTCAGAAACCCAGGACAAATGGGTGGTATCCACAATATCCTCAGGGTACAAACTGGAATTTCGAGAAATCCCATCTTCTCAATTCCGAGGTTCAAGACTCTCCAAGGATCCACAAGAAAGAGAATCCTTCTTCAAAGGTTTGAATCACTTAATGGCTCAAGGGGTAGTTACAGAGGTACCCCAAAAAGAGCAAGGTTCAGGTTTTTACTCAAACCTCTTTGTGATTCCAAAGCCAAATGGAGATGTCAGACCCATCCTGGATCTAAAATCCCTAAATCGGTTTCTGAACGTTCGCCATTTTCGAATGGAAACGATCCGATCCGTGGTCGCCACTTTAAAGGGCGGAGAATTCATGGCGTCCATAGATATCAAGGACGCATATTTACACATACCCATCCTCCCCGCTCACCAAAGATTCCTAAGGTTTGCGGTAGAAGATCGCCACTTTCAATTTGTGGCCCTGCCGTTTGGTGTAGCCACCGCGCCCAGAGTATTCACAAAGGTGCTAGCTCCTCTGTTAGCAAACCTGAGAACACGGGGCATTGCGGTAACAGCCTATCTAGACGATCTACTAGTAATAGATCAGTCAAAGGAGGGATTGGATCACGCTGTACACACTACAGTAGGATACCTGGAGCATTTAGGATGGATTATAAACTTACAGAAATCCTCTCTCCAGGCCCAAAGAAGGATAATGTACCTGGGCATGATCATAGATACAGCCCAAAACAGGGTATACCTGCCAGAGCCAAAGATAAAGTCTCTGAAAGACCTGATCCACAAGGTCAAAGCAAACAAAAGGCCGTCTATTCGCCTTTGCATGAGACTATTGGGAAAGATGGTAGCCTCCTTCGAGGCGGTCCCTTGCGCCCAGTTTCATTCGAGACTACTTCAAGGCAATATTTTAGCCTCCTGGAACAGGAAGAGCCAAGCTCTGGATATACCCATGCGCCTGTCCTCACAAGTACGCCACAGCTTCAATTGGTGGCTAGAAGCCAAGAATTTACGGAAGGGAAAGTGCTTCCTCCCAGTAGCCTGGAAGGTGGTGTCTACAGATGCCAGCGTATCGGGCTGGGGTGCAGTATTCAAGGAGGCTTCTACCCAGGGAACCTGGGCCAAGACTCAGGGGATACTGCCCATCAATGTGCTAGAGATCCGGGCAGTATATCTAGCCCTCAAAACCTGGACATACAGGTTACAGGGCTACCCAGTTCGGGTTCAATCCGACAATGCTACTGCAGTAGCTTACATCAATCACCAAGGAGGCACCCGCAGTCGGGCAGCCCAAAGAGAGGTGAACCGGATCTTGGCATGGGCAGAGGAGCATGTACCTTGCCTTTCTGCAATCTTCATTCCAGGGATAGAAAACTGGCAAGCAGACTACCTGAGTCGCCAGCAGCTGCTACCAGGAGAGTGGTCTCTTCACCCCGAGATCTTTCAGGCCATATGTCTGAGATGGGGAAACCCAGATGTAGACCTGCTAGCTTCCAGGTTCAACAAGAAATTGGACAACTTTGTGTCCAGAACGAGAGATCCTCTAGCCTACGGGACAGATGCTCTAATAACTCCATGGAATCAGTTCTCACTGATCTATGCATTCCCTCCGATCCCTCTTCTACAAAGACTGCTTCGCAGGATCAAGGAGGAGGGAATACCAGTAATCCTATGGGGCCCAAACTGGCCCAGGAGGCCTTGGTACGCCGAGATCGTAAAAATGGCGATAGGAAGGCCCTGGAAGCTTCCACTTCGACACGACCTGCTGTCACAGGGTCCAGTATTCCACCCTTCCTTACAAAGGCTAAATTTGACGGCCTGGCTGCTGAGACCCACATTTTGAAAAAGAGAGGGGTCTCTGGTCCGGCTCTTTCTACGCTTATTAATGCTAGAAAGCCAGCCTCCAGACTCATCTATCATAGAGTCTGGAAAGCATACGTTTCCTGGTGTGAATCCAGAAGTTGGAATCCTCAGAAATATGAAATAAGCAGGATTCTTGCTTTTTGCCAGTTAGGAGTGGATATGAAATTAGCCCTTAGCACCATCAAGGGGCAAATATCGGCTCTATCAGTCTTCTTTCAGAGACCATTGGCATCTCATTCCCTAGTTCGGACATTCATTCAGGGGGTACTGAGGATAAATCCTCCAGTTAGGTCTCCCTTGTGTCCATGGGATTTGAATTTGGTATTGTCAGTGTTGCAAAAGCAACCTTTTGAACCTATTCGCCATATTCCGTTGATTATATTAAGTAGGAAATTAGCCTTTCTGATTGCTATAGCTTCTGCTAGGAGAGTATCAGAGCTAGCAGCTCTTTCTTGTAAAGAGCCTTATCTAATTTGTCACAAGGACAAAATCGTACTACGACCCCATCCGGCCTTTCTACCTAAGGTGGTGTCGGCTTTTCACTTGAATCAAGACATTGTTCTGCCTTCCTTTTTTCCAAACCCGCGGTCGGCGGGGGAAAAATTATTACACTCTCTAGATCTAGTGAGAGCGGTAAAGGTGTATCTGCAAGCAACCGCTCAGATACGTAAAACAGATGTTTTGTTTATTTTACCAGATGGTCCCAAGAAGGGCCAAGCGGTATCAAAATCCACCATTTCCAGGTGAATTAGACAAGTAATTGTTCAAGCTTATGGTTTAAAGAACAGGACTCCTCCTTTTCCTGTTAAGGCGCACTCTACCAGGGCGATAAGTGCTTCATGGGCAGTGCACCACCAGGCTTCGATGGCTCAGATCTGTAAAGCTGCAACTTGGTCTTCAGTCCATACATTTTCCAAATTCTATCAAATAGATGTGAAAGGACATGAGGATTCCGCCTTCGGGCGAAGTGTGCTGCAGGCAGCAGTATAGGGCTTCTGGTCCGCAAGCGGCCTGTTTGATCTGTGTCTCCCCCCTTCATATGAGCATTGCTCTGGGACGTCCCATTATGTAATGACTAGCTCTGTGTCCCGTGGTGTACGATAAAGAAAGTAGGATTTTTATAACGGCTTACCTGTAAAATCCTTTTCTTGGAGTACACCACGGGACACAGAGGTCCCCCCCTTCTTATGGGAACCTTACTGCTTTGCTACAAAACTGAGGTACTCCCCTGATGGGAGGGGTTATATGGAGGGGAACTGTCTTCCATTGGTTGTGCCAGTGTCCAATCACAGCTGGTGACCCTTAACCCATTATGTAATGACTAGCTCTGTGTCCCGTGGTGTACTCCAAGAAAAGGATTTTACAGGTAAGCTGTTATAAAAATCCTACTTTTATATTTTTTTATATTTTGTTATAAAATTTTGCAAACAGGTAATTTTTCTCCTTCATTGATGTACGCTGATGGGGCGGCACTGATGGGGCTGCACTGATGGGGCTGCACTGATGGGGCTGCACTGATGGGGCGGCACTGATGGGGAGGCACTGATGGGGCGGCACTGATGGGCGGCACTGGTGGGCGGCACTGATGGGCGGCACTGGTGGGCACTGATGGGCGGCACTGGTGGGCACTGATGGGCATTGATAGGTGGCACTGAAGGGCATTGATAGGTGGCACTGGTGGGCACTGAGAAGTGGCACTAATAGCTGGCAGTGATGGGAACTCATAGGTGGCAATGATAGGCACTGATCGGTTACATTGATTGGCAACATTACTAGGTGGCACTGATTGGCATTGATAGGTGGCACTTGTGGGCATTGATAGGTGGCACTTGTGGGCATTGATAGGTGGCACTCGTGGGCATTTATAGGTGGCACTGGCAGGGGGTATTTGTGGGCACTGATGAGGCAGATGTGCCTCCTTCCTCTTCGGGACCGATGTCCCTTGTACACAAGCCGGTGATCGGCTTTTCTTCTCTTATCGTCCATGGATTGACACAGCCTCTTCATATTGAAACACGTGGGTATATGTCACTGCTTGCAGGAGAAGATCTAGGCAGAATGTTAGATGTTATAACATACATTCTAAAAAAACAGAGCTGAACAGCCCCGCCCAGGGGGCGGTCCCTCAGGACATAACCCTCCTACCTGCAGCCAACAGCCTCAGTTTTCTTCTGCCTAGCAGAAGGAGAAGATGTGGCTCTCTCAGGAGCCAGTCTCCTGAAGATATTTTTTATTCCTTTTGGAATTTTATTATTTTATTTTTGAGATCTTCAATCAATTGTCGGCTGGGCAACAGGTTGGGTACAAGGTATCCTCATAGTCTTCCCTGTCCGACCATCGAGCGTGCTGATCCTCGTCTTGTGTGCGTGAGACTCAGTTCACGACATGCCCCACGACTCCAGGGGTGGCCGGTGAGCTTTTATGCTCTGCAGTCCTCACAAGATTGAACAGTGCCTGCTGTATCTTTCGCAGTGGACCGGGCCGACAGCTACTCAGTACTACTCTGTAATAAGTCTATCAGAAACACACCAGTGGGTCCCTCTGGGACAGGTAGTGTTGTAATATTAATATATATGTGTATGTATGTTATATATATTGTGTTATATGTATGGCACGGTATATATGTGTTACATACAGGCATTCAAGATTACACATATCAAAGGGTGTTTGTTGATCACACATATCAGAGGGGCCAGATAACAGCTTTGATGTGTTTAATCTTTTGCAAGCCTACCTAGGTGTGTGAGGTGGCCTGTTAACCTAATTGAACATTTCAAAGGGTATATTGTTTAGGACCAAAGAAAAGGTATTTATTGATGGTAATTAGACTTGAGGGGGTATTCATGGGAAACCCCCTCTCCAGGGTCAGACCAGTATTTGAGACATCCAAGCTGGCCTTCAGTCAGTCTTGTCACTCTGCATGGATAGGAAAGCACAGGTCTAGAATATGATCTAGGAGATGTGGGACTCTGAAATATATATATACTCTTATAGGATTCGTTGTCATCTGTGCAAATATTGAACTTTGTTCTGTATTGGAATTCAATAAAGTGCACTCTCTGGAGAACTTGGGTGATGCAGTGGGAACATAACTTATATCATCATCATTATAATACTTAAACATCAATTATCTACTGGAAACCACTATACTACTTCACTACAAGTAGTCTCTCCTGCTTGCAGGTGAGTACATGCTTTGTGTTTCTCTGTATGGGGGATTTTCCCTGTCTCCCCATTGTTATGCAGCTCTCTGCACCTTACTCTGGCGCTGTGCTGTGTGGGGGTGCCTGGGGGTTACTCCGGAGGGGGGGGGGCTCATGACTGCCTGCGTGGAGCTGGGAACTTTTTGTGTGTGTTGGGCCTTGGCGCCATTCGGCACCTTGTCTGTAGTGTTTTCCTGTGTACACAGCGCCCATCTTGCCGCGGATCGATGGCGCAGTTGCATTCGGCCAGCGGCCATTTTCTTGAAGCCACGCACGCTTTTCACTTTACTTTGGCCTCTATCGCTGCTGGAGCAGTGCGAATCTCCTCACGGCTCACTCGTGCTGGTACAGTGCGGTACAGGCAGCGGAACTGAGCGGTCCTCCCCGGGTTGGTGAGTACTCTGGGTATCCCCTCCTCAGTCCGCGCAGCCAGTGGGTAGACTTTTCTTCACTTTGTGCATTAAGGTCTCAGAGGGTGGCGAGTTATGGAGTCTGGTTCACCTGCTTCCCCATTCATGTCAGAGGCAACAGGCAGTGCTCCAGCACCTGCGGTCCCTATGGACCAGTTGTCGGCAGTCCTGGAGACATTACTTGTCAGGATGGAAGCGGTGTGAGAGCGCAGGGGAGCTTGTGAGGAAGACCCCAGTTCTGTGTCAATAAATGACAGGGCGCTTGTAAGTGAACTTATTGATGCTGTGAGGGACACTCTCAAGCTGGATGCTGTGGCTGAGGTACCTCAGGTGGACGCTGTCTCCTTTGGTTCTTTTCAAGCTTTTCTTTTACACAGCTTCCTCACGGTTTCCTCACACGCTGCGTCGAGAGCAGCATGGATGATACAGTGGTTCACAGTGCCCCCCCCCCCCCCCCCCGGTCGTTGCAGCATGGTGGGGGGGGACTTTATTCATTTATTTCTCTAGTCCCTGTGAGCTTTCTGTGTGATGTCTCTGAGGCAACAACAGGGTCTCTGCACCTGTGGTTTCCCGCCATTTCCTGGGGAACGCTCTGAGCTCTGACAGGACCACGGTCTGAGGTGTCAGAGGTTACTTTTTACCTGCATGCTTGCTTTGGCAGCATATTTAAGCAGGTTGGAACGGTACAGAGAAGATTATGCACCTCTGCGCCATAATTTAAACTTATCTTATAACGCTACACTGGATACATTCACAGTGTATGTATGTGTTATTGATCTCTGTGTCTGCATGGGTTTCCTCCCACGTTCCAATGCTGTGCCTTCGATGCCATACACGATATAAACATACACAATATGTTTATACACGACTCTAAATACATTCACAGTATATGTATGTATGTATGTATTATACTCTCTGGGTCGGCGTGGGTTTCCTCCGGCTGCTCCGGTTTTCTCCCACGGCGCTCTGCACAGTATAAACATGTTCCATATGTTTATTGCACATACTATAAATACCTACACGGTATGTGTATGCTGTCTGCGTGGGGTTCTCCGGGTATGCGGTTTCCTCCCACGCTCCAATGGTAATGCACATTATAAACATGTGCAATAGGTTTATTCACATGCTATCATCCCTACAGGGTATCTGTGTGCTGTCTGCGTGGGTTTCTTCCGGCTGTTCCGGTTTCCTCCGACGCTCTAGCGGTATGTGCGCCTTTGGCTCTCTGCACAGTTTAAACATGTTCCATATGTTTATCACGCATACTATGATACCTACGCGGTATGTATATGCAGTCTGTGTGGGTTTCCTCCGGGTACTCCGGTTCCCTCCCACGCTCCAATGGTATGGGCGCTTTGGTGCTATGCACAGCCTAAACTTGTGCGATTTGATTTTCACATGCTAACATACCTACACGGTATGTGTGTGCAGTCTGCGTGGGTTTCCTCCGGGTCCTCCGGTTTCCGCCCGCGCTTCAATGACGTGCGCGCCTTTGGTGCCTAACACAGTATAAACATACACATTAGGTTTATACACTACACTAAATACTGTGACAGCAGGAAGGTAAAGTCACCTGGTTGCATCCAGGGGGGTAGATATATTACTCCCAGATTCATTAGGTGTTAGCTCATGCCTGGAACAAGACCTGTGTGGACTGTCTAGGGAGAGTGAACCCATGTGCGGTGAGGCAAAGCCTGTGTGGCTATTTGTTTGGACTTTTACTAAACCAGGGACTTAGGGACTAGGACAGCACCAGGCTGATCCCAGTTGTTAGTTTAGGAAACCTGCATGTTTAGTCAGAGGTCAAACTGACCAGGATTTATTTTGTTTATGTTTCTTTTTGGCTTTGCTGTGTTTTTGTCACTGTACATAGAGAAATAAACCGCACCTTTTGATTTTGAAAACCACAACCTCCGTCTGCTGGCCCTGTTTTTGTGTGGGGAGCCCAACCAGGGGGTCACACACACCCGCTACCGAGTTAACCCCCTCACAGTTGGTGGAGAACCAGTGGCAGTTTTTTTTAAGCCAGCATGGAGGAGATACTGAAACAGCTGGCTCTAGCAAATGCCAATCAACAGCAGACAAATGCAGGTTTGCAAAGGAGCCTTGCAGCCCAGCAGCAAGCTCATCAACAAGCCCAGCAGCAATCTGAGGCCCGCTTCATAGACCTGTTACAGAAGCAAGAGCAGAGACTACAACAAATGGAAGCAGTAATGCAGCAACGTCCGCAGACCAGTGAGGAAAGCCGTCCCACTAATACCGCGTCCTTTGGGGTGAGTCGTTTATTGACAAAAATGACTGGAGAGGATGATCCAGAGGTATTTTTGACCACATTTGAAAGGACTGCTGAAAGAGAAAAGTGGCCTGAGGAGCAGTGGGCTGGACTGGTGGCTCCTCTGTTAACTGGTGAATCGCAGAAGGCTTACTATGACCTAGAGCCTGACCAAGCAAAAGACTATGTGATGCTAAAAGCTGAAATATTGGCAAGGCTGGGTGTCACCCTGGCTGTCCGGGCTCAGCGTGTGCATAACTGGACTTTCCAGCTTGGAAAACCCCCCAGGTCTCAAATGTATGATCTCATTCACCTGAGCAGGAAGTGGCTACAGCCAGAGACTTTGTCCGCACCAGAGATTGTGGAACGTGTTGTAATGGATCGGTTTTTGAGAGCTCTTCCTACTGCCATCCAAAAGTGGGTAAGCCATGGAGACCCAGAGACGGCCAGTGG
Source organism: Rana muscosa (assembly GCA_029206835.1). Taxonomy (NCBI): domain Eukaryota; kingdom Metazoa; phylum Chordata; class Amphibia; order Anura; family Ranidae; genus Rana; species Rana muscosa. Next base: position 477,158,774 of record CM055116.1, read on the forward strand.
TCTTGTGGATCGTGTAGAGAAATACTTGGCTACAGAGAACCTGACGGCCTCTTCCAGAGACTCTCGGACTTTCCACCCTAAGACCAGACCATCCCCAGGGGCGGATAAGAGGATTCCAAGGGGTGAGGGTGGAGAGAGTGAGAGGGTGGGAGCTCTACCCAAAGTTTGGCGAGAACAGCCTGGGAAGTCAGGGGCTCAAGAGGCAGCCAAAAGGATTGTTTGCTACCGCTGCCGGCAAGCGGGACATATTGCAGCAAATTGCCCGGTTGTGGAGGAACCCATGCAATGTGACTTTCTGACGGACAGACGTCAGTCGCTGTGTGCGACAGTCGCATGCACTGCCATTCGGGGAACTGAGAAACATTTATGCAAAATGTGTATTAATGGTAGAAATGTTGTGGTATTACTGGATTCAGGTAGCCTTGTGACCCTGATAAAGGCTGAATTAGTTAAAACAGAGGTCTCTGGGAATAGCAAGGTAGCTGTTATTTGTGTGCATGGGGACACCCGAGAGTATCCAGTGACTACAGTGTGTTTCGAGACCCCCAAAGGTACCCTCTCTCATCCAGTGGGGTTAGTATCTCAATTACCGCATGATGCCATTGTGGGAAGAGATTTTCCGAAGTTCTGGGAACTGTGGGATGATCCTGAGCCCCCCACTGGTGCCCCTATGTACCAGGAATGTGATAGCCAGAACTCCTCTGAGAGTGGTGAGGACTCTCCAGAATTTCCCTTGTCAGTATTGGCAGGGGAGACTCAAGAAACTGGAGAGGAGCCCACCTCCTCAGACGAAAACCTACCGTCTGTGGAGTTTTCTGATCTGGAGGTTCACAGGGAAAATTTTGCCACAGAACAGTTAAAAGACCCCGCCCTAATAAAGGCACGGGAAAACGTAGTGGAAATAGATGGCGAGTTAGTGAACCCAGATAATACCTGCACTTACCCATACTTCAGCGTAGAGAAGGACCTACTGTATCGGGTGGCAAAAAGGGCAGAAGAAACCGTTGAGCAGCTTGTGGTGCCCAAACCTTACAGGAAGTTGGTGTTGGAGTTGGCCCATGGGCACATTCTTGGAGGTCATCTGGGGACAGAGAAAACCCGAGAGAGGGTATTACAGAGATTCTATTGGCCTGGGGTGATGAAGGACATAGAAAATTATTGTTCCTCCTGCCCTGTGTGTCAGAGGTCGGCCCCGATGCCACATTTCCGTAGCCCGCTGGTCCCTCTACCCATCATTGAGGTCCCGTTTGAGAGAATCGCAATGGATTTGGTAGGTCCTATAATCAAGTCCGCTAGGGGGCACCAGTACATATTGGTTATAATGGACTATGCCACCCGTTATCCAGAAGCGATCCCTCTCAGAAATACCTCGGCCAAAACCATAGCCAAAGAGCTATCTCTTGTTTTTAGCCGGGTGGGTATTTGTAAAGAACTGCTTACGGACCAAGGTACACCCTTTATGTCCCGGGTTATGAAAGAGCTGTGTAAATTGTTCAAAGTGACGCAATTGCGTACATCTGTGTATCACCCCCAAACCGATGGGCTGGTTGAAAGATTCAACAAAACCCTAAAACAAATGTTGAAGAAAGTGGTGGATAGAGATGGAAAGGATTGGGACTGTCTACTTCCTTATTTGATGTTTGCTATTAGGGAGGTGCCCCAATCCTCTACGGGATTCTCCCCCTTTGAGTTACTGTATGGGAGACACCCAAGAGGGCTGTTGGATATTGCCAAGGAAACTTGGGAAAGTGAGAGTTCTCCCCACAGGAGTGTGATTGAGCATGTCGCCCTGATGCAAGATCGAATTGCACAGGTAATGCCCATCGTGAAGGAACATTTGGCCCAAGCGCAGTTGGCACAGCAGAGAGTGTACAACCGTGGAGCAAAGACCCGTACCTTTTCCCCGGGGGATAGGATATTGGTACTTGTCCCTACGGTTGAAAGTAAATTCCTTGCCAAATGGCAAGGCCCCTACGAGATAATGGAAAAAGTGAGCGAAGTGAATTACAAGGTCAGACAACCAGGAAGGCGAAAGCCCGAACAGATATATCACGTTAATCTGTTGAAAGCCTGGAGGGATAGAGAGTCCCTAGTCGCAGAAACTTGGTCACCAGCTCAAACTGGTTGCGTGATTCCGGAGGTTGGAATAGCAGCCACCTTGTCACAACCCCAACAACAGGAGGTTAAGGAGTTTGTGCTTCGCAACAAGGAGGTGTTCTCTGAGCTGCCGGGACAAACATCTGGGGTAGAGCATGATATTATTACCCCGCCCGGTGAAAGGGTGAAGTTAAAACCCTATCGGATCCCAGAGGCCCGACGGGAGGCAATACGGGAGGAAGTACAGAAAATGCTGAACTTAGGGGTGATAGAGGAGTCCCAAAGTGATTGGTCTAGTCCCATTGTGTTGGTGCCTAAACCGGATGGGAGCTGGCGATTTTGTAACGATTTTCGTCAGTTGAACAAAGTTACAAAATTTGACACCTACCCCATGCCACGTATAGATGAGTTGATCGACCGGCTGGGAACAGCCCGATACATGACGACTCTTGACCTCACAAAAGGGTATTGGCAAATTCCCCTGGCCAAGTCGGCCAAAGAGAAAACCGCATTTGTAACCCCAGACGGGGCGTTCCAATATAAGAGAATGCCGTTCGGGTTACAGAATGCGCCGGCCACATTCCAGCGGAAAATGGACCAGATACTGAGGCCCCATCGGAAGTATGCTGCGGCTTACCTGGATGACGTAATTGTCCATAGCACAGATTGGGCCTCACATCTGCCAAAAGTGCAAGCAGTCCTAGACTCTATCCGGGAAGCGGGGTTTACGGCTAACCCCAAGAAGTGTACCATTGGGCAGGAGGAGGCCAAATATCTTGGGTACACCATTGGCAGGGGAGTGATAAAACCCCAACTCAACAAAGTCGAGGCCATCCAGAGTTGGCCACGTCCCAACAGCAAGAAGCAGGTACGGGCCTTTCTGGGAATCGCGGGTTATTATCGGCGCTTCATTCCCCACTTTGCTTCTAAGGCTGTGCCCCTAACCAACCTGACGAAAGGGAAAGGGTCGGTCATGATTAAATGGACCCCCGAGGCTGAGGCAGCATTCCAATTCTTGAAACAAGCCTTATGTAGCCAGCCAGTGTTGTACTCACCCGACTTCTCTAAAGACTTTGTCGTACAAAGTGATGCGTCAGATGTGGGGTTAGGAGCAGTATTGTCCCAGGTCTGGAACGGGGAAGAGCACCCAGTCATTTACCTCAGCAGGAAGTTGAAGTCCCATGAGGTAAATTACGCCACGGTTGAAAAGGAGTGTTTAGCGGTGAAGTGGGCTCTAGATTCCCTTCGGTACTATCTGCTAGGTAGGCACTTTGACATGGTTACGGATCACGCTCCGTTAAAGTGGATGGCTCAAAACAAGGAGACAAATAGAAGAGTGAATAGGTGGTTCCTGGCCCTACAGGAATTCAACTTCACAGTAAAGCATCGCCCTGGCGTTCAAATGGGGAATGTGGATGCTTTGTCTCGAGTACATGAATGCCTGATTGCTGGTGTTCCAACCCCAAGGTTAAAACAAGAGGGGGGGGTATGTGACAGCAGGAAGGTAAAGTCACCTGGTTGCATCCAGGGGGGTAGATATATTACTCCCAGATTCATTAGGTGTTAGCTCATGCCTGGAACAAGACCTGTGTGGACTGTCTAGGGAGAGTGAACCCCTGTGCGGTGAGGCAAAGCCTGTGTGGCTATTTGTTTGGACTTTTACTAAACCAGGGACTTAGGGACTAGGACAGCACCAGGCTGATCCCAGTTGTTAGTTTAGGAAACCTGCATGTTTAGTCAGAGGTCAAACTGACCAGGATTTATTTTGTTTATGTTTCTTTTTGGCTTTGCTGTGTTTTTGTCACTGTACATAGAGAAATAAACCGCACCTTTTGATTTTGAAAACCACAACCTCCGTCTGCTGGCCCTGTTTTTGTGTGGGGAGCCCAACCAGGGGGTCACACACACCCGCTACCGAGTTAACCCCCTCACAATACATTCACAGTATATGTATGTATTGTACTCTCTGGGTCTGCATGGGTTCCTCCGGGTTATCCGGTTTCCTCCCACATGCCAACGGTGTGCGTGCCTTCGGCGCTATGCACACATCAACATGTTCAATATGTTTATCACACATACTATAGTACCTACAGGTATCTATATGCAGTCTTCGTGGGTATAAACTATGTGTTTGTACAATCAGCACTTATCAATGAAGTAGTTGCTGGATGGAGCATTGTCATAAGGATCCCTGGTATCAGGGATACCACTTTCCGGGGGGTCACCTGCCCTTCGGTGGTGATCAGAAGCGATGGCTTGGACTGTGTTCGCCATGATGAGGTTAGCGTTACGCCCGTTAGTGGCTGTGCCTCTGGCGTTTCTGGAGCTCAATGTCTGGGCAAAAGCCTCTGCTTCATCTATCAGTCGACCAGCAGGTGCACTGCACCTGCTTTAGCCTCTAGGGTCTCTGTGCCCGGGGTGGTTTTGCGCCACCTGTAGAGGCTGAGTTGCTGGTCCACTGACCGAGTTTCCAGGGAGGCTCTGTCAGGTTTGCCTTTCTTTGGCCAACAATTGAGGCACCCCGTAAGCCGGGGCTTCCCTTCTCCGATATATTGCGGGGCTTCTTTGGGATTATCATACCCATCCCGCTGCAGGACGGTCCTGTCGGCCGTTTTCATTCCAGGGGAAGGGTCCTTACATCCGGAGGTGTTTTCATCTCCTTTACTGGAGGTCGGGCACCGGATGTGGACCTTCTGGCCTCTCGACTCGCTCGCAATGTGTTGAGATTCGTGGCCAGGTCCAGGGATCCCTGGGCAGATGTGTCAGACGCGTCGGTGGCCCAGTGGGGGCAGTATCGTCTGATGTTTGCTTACCCTCCGCTACTGTTTTTGCCTCGCCTGCTTCGCTGAGTAGGGGCCGAGGCCATTCCGGTGATCCTCATTGCTCCGGAATGGCGACATTGGTACGCCGATCTAGTGAGGCTAGTCGCAGATGTTCCTTGGCGACTGCCTCTGCGGGAGGACTTTCTGTCTCATGGTCCCATACTTCATCCTACTTTACAGTCCTTGGCTTTAATGGCATGGCTGTTGAAAGCCAGGTGCTGAGGAACCGGGGTCTCTCGGATTCAGTCATCTCATCTATGTTGAGGGCACGGAAATCTTCCTCCAGAAAGATCTATCACCGTACCTGGAAGGCTTACATCGCTATGTGCGAGGAGCTTGATTGGCGTCCACGGACGTATTCCGTTCCCAGGATTTTGCTGTTCTTACAGCGTGGTGGGACCCAAAAAGCTGGCCTTGCGTACCATCAAGGGTTGGATTTCGGCCCGAGCTGTCTTTTTCAATGACCGCTAGCGGGCCATTCCTTGATTAGCACCTTGTGCAGGGGGTTCGCCATGTGATCCCCCCTGTCCAGCCTCCTCTCCCTCCTTGGGATCTGAATTTGGGGCACTCGGTCCTCCAAGAACATCCCTTTGAAAATATCAGAGAGATTCCTCTCTTGACCTTGTCCCAGAAGGTGGCTTTCTTAGTGGCCATTACTTCTGTTGGACGGGTGTCTGAGTTGGGGGCCTTGTCCTGCAAGTCGCCTTACTTGGTCCTCCATAAGGATAAGGCGGTGTTGCGCCCGCGACAGTCTTTCCTTCCAAAGGTGGTCTCGGCCTTTCACCTTAATGAGGACATTGTTCTTCCGTCCTTGTGTCCTCACCCATCGCATCCCAGAGAGTTTGCGCTTCACACATTGGATGTGGTACGAGCCTTACGGGTGTACCTGTCTGCTACTGTTTCCATTCGGAAATCTGACTCACTGTTTGTGTCTGTCTCTGGTCTGAAACGGGGCAAAGCGGTGTCGTCTGCCACCATTTCTAGGTGGATCAGGCAGACCGTCTTACAGGCCTATGCCCTTAAGGGGCGGGCGCCTCCCTTTCCGGTTACGGCGCATTCCACCAGGGCAATTGGTGCTTCCTGGGCTTTCCGACATCAAGCGTCGGTTGCACAAGTGTGCAAGGCGGCGACCTGGTCGTCCGTTCATACCTTTTCTAAGTTCTATAAGGTTAATGTGGCTGCATCTTCGGATGCTTCCTTCGGCCGCAAGGTGTTGCAGGCCGCTGTTTAAAGTTGCAACTCCTCCGTTGAGGAGCTCTGTTGGTTTGGAGTGAAGTTTGTTTTTTCCTTTACTACTGCTCCCACCCTCTTCTTTATACTGCTTTGGGACGTCCCACGTGTTTCAGTATGAAGAGGCTGTGTCAGTCTATGGACGATAAGAGAAAATAGGATTTTTGTACTCCCCGTACAAAAATCCTATTTTTCTCCTCACGCTCTCAGTGTGAGAAAAAAAAAACGATTACCAATCCTTTGTTTACATCATGTGATCAGCTGTCATTGGCTGACAGCTGATCACGTGGTAAGGGGCCGGGACCGGCCCCTTACACGAATCTGTGATCACCCGAGTCTCAGTGACTCAGTGATCACAGCGCGCGCCCTGCAGGTGGCGCGTTGCGCGTGCAAAGGGGAGGACATCTATTGATGGCCTCCCGGATTTTCAGGTCCGCGCTGTAGCCGTCATTTGACTATAGCGTGGGCCTCTAGTGGTTAAGTTAATCACATTTGCAGCATGTTACTATAGAGTATACCATCTTGCACACCATGTCATATCCAGTTCAGGAAAGTAGAGGTAGGGACAATCAAGTGGTGGCACTGTATAGACACAATAAAATGTTACCAATCCAGTGTAGCTGAAACTGGTATGCTTCTTTTCTACAGCAAGTCAATATTACAACCATTTCAGAGCTACAAGGGTCCCCTTGAGAAAGTGGTTCTTTGATGTTTCTACGTGTTGGGTGCAGTAATAAAGCATATTGGTTCAATTTCTTTAATATGCCCTTCATATCCATACACACATACAAACTTGCCTAAGTATAGACTTTAACAGTGCTGGTAAAGGAATTGTGAATTAACACTGCACAATTTTACAGGTACAGTGCAAAAGTTAGCAGTTTTATGAAGGAGCTGTAATGTAGCTTAAAATGGATGTAAACCCACTCTCATCCTTTCTAAACTACTGCCATAGTGCTGATCTATAAGGGTATGGATGCCTCCTGCATGTATCCTTATCTGTCAAATGTCTCCCCTCTGTCTGTTATAAGAACTGAAAAACTGCAGATTCTGTGGGTGGATCTGTTGTCCGGAGCTCGGTGGGTGGAGTCGTGATGTCAGTAGACTCCCTGCCCACCTCTACACTCCCCTTGTCAACATGCATTTTCTCCTGTGTATTCCTTCTGCTATGATCACTAACATCCAGTCAAAATCCAGAAAAGTAACCACATGACTTCAGAAAAGGAGTGGAGGTGGGAATTAAAAAATAATGCGTGTCTAAAGCTAGTGCATGAGATATGTAAATAACCTGTCACTCAAAGCAAGGGGGCGTAACGGACAAAGGTGTTTCTCTGTTTGTCAGTTTTTATCTCACTGAACAATAAGAGGATTTCTCAAAGCTGGATTAACTCTTTGTGGCAAGACCTGGCACAAATGATAGGAAATCTTATACTCTACATTGTGACAGTAAAAAAATTTAAATACATTTTTTCGGGTTTACATCCACTTTAAATATAAGGTTGGCATGTAATGGTCATTTAACACTGTCGCCAAAAATAAGATACGCTGAAACTCCTCTTTACGTCCCTATTGTAAATGTGGACCTGACATTTCAACCTAAACAATTACCTATTACTGGATAAACTGGAGAAATGTTATTATCATTGTCAGGTTTTAATTGCTATGCCACCATTTGGGAGATTTCCTTTCACTTCCCTTGACATTTGATGCAACAGGAAGTGAGAAAATCCCACTCCTTAGAGTTACAATAACAAATATCCCGATTGATGAACATTACCTTTTACTCCTGTTCAAGTAACAATGCCAAACTATTAGATTTCCTTTGGGTATTGTCGTCCTTCATTGTCCCATTTACCTATCCTAAAAAAGCATTTCAAGCTGCAAAAATTGCAAGATTCATCACAAAAAGCAAATGCAAGAATTCAGTCAATTAACTCAATGCTTATCTGTGGACACCATCATAGTCTCATAGTTCATCAACAATCCAGGGGGAACCAGAAGTTTTGTTGCACCAAAAGAGCTAGATCAGATCCTGTCCTGTGTAGGACTTCATATTCTAACCTTGTCACTGTTGTACATATCAGGAGTAGACAATTGGTAGGCAGATTTCCTCAGCCAGTAGGCCTGGACCTGGGGGAGTAGTCAATACGTCCGGGGATGTTCCAGGACATTTGTCGCAGGTGATGGACACTGGATGTAGACCTTCGGGTTCAAAAACACAGTAAAGAGGTTTGTATTGAGATTAAAGCGGAGCTCCACCCTAAAGTGGAACTTCCGCTCATCGGTCCCCCCCCCCCCCCTCTGCTGCCACAATTGGCACCTTTCAGGGGGGTGGGGGGTGCAGATACCTGTCTAAGACAGGTATTTGCACCCACTTCCGGGCATAGACTCTTCGGGAAACTGCGGGAATTACGCCACTTCCCGTCCGTCCGTCCCCGTTGTGTTCTGGGAAACACATGGCTCCCAGAACACAGCGGGGTCCTGTGAGGACGGGTAAGTGTCCATTTATTAAAAGTCAGCAGCTGCAGTATTTGTAGCTGCTGGCTTTTAATATTTTTTTTTTTACAGCAGAGCTCCGCTTTAAGGAATCGTCTTGTGAAATCAGTGGTGCAGAATATGGCATAAGGTGGCCCTGGACAGAAGAGAAAACCATTACTTGGATTTCAAGAAATACATTCCACAGAGCGTACACAATCCTAGTTTTAGTTGCGTACATTTGTAAATATACACAGAAATTACATTGTGTCGCTAAGGTCTTTCTGAGGTGTGCTCCCTAATTCTGGTCCAACAGAGCTTCCTATTTTATATATATATACTGTATAATCAATGATATTCCTATGGGTAGGCTTTTTCCTCCAAAGGTGCAGAACCACAACATAAGCCCAGAGCATCTCAATAGCAGCTGAAGTGCTGCAGTCTGTATGTGTGGAAGCCACACTGCCTCGCCATGGCCCCTCTGTGTGGTCCTTAAATTTAAGCAGTATATACAGTATCTGCTTAGTAATCCTGGTGCATGTCACTTGAAAGTACCCCACAGAGTGCTTTATTTTTTGTTAGGCCCCTCTTGCAAGGAGTATAGTGACCGTCAAGGTTTATTTAACTAAAAGGAAAATGTTAAGATGTGCTTTATTATTTGAAAAATATTAGGGACACATGGGGGACAAGTCGGGTTGATTTTCGAAAACTGAAGAGTGCAAAATCAGGTGCAGCTGTGCATGGTAGCCAATCGGCATCTAAATATAGCTTGTTCAGTTTAGCGTTGACAAAAAAAAACTTCGATGCTGATTGGTGTCTATGCCGAGCTGCACCAGATTTTGCACTCTCCAGCTTTAGTAAATCAATCTTATTAAAACTTGTTAACCCCAATCAATCTTAATTTTTTTTTTTTATTCTTTTGGTGCTGAAATCTGCAAGCAGGGCTTAGAAATGTAATGTACCACATAGTTGTTTTAGTTACTACAGTATTAGAATTTGAAGAGCAGTTGTAGCGTTAAAGTGGTTGTAAACCTCATTCATGAAATTTGACCTTGGCACATATATCTGTAGTGTTTACTTATCTCTCTACAAAACTCTGAAGCCCTGTACACACAATCGGATTTCCTATGGATTTTAAACCGATTGGATTTTTCCATCGGAAATCCGATGAAGCTGACTTCCATCAGTCTTGCCTACACACCATCAGTCAAAAAACCGATCGTCCCAAACGCTGTGACGTAAAACACGCAGACGAGCCAAGAAAAATTAAGTTCTATGCTTCTGAGCATGCGTCGACTTGATTCTGAGCATGCGTGGGTTTTTTACCCGATGGAGTTCCCCACAGACGATAGTAATTTGCTATCGTTTTTTTTTTCCCATCGGATAAATTTAAAACCTGTTCTATTTTTTTTGAAGAAATTGCTAGAACGTGCATTCTCACAGGGTGACAGCTGTGGATGCACATGTATAAATGTGCCAACGTCCCGATATAACAGAGGAAATATATATTATTATTATTATTATTATTATACAGGATTTATATAGCGCCAACAGTTTGCGCAGCGCTTTACAACATCAGGGAAGACAATACAATCACAATACAATTCAATACAGAGGGAGCAGAGGGCCCTGCTCGTTAGAGCTTACAGTCTAGAAGGGAGGGTCACGTGAAACAAAGGGTATTAGCTGTGGGGGATGATCAGGTGGACAGAATGGAAATATAGTTGTTAGGTGTGGGTGGGATAGGCTTCTCTGAAGAGGAGGGTTTTTAGGGATCCTCTAAAGGCTAATAGAGAAGGAGATTGACGGACAGATTGGGGTAAGGAGTTCCATAGGCTTGGAGAGGCTCTGGAAAAATCCTGGAGTTGAGCATGGGAGGAGGTGATGAGCGAGCTAGAGAGCAGGAGCTCTTGAGAAGAACGAAGAGAACGATTAGGTTGGTATTTTGAGACTAGGTCAGTGATGTATCTAGGGGCAGTGTTGTGGATGGCTTTGTAGGTGGTCGTTAGTATTTTGAATTTAATTCGTTGGGTGAGCGGAAGCCAGTGGAGGGATTGACAGAGAGGAGAAGGAGACACAGAGCGGTTGGTAAGGTGGATGAGTCTGGCAGCAGCATTCATGATGGACTGAAGGGGGGTTAAAGTTTTCTGAGGTAAGCCAATGAGGAGGGAGTTGCAGTAATTGAGGTGAGAAATGACCAGGGAGTGGATAAGGAGCTTTGTTGTGTCTTTGGTTAAAAAGGGGCATATTTTGGAGATGTTGCGGAGGTTGATGCGGCAAGATTTGGACAGTGATTGGATGTGAGGATTAAAGGAGAGTTCAGAGTCCAGAACTACTCCTAGGACCTTGGCGTGTGGGGATGGGCTGATAGTTGTGCCATCAATTTTAACAGAGAGATCGGGGGAGGAGGCACGAGGAGGAGGAAAAATGACCAGTTCAGTTTTGGATAGATTAAGTTTGAGGAAGTGATGTGACATCCAAACTGATATATCCGATAGTAATTTAGAGATACGTGAGGCAAATGAAGAAGTGAGTTGAGGGGCAGAGAAATAGATTTGAGTGTCGTCAGTGTAGAGGTGGTATTGGAAGCCGTGGGAGGCTATCAGCTGACCCAGGGAAGAGGTGTAGATTGAAAATAGGAGAGGTCCAAGAACAGAACCTTGGGGGACCCCAATTGAGAAAGGAAGGGGAGAGGAGGAAGTAGAGTTGTAAGCAACGCTAAAAGTGCGGTTGGATATATAAACTAACTAAACTGACTGCTGGAATTGCTCTGGACTGGCTAACTTCTTTCTAGGCACAGGTCTACAGCCTGGCCACTACTTTAAAGGCTCGATGGAGTTAGATACCCTCTGCCCATCTATGCACCAGTACGTACACTGGTGCTATCTGAGCCTTTTTTCATTATACTATCTAAGTTACAGCCTCAATAGTCCTGGAAGACATTACCCGTCGCTGCACACCAGCAGCCTCTATCCAGCAGCACACCCAGCTGTCGATCATTGTGATCTATATCCTGGCTGGTTGATCGTTACTGACCAACAGCCAATTAAAACTCTTCCCAGGTGTATGCTGCATTTTGCAGCACACCCAATCGATTATTATGCTCCCGAAGAAGCGTTAATTCGCGAAACTAGTAGAGCAACTCAAGACTATACCTGATACACCGGATCTTTGGCTCTTGCCACTTGCTTCTATATGCTCACCGTTATATCAGCCTTGGTCTGCTGGTTTGGCATTTTCATTAAGATGGAATGTTTCTACGTTATACAATTTTGAAGCATTGTTAAAGCACTAGCCCTAACCCTGTATCTGAATACAAACAAACTGTCACTGTTTGAATGTTTATATATTTTTTCTTACCATGTTGTTTAAAATAAAACCCTTAGTTTATAACAATTTATACCCATGTGCCGCCTAATGTTCTATTTTTTAACACAGATGGAAAAAAGACTGATGGGGCCCATACACGATCGGTTTGTCCGATGAAAAAAGTCCATCGGACTGTTTTCATCTGTAAAACCGATCGTGTGTACAGGGCTTTAGTGTAATTTCTCTCTGGTGCTCCGTTCCTCTGGTATCAGCATGAGTCACTTCTGACCAGTTCTCTGATACGTGTGATAACAGTAGCTGAAAATTTATGTCAGGAGCAGGGAACTTGTCTATTCAGACTACAGCTCTGCATGTTCCTTAGTTCCTCTGCCTATGTCCCTTTCTTCCAATCAGCTCACACACAGTGTAAGTCCAGACTCCCCACCCACCCTCTATGTACTGCTAAAAGAGGAAAAAACTTTTCTAACACAGTGTGCACTTTCCAAAGAATGTAGAAAGGGGAAGACAGCAGATATGCAAGTAAAATGTATGCAGGAGGATTTGTTTCATCTGTGTGTAATGTGAGGCTGTTCACTTCACTGGGTATATGTGAGGGTTTACAACCACTTTTAAGATGGGGTGTTAGAGGAAGAAGTGCTAAAATAACATTTTTGATTAGAACTGATATTACAGTATAGGACTTAATTAAGCTGGATGTTGTATTTCTCTTTCGTTCATGGGCGGACACAGCAGCAATCTTGACAAAGTGGGTATTGGCCTTCTCTCAGGAGTGGACTAGGCAGAAACATGTTAATGTGTTAAACAACATCAAACACTTTACAGCACTGCCCGGGGGGCAGTCCCTCTGGGTACAACCCCTCTCCCTGCATGCAGCAGCTCAGTTTTTTTCTGCCTAGCATAGGAGAAGGTCATGGCTCCCTTCAGGCCCATGGTCCTGGAGTTTTTGTTCTATTTTTTGTTCCTGTGATCTTCTATCAACTGCCGACTGGGTGACAGGCTGGATCCCAGATCCTTGTAGTCTCCCCAGTTTCGGCCACCGAGCATGTGCCGACCTTAGCTATGCACTGGGTCATCCACAACATGCCCGTTGATCTACGGGTGGCCGGTGAGCTACATGCTCCAGGGCACGCATATGACCGGGCTATATGTCTGAGTCACAGCGTGCCGGGCCGACAGTCATCTCCGTAATCGCGCGGAAGATGGTCTGTCTGGGATGCTTCCAGCGTAATCCGCGCAGGATGGGTAAGTAGCTGTCCTGCCCCGGCAGGATGACATTGCTGGGCATTCCTGGGGAGGTCGATTAGGGGGTCCCTCACCCTTCGTTTTCCTCTCTCCTTGTCCGCTTTTCGGTGATTTCCACCATGCTGGGGGCACGGAAGTCATCTTTTCTGAACTTTTACCATCGCACTTGAAGATCCTACATCTCTATGTGGGAGATGGAGTTGCGTTCACGTACTTTTCGGCCTCCAGGCTCCTGCTGTTTTACAGCATAGAGTGGATGAAAGACTTGCTTTCAGATCCATTAAGGGGCAGATATCAGCCCTGGCTGTTTTCTTCAGCGACTCTTGGTGGCCTATACGCTGGTGTGTACGTTTGTCCAAGGGGCTCGACATGTGGCCCCTCCGGTTCAATCACAGCTGCCTTCGTGGGATTGAGTCTGGTGCCCTGGGTGTGCCAGAAACCACCTTTTTAAAAACGTTGAAGAGATTGACTGTTGGCACTCTCTTGGAAAGTAGCTTTCGGGTGGCTGTTACATTTACCAGAGGGTTTCTGAGTGGCGGCCTTGTCCTCCACAAGGATAAGGTGGTGCTCCGTCCACAGCCTTCTTTTCTTCCTGGGTCGTTTTGACTTTTTCATCTTAATGAGGACATTGTACTTACATCTTGTGTCCTCGTCCGTCGCATCCCAAGAGGCTGCGCTGCATTCCCTGGACGTTGTCCGAGCTCTGCGGGTGTACCTGTCTGCTACTGCTCCGTTCCGGAGGTCGGACTCACTGTTTGTTTCAGTGGCTGGTCCTAAGGAGGGCCTGGCGGTCTCGTCAGCCACAATCACTCGGTGGGTCAGACAGATCGTAATCAGGCTTATGCCCAAAAGGAGCGGGCGCCTCCCTTTCCTGTCACGCTTTTGACCAGGGCAATAGGTGCCTCTTTGACTTTCCGACATCAAGTGTCTGTTTTCCCAGATGTGTAAGGCGGCAACCTGGTCATCCGTTCACACTTTCACTAAATTTTACAAGGTTGTTGTGAGTGCATCTTCGGATGCTTCCTTCGGCCGCAAGGTTTTTGCAAGCGGCTGTTTAAGGTTGCAACTCCTCCATTGAGGATCTTTGTTTTGTTTTGGGGTGAAGTTTGTTTAATGCTGTTCCCACCCCTCAATTTGACACTGCTTTGGGATGTCCCACTTTGTCAAGATTGCTGCTGTGTCCGTCCATGAACGAAAGAGAAAATAGGATTTTTGTACTCACCGTAAAATCCTTTTCTCTGAGTTCATGGACGGACACAGCACCCACCCTTCCTTTATATGTTTGTACTGCTTTTTGACGAACTGAGCTGCTGCATGCAGGGAGAGGGGTTGTACCCAGAGGGACCACCCCCTGGGCGGTACTGTACAGTGTTTGATGATGATTAACATGTTTCTGCCTAGTCCACTATTGAGAGAAGGCTAATACCCACTTTGTCAAGATTGCTGCTGTGTCCGCCCAGGAACTCAGAGAAAATGATTTTACGGTGAGTACAAAAATCCTATTTTTTCTTAAAGCTGAAATCCAGACTGAACAAATATGGTATAAAAACAAGGAACCAATGTGTACTCTTACTTGAATATTATTTTCCTTTATAAAGCACAACAACATGGGGGGACTAACCTCCTGAAGAAGACTCTACGAGTTGAAACGCGTAGGGGGGTAACCTTTTGGGCTTTGAAGCCCTTGTGACAGATCTTGAGTAATATTATGTGATGTCCTTCTTTACATCACTGTACTTTTGGTGATATTTTTAAATTATGTTTCAATAAATTCTTTAATTTTTACACAATTGTTGACGGTCATTGGTGCCTACAAAGTCCCCTCCATGTGAATCTTTGTAAATTGCTATTGGGGATTGGCACCCATACCTGTGAGATTTACTTGGCACAAGCTCTATTTTTTTCCTTTTTTTTTCCTGTCTGTCTTAAAGTTTTGTGCAGTAATCCAACATGAAACTATGCCTCTGTGAAGGAGCTTTCTGTAAAACAGTTCAGCCACTGCTGGCCTCTGTCATGTGCAGCGTGACTAGACTTGTATCCATGTAGTTTTTGCAAGCAGTTTTTAGTGCCCTTTTACATCTCAGCAGGGAATCTGTCCGCTGATCGCCGCTGAGCAGGCGGATGACAGGGCCGTTTCCCCTCTGCTTATGCAGAGTTTACACAGACGGAGGCTGCTCTCCTCTCTGGGCAGTCGCATGTAAACACACCGCCTGTCTGTTTAAACCCGACTGCCACCCGATCCGCTAGACGGATGGGGATCCCCATCCATCTGTTTTTAGCAGATTGGATTGGATGTCGGTGGGTGAAAATGGACACATGTCCATTTACACCTACCGCTCCATATAATGGAGAGTCCAATTGGGTCCACCTGAAAAACTAACAGGCGAACACGATCAGTCCCACCCATGTGAAAGGGGCCCTAATGGTTGGACCTGTTGGGTCCCAACCACAGTTCCGCTCTCTGTTCATTTAGTGTATAGCACAGCACTATTACTGGTCCTTTTGTAAAAGCTTTTGGTGCACATAAAGGGGATTTATTTCCATTGTGATTATTATTGAATATTTTTAAGTGAAAGTTTTTGTGCCCAGAATTCAGTTTCAACTGCTTCCTGTTCTTAGGACGTACCCATACGTTCTCAGGTGGGAGCTGTGATGGCTCAGTCATGACTGCAACTGCAGCCTTGTTTCAGACACCATTTTGTTCAGACAGTGATTCTGCACAAGGTAAAAGTGATCCATGTGGCTATACAGAAGCCTGATCACTTTTACAGGTGGCAGAAGGCCCAAACTGGAGGTTTCTAAGTAAACTATTACAATAACATGCACACATTTTAACTATGATTAAAGCAATTAATGTGAAATCTTTTTTTTTTTTTTTTTCCTTAGGCGGCAGCTTTAAACAGGGGGTAAAAGAGCGACGTACAACATCCACTAGCTCAGAAAGCCACATTCAAGACCTTGTGGATAGTGAGGTAAAAGTATGCCAAGATGTCATTCAAGAATTGCATGTAAAATATATGCATTTGCAAATGAAAGGCATGAACATGTATTTAACCCCTTTGAGACAATGGGTGCCGACCCTTAACAGGTTTTACATACCGGGAGGTGGAGCTTAAGGTCATGTGACCGCCGTGATTGGCTGTCACGTGATTTTTCATCAGCTGCCAGTAACTGTGCTGGAAGCACGCAGGGCGCATGCTTTTAGCACAGCGCTATTTGCACTAATGCACGCAAATATGTGGCCACTCGGCGCCGAGGCCCGTTCGCCGAGAGGTCACATATTTGCGTGTGGCCGGCACCAAGGAGTTAAAGAGAACCAATTGCCAATGACCATTTTTAATCTAAATCTCTGCTCTTGAATTGTTATAGTAGTACAGCCTTAACTTTCAGAGGTTAGTGGTTCTTTTTAATAATATGCACAGACAAGTAGATGCTGGAACAGCTGATAATTATTCGCATGGACCTCATATAGTTACAGCAGTTTGAGAGAATGCTGCCAGAGGAGAGTGCCATCTTCCAAAAGCACAGCATAAATTGCTTCCTTGGCATCTGCTTGATGCCAGAATGGTTTATGTGTGCATGCATTGTTCCATTTTCTAATGGAGAGAATGGAGTCGGCACAGAGGCTGTAATACATGATTTCTGTGGGCAGGAGGGTGCAGGACATATTTTCAAGGTGAGCTACTTACATTTTATCGAATGTGTATATATATTTTACTTCCACTTTCACTCCTGCCTGACCTTAATGTTTTTAGAAGAGGCTAAAACTGTCATTTTGATAAGTGTGTTGTTAAGGACTACCTGAGAGAATATTAACCACTTCAATACAGGGCATTTTCACCCCCTTCCTGCCCAGGCCAATTTTTAGTTTTTGAATGGCTATTGCGCAGTCATGCAACACTGTACCCAAATGAATGATTCCCCCCCCCCCCCCCCATAAATAGAGCTTTCTTTTGGTGGTATTTGATCACCTCTGCAGTTTTAATTTTTTGCGCTATAAACATAAGAAGAGTGATAAGTTTGAAAAAAAAAAAATTCTCTTACCGTCCATGGACTGACACAGCATCTTCAATCTTGACAAAGTGGGTTATGTTCCTGCTCATAGGAGAAGACTAGGCAGAATGTTTGATGTTTTAACATACATTCCCTTACCAGCGCTGAACAGCCCCGCCCAGGGGGCGGTCCCTCCGGACATAACCCTCCTGCCAGCAGCCTCCGTTTTTTTCTGCCTAGCAGAGGAGAGGACGTGGCTCTCTTCGGAGCCCGTCTCTTGAAGAAATGTTTTGTTCTTTTTTTAACTTTTATTATTTTATTTTTGAGATTCTTCTATCAACTGTCGGCTGGGCAACAGGTTGGGTAGTTCGATATCCTCGTAGTCTTCCATGTCTGACCATCGAGCGTGCTGATCCTCGCTCTGCGTGAGATCAGTTCACGACATACCCCATGGCTCCAGGGGTGGCCGGTGAGCTTTTTGCTCCAGGGTCCACAGAAGATTGAACAGTTTTGCTGTATCTTTCGCGGTGGACTGACCGACAGCTACTCAGTACTGCACTGTGATATGCTTGTCAGGAACACACCAGTGGGTCCTAGCTGGATGGGTAAGTACTGTTTTTTTTCCCCCCCTGTCTCCCCCTTGTGTTTTTACTACTCTCTGTCATCTACACTATGGTGCGCTGACTGGGGGTGCCTGGGGGTCTCTCTGTCCTGGTGGGGGTCCTCAGGGGTCTGCATGAGGTGTGGGGGTTTTAGCTGTGTCGGCGTGGGCCTTGCGTGCTGTTCGGCGCCATGTTTTTACTGTGTTTTTCCTTACAATTGAAAACCGCATTGGACGGCCATCTTGCCGTAGCCGCCTGTGGCACATTTGTAATTGCGGCAGCCATTTTCTTTTAGCCGCGTGCTCTTTTGTGCGGGTTGGCCTCTATCGCTGATTGGACGGCGCAATTCTCCTCAGTCTCCTCACTGTTCACTCGCGGGAGCCGCGCTGTAGAGGACAGACACAGGCAGCGGAACTGAGCGGTCCTAGCAGGGTAGGTGAGTTCCCTGGGTAACCCCCCACAGTCAGTGCAGCCGGAGGGTGGACTTTTTCTTTGATATGGACAAAGTCTCAGAGGGTGGTGGTATCATGGAGTCACTGTCACCTGCTTCCCCTTTAATGTCAGAAGCAACTGGCGGTGCTGCTGCACCTGCGGTCCCTATGGAACAGTTGTCGGCAGTCCTGGAATAATTTGTTGCCAGGATGAAAGCGGCGTGTGAGCGCAAGGGGGCTATTAAGCGCCCTCTCCCCCCACCACCTCCAGGAGTGATCAGATATGAGCATTGTTGCGTCACAGGACCCTAGCTCTGAATTTTTGGATATTTTTGACCAGGACATTCCTTGTGAGGAAGACTCCTAATCTGGGTCAGTACATGACAGGACACTTATTAGTCTCCTCATTGATGCTGTGAGGGACACTCAAGTTGGATGCTGTGGCTGAGGAACCTGTGGTGGAGTCAGTCTCCTTTTGGTTCTTTTCAAGCTAAGCCTTTTAAAAAGTTTTTTCCCTATACACCTTTTTTTGATAGGTTCATAGACCAGGTTTGGGACAAACCACAGAAGACCTTTGCGGTCTCGCAGCGTCTGGTAGTTAGGTACCCCTTTGAGGACAGCCTGATTAAAAAATGGGCCTCTCCTCCGGTGGTCGACCCCCCCGGTCGCCCGGTTGAATAAAGCCACAACTCTGCCGGTTGAGGGGACCCCTGCTTTTAAGGACCCTACTGATAGGAAGTCGGTAATGGTGAGCAGAGCCATGTTCACCATGCTGGGGTCCGCGCTGCGTCCTCTTGTAGCGGCGACCCTAGTGACTCAGACGCTCACGGAATGGGTGAAGATTATGCAACAGTATGTGCAGGAGCATAATCTTCCTCCGGAATGCATTACATTGGCAGACCAAATGGTACAGGGCCTGGTGTATGTGTGCGATGCCACTATAGATGTTGCCCCCTAATTTCTAGGGCCTCAGTGTCTGCGGTGGTTTTGCGTCGCCTAATCTGGTTAAAATGCTGGTCTGCTGACCTGGCCTCTAAGAAGCTCCTGACGGATTTGCCTCTCAAGGGCGGAAGGCTATTTGGTACTTCCCTGGATGACATTTTTTAAAATGTCACGGGGGGTAAGAGCACCCTTCTTCCTCAGCCTCCTAAGGTGAAGGAGCTGCGCCGTAAGCCGGGTCCTTCCTTTCCCACTCAGAAGAGGTTTTTTCGTCCGTCAAATCCCGCGGAAATTTTTTCCCGGACTGACAAGGGTGCTGCTGGAGGACAGAAACGTCCCTGGGTGCGTAAGCCAACCAAGCCCGCCACCGCATGAAGTCTTGCCCCCGCCCGACTCTGGGGTGGGGGGACGACTTTGCAGGTTCGCGGATCGGTGGACCTCCCGGATCTCCGACCGGTGGGTTTGCGAGGTGGTTACCTCGGATTACAGGATAGAGTTCCTTTCCTGGCCACCAGACAGATTTTTTCCCTCAAATCTCTCTCTCCTTCCAGCGCGTCGGGCTGCTCTATTAGGGGCAGTGCAGGGCTTGCTGAGGTGCGGAGTAATTGTGCCGGTATCGTCAAAGGAGAGGTTTCAGGGATTTTATTTGACTTTGTTTGTGGTCTCAAAGAATGACGGAGTCCGTCCAATTTTGGATCTCAAGGCCCTAAATGCCTTTGTGAAGGTTCGGAAATTCCGCATGGAATCCATTCGCTCTGTGATTGCTGCGCTCCACCCGGGGGATTTTCTGGCATCCTTGGACATCAAGGACGCCTACTTGCATGTCCCAATCTGCGCGGTTCACCAGAAGTTTCTGCGCTTCGCGATAGGCGAAGACCACTATCAGTTTGTGGCTCTTCCCTTCGGGTTGGCTTCAGCACCCCGGGTTTTCACCAAGGTGCTTGCCCCGATTCTAGCTTTGCTGAGACAGCGTGGCATTGCTATTGTGGGCTATCTAGACGATCTCCTTCTGAGAGCAGACTCTGGCTCAGAATTATAGGATAAATGTAGTGATAGCCAGTCAGGCCCTCCGAGAATTCGGCTGGCTGCTGAACATTCAGAAGTCGGTCCTGGTTCCGACTCTGCGTCTGGATCACCTAGGATTGATCCTGGACTCCTCGGAGGCAAGGGTTTTTCTACCCTTAGAAAAATTACAGGCTCTTCAATCTGCGGTACGGGTGCTGACGTCCCGCAAATGGTCGTCACTCCGTTTTTGCATGAGGGTCCTGGGACTCATGGTGGCTTCCTTCGAGGCGGTGCCGTACGCCCAATTCCACACTTGAGTCTTACAAAAGGAGATCTTATCTTGCTGGAACAAGTCTCCATTATCACTGGATCGTCAGATCCAGGTGAGTCACCTGGTCAGGGCATCCCTGAAGTGGTGGCTGAGATCCCTGGCCCTTCGGTTGGGGAAGTCGTTCCTTCCTGTCCAGTGGACTGTGATCACGACAGACGCCAGTCTTTCGGGCTGAGGTGGAGTCTGGGGAGTTCTGTCAGCCCCGGACGAGTCCCGTCTGCCGATCAATGTCCTGGAACTCCGGGCAATCAGAATGTGCCCTTCCTCGTGGTCGAGGAGACTGCAGGGACGCTCGGTCAGGATCCAATCGGACAACGCCACGGTGGTGGCTTATGTCAACCTTCAGGGGGGAACTCGGAACTCAGCTGCAGCGTCCAAGGTCGCTCACATTCTAAGGTGGGCGGAAAGAAGCGTGCCGGCTCTGTCGGCCGTTTACATTCCAGGAGTGGACAACTGGCGTGCGGACTATCTGAGCTATGTTGGACCAGGGGGAATGGTCCTTGCATCCGGAGGTGTTTCACCTCCTTTGCAGGAGGTGTGGGGCACGCCGGATGTGGACCTATTGGCCTCTCGACTCAATCGGAAAGTGTCGAGATTCGTGGCCAGGTCCAGGGATCCCTGGGCAGACGCGTTGGTGTCCCCGTGGGGTCGGTGTCGGCTGATTTATGCCTATCCTCCACTGAAGCTGCTTCCTCAATTGCTTCGCAGGATGGAGGCCCAGGGGATTCCGGTGATCCTCATCGCTCCAGATTGGCCTTGGCGTCCTTGGTACGCCTAGTGGCGGACGTTCTGTGGCGACTGCTGATGCGAGAGGACCTTCTGTCTCAATGTCCCATACTTCATCCTGCCTTACAGTCGCTGGCTTTAATAGCATGGCTATTGAAAGCCAGGTGCTGAGAGACCGGGGTTTCTCGGATTCAGTCATCTCGACCATGCTGAGGGCACGGAAATCTTCTTCCAGAAAGATATACCACCGTACCTGGAGGGCCTACATGGCTATGTGCGAGGAGCTGGATTGGCGTCCACGGACGTATTCCGTTCCCAGAATCTTGCTGTTCTTATAGCGTGCTGTGACCCAAAAACTTGCCTTAAGCACCATTAAGGGTCAGATTTCAGCTTTGGCTATTTTCTTTCAGAGGCCACTAGCGGGCCATTATTTGATTAGTGCCTTCATACAGGGGGTCCGACATGTGCTCCCCCCTGTTAAGCCACCTCTTCCTCCTTGGGATTTGAATTTGGTGCTCTCGGTTCTTCAGGAACCTCCTTTTGAAAACATCAGAGAGATTCCTCTCTTAACCTTATCTCAGAAGGTGGCTTTTCTGGTAGCCATTACTTCTGTCAGAAGGGTTTCCGAATTGGCGGCCTTGTCTTGCAAACCACCATACTTGGTTCTCCATAATGACAAGGCGGTGCTACGCCCGCAGCCTTCTTTTCTCCCGAAGGTGGTCTCGGCCTTCCATCTTAATGAGGACATTGTGCTTCCGTCCTTATGTCCTCGTCCGTCGCATCCCAGAGAGTTTGCGCTCCACACGTTAGACGTGGTACCTGTCTGCTACGGC
Source organism: Rana muscosa (assembly GCA_029206835.1). NCBI lineage: Eukaryota > Metazoa > Chordata > Amphibia > Anura > Ranidae > Rana > Rana muscosa. Next base: position 477,180,830 of record CM055116.1, read on the forward strand.
TTCGATTCGCAAGTCTGACTCGCTGTTTGTGTCTGTCTGGTCCGAAACAGGGCCAAGCGGTTTCGTCTGCCACCATTTCTCGGTGGATCAGGCAGACCGTCATACAGGCCTATGCCCTTAAGGGGCGGGCACCTCCCTTTCCGGTTACGGTGCATTCTACCAGGGCAATTGGTGCTTCCTGGGCTTTTCGACATCAAGCGTCTGTTGCACAAGTGTGCAAGGCGGCGACCTGGTCGTCCGCACATACCTTTTCAAAGTTCTATAAGGTTGATGTGGCTGCTTCTTCTGATTCTTCCTTCGGCCGCAAGGTTTTGCAGGCGGCTGTTTAATGTTGCAACTCCTCCGTTGAGGAGCTCTGCTTGTTTGGGGTGAAGTTTGTTTTTTTCCTTGATACTATTCCCACCCCTCGTTCTTTGACACTGCTTTGGGACGTCCCACTTTGTCAAGATTAAAGATGCTGTGTCAGTCCATGGACGGTAAGAGAAAATAGGATTTTTTTGTACTCACCGTAAAATTATTTTCTCTGACGTCCATGGACTGACACAGCACCCACCCCTCCTTTGTTGAGTTTGTACTGCTTTAATACGAACTGAGGCTGCTGGCTGCAGGTAGGAGGGTTATGTCCGGAGGGACCGGCCCCTGGGCGGGGCTATTCAGCTCTGGTAAGGGAATGTATGTTAAAACATCTAACATTCTGCCTAGGAACATAACCCACTTTGTCAAGATTGAAGATGCTGTGTCAGTCCATGGACGTCAGAGAAAAGTTTTTAACGGTGAGTACAAAAAAATCAATTTTTTTTACTTTTTGCTATAATAAATATCCCATTTAAAAAAAAAAAAATTTCTTTTTCCTCAGTTTAGGCCGATATGTATTCTTCTACATATTTTTGGTAAAAAAAATCACAATAAGCGAATATTGATTGGTTTGCGCAGTTATAGTTATAGTGTCTACAAAATAGGGGATAGATTTATGGCATTTTTATTATTATTTTTTTTTACTAGTAATGGTGGCGATCTGCGTTTTTTTTTTTTTTTTTATTGCGACTGTGACATTGTAGCAAACAGATTGGACACTTTTGACACTATTTTGGGACCATTCACATTTATACAGCGATCAGAGCTATAAAAATGCACTGATTATTGTATAAATGTGACTGGCAGGGAAGGGGTTAACACTAGGGGGCGATCAAGAGGTTAAATGTGTATCCTAGGGAGTGATTCTAACTGTAGGGGGTGGGGACTCACAAGGGGAGGAGACCAATCGGTGTTCCTCTGTACTGGGAACACACCATCGGTCTCCTCAGACAGAACGTGGATCTGTGTGTTTACATACAGATCCACGTCCTTGGCTGTATTACCAGCAATTGCGGCCACCTGGCACACGCACCGGCTCCCGAGCGGCACAGCAGCGCGCACGTGCCCTCTAGAAGGCAGAGAAGCCCAGGATGTCATATGACGCCCGCCCAGGATGGGAGATCCCTCCTGCGGAAGTCATATGACTATAGCTGGGATGGGAAGTGGTTAAGGACTTGCTTATGGGAAGGTCTGGGGAAAAGCAAAAAAACTAAATGGGAAAACCATTTTTTTTTATTTTTTTTTATTAGTTTATCTTTAACCTTTTAAATAATTTGTTTGATGTTTTCCACCATGACGGCATACTGTTTAACTATAGTCTGGTCAGTTAATTGTTTTTTTCTTTTCCTCCTCTCCGCAAAATGGTGAGACCAACCTACAGTTTGTAAACATATCCACAGTGCAATTTCTGCTGAGCGCAAAGCTGCAATTTGCAAATATTGTGAGAAGAAATATTATTTTCCAAATGCTGCAAGGATGACAAAACACATCCTTGCATACCAGAGGTGACCTAAAAACATTAAAAAAATACAGCTTGTAAGATAAGTATTGAACACGTCACTATTTTTCTAGGTAGATATATATATTTCTACAGGTGCTATTGACATGAAAATTTCACCACATGTCGATAACTCCTGCAATCCATACATACAAAGAAACCAAAACAAGTTCAGAAATTAAGTTATGTGTAATAAAATGGAATGACACTTGCAAAAAGTATTGAACACATGAAGAAAGAGAGGTGCAAAAAGGCATGGAATGCCAAGACACCAGCTGAAATCTATCAGTAATTAGAAAGCAATCCTGCCCATTGTCAGTGAAAATTAACATCAGCTGGTTCAGTCTCAAACGATGGCCCATAAAAAGGTGTCTCAATACCAAGGTGTCACACAAGAAACATCAAATAATGGGTAAAAGCAAAGCGCTTTCTAAAGACTTTCGCAAGCGTATTTTTGCAAAAAATACTGATGAAATTGCTTACAGAAGGATTTCTAAACTTCTGAATGTTCCAGTGAGCACTGTTGGGGGCCATAATCCTGAAGTGAAAAGAACATAATTTCACCATAAACCAGCCACGACCAGGTGCTCCTCGCAAGATTTCTGACAGAGTGAAAATAATTATCAGAAGAGTTGTTTAAGAGCCAATGACCACTTGTGGAGAGCTTCAGAAAGACTTTGAATTAGCAGGTGCAATTGTTTCAAAGAAAACAATAAGTAATGCACTCAACCACCATGATCTTTGTGCACGCTCACCTCGCAATACTTCATTGCTGAAGAAAAAGCATGTTGAAGCTTGTTTAACCGCTTGCCAACAGGACACCGCAGTTATACTGCAGCAGGTTGGCTCGGCTGCGCGAATCGCCGTACCTGTACGGCGGTCCCATTTAAAGGCTATAGCTGGCCACCCGCGATCGGTCCACAGAGAGCCAGAACAAAAAACAAACGGATCCCAATTCTGTCAGGGGAGTAGGGAGAGATCGTCTGTTCCTAGTGATCAGGAACAACCATCTTTCTCCTCCTCCAGTCAGTCCACTCCCCCCACTCAGTTAGAAAGACCTCCCTAGGGAACACGAAACCCCTTGATCGCCCCCTAGTATTAACCTCTTTCCTGCAAATGTCATTTATACAGTGATTAGTGGCTATTTTTAGCTCGGATCAATAATGTCACTGGTCCCAAAAAAGTGTCCAAGCAATGTCGCAGTCCCGTTAAAAATCGCTGATCACCACCATTACTTGTAAAAATAAATAAAAAATGTATAATAAAAATGCCAAAAATATATCCCCTATTTTATGGACGCTTTAACTTTTGCCTAAACCAATTAATATACGTTTGCTGTGATTATGTAGAAGACTACATATTGGCCTAAACTGATTTTTATTATAGCAAAAAGGAAAAAAAATTCAAAATTGTCGGTCTCTTTTTGTTTGTAGCACAAAAATAAAAACTGCAGAGGTGATCAAATACCACCCAAAGAAATAAGCTCTATTTGTGGGGGGGGGGGATCTATTTTGTTTGGGTACAACGTCGCACGACCGCGCAATTGTCAGTTAAAGCGATGCAGTGCTGTATCGCAAAAAATGGCCTGGTCATTAAGGGGGTAAATCCTTCCGGGGGCTGAAGTGGTTAAAGTTTGCTGCACAACATTTAGACCAGCCTGTGAAATACTGGGAGATTATAGTCTGGTTAGATGAGACCAAAATTTAATTCTTTTGATGCCATAATACACATCATGATTTGAGGTCAAATGGCACTGCACATCACCCCAAAAACCCCATACCAACAGTGAAGTTTGGAGGTGGGAACATCATGGTGTGGGGCTGTTTTCAGCATACGGTACTGGCAAACGTCATGTCATTGAAGGAAGGATGAATAAAAAATTGTACCAAGTTATTCTTGATAAAAAAATCTGTTGCCATCTACCAGAAGAATGGGTCACAATCACACCTAAGCAATGCATGTGACTAGTTTCTCCATACAGGAGGCGTCTTGAAGCTGTCATTACCAACAAAGAATTTTGTACAAAGTATTACATTTCAGTTAGCGTGTTCAGTATTTTTTCCCTGTGTCATTCCATTTTCTCTTCCGTTCATGGATGGACACAGTAGCAATCTTGACTTGTGGGTATTGGTCTTCTATTAAGAGAGGACTAGGCAGAAAAGCATGTTAAGTGTTAAACACACATCAAAAACTATACAGTACCACCCAGGGGGCGGTCCCTCTAGGTACAACCCCCTCACCCTGCAGCTCAGTTTTTTTCTGCCTAGCATAAGAGAAGGACATGGATCCCTGTGGGCCCATTGGTCCTGGAGTTTTTCTGCTTTTTTCTACCTTTTTTGTTCCTGGGATCTACTATCAACTGCCGACTGGGTGACAGGCTGGACAATCAGATCCTTGTAGTCCCCCCAGTTTCGGCCATCGAGCGTGTGCTGACCTTTAGCTACGCGCTGGGTCGTCCACGACATGCCCCGTTGCTCCAGGGGTGGCCGGTGAGCTACATGCTCCGGGGCACACATATGAGCGGACTGTCCAGGTCACAGTGTGCCAGGGCCGACAGCCACACCGTAACCGTGCGGGCGATGGGTCTGTCTGGAATGCTTCCAGCGAGTCCACACAGGACGGGTAAGTAGCAGTCCCCCTGCTCCGGCAGGATGGCACGGCTGGGCATTCCTGGGTAGGTCGATTAGGGGGTTTCCACTCTTCCTTTCCTTTCTCCCCTCCTCCCTATGCTCTGGGAGCTAGGCTGGCTGCGCTGACTGTGGGTCCGCCTGGGGGGGCTCCTTCCGCTAACGGGGGGCTGCGCTGTGGGGTCCGCTCGCCTGGGGGTGTTGTACTTATGCCATGTGTGGGGGGTCCTCCGTGCGGGGGCCCTGTGTGTTCGCTGCCTACTATGGATGTGTGTTTCGTTTTTATTTACTTTACACGTGGCCGGCGGCCATTTTGGTGGCGCCCGACGCTCTTTGTGCTCCGTAGTTCTCTCGGCGGCCATTTTCTTGTAGCCTCGTTTTCTCTGCAGCAGCTAGGAGGGTGGGCTGTGTACCTTGTCTCAAGTCCCTGGGGATGTCAGACACGTGGGTCAACATGGCGTCAGAAGCGGACTCCTCTTCCCCTGTCATACCTGAGCTGGCAACTGGTGTCCCTGCACCTGCTGGTTCTGTGGACGCTATGTCGGCGATCCTGGAGGCTTTTGTTACCAGGGTAGAAGCGGCGCGTGGGCAGCAGGGGGGTAAAAAGCGCCCCCACCATCTTCTGGGGACAATGCTGACGCAGAATAGGGCCCAGCTACGGCTCCAGGCTCTGATTCTGATGCGTCAGGGGATATGGACCTTGACCGTTCGGACAGTGAGGATGACTCCGGGTCAGCGCATGATAGGGCGCTTGTAGGAGCACTTATCACTGCGGTGTGGGATACTCTTAAGATGGAGGATACGGCGGAGACGACAGAGTCGTTGGTTCTTTTTGGGTTCCCTAAGCCGACCCGCGCCGCTAAGGTGTTTCCTTGTGTACCTTATCTAGATAAGCTTTTATACAAGGAGTGGGATAGACCGCAAAAGTTTTTTTCGGCCCCAAAATGTTTAGCGGTCTGTTACCCCTTTGAGGAGAATTTCCTGAAGAAATGGACTTCTCCCCCGGCAGTGGACCCCCCTGTGTCCAGACTAAACAAAGTGACCACGCTTCTCGTGGAAGGGGCCCCTGCTTTCAAGGACCCCGCGGACAGGAGGGCTGAGGCTGTGGCCCACTCCTTGTTCACCGTGGTGGGGTCAGCAGTACGTCCTGCTGTGGCCGGGGCCCTGGTGTCAGACATTTAATGAATGGGCAAAAATGTTGCACCAAGGGTTGAAGGAGCATCAGGCTCCCCCGGACTGTGTGGAACTGGACAACCAGTTGGTACAGGGCCTTAAGTTTGTTTGCGAGTCGGCCTTGGATACTATTCCCTTGCTGTCCAGAGCCTCAGTCTATGCGGTGGTTTTGCACCGCCTGATCTGGCTAAAGTGTTGGTCCATGGACCAATCTTCTAAGAAGGCCCTGCTGGATTTACCTTTTAAGGGTGAGAAACTTTTTGGTGCATCTCTGGATGACATTATCAAAGATGCCACGGGAGGTAAGAGCACTCTGCTTCCGCAATCCAGAAAGGGTAAAGAGCCACGCCGTAGGCATGGGCCCTCCTTCACCGCGCATAAGCTTTTTTTTCGTCCTCCCGGTGCTGCAAGTAAACGCTCCCAGGCCGATAAGACGCCTGCTGAAGGACAAAAGCGTCCCTGGTTTCGCAAGCACAACAATCCTGCAGACAAATCTGCTTCCGCATGGTCTGCCCCCGCCCGGTGGGTTTGCGAGGTAGTTTCCTCAGAGTTTCTCTCTTGCCCACCGAACAGATTTTTTCCCTCCAACATACTGCTTCCTCCGAATCGTCGGGATGCCCTGTTTGGGGCAGTTCAGGATCTGTTGGTGCGAGGGGTGATCGTACCTGTACCATTGCAGGAACGGTTTCAGGGTTTTTACTCAAATCTGTTCGTAGTCCCGAAGAAGGACGGGGTCCGTCAAATCCTGGATCTCAAGGCCCTCAATTGCTTTTGTAAAAGTACAAAGGTTCAGGATGGAATCAGGTTCGCTCTGTGGTCGCCGCTCTCCATCCGGGCGATTTTCTGGCGTCCTTGGAAATCAAGGACGCGTACCTGCATGTCCCCATATGCTCCAGGCATCAGAGATTTCTGCGTTTTGCGGTCGGGGAAGACCACTATCAATTTGTGGCTCTCCCTTTTGGCCTGGCATTAGCGCCGAGGGTGTTCACCAAGGTGCTTGCCCCGATTCTGGCCTTTGCTTAGACAGCGTGGAATCGCTATCGTGGGCTACTTGGACGATCTTCTTCTGAGAGCCACTTCAAGCTCAGAATTAGAGGGCGTGTCTATAGCCTGTCAGACCCTCCGAGAATTTGGTTGGGTCCTGAACACTCAGAAGTTGGTGTTGGTTCCGACTCAACGCCTAGAATACCTGGGGTTGGTCCTGGATTCCTCAGAGGCGAGAGTTTTTCTTCCTGTGGAAATGTTGCAGACTCTGCGGGCTGCGGTGCAGCTGTTGACTTCCCAAAAATGGTCGTCGCTCCACTTTTGCATGCGAGTCCTGGGTCTCATGGTAGCCTCCTTCGAGGCGGTGCCATATGCTCAATTCCACACTCGAGTGTTGCAAGGGGAAATTCTGTTGAGGTGGGACAAATGCCCATCGTCCCTGGATTGTCAAATCCGGGTAAGCCACCGTGTCAGGACCTCCCTGGTTTGGTTGCTGACATCCCCGGCTCTTCGGTTCGGGAAGTCGTTCCTTCCTTTTCTCTGGACGGTGATCACGACGGACGCCAGCCTTACCGGTTGGGTAGGAGTCTGGGGGGTTCATTCGGCCCAGGGTCGCTGGACTGAGGAAGAATCCCGCCTGCCAATCAATGTCCTGGAGCTTCGGTCGATTAGGCTGTGCTTCTCTACGTGGTCTCGGAGGCTACAAGGGCATCCAGTCAGGATCCAGTCGGACAACGCCACGGCGGTGGCGTGTGTCAACCATCAAGGAGGAACAAGAAGCTCAGCGGCAGCGTTGAAGTTCGCTCACATCCTGAGCGTGCCGGCCCTTTCGGACTACATAAGACGCCAGACGCTGGACCAAGGAGAATGGTCACTACACCCGGAGGTGTTTCAGCTCCTGTGCCTGAGATGGGGCACACCAGATGTGGATCTCCTGGCCTCGCGACTCAATTGGAAGGTATTGAGGTTTGTGGCCAGGTCAAAAGACCTATGGGCAGATGCGACAGACGCGTTGGTGGCGCCGTGGGGTCAGTATCGGCTGCTTTATGCCTTTCCCCCTCTAAAGGTCCTCCCCCATCTGCTTCGCAGAGTGGAGGCCGAAGGGATTCCAATGATCCTAATTGCTCCAGATTGGCCTTGACGTCCCTGGTACGCCGACCTAGTGCGTCTGGTAGCAGATGTTCCTTGGCGTCTTCCGATGCAAGAGGACCTTCTGTCGCAAGGTCCCATACTTCATCCTGCTTTACAGTCGCTGGCTTTAACGGCCTGGCTGTTCAAAGCCAGGTACTGAGGGACCGAGGCCTGTCGGATTCAGTGATTTCTACCATGCTGAGGGCACGAAAGTCGTCCTCTCGGAAGATTTACCATTGCACGTGGAAGGCCTACATCTCTGTGTGAGGAGATGAAGTGGCATCAACGGGCGTATTCGGTTTCCAGGGTCCTGCTGTTTCTACAGCGTGGGGTGGACCAGAAACTTGCGTTAAGTACAATTAAGGGGCAGATTTCAGCCTTGGCTGTCTTCTTTCAGTGACCCTTGGCAGCTCACTCTCTGGTGAGTACGTTTGTGAAGGGGGTTCGTCATGGGGCCCCTCCGGTACGTCCTTCACTACCTCCGTGGGACTTGAATCTGGTCCTCTCGGTATTTCAGAAACCACCGTTCAAGAACATTAGGGAGATTCCCTTGCTGACTCTCTGAGAAGGTGGCCTTTTTGGTGGCTGTTACATCCGTCAGGCGGGTTTCTGAGCTGGCGGCCTTGTCTTGCAAGGCTCCTTATTTGATCCTCCACAAGGATAAGGCGATGCTGCCTTCATTTCTTCCTAAAGTCGTTTCGGCTTTTCATCTCAACGAGGACATTGTACTTTCGTCTTTATGTCCTCGTCCGTCGCATCCCAAAGAGTTGTCCGAGCTCTGCGAGTGTACCTGTCTGCTACTGCTCCGTTTCGGAGGTCGGACTCACTGTTTCTGTGGTTGGTCCTAAGAAAGGTCTAGTGGTCTCGTCGGCCACCATCCCTAGGTGGATCAGACAGGTCATGATTCAGGCCTATGCCCTAAAAGGGCGGGCGCCTCCCTTTCCTGTCACGGCGCATTCGACCAGGGCAATAGGTGCCTCTTGGGCTTTTCGACATCAAGCGTCTGTCTCCCAGATGTGCAAAGCAGCAACCTGGTCGTCAGTTCACACCTTCACAAAATTTTACAAGGTTGATGTGAGTGCATCTTCGGATGCTTGCTTTGGCCGCAAGGTTTTGCAGGCGGCTGTTTAATGTTGCAACTCTTCCGTTGAGTAGCTCTGGTTGTTTGGGGTGAAGTTTGTTTGTTTGCTGTTCCCACCCCTCGTTTTTTGACACTCCTTGGGGACGTCTCACAAGTCAAGATTGCTGCTGTGTCCGTCCATGAACGGAAGAGAAAATAGGATTTTTGTACTCACCGTAAAATACCTTTCTCTGAGTTCATGGACGGACACAGCACCCACCCCTCCTTTTTTTATGTTTGTACTGCTTTTTGATGAACTGAGCTGCATGATGCAGGGAGAGGGGTTGTACCTAGAGGAACCGCCCCCTGGGCGGTACTGTACAGTTTTTGATGTGTGTTTAACACTTCACATGCTTTTCTGCCCAGTCCTCTCCTAATAGAAGGATAATACCCACAAGTCAAGATTGCTGCTGTGTCCGTCCATGAACTCAGAGAAAAGGATTTTACAGTGAGTACAAAAATCCTATTTTTTTACACATAACGTAAATTCTGGACTTAATTGTTTTAGTTTCTTTGTATGTATGGATTGAGTGGGTTGTTACTGGCATGTGATTAAAATTTCATGTCAATAGCACCTTTAGCAATAGATTTACCTAGAAAAATGGTGACGTGTTCAATGCTTATTTTACCCGCTGTATTTTATGGTATGAAATGATGCGAACCATAATGAAAGTGCAAGAGTTTTCATTCCAGAAACACTCCTGGATAATCACAATGGGGGTTATTTACGAAAGGCAAATCCACTTTGCACTACAAGTTCAAAGTGCACTTGAAATTGCACTGAAAGTGTATTTGGAAGTGCAGTCGCTGTAAATTTGAGGGGTAGATCTGAAATGAGGGGAAGCTCTGCTGATTTTATCATCCAATCATGTGCAAGCTAAAATGTTTATTTTCCTTGCATGTCCCCCTCGGATCTACAGCGACTGCACTTCCAAGTGCACTTTCAGTGCAATTTCAAGTGCACTTTGCACTTGTAGTGCAAAGTGGATTTGCCTTTCGTAAATAAACCCCAATGTGTTTCTTCGCCAGCAGCATCTTTAAGTAAGGAAGTATTACAAACCACTGCCTCTCAAAACTACACAATTCCTTCATTTATAATTAAAATGACACCTGAAAATCAGAAGAACATTTATCAAGCTCTTACAAGCTTGCTATATGCTTGTGGATCAGCATTGTCAATAACTGAAAATGCAGATTGGCCAGAAGCTTTTACATTCTTATCAGGGAAAAGGGGGGTGGTTACCTGTTCTCATGTATAGTTGAAATGTTCTTAACATATACAGTCCTTGTTATTCCATTTTGTAATAAAAAAAAAAAAAAAAAATTAAAAAGCAAGTTTAGTTTATTTACTGAATGAATAAGGTATACTTTTATTTCAAGCATAATACTTTTATATACACTGAATTTCATGTTCCCAGTGTAACAAAATGGCATCCAATTTTAAAAACTACTCCATATTGAATTTTTCTTTTCAATTTTTCCAGGAATCTTTTATTTATTTTTCCCATTGCTTTACAGGGATTTTACATCTCTGTTGTTAGCTTTGAGCCCAGACATTATAAAAGTAATTCTTTACAGCTTGACACTGAGGAGACATTTGTGTTCTGAAAGAGAAAGATTAAAAGTGAATAACCGCACTTTTTATATATCCCTAAGAGGAAAGGTTGCATTGATATCCCAGTTCATGCCTAGTCCTGAGAGGTTATTTTTAAAGTAAAACATTAGGGGGAAAAAATATGGCAATTTTTAATTCAGAAGAGAGAAGCGATGTCTGTTCTGCATTAAGTATTTAACTGCCTGTCCGCCCTTTACACTGAGCTGTGCATGTGCAGCTTGGTGTACATTTTTGGCAGTGCCGTGCTGAATGAACTCCTGTGTGTGTGTGTTTGGGAGTGATGTCATCTCTGCCTGACCAAGGAAATTTGCCAAAGATCGGTACCTGGAAGCCCACTGGCCAAAAGATGTCAGTGGCCGACAGGAAGCTCTGGGACACCACAGCACTGAAGAGAAGGCGAGTATAGTTTCGCTTTGAGAATCACTACCCAGTGCAGTTTACTTCAGGTGGTATTTCAAATTAAGAACTTGGAATGATGGGGGTAAGTGGATAGCCAGAAGAGCACACGTTCCCTTTGAATCTACAGGTAAATTTAGATAATAGAAGAGAATTCCATGTGTTCTTTTTTAGCAATTTTATAAATTGCTACACAACTTTTTAATGAGTTATATTCAGTTTGAACTTTTTGCATTTATTCCACAGTCTGAAATGTCCGTGTTGGAAAACAACAATCCTTCCACAAGTCAAGAATCTGAGGTAATAAAACTTAACGTTGAAAATTAATACCACTATTAAAATTCTATAAATAATCCTAAATTGGTGGGAGGAACCACCAAGTGCTGTTTCTGAAAATACTTTATCTGGCAGTTTCCTCGTTCCATTTTAACTGGATTCAGCAAATGTAGAATCTAGGCATTTTTGACGCTTTGGTATAGATTTTAGCGAGCAAGAGCTGCACAAACTCCTACATGGATCTTGTAAGGGATCTTTCTTTTGATGTCTTGTGTCTCACTAAGGCTTTGTTTAGATGTTTGGGGGAGGGGGGCAGCAAAAATGTTCAATTGAGCCATGTCTTTGCTGCCTGCCAACCACTCTCAACTCCTTAAGCTGCAATAAGCAGTGGACGGGAATGTTTACTAGTGAAGAATTGCGGTAAAGTTTACATGACATGTAGCCTCTGATGCGCAATCCAAACATGGATCGGGATTAAAGCGGTTGTATACCCGCTGCTGCTTTTTTTTTTTTTTTTTTTTCATACCTGAAAGGCAAAAGGCATAATGAGCTAGTATGCACCGCATACTAGCTCATTATGAAATACTTACCTTAGAACGAGGCGTTGAGAACTTACCTGGTCCACGCCGAGGGAGATGTCATCTTGCCTCGGCGTGTCTTCCAGGTATCGCCGCTCCAGCACTGAGTGGCTGGAGTGGCGATGTCGTCACTCCCGCGCGCCGGCAAGGTCCGGTGGCTGCCGGGCTTTAGCCGAGAATCCCTGCTGCGCATGCGCCGCTGCAGTCAGCGGCTCATTGCGAGGGGAATATCTCCTAAACCGTACAGGTTTAGGAGATATTCTTTTTACCTACAGGTAAGCCTTATTATAGGCTTACCTGTAGGTAAAAGGTCAAAAATAGGGTATACAACCGCTTTAAGAAGAAAGGCAGATTTTGGTGCAATTTTAAATCTACCCTTGGTGTCAAAATTAGTACTTGGTATTAACAAAATTTTTAAACTGAGCCCATATTAAAGTGGTATTCAAGGTAACATCAAAAAGGACATATATGATACATTCTGTCTTTAACATTAACAAAGCAATCTTAAGCAGGCTAAGATGGCAGCTTATTTGGCTATAGGATAGGAGGGTTTAGTTCCTTTTTAAAGCAAAACGAAACCCACCAATTTAAGTTTCCCAAAACTGTTACATTAAAGGCATGCCTTGAATGATAAATGTTAGTAGTGTGCTTATGTTAGCTCGTTGTGTAAATGAAGCAGGCTTTTTTGTAAGGTGAATTTAATCACACACATAGGTTGGACTTATGTCTTTTTTCAACCTCACCTACTATGTAACTATGTAATGCTGCATTTGCCTGTCAGTGGCTTCTTTATTTCTCGTTCATGTCCCAAGTTTAACATGGCTGCATCTTCTCCTTGGGAGGGGTGGAAATTCTTTGTGTATTACAAATTAGTCAAGGCTCAAACTACATGTTTCTGAATGCCTTGTACCACACCAGGGAAAGCTGGTAAACAAGCTTTCCCAAATGAGACCTTTCAAGGTTCAAGAACCTTCCTCCTGTAAAACCCCTGGACCGTGCTGATCAGCCTCAACAGTTTGGCTGTCCATTACTTAAAGACTGGAGCTGTCTAGAAGTGGAAAGGGAGAAAAGATTTTTAATATCTAGGTTCACTGATCACACAGAGGGAACATTATTACACACGCACAGTGGTTAGACATCCATATGATCAGGTACATAGACAACCTTCTTCTGAAGGATTCCTCTTCTTTACAACTGTTTGAAAATATTTAAAGAACTATCCAGATTTTTTTTTACGTCTTTCGTTGGGTAATCACCTTCTAAAAAGTCTGTAGTTTAGCCTTTCCTGTATCCTGGAATATCTACAGCTCATCCTAGACACAACCAAGGCAAAGGTTTTCCTTATGCCAAACAAGCTACTCTCTCTAAGGTCTCACATGCAGATTTTAGATAAAGGCAACCTCTGTGAGTTTCTCCATAAGAATCCTAGTCCTCATAATTGCCTCATTCAAGGCTGTTCCCTTCACTCAATTCCACTCAAGGCCTCTCCAGCACTAAATTCTGTTGGCTTGCAACAAATACTTTCCCTCTATCAACTTCACAGTGCTTCTGTGTAGCCAACCAAGGAACTCTATAGCCTGGTGGATCACCAATCCAGCATGGGAAATGGGAAAAGTCCTTTCTCCCACCTTCACTGAAGGTGATAACAGGTGCCAGCAGTGGCGGAATTTTCAGGGTCGCAGCAGTCGCAGTTGCGACTGGGCCCTGTAATTCCGCCAGGTCCGGGGGGCCCGCAGCCCGTCCGTGTACTCCGCCGCGCCGCCAGGGGCGGGGCAACGGGTCAATTGCCCCCCAAGAAAATCGTGAGCAGGCTGTACAGACGCCGACCCCATCAGCCGTTGCTGACAGGCTCTGTGAAGGGACACATGCAGAGCCGCAGCTGCGGGGGATTCTACCCCTCCTTCTCCTCCTTGAGCCAAGCAGCTGGCAATGCCTGCTCCTATTGGCTACATTCAGGGCCAATGGCTAGGAAACTAAGAAGAGAGGCTCATGGGAAATGTAGTTCCGGATACCAGCAGGCCTGGGACGATTCCCTGAGAGAGAGTGCACTGCAGCCCCCAACATGCCGAGCGGGGGGGAGGAGGGGGAAGAGGGGATTGAGGACTTTAAAAGAAGAGGGACCATGAGCCTGTCGGGTGGAGGAAGCCAGTGATTCTACTATATATCCCCCAAGGTAAGAACTTACTTCCAGATGGGGGGGCAGGGATGCAGGCTTCCATAGAGGTACAGCCGTACAGGACCTTATCACTGGCTGCTCCTACCATCCTCTCCACCACCACCACCTGTGCCTCTTACTGATCCCATCCCCCCACCACTGATCTCATCCCTATCCCCTCCCCCATTACTTCTACAACAGAGGTGATGGGGGGGGGGGGATAGGGATGAGATCAGTGGTGGGGGGATGGGATCAGTAAGAGGCACAGGTGGTGGTGGAAATTTTTTAAAAATATGTGGTGTTGGGGTGTGTGGCACTGCCTTCCACCTGAATGGTGGTGTGGGTAGAGAAATTCTTAAGTGCTAATTAAGTGAGATCCACCTCCACAAGGGTGGTTGTATCCAAATTGATAGTGAACCTTCCAAAGTGATAATGGCATCTTCAATTGTTGTGTCAAGTGAAACCCGTTGCTACATGCCACCTATGAAGAGCGAATCAATGATCGAGTCGCTCTTCCTGGGGGCAAGTCAACAAGGGATGTGTAGCAAAACTTGGTTGCTAAGAGTTTAGGAATTAACCTGAAAAGTGATCCAAACTCGTGTCACCCTTCAACGGGTGGTATTAACCCTTACTGGTTAAATTAGAAACACTCAAGTGCACTAAATGCTAAATCAGGTGTTCAAACAACATATTCTAAACTTCACAGCAATAAGCATCAGGATAAAAAAACATAGTATAGTTGCCCTATATTCAAACACCTGTGGGCAGTGCTTTGTGAATAAAAAAAAATAATAATAATAATAATAATTTATTTTATTTCACAAAGTACTGCCCACAGGTGTTGGGCACTTGAGTGTTTCTAATTTAACCAGTACCCCTCAAGTACCACTGCTGCCACCCCCCCTCAAGTTGAAATTTAGAAAAAAAATTACTTTGTCGTACAGTGTAAAAAAATTAAGTATCAAAATCAGGCTTTTCGGGGGGGGGGGGGGGGGGCCTTCATGATTTCTTGCACCGGGGCCCTGACGTCTCTAGTTACGCCACTGGGTGCCAGCCTCAGAAGCTGGGGAGGAGTGTTTCTAAAGCTCTCGCCGTTCAGGGAACCTAATCACCCAGGGAAGCAAAGCTTACATCAACATCTTGGAGATCAGAGCAATAAGATTTGCTTTGCTCCAGTGGACCCACCTTCTACAGGGATAACCAATCAGGTTGTCATGATACAATGCCACAGCAGTGGCCTATATGAGTCATAGAGCATGGGGGTGTCGGGCAGCCTTGAAGGAAGTAGGTCTGGCCACCTCCATCCTGACACCCTCAATTTCCTAATAGGGAATGGGGAACCCCAAAAGTGTGGACATCCTGACCTCCAGGTTCAACAGTAAGTTATCCCTGTTTGTGACCAAGAATCCTCTAGAACCGGCATTTGATGCATTGGTAATCCTATGGACTCCGTTAAGATTATTGCATGTCTTTCCTTTAGTGCAGATTTTTCCTTGGCTGCTCTGCAGGATGGAGGAATAGAAAAAAAATCTGTGATTCTCACTAAAGCAAACTGGCCCAGAAAAATCTGGTACACAGACTTGCCCAGACTCCTGCTCTCTCTCATACAGGTCAGACCTGCTGTCCCAAAGTCCCCCCTGTACCATCTTACTTTTAAGTCGCTAGCGTTCGCAACATGGCTATTAAAGCCCAGATCTTGATAGATGGGGTATAGTTGACTCATTCCTACATTACAGAAAAGCCAAATCAAGAAAAATCTACCATAAAAACGAAAGATCCCCTGAAACACTGGAATTTCAACCCCAGAGACTACTTGGTACCTCTAATTGTGGCTTTTACTGCAGTCAGGACTTGATGAAAACATAGCTAAAACTACTCTTAAGGGACAGGTTTCAACCCTGTTCCAAAAACGTTTGGCTTCTCTGTCTTGTAAAAACCTTTTACTGGTGGTGTCTAATGGATCACACCCCCATTACAACACCTTGTTCTTTCTTGGGATCTTAATCTGGTTCTTTGTGCCTTGCAGATACAACCATTTGAACCCATTAGGGAACTCCCCTTGGGTGATATCTACTGCAAAGTGGCCTTCTTAGTGGCAATCACATCTGTCAGACGTGTTTCAAAGTTAGCAGCCTCTTTTGTAAGACGCTCTTCCTAATCCTTTACAGGGACAAACTCAAAATACTCATACACTCAAAATCCTCCTTTCTCCCTAAGGTGGTATCAGTCTTCCACCTTTATGAAGATATTGTCCCACCATCCTTTTGACCTGCTCCCAAGGAAATTGCTCACAATTGTTTGGACGTAATCAGGGTTGTCAGAGTCATCTGAAAGCCACGTCCTAGACCTAAAACAGACTTTTTGTCCTGTCAGCAGTGTCTAGAAAAGGACACCCTGCTTCCAAGTCTACTATTGCTATGTGAATAGAATAACTCATTGTAAGCACCTGTACTCTAAAAGATATGGTACATTCATTACCCTTATGTGCTCACTTCATCAGGTGTGTTTCCTGAGCATTCTGCCATCAAGTGTCTGTTGCTCAGCTTTGTAAGCTTGCCACCTGGTCTCCAGTTCACTAATTCTCAAAGTACTACCAGGTTGATGCAATGTCCAGAAAATAGTAATGAAAGAAAGGTGTACCGCTCGAAGGTTCCAGGTTCCTTCAATTAGCTCCCACCCTGCTCCACTCCCAGGTGCTGGCTATGCTCTATTGCATGAAGAGAAGAAGTTGTCTGGACTGCCGCACTCTGGTTAAACGCTTTATTAATGCAGAAAATTAAAATTCCAAAAAATCCAAAAAGAAATAAACAAAATCCATCCAAAAGCAATCAAAGGTGAAGGGACATGCAGGGTAACGGCTAACGCGTTTCACATCAGGGTATGATGCTTACTCATACCCTGATGTGAAACGCGTTAGCCGTTACCCTGCATGTCCCTTCACCTTTGATTGCTTTTGGATGGATTTTGTTTATTTCTTTTTGGATTTTTTGGAATTTTAATTTTCTGCATTAATAAAGCGTTTAACCAGAGTGCGGCAGTCCAGACGACTTCTTCTCTTCATACTACCAGGTTGATGTCCAGGCCTCTGCAAATGCAGCTCTCAGCCTCAAGATTTTTTCAGCAGCACTCTGAGTTGGGCCTTTGACCATTTTCTTATTTATTGGACTCGTCGGCAAGGTTCTGTTTGTCTTGTTGTCTTTTCTTCTGATTTTATTGCTTGCGGACATCCTGGGGTCTATGAATATCCAGCCTGTAGTCTTTACTGTATAAGTATACAGATTTTATAGGCAAGTCAAAATTCCCTTTTGCCTTATGATCAACAGCATCTTTAAACAAATAAGGCTTATCTAGCCTCATCTGGCCTTGTTGCCACACTTGCACATCCCATTATTTCCTCCTGGCTTGAAATCACATCCTGACTTGGTGGAGCTCTTACTCATTTTCAAGTATTCATCTTCCTTCCTCAATGGGAAACACTTTTTTTTTTTTAGCTGGGCTGAGATCATATACAAATTCTAAAGGTCCACCATTTGTGAATTTTAAGATGCATGCAAATCAAACACTGGATTTCTTCACTGACACACAACAAAGACCTCTTCAACAAACCAGCTCACTTTGAGCACATATGCTATCTTACAACCCTTTCTCCCAAACGTATCTATTTTATTTATTCTCAACCAAACATCTCATTATATAGACAGTGTACCACTTGTGTTTTCAAGTGGTAACCCTTTCACTGAGGGCACAATGTATTTTCTGAAAGCGGGGACCCTTGTAGAGTAAAATGATTGCAATTATAATTTATTGTCACCTGATGATAAATGTGTTCCTTTTTTACAGAAAATATAGATTTGATAAAAACACATTTAATATTATAATTATACAGTACAGGGCACAGGCTTGATATTCATAGGTCTGGGTTATAGACTGATACATTCCGGTGATTGAATACTGAACAGCACTTGGTCACAACCCACCCACAGCTATTGGATACTGCACAGCACTTGGTTACA
This sequence comes from Rana muscosa, assembly GCA_029206835.1. Lineage (NCBI taxonomy): Eukaryota > Metazoa > Chordata > Amphibia > Anura > Ranidae > Rana > Rana muscosa. The sequence goes on from CM055116.1 coordinate 477,198,750, forward strand.
ACCCACCCACAGCTATTGGATACTGCACAGCACTTGGTTACAACCCACCCACAGCTATTGACTATCTATGCAACTATCCGCTGTTCACAGCACTTCCTTACCCCACCCAAGCCTGCTTATCAAGAGTATGTGATAGGGATGTGCCAGGGCTATTGGAGCGCTGGCACAATACAAACATGGGACTTGTGTATGCAAACAGTGTTTGCATAACATTCTCCATTAACCTCTTCCCTGATTGACAGATCTGAACCCGGAATTGCTCAGAGCTGTGTGATTTCTGGTTCATTCTTCACAGAGTACAACAGCCTATAGAAGATCTGTGATCTCCTGGCTAGGGATGCACCAAATGTTTTTTTTGGTGCCGAAACCAATACCGAAAATTAAAAATACAAGATCCCTGAAACCGAAACAGCACCGAAACCGAAAGTCACTGTTTAAAATTTTTTTTTTTATACATAGAGATGGTCAGAGACTGGGGACATGGTACAGGAGCTTGTCAGAGACTGCAGACACATTACAGGAGATGGTCAGAGACTGGGAACATGGTACGGGGATGGTCAGAGACTGGGGCCATGTTACGGAAGATGGCCAGAGACTGGGGCCATGGTACGGGAGATGGCCAGAGACTGGGGCCATGGTACGTGAGATGGCCAGAGACTGGGGCCATGGTACGGGAGATGGCCAGAGACTGGGGCCATGGTACGGGAGATGGCCAGAGACTGGGGCCATGGTACGGGAGATGGCCAGAGACTGGGGCCATGGTACGGGAGATGGCCAGAGACTGGGGCCATGGTACGGGAGATGGCCAGAGACTGGGGCCATGGTACGGGAGATGGCCAGGGACTGGGGCCATGGTACGGGAGATGGCCAGAGACTGGGGCCATGGTACGGGAGATGGCCAGAGACTGGGGCCATGGTACGGGAGATGGCCAGAGACTGGGGCCATAGTACGGGAGATGGCCAGAGACTGTGGCCATGGTACGGGAGATGGCCAGAGACTGGGGCCATGCATGGTACAGGAGATGGCCAGAGACTGGGGCCATGCATGGTACAGGAGATGGCCAGAGACTGGGGCCATGCATGGTACAGGAGATGGCCAGAGACTGGGGCCATGCATGGTACAGGAGATGGCCAGAGACTGGGGCCATGCATGGTACAGGAGATGGCCAGAGACTGGGGCCATGCATGGTACAGGAGATGGCCAGAGACTGGGGCCATGCATGGTACAGGAGATGGCCAGAGACTGGGGCCATGCATGGTACGGGAGATGGCCAGAGACTGGGGCCATGCATGGTACGGGAGATGGCCAGAGTCAGAAGGATCCCAATCAGCTTTGATTATACCACTGCAGCGCTTTCATATGCGTTTAAAAAAAGTGTGGTGCCTTCATTTCCCTGTCACATTTTCTATGCACGTTTTTAGACGTGCTACCATTAGATCAGTATGCGTGTTTTATGAAGGTGCATCAAAGAGGTGGTATGCAGGAGTTTGATGCACTTTCATGAAAACATTTACTTTTACTGTGCCATGGCATGCTGGGAGTTGTAGTGCTACCTTAAACTTGTTGCTCCTCTTGCTCAGTCAGGGCATGCTGAGACCTGTAGCCCCCTCCACCATCACCTCTCCAGACAGCCCTCGAGGTCCCAGATCTGGAGTTTGTAGAACTCCTTGTTCTCCTCAGTGACGGGCTCCCCTCTGGTCCTCTCCTCCGCCGCCTTCTCCTTCTTCCCGCCCATGCTTTTTTTTTTTCCCTCCTCCTTGGACGACGTGATGCCGTCACGCCATGGTACCTTCACCTTCCCTCACCTCTTCGCCGTCTACAGCGTCCCGTTGCTAGGCAACCATGGGGGAGGAGACGCGGCCAGATGCTGGGATGGTTGATTGGGCGGGCTGAGGACAGTTTTTTTCTGAGCAGGAAGGGAAAGCTATGATGAAGCAGGCGGCGGTCAGCCCGCCCCTGGGTGGGTGTGCCCACACTGGTGCCCCTGCTAACACAAGGAAAGCAGGAGGAAGGGACACTCCCACAATGGGCGACACCTGGGGTGGACCACGCCCCTTTCAGTATCGGCCATTTTTCTCTTTCGGCGTTTTGCCGAAAAGGCAATTTTCGGCCAAAATTTCGGTGCATCCCTACTCCTGGCTCTCTACATCCTGCTAACCCACCATTGAGGCCCTGGGCACCCAAGTGGGACAGGTAAACCCAGGACACATAGCAGGTTGGGTGGGATAGCTGCTGGGTGAGTTGCAGCATTTACAGCTATCTGAATCACCACATCTGCTACATAGTCAACAGCAAGGAGTCTGTTTACAGGCCTACGCTGCAGCAAAAGGGTTTAAGGAGCACTAAAACCAAGGAGAGTTGTCCGAAAATTTGGTTCACAGTTGCCTCTTGCTCAATCATTATCACTTTTCAAGATCTTTATTTTACAGTGGTGCATGGTCCCATGTAGACTAGTACATCGTATTCTGACGTGTTTTGATGGTTGCAATTTCATAGATGATGTACTGCATATCTAGTGGACCAAGCCTATGCTCCACAAATTATATATCAAGGTCTTCAAACTTCTTGCAATTCTGTTAGGATCCATTTCTTTCTGGTCTTATATTAACAATCTTTATTGTACGACACTTGACAGTTGAATGCTTGAACACAATTTTAACATTTATCTGTAAAAGCCTAATGAACTATTAAAAATGAAAGAAGCTATAAAAGATTAGCGATTATAGAGAATTTTTGAAAAGGGTAGAATCTGTGTTTATAGTGGAGCTCCACCCAAAAGCTCAGCTTGTTTGCTGCCACACTTGGCACCTTTCGCAGGTACCTGTTTTTGACACTTACCCATCCCCACTTCTGGGAGACCTCGCCGCGGCAAGATCCCACCAGAAGTTCGTCACCCTCCAGCCAGGCCATTCAGAAAGCACAACGTGCTTTGAACATGCGCAGTAGGGAAATGGCTGTGCTGGTTTCCCATACATAAATGGTGGTGACAGCACTTGAAAGCCGATTGGAAAACTGGCTGGGGTGCCGACATCACAGGATCCCTGGGCAGGTAAGTGTCCTAATATTAAAAGTCAGCAGCTACAGTAATTGTAGCTGCTGACTTTTAATTTTTTGGTGGGGGGGCGGAACATTCTTTAATGGAAAAAACATGGCATTACATTTTAGAACAGGAAATGTCATTCAGTTGGAGTTTACAGCTACTTTTGCAGATTTTATCTGTGCTAACAGCAGACAGCGTTCCCAGTGTCAGAATCTGTCAAATACATCTGTCCTAATTTCCAGCAACACAGGATGTACGTCCAGTGCATGCTTCCAAAATCCTTGCGGATTGGAACCTTGCTATTTTTAAGGAAAGGACTTCAAGTGGTTCTAAAGCCATACGGTGTTACTAAACCCAAGACCCTGCATTCACTATATCTAGTATCAGTACACAGAACATGGAAATGCAATCGTTTGAGTAAATATAAACTGCTAAATACCTTTTCTCATCAGCAGTTAGAGCAGTCTTGTGACTTATGTTAGTGTCTGGTTAAAGCTTGTAGGAGGAGTTTTCATACTCTGATGACTGTCCTATGAGGCTGCAGGACCCCTGACACTCTGTCCCTGGACAGTGCTGATTGGCCCTGTGTTGATCATATGCACTCTCCCAAGAAACAAAAATCTCTTACAACAATACACACCAAACTGTCCCCTAGCCTCTGTACTATCAGGAGATGGATTGAGGACTGTGGAAAAAGGGGAGGATCAGAGGAGACAGGATCAAACAGCCTTTTTACACAATGCAGAGAATTAACCCCTTAGGTTCTACAGTGGGTATAATGAGCATGTTGTACTGCATATACAAAATATTACTGTTGTGGGTTTAGTGACACTTTAAGAGTTTTACCTTAATGCATTTTCTGCATTAAAGTGGATGTAAACCTGATTTATTTTTATTTTTATGAAGACTTCTACCTGGTACAGTAGGGGATGTCAAGTCATCTGTGCCCAGTCTTGCCCTTTTGTAGTAAGAGAAAAAAAAAAACGACACACAGATAAGTTTGTGTCGCCATATCCCCCACTGCTGTGACTCACATCTGATTTCTTTATCTCATGAGCTAGCAAAGAATGTGTTACGATTCCAGCTTCACGTCCCCCCTCCTTTCTTCTCCAGCTCTCCCAGTATTGGCTGCTCCATAACTCAGCGTGACTGGGCATGCTGAAGTCATGTGGTGCCATTCCTGAGTTTTTACTGGATGTTACTCATGGGGCATGATCAGTGTGACTGAAAAGTAGGAAAGTGTAGAGGTGGGGGGGGAGTTTTGTGACATCACAATGCCGCCCACTGAGCTCCGGCAAAGAGACCCACCCACTGATTCCAGAGTTTTGCGGGGCTCCTACTGCTGAAGGGGGTGACATTTGCAAGGTAGGGATACGTGCAGGAGGCTTGCATGTGTATATATATACATTATTACTGTGCCATTCGTTTATACTGGGTGAGTGGTGGGTTTACATTCACTTTAAGGTTAAAAAAAAAACGTCTGTGTCCAGGATTCCCCCAGTCCCCCCCCCACCCCTTATACTTAACTGAGTCTGATCTTGATCCAGTGCTGTTCCCAAGAGCAGCAGATCTCTCCTCTCTCTCCCCCTCCACACACGGCTGATTGATGGCAGTGGGAGACAATGGTTCCTGCTGCTGTCAGTCAAATCCTATGATGGAGGCAAGGTAAAGCCCCTCCATCATAGGAGGCTTGCTGGGGGGTACTCGGAAGGCAGGAGGAGCCAGGAGCGCTGGCGGGGGACCCTAGAAGTGAAGGATCAGAGCTGCTCTCTGCAAAACATTTGCACAGAGCAGGAAAGTATAACAATGTTTTTTAAAATAAAATAAAAATTCAAGTTTAGAATTGCGTTCAGTCATAAGGTCATACACATCTATTCATTGATGAAAGTAGGGGTTGTATAGATGTTTTTCCCAGTCGTAATAAAGTTATTTTCAGCTGCATAGTTACCTGTGGTTGAGTGTTCCATAACCTATACACAATATGCTTCTTTTGTAGCATTGTTTCTGGGTAGTGATTGTTATGTATTATTATGCATTCTGACCTTGATATTTCCTTTCAGCTCATCAGCAAGATGCAAATACTGTTGCAGCTGCTGTATAGTCTACAGGCAAGTGACATTTTTTTTCTTTTACTGATTAGTGTTTTTTGCTGGTGGTAGTACATGTAATGGACTTGTCTCTGTCAACAAATTTAAAAAATGTATTTACTCTTGTCTGGAGGAAGTGGGTGTTCCTACCTTGACCCCCACTCATTTGAGATGGTTATATTACATGTCACACAGTACACCGCAAAAAAGCATGTTGATAAAACAGTGGGTCTGACATTTAGCAAGCATTCTCTGGAATTGAAACTTATGTGTTTTTCTTTCTCGTACATCACGGGACACAGAGCGACATAGTCATTACTAATGGGTTATATAGATACCTTCAGGTGCTGGCACTGGCAACTTCCAAAACTGGAAGTACCCTCCGCTATATAAGCCCCTCCCATCCGGGAGCACCTCAGTTTTTTGCCAGTGTCTAAGGTGTTGGCCAAGAAGTAACATGTGTTTTTCACTGAGCTTGCGTACAGGTTCTTTTGGGCCTCAGTAAGCTATTCCGGATCCGACCAAAAAAGCTTCATAGCTAAACGGTCGGTACCCGGGCCTTGCAGAGAAGAGCAAGGTTTTGCCTGTAATGCTTCTCTTAGGAGAGCTGGACCCTGGGATCCAGAGCTCTGGTCATACCCACGACCAAGATGTTTTCTGTGCAGGGTGCTATACAGGTCCAGGGGAGTGGAATCCTTGGGAACCCGGTCCCTGAAGGTTTGATTACAATGCCTGCCGTGAGAGGTGAAGTTTGGGCTTCTGTGGACCAAACAGAGTCCTGCGGCGAGGAAAAGGTAAGTGGGGGCCCTCGGGAACTTGGTTCTATTGAGGGACCCCCAAGCCTATTTTGTCTTTCTGCCTGTTACCTAAGGTATTCCCGCTAATATTCTGTGTATGCCTGTTACTACTGAAAAAATGTAAAAATTTTAATAGTAGGCAAGAAAAAAAAAAAAAATGTAAGACCGCGGTACCTGTGTTAGACACTAGAGGCCGCTATGGTTCTTTTTCTTGTAATGTGGATTTTTTTTTTTCTTCCAGAATCAAATCCAGGCAGTTGGTATGTTCTCTCCTGGGAAGCTGTCTCCTCTGCCCTGTTGCTGCGCTCATCCATCCCCGGGCCCTGCGGCAAAGGGACCCTGGCTCCCATCTAGCTCCTTATTGTTTCAAAAAAGGCGCCGAAGGCGCACGTGCCCGCGCCTCTATTCATAGAGGCGATCTGGAAAAAGGGGCGGAGCGGGTGGATGACGCTCAGGTGTGCGCCGCGGCGCTACTGCGCATGTGCGGGCGTCCAGCGTGTTTTAAAGCACATTATAGCTGGCTATTGAAGTGCACAGACAGAGCTAGCAACAGTATAAAGGCACACAGAGGCGGTTGATGCAGGCATCCCCTAGAAAGGCACTTTAGTAGACACCAACTGTGATATAGCAGCAATTGTGCTAGACTATTCTCAGTAAAAGTGGTGTATTACGGCTGGAATACCTCAGCTTTAGGCTTAGGAATATGCCGTCCAGAAGCTCCGGAACTAAATCTTCTAGGAAGCGAAGGGGGTCTCATCGGGCTCTGAGGATCTTGGGCATGCTTCTGCTGCACCAGTCTCCCCTGAAGTTCAGAGGTAAGTGACCGTAGAGACCCCGCAGGGGTACTTGGTACTGTGGCTGTCCTCAGTTCACCTGCTCCTGTGTATATAACAGAGGAGGTTTTTTCCTCAGCTCTGGGAGGATTAGAGAGAGATTGTCAACATTGATCGCTGCCTCCCTGTCAGGGAAAGCACGCCCGATCTCCGTCTCCTCCTTCAGAGTGCCTGTTAGCAGAGCAACAGTCCCATACAGGGATCAACCTGCCTGAAGGGGATCAGGATGAGGTTGATTCTGTTATAGAGGAATCAACAGTGGGGGAACCTTTTCTCAGCATCTCAAGCTGAAAGATTATGGGTTCAGTCTCTGACTAACATGGTCCGATCAGCATTTAAAAATGCACCTTGCGGAACCATCAACCACTACTGTATCCTCGTTGGGGTCGCTAGAAGCCCCCAGACTGTCTGTTCTTTTCCACTTCACCCTTTACTGAAAGGGCTTATTTACCAGGATTGGGAACGTCCTGAGAAAATATTTATTCCCCCAAGAGATTTCCGGTGGTCTATCCCATGGAGTATAAGTTCATCAAAAAAAATGGAAGGTCCCTACAGTGGACGCAGCCATCTCTTGTATGTATAAATCACTGACATTTCCAGTGGATAATGTCCAAATGTTCAAGAACCCAATAGATAAAAGATTGGAGTCCTTATGAAAGTCTGCTTCTTTCTACAGCAAGCTTGGTGACACAACCAGCAGTAGCAGCTATTGGGGTCTGCTAAGCAGTGAAGGATCAGTTGAAACAGGTCTTGAGGGACTTGACAGATCAGCAGGCCTTGCCCTAGCTGATCTACCTAGAGCCTTAGGCTTTGCGGTTGACGCCATAAAGGATTCAGTCCATCAGGCCTCCCGCCTTACGCTGTCTATAGTACATATGCGTAGGCTTCTATGGCTCAAAAACTGGTCTGCTGAAGCTCCCTGTAAAGAATGGCTGGTTAGCGTCCCATTTCATGGTGAACGCTTATTCAGGGAAAACCTGGACAAATATATCCAGAAAATTTCCAGCGGTAAAAATACGCTCTTGCCGGTTAAAAACAGAGTTAGAGGTCCCTCTTTAAGAGGCCTGCTTCTCCAGTCCCTGGGGCATCGGCTGTGTAACAGTTCCGACGGCCTCCTCGGTCAATTCCCGGGGGTAAAAAACAGGGACAATAGCAGGGTAATGAGAAACCCTGGGTCAGGGGAGGTACAAAACCTCCCCCAAAGTTAAATTCATTGAAGGGTTGCCCCCACTCAGTCGGGTGGGGGGAGGACTCCAGTTGTTCGCAAGAGACCTGGCGGGACACGATCAAGACAGATAGGTGCTCTCTGCAGTATGTTTGGGATACAGTTTGGAGTTAAAAGACTCTCCTCCTTCCCATTTTTGAGGTCAAACGTGCCAAGGGATCCCCGGAAGAGAGAGTCCCTCCTGTTGGCACTAGAACAACTATTGCTCCAAGGAGTAATTATGGAGGTTCCCCTGGAAGAATGAGGGTTCGGGTTTTACTCAAACCTCTTTACAGTCCCGAAGCAAACGCGGACGGGAGGCCCATATTAATTCTAAAAGGGCTATACAAATTCCTGTATATCAGGACTTTCCGATGGAGTCGATCCGATCGGTGGCCACTGCCCTACAAGGGGAGGATTGGTTAGCCGCGATCGACATCAAAGATGCTTATTTGCACATTCCCATCTTTCCAGTCCACCAAAAAAGTTCTACGCTTTGCAGTAGAAGGGCGCCATTTTCAGTTCAGAGCCTTACCCTTCGGTTTGGCCACAGCACCACGAGTGTTTACAAAAATTCTGGCCCTTTATTGGCCAATCTAAGAACACAAGGTGTAATGATAATGGCATATCTAGATGACTTGTTGCTGATAGACCACTCAGTGAAAAAACTAGACGTGGTCGTTCACAAGACAATCAAGTATCTGGAATCTCACGGTTGGATTATCAACCGAGACAAGTCAGCCCTAAAAACCAGTCAAAAGTCTGGAATACTTGGGGCTAAGGTTGGATTCAGGCCAGAGAAAAATATTCTTGCCTCGAGGAAAGGTGTTGTCTTTGAAAGATTTGATCCACTTAGTGGGTACAAAAAAGACAGCCGTCCATACGCCTGTGCATGAGGCTGCTGGGAAAAATGGTGGCATCATTCGAAGCAGTACCCTACGGTCAATTCCATTCAAGGAATTTGCAAGGGGCCATACTGTCAGCCTGGAACAAAAAAGTTCAGGCCCTAGACTTACAATGTCCTTGTCCCCTTCCGTTCGCAAGAGCCTCCGTTGGTGGTTGGTTCCCCAGAATCTGGAAAAAGGGAAATCCTTCAGTCCGATTTCTTGGAAGGTGGTCACTACAGATGCCAGCCTTATAGGCTGGGGAGCAGTACTGGAGCAATGGTCTCTCCAGGGCAGATGGTCGGATGCAGAAAAGGCCCTGCCCATCAATCTCTTAGAGATACGAGCAGCCCGGTATGCCCTAGTAGCATGGACATCCAAACTCCAAGGGTCCCCTGTCAGAATTCAATCAGACAATGCCACAGCAGTGGCATATATCAATCATCAGGGGGGCACCAGGAGTCGTGCAGCCCAGAGGGAAGTAAATTACATCCTGAAATGGGCAGAAAGATATGTCCCAGCCATATCTGCGGTATTCATTCCAGGAGTGGAGAATTGGAAGGCGGACTTTCTAAGTCGCCAGCAATTATGCCCAGAGGAAGGGTCCCTTCACCCCGAGGTTTTCTGGACAATATGTCAGCGGTGGGGAACATCGGATGTAGATCTTCTAGCATCCAGATTCAACGCAAAGGTGGACAGGTTTGTCTCTCGGACAAGGGATCCCCTAGCTTGCGGCTCGGATGCCCTAGTGTTCCCTTGGGATCAGTTCAAGCTGATATATGCATTCACACTGCCACAATGGTTATCTCGATTATTCCGCAGAATCAGGGTAGAAAAGAAACCAGTGATTCTGGTGGCTCCAGCGTGGCCCCGAAGAGCGTGGTACGCGGAGATTGTAAAATGTCAGTGGGGAGTCCTAGGACTCTCCCACGCCGTCCGGACCTGCTTTCGCAAGGACCGATATACCACCCTTCCTTACCAGCCCTAGGTTTGACGGCCTGGCTATTGAAGCCCACATTCTAAAAAAGAGAGGGCTCTCTAATTCTGTGGTATCTACCATGATCAATGCCAGGAAGCCGGTATCCAGGCAGATCTACTATAGAATCTGGAAGGCGTACATCGCCTGGTGTGAGGCCAAGAAATGGCATCCACGTAAAAACGTAATAGGTAGGATTCTGGACTTCCTACAATGGGCTGTAGATAGGAACCTTGCCTTGAGTACTATCAAGGGTCAGATTTCGGCCTTGTCAATATTTTTTCAAAGGCCCTTGGCTTCGCATTCACTAGTCAAAGCCTTTATACAAGGAGTGATGCGTATTAGTCCTCCGGTTAATATCCCCATATGTCCATGGGATCTAAACTTGGTTCTGTCGGTTCTACAGAAACAACCATTTGAACCATTACAGCATATTTCTTTGGTTCTTCTCACCAGGAAATTGATTTTTCTAGTAGCCGTTTATTCGGCTAAAAGAGTGTCGGAATTAGCAGCTATGTCCTGTAAGGAGCCATATCTGGTTATCCATAAGGATAGAGTAATGTTACGCCCTCATCCAGCCTTTCTTCCTAAGGTGGTATCGAGGTTTCATTTGAACCAAGACGTGGTTCTTCCTTCTTTTTTCCCCAAACCTACTTCGGTAGAGGAAAAGTTATTGCATTCTTTGGATGTAGTAAGAGCAGTTAAAGCTTATCTAAAAGCCACTGCTCAGATTCGCAGAACGGATACTTTGTTTATTCTGCCGGAAGGCCCCAGAAGGGGTCAGGCAGCGTCAAAATCTACTTAGCCAAGTGGATTCGACAGGTCATAATGCAAGCCTATGGCTTGAGAAGTAGACCGCCTCCGTTCAAAGCTAGGGCGCACTCCACGAGAGCAGTTGGAACTTCATGGGCAGTGCATCACCGGGCCTCCCTGGCTCAAATCTGTAAGGCCGCAACATGGTCTTCAGTACACACGTTTACTAGGTTCTACCAGGTGGACGTTAGAAGTCAGGAGGATGTCGCCTTTTGGGCGCAGTGTGTTGCAGGCCGCAAAAGATCCTCATGTCTGATAGCGCTCAGCTTATATATGGTGTATCCCCCCCCCTCGTTGGGCATTGCTTTAGGACATCCCATTAGTAATGACTATGTCGCTCTGTGTCCCGTGATGTACGAGAAAGAGAATAGGATTTTTATAACAGCTTACCTGTAAAATCCTTTTCTTGGAGTACATCACGGGACACAGAGCTCCCGCCCCTCTTTGGGGACACTTATTGCTTTGCTACAAAACTGAGGTTCTCCCGGATGGGAGGGGCTTATATAGGGGAGGGTACTTCCGGTTTTGGAAGTTGCCAGTGCCAGCACCTGACGGTATCTATATAACCCATTAGTAATGACTATGTCGCTCTGTATCCCGTGATGTACTCCAAGAAAAGGATTTTACAGGTAAGCTGTTATAAAAATCCTATTTTTATTTCCCAACGTTTTGATAGCATAGACAGTATTTGCATTGGTCACAGGAAGGGCACAGTCACCTTAAGAGCTGGTTCACACCAGGGCGACTCAGGATCCGACTTCAGGTCGCCCCGAGACGCTCCAAGTCGCGCTGTAATGTTAGTCTATGGAGCCGTCTTTATGCACACTACAGAAGTCGCTCCGACTTCAAAAAAGGTTCCTGTACTACTTGAAAACGACTTCTAGGCGACTTGTACCCATTGATTTCAATGGAAGTCGCCTCCAAAGTCGGATCAGTGTCTTAACTGAAGCAACTTTACAGGAAGAGAAAATAGTTTTCTCAGGCAAACCCCTCCCTTCCACAGAGCTGATTCTTGTTTGATTGGCCACTGGCAAAGTCGCCTGTCCTGGAGGAAACTCGAAGTTGCCTTGTAAAGTCGCGCTGGAAGTCGTGTTGCCCCAGTGTGAACCGGCTCTAACAGTAATGTAAGAAAAAAACTGAAAATAAATTTTCCAAAAGGTATTTTTCAGAGAGGGAGAGCCGGTTCACACCAGGGCGACTCAGGATCCGACTTCAGGTCGCCCCAAGTCGCGCTGTAATGTTAGTCTATGGAGCCGTCTTTATGCACACTACTGAAGTCGCTCCGACTTCAGAAAAGGTTCCTGTACTACTTCTAGGCGACTTCTAGGCGACTTGTACCCATTGATTTCAATGGAAGTCGCCTCCAAAGTCGGATCAGTGTCTTAACTGAAGCAACTTTACAGGAAGAGAAAATAGTTTTCTCAGGCAAACCCCTCCCTCCCACAGAGCTGATTATTGTTTGATTGGCCACTGGCAAAGTCGCCTGTCCTGGAGGAAACTTGAAGTTGCCTCGAAGTTGCCTTGTAAAGTCGAGCTGGAAGTCGTGTTGCCCCAGTGTGAACGGGCTCGAACGGCCGGGTGAGATTAAATTTATTTAGAGCCGGTTCACACCAGGGCGACTCGTCAGGCGACTCAGACGCCTGACAAGTCGCGTCCCACGCTTTTCAATGGAACCGTTCTAAGTAAGAGCAACTCAGGTCGCTCCGACTTAGAAAAAGGTTCCTGTACTACTTTTGGGGGTGACCTGCATCGACTTCTATACAGAAGTCTTATGCAAATCACCTCCGCGGGCGTCTCAAGTCGTCTTGAGATTGCGCCGCCGAGGTCGGCCCCCACAAGTCGTGCCGCGTCGCGCCGCCCTGGTGTGAACCGGCACTTATTGAATATCCACATATAAATTGGCAATTAGAATTTTTTTTTAAAATACACCCTCCTCTACCACATTAAATTAAAATTAAGACGATAGTCTTAATAGGACACAGGTGGCCACCACAATCAGTCATACACAACTTAAATCCATCCTGCAGGATTAATCCTCTCAAGACAGTCTCATTAGAATTATATATACAGTACTTTTCACTGAATGTATCAAAAGTAAAAAAAATGATGTCTATATCAAGAGTTTGTGCTTTGGCTCCAATAGAATAAAGTGCAAATATGTTTGTTTATAAACTTCCCACACGGGAGGAAAATGGTATAGTTCATTGCTAGCATGATCTGTATAGATGAAACGGATAATTACTGATTAGGAAGATCCTTTACCCAGGACGAGTGTATACAAAGATGACAATACTAAGGAAACAAACGAGTTATGTCTGCGTAAACGTCCCCTTCATTCAAATGGGGGTAAATACAGCTCACCGTTTGACGTCTTGTTTTATGTAATTTTTTTCCTTTTTCAAGTCCGTATATACTGGGCCGAGTTGCCTTGAAAGTAAAAGGTGGATCCAGGCCGTTCAGTATAGGGAGGTGGTGGTCTTCACTATCAAAGGCATAAGATATGCTCGTCTGGTCTGTTTCAATGTAGCAATATATCACACAGTCAGCATTCCGTGTGGGCTATGCAGTATAGTGTGCAGCGTCTTCCCGGCATAGCCGGGAAGAGAGCGAGAGGAGATATTGGATTGGTGGAGGTAGTTCGTTGAGTGGGTGGAACATCCGTGCCCTCACCACGGGGAACGTGATGACATAGTGACTAGGGGTGCAACGGATCAAAAAACTCACAGTTCAGATCGTTCCTCGGATCAGAGTCACGGATCGGATAATTTTTCGGATCAGCAAAAAAAAAGACAAGACAAATGCCCATCATTGCAGCGTGACCTGTGCCCATTATTGCAGCGTGACCTGTGCCCATTATTGCAGCGTGACCTGTGCCCATTATTGCAGCGTGACCTGTGCCCATTATTGCAGCGTGACCGTGCCCCAAATTGCAGCCTCACCGTGCCCCAAATTGCAGCCTCACCGTGCCCTAAAATCCAGGCTCACTGTGCCCCGAATTGCAACCTTGCCAGGGCGGAGGAAGAGAGAGAGCAGAGCGGAGACAGTTTCAATGTCCGCTGTTACAGCGTGTTTTTTTTTTTTTTTTTTAAACAATATTGTGCTTCTACATTTAGTATTAGTGGCCTGGATGAATCTTGACTCATATAGAATGATTTCACAATCAGCAAGTTTTTACCGCAATGCTCCATTTGGAAAATACTCAGATTTTTGTAGAGAAATCTGTTAATCATCAAGGAAGAAATATAAACTTTGTGGGCATCTGAAAGGTACCCTTAGAGAGAAATAAAATAACAAAAAGGAAAGAGAGGAAAAAGAGAATGTATAAAAATAAAGGAGAGATATTAATTATTCATGATCTCTATGTTAAAAATCTATCTCTGTGTGAGAGTGGCATAGGAATCAGAATATCTTTAGATGACCCATGGTTGCCAGGTTTTATTGAAATGTTTTAATTTGCTTGGTGTGATGTACCAATTTGTTAGAATTTTAAATGATGTTTCTTGCAATCTCACACTGATTGCGCTTGTGTGCGAACACACACGCTTGTAGCCATTGATCTCTTGTAAAGGATCTGTTTAGGGTTTTTTCCCAGAATGTTTTGTGTCTGTTGGGTTCCTGTACATCATAGGACTGCAACCAGTTGTATGTTAAGTTGATGTTCCTTGTGGTCGTAGCAGCCATAAAACATATGTTTTCGAAGGGTGATAAGGGTCTAGTAAAAAAAAATTTTTTCTCTAGGTGTTCATGATGAAGTCATGTATTTGGCAGTATTCCCAAGGGTGAAGGGCTCTTTGTCCTAATTCTCTTTGCAAATCTGATTATGACTTGATTTTGTTGTCCTTTAAGCAGTGTGCAACTAGAAGTGGTGTGTTTCTGTTGCAAAGTGATTGGGTAGATCCATCCATTCCTGGTGGGAAGTCAGGATTTGTTGTCAGTGGGGTTAATGGCCCTAGTGAGGAGGTAAGTGAGTGTCTCTGGGTGATCGTTTGTAGTTTTTTTTAGTGTGGCCCCTATGAGAGGGTGTTGTTTCAATAGTTTCGGACATAAGTTCCAAGGTATCCAAGGGGTATGTGTCACCGGGATAGGTCCTATGTAATTTTCCAGTCCCACCCAGTCCTTTATTCTCTTTGTGGCAGGTCCAGTCTATGATCCTGGTTAAGTGTGTAGCTAGGTAGTCATTTTTTAAATTGGGGAAACCCATGCCTCCAGTTTGTTTACTCATAGTAAGTATATTTAAACTGATTCTTTTTTTTTTTTTTGAGGCCCAAAGAAATCTTCTCAACACAGTATGTAGGGATCTAAAGAAGCTTGAGGGTAGTAGTATGGGTACCGTTTGGAAGAAGTATAGTATTCTGGGTAAGATTGACGTTCTAATTATAGCTGCCCTGCCAAACCATGAAAAATATTTCAGTGTCCACTTCTCTAGGTCTTTAATAATTTTTTGTAAAGGGGGTTGAAAGTTGGCTTTATACATTGAATCTAATTTTGGGGTTAATTGTATTCCCAAGTATGTGAAAGACGTTGTTTCTGATTTGAATTTGCAGTTGTTTTTTGTGTTATTTAGTGTAGCATCTCGGAGTGTCAGATTCAGTGCTTCGGATTTTTTATAATTAATTTTAAAGTTCGATATGTAGCTATATTGGGAAAATACGTTACATAGGTTGGGCATGGTAATGTGTGGTTGGGATATAAAAAATAGTAAATCGTCGGCATACGCTGCGCATTTATATATTTTGTTGTTGACAATGAAACAATGAATATCAGGTGTTCTGTTTACAGCGCAAATTAATGGTTCTAGGGTGAGAATGAATAGTAGGGGTGAAAGGAGGCATCCCTGCCTAGTCCCATTTTGAATCCTTACTTTTTCAGATACTGTTCCATTTATTTTGATTTGGGCTGTCGGGTTATGGTATAAGGCCTTTATCCAAGTCAACATGTGTGATTTCAGTCCGATATGGGAGCATGTGGCAAACAAGAAGTCCCACGACACACGATTGAAGGCCTTCTCCGTGTCGGTTGACAATAGCATGCCTTCATAATCATTTGTGTGGGATTTATGTATGAGATTCATGGCTTTTATCACATTATCTTTGGCCTCTCTGCCAGATATGAATCCCACCTGTTCTGGTCCTATTAATTGATTCAGTAATGGCTTTAATCGGTTTTCTAATATTTTTGCATGTAATTTCAGGACAACGTTAAGTAGGGATATCGGTCTGTAGTTGGCACAGTCTGTAGGGTCTTTATTGGGTTTGGGCAATACCGTTACATGCGCTCTCAGAAAATCTTCAGAAATTTCATGTGGATTTTTCAGGGAGTTCAAGGTCTTGAGGAGGTGTGGTGTCAAAACGTCGGAGAAGGTCTTGTAATAGTGGGCTGTAAATCCGTCTGGTCCTGGACTTTTCCCTGACTTGAGTGATTTAATGGCTTCAGTCAGTTCTAGTTCTGTTATCGGGTCTTCTAGTGCTTGTGTGTCTGTGTCGTTTAAGGTGGGAAGGCCACTTTCTGCCAGGAATTTGTGTATTATTTCTGGTATTGACCCTGTAAGGTCTTTGGGTTTATGTGTATGTGGTAAATTATACAGGTCGGTGTAATATTCTTGAAATCGTTGCGCAATCTTTTTGGTGTCGTTTGTTATTTGGTTTTGTCTGGTTTTAATGGCCAGTATATTTGTGGAAAGTAGGGTTTCTTTCAATGCTTTTGCTAAAAATTTACCTGACTTGTCCCCATGTTCATAGAAGAACCTTTTTCTGGAAAAGAGAATCTTTTGGGCTTTAAGATTTAAGATGGACTGTAGTTTTTTCCGTAGTTCAAGTAGAGCTGTGGCTGCCTCTATTGCTAAGGATTGTTTGTGTTTTGTTTCCATATCACTTATGGCCTGAGTCAGGACCACAAGTTCTTTCTGCTTCTCTCTTTTTCTTTCTCGTACATCACGGGACACAGAGCGACATAGTCATTACTATGTGGGTTATATAGATACCTTCAGGTGCTGGCACTGGCAACTTCCAAAACCGGAAGTACCCTCCCCTATATAAGCCCCTCCCATCCGGGAGTACCTCAGATTTTTGCCAGTGTCTAAGGTGTTGGCCAAAGAGTAACATGTGTTTTCACTGGGCTTGCGTACAGGTTCTTTTATGGGCTTCAGTAAGCTGTTCCGGATCCGACCAAAAAAGCTTCATAGCTAAACGGTCGGTACCCGGGCCTTGCAAGAGAAGAGCAAGGTTTTGCCTGTAATGCCTCTCTTAGGAGGGCTGGACCCTGGGATCCAGAGCTCTGGTCATACCCACGACCAAGATGTTTTCTGTGCAGGGTGCTATACAGGTCCAGGGGAGTGGAATCCTTGGGAACCGGGTCCCTGAAGGTTTAATTACAATGCCTGCCGTGAGAGGTGAAGTTTGGGCTTCTGTGGACCAAACAGAGTCCTGCGGCGAGGAAAAGGTAAGTGGGGGCCCTTCAGGAACTTGGTTCTATTGGGGGACCCCCAAGCCTAATTTGTCTTTCTGCCTGTTACCTAAGGTATTCCCGCTAATATTCTGTGCATGCCTGTTACTACTAAGAAAATGTAAAAAAATTTAATAATGGTCAAGAAAAAAAAAAAAAAAAATGGTAAGACCGCGGTACCTGTGTTAATCACTAGAGGCCGCTGTGGTTTTTTTCTTGTAATGTGGATTTTTTCTTCCAAAGTCAAATCCAGGCAGTTGGCAAGTTCTCTGCTGGGAAACTGTTTCCTCTGCCCTGTTGCTGCGGTCATCCATCCCCGGGCCCTGCGGCAAACAGGACCCTGGCTCCCATCTAGTTCCTTATTTTTTAAAAAGAGCGCCGAAGGCGCACGAGCACGCGCCTCTATATATAGAGGCGACCGGGAAAAAGGGGCGGAGCTGGTGGATGACGCTCGGTGCGCGCCGCGGCGCTTCTGCGCATGTGCGGGCGTCCAGCGTGTTTAAAGGCACAGTTACAAGTGTCAGCTGGCTATTGAAGTGCACAGACAGAGCTAGCAACAGTAAAATAAGGCACACAGAGGCGGTTGATGCAGGCATCCCCTGGAAAGGCACTTTAGTAGACACCAACTGTTATATAGCAGCAATTGTGCTAGACTATTATCAGTAAAAGTGGTGTATTACGGCTGGAATACCTCAGCTTTGGGCTTAGGAATATGCCGTCCAAAGGCTCCGGAACTAAATCTTCCAGGAAGCGAAGGGGGTCTCCATCGGGCTCTGAGGATCTTGGGCATGCTTCTGCTGCACCAGTCTCCCCTGAAAATTCATAGGTTAGTGACCGTAGAGACCCCGCTGGAGTACCTGGTACTGTGGCTGTCCTCAGTTCACCTGCTCCTGTGTATGTAACAGAGGAGGTTTTTCCTCAGCTCTGGGATGATTGGAAGAGAGATTGACAACATTGATCGCTGCCTCCCTGTCAGAGGGAAAGCGCGCCCGATCTCCGTCTCCTCCCTCAGAGTACCTGTTAGCGGAGCAACAGTCCCATACAGGGATCGACCTGCCTGAAGAGGATCAGGATGAGGTTGATTCTGTTATAGAGGAATCAACAGTGGAGGAAGTTCAGTCCCTGACTAACATGGTCCGATCAGCATTTAAAATGCCCCTTGCGGAGCCATCAACCACTACTGTCTCCCCGCTTGGGGTCGCTAAAAGCTCCCCAGACTGTTTGTTCCTTTCCACTTCACCCTTTACTGGAAGGGCTCATTTACCAGGATTGGGAACATCCTGATAAAATATTTACTCCCCCCAAGAGATTTCCGGTGGTCTATCCCATGGAGGATAAGTTCATCAAAAAACGGAGGGTCCCTACAGTGGACGCAGCCATCTCTTGTGTGAATAAATCACTGACATGTCCAGTAGATAATGTCCAAATGTTCAAGGACCCAATAGATAAAAAATTGGAGTCCTTATTAAAGGCTGCTTTCTCTACAGCAGGCTTGGTGACACAACCAGCAGTGGCAGCTATTGGGGTCTGCCAAGCAGTGAAGGATCAGTTAAAACAGGTCTTAAGGGACTTGCCGGATCAGCAGGCCCTTGCCCTAGCTGATCTACCTAGAGCCTTATGCTTTGCGGTTGACGCCATAAAGGATTCAATCCATCAGGCCTCCCGCCTTACGCTGTCTGTAGTACATATGCGTAGGCTTCTATGGCTCAATAACTGGTCTGCTGAAGCTCCCTGTAAAAAATTGCTGGTTAGCTTCCCATTTCATGGTGAACGCTTATTCGGGGAAGATCTGGACAAATATATCCAGAAAATTTCCAGCGGTAAAAGCACACTCTTGCCGGTTAAAAACAGAGTTAGAGGTCCCTCTTTTAAGAGGCCTGCTTCCCCAGTCCCTGGGGCATCGGCTATGAAACAGTTCCGACGGCCTCCTCGGTCAAATCCCGGGGGTAAAAATCAGGGACAATCGCAGGGTAACAAGAAACCCTGGGTCAGGAGAGGTACAAAACCTCCCCCAAAGTCAAATTCATGAAGGGTTGCCCCCACTCAATCGGGTGGGGGGAAGACTCCAGTTGTTCGCAGAGACCTGGCGGGACACGATCAGAGACAGATGGGTGCTCTCCGCAGTAAGTCTGGGATACAGATTGGAGTTAAAAGACTCTCCTCCTTCCCATTTTATGAGGTCAAACGTGCCAAGGGATCCCTGGAAGAGAGGATCCCTCCTGTTGGCACTAGAACAACTATTGCTCCAAGGACTAATTATGGAGGTTCCCCTGGAAGAATGGGGGTTCGGGTTTTACTCAAACCTCTTTACAGTCCCGAAGCCAAACGGGGACGTGAGGCCCATATTAAATCTAAAAGGGCTAAACAAATTCCTACATATCAGGACTTTCCGGATGGAGTCGATCCGATCGGTGGCCACTGCCCTACAAGGGGAGGAATGGTTAGCCTCGATCGACATCAAAGATGCTTATTTGCACATTCCCATCTTTCCAGTTCACCAAAAATTTCTACGCTTTGCAGTAGAAGGGCGCCATTTTCAGTTCAGAGCCTTACCCTTCGGTCTGGCCACAGCACCACGAGTGTTTACAAAAATTCTGGCCCCATTATTGGCCAATCTAAGAACACAAGGTGTAATGATAATGGCATATCTAGACGACTTGTTGCTGATAGACCACTCAGTGGAAAAACTAGAAGTGGCCGTTCACAAGACAATCAAGTATCTGGAATCTCACGTTTGGATTATCAACCGAGACAAGTCAGCCCTAAAACCAGTCAAAAGTCTGGAATACTTGGGGCTAAGGCTGGATTCAGACCAGAGAAAATTTTTCTTGCCTCAAGAAAAGGTGTCGTCTTTGAGAGATTTGATCCACCTAGTGGATACAAAAAGACACCCGTCCATACGCCTGTGCATGAGGCTGCTGGGAAAAATGGTGGCATCTTTCGAAGCAGTACCCTACGGTCAATTCCATTCAAGGAATTTGCAAAGGGCCATACTGTCCGCCTGGAACAAAAAAGTTCAGGCCCTAGACTTACCAATGTCCTTGTCCCCTTCCGTTCGCAAGAGCCTCCGTTGGTGGTTGGATCCCCAGAATCTGGAAAAAGGAAAATCCTTCAGTCCGATTTCTTGGAAGGTGGTCACTACAGATGCCAGCCTTATAGGCTGGGGAGCAGTACTGGAGCAATGGTCTCTCCAGGGCAGATGGTCGGATGCAGAAAAGGCCCTGCCCATCAATCTCTTAGAGATACGAGCAGCCCGGTATGCCCTAGTAGCATGGACATCCAAACTTCAAGGGTCCCCTGTCAGAATTCAATCAGACAATGCCACAGCAGTGGCATATATCAATCATCAGGGTGGCACCAGGAGTCGTGCAGCCCAGAGGGAAGTAAATTACATCCTGAAATGGGCAGAAAGATATGTCCCAGCCATATCCGCGGTATTCATTCCAGGAGTGGAGAATTGGAAGGCAGACTTTCTAAGTCGCCAACAATTATGCCCAGGGGAATGGTCCCTTCACCCCGAGGTTTTCCGGACAATATGTCAGCGGTGGGGAACACCGGATGTAGATCTGCTAGCATCCAGATTCAACGCAAAGGTGGACAGGTTTGTCTCTCGGACAAGGGATCCCCTAGCTTGCGGCTCGGATGCCCTAGTGTTCCCTTGGGATCAGTTCAAGCTGATATATGCATTCCCACCGCCACAATTGTTACCTCGATTACTCCGCAGAATCAGGGTACAAAAGAAACCAGTGATTCTGGTGGCTCCAGCGTGGCCCCGAAGAGCATGGTACGCGGAGATTGTAAAAATGTCTGTGGGGAGTCCTTGGACCCTCCCACATCGTCCGGACCTGCTTTCGCAAGGACCGATATACCACCCTTCCTTACCAGCCCTAGGTTTGACGGCCTGGCTATTAAAGCCCACAGTCTAAAAAAGAGAGGTCTCTCTAATCCTGTGGTATCTACCATGATCAATGCCAGGAAGCCGGTATCCAGGCAGATCTACTATAGAATCTGGAAGGCGTACATCGCTTGGTGTGAGGCCAAGAAATGGCATCCACGTAAGTACGTAATAGGTAGGATTCTGGACTTCCTACAGTGGGCTGTAGATAGGAAGTTTGCCTTGAGTACTATCAAGGGTCAGATTTCGGCCTTGTCAATATTTTTTCAAAGGCCCTTGGCTTCGCATTCACTAGTCAAAGCTTTTATACAAGGAGTGATGCGTATTAGCCCTCCGGTTAATATTCCCATATGTCCATGGGACTTAAACCTGGTTCTGTCGGTTCTACAGAAACAACCATTTGAACCATTACAGCACATTTCCTTGGTTCTTCTCACCAGGAAATTGATTTTTCTAGTAGCCATTTGTTCGGCTAAAAGAGTGTCGGAATTAGCAGCTATGTCCTGTAAAGAGCCATATCTGGTTATCCATAAGGACAGAGTAGTGTTACGTCCTCATGCAGCCTTTCTTCCTAAGGTGGTTTTGAGGTTTCATTTGAACCAAGATGTGGTTCTTCCTTCCTTTTTCCCCAAACCTAGTTCGGTAGAGGAAAAGTTATTACATGCTTTGGATGTAGTAAGAGCAGTTAAAGCTTATCTAAAAGCCACTGCTCAGATTCGCGGAACGGATACTTTGTTTATTCTGCCGGAAGGCCCCAGAAAGGGTCAGGCAGCGTCAAAATCTACTTTAGCCAAGTGGATTCGACAGGTCATAATGCAAGCCTATGGCTTGAGAAGGAGACCGCCTCCGTTTAAAGTTAGGGCGCACTCCACGAGAGCAGTTGGAACTTCATGGGCAGTGCATCACCAGGCCTCCCTGGCTCAAATCTGTAAGGCCGCAACATGGTCTTCAGTACACACGTTTACTAGGTTCTACCAGGTGGACGTTAGAAGTCAGGAGGATGTCGCCTTTGGGCGCAGTGTGTTGCAGGCCGCAAAAGATCCTCATGTCTGATAGCGCCCAGCTTATGCATGGTGTATCCCCCCCTCATTTGGCATTGCTTTGGGACGTCCCACATAGTAATGACTATGTCGCTCTGTGTCCCGTGATGTACGAGAAAGAAAATAGGATTTTTATAACAGCTTACCTGTAAAATCCTTTTCTTGGAGTACATCACGAGACACAGAGCTCCCACCCCTCTTTTGGGGACACTTATTGCTTTGCTACAAAACTGAGGTACTCCCGGATGGGAGGGGCTTATATAGGGGAGGGTACTTCCGGTTTTGGAAGTTGCTAGTGCCAGCACCTGAAGGTATCTATATAACCCACATAGTAATGACTGTCGCTCTGTGTCCCGTGATGTACTCCAAGAAAAGGATTTTACAGGTAAGCTGTTATAAAAATCCTATTTTTGCAGCCCCCAGCTTGATAAATTCCCCTCGGACCACACATTTGTGAGCTTCCCATATGTTCAAAGGTAGTATGTCTTCAGATTTGTTTTCTTTAAAATAATATTTAATCGTTTCTGATATTTTGTTTGTGTCTGCCATATCAGTGAGCAGGGAGGGGTTCAACCTCCAATTCATGACTCTAGGCCTTCTGGCCTTTTTATGTAAAGACATTGATATGGATGCGTGGTCCGAGAGTCTTTTTTCCTATCCTGGCTGATTGTAAAAGGGGTAAATCTCTTTGTGAAAGGAAGATGTAGTCAATACGTGTGAATTTGTTGTGGAGTGCCAAGAAGTATGTGAAGTCCTTTCCTGTTGGGTTACAAGAGCGCCATAAATCTATTACCGCTCTGCGATCCTGCGGCGCACCGTGGATCACGTGTGTGCCGATCCGAAGTGGTTGAACCATGCGGATCATGGATCAATGACGATCCGTTGCACCACTACAAGTGTCAGGGTGTCCCCAGGATGGGAAGAGAAGACAAGTGTCAGGGTGTCCCCAGGATGGGAAGAGAAGACAAGTGTCAGGGTGTCCCCAGGATGGGAAGAGAAGACAAGTGTCGGGGTGTCGCCAGGATGGGAAGAGAAGACAAGTGTCGGGGTGTCGCCAGGATGGGAAGAGAAGTGTCGGGGTGTCGCCAGGATGGGAAGAGAAGACAAGTGTCGGGGTGTCGCCAGGATGGGAAGAGAAGACAAGTGTCGGGGTGTCGCCAGGATGGGAAGAGAAGACAAGTGTCGGGGTGTCGCCAGGATGGGAAGAGAAGACAAGTGTCGGGGTGTCGCCAGGATGGGAAGAGAAGACAAGTGTCGGGGTGTCGCCAGGATGGGAAGAGAAGACAAGTGTCGGGGTGTCGCCAGGATGGGAAGAGAAGACAAGTGTCAAGGTGTCCCCAGGACGAGAAGAGAAGACAAGGAAGTGATGGGGATCTCCCTTGCATGGACACAAGCAGCAATAAAGAGAGGTTCTATCACAGTAACATTCAGTGTAGAGGTGAAGTAGTCATGTGATTGAGCACTGTCCAATCACGGCTGGCGGAACCCTCCACACACCTGTAGATAGTTTCCCTTCTATAATGGGGGGGTGGGGGAAGAGAGAGAGAGAATCTTCCCAGGAGCTCAGCCACACCTCTCCATCTCCACATTAGGATTTTATTCACCACAACTGGAACACACAGCATCTGGAGCAGCAACCCATCAGACTCCAGTATTCATTCTCAAAGGTAAAGTGAAGAAGCTGAATGTGGAAGCTGATTGGCTGCTCCAATTTTCATGAATCCCCTCTTGAATCATGTGACCAATCCCCAGTATTAGTCAGGTAGGTGGTGTAAGACATGGATTGGACACCCAGGAGCCTGTTATGTGACACCCCCAATAATACTACAGTGCTGTGTACACCCCCCACACATCCCCGTACACCATCCCTGTATACTCACCCGCCCCCTGCTCTGCCACCAACGACCCCGCCGCCAGCCAGCCGGAGCCCGCTACCTCCATCCCGGCCACAGCCACCCGGATCCGTATTTACCACCTTCCCGCCTCACCGCCACTCACACCGCAAACCCCGCCCATCAGCAGAATCGGCCCGCCCCCCTCAGCGATGTTATCCCGCGTTGCACACGCCCCGTAAGGTTTTTCCCTCCCGCCCCTTAGTGTTCTGTCTCCGCCCACACTAGTTGGAGAGTATTGCATTGGGCCGCGCCCCCTATAGCGGGAGAGATTGTATCAGCGCAGTGTAACGTTCTGTCTCCGCCCACACTACTTGGAGAGTGTTGCATTAGGCCGGGGCCCCTGATAGTGCCGCGGATCACGTGTGTGCCGATCCGAAGCGGTTGAACCGTGCGGATCAATGACGATCCGTTGCACCACTAATTGTGACCGAGCTTCTTCAGAGCATGCGCAGAAGCTCGATGTGTGTCCTTAAATATTAATGGTGTTCGTTAGTCAATTTGCAAACACCGCGGACTCACATGGGCCTCTGTAGCCAATTACACAATCATTCACATACAGTGCAGGCAAAGTATATTAGAAGGCGATCCTATAATGCCAGTGTTTCACATCCATTTGACAGTAATCAAAAATTTGATTGCCGATCAGTCAAAGTGGACAATGGGAACCAAAGGCATAGATTCAATAATGACTTTTTTGAAGTGCATATTGAAAATAGAAAAATAAACGGTAAGAAATTATAATAAAAAAATAATGAATGATAATGGAAAGTAACAAATCGCGATAATGAAAACCCCCCGTAGGGGTAAGCAACCTGAGGAGGGGACATGTAGACTACTATGAGACATCTTTACAAAAAGTAAATTTAACACCCAAACCAACAATGTCGTTTGTCATGTCATTATCATGTAGTGTAGCTACTCTTATCAGGATGGTTCCCGTCTATCTCCTTCAAAAAAGGTCCTCCTCACACTCATAGTTAGAGATATCCAGAGGGGCAGGTGGGGTACTCATTCACCCAGATTCAGTCACAGAATTAAGGATACCTTTGTCCACTGGATATCACTGCTAGTTAGTTAATCAGGAGGAAAATATGCAATTAACAGTAATGGTCAAATAGGATTAAAAAAATCTGAATAAGCTTACAAACAACACAATTAATGAGTAGTAGAATTGCAACTCCTGGGGGTTTGGGAGGAAAGAACAGGAATCAAGGGCAGGGAAGTGAAAAGGAGGGTAGAAAATAGGGATAAACTAAATAAATAATGAAACAAAAATGTTGCAGTCTGCAATGGAGAAATAAGATGTGTACATGTCATCATTCTGAACTGAACACTTTGAGTCATTAAACCAGATAGACCAGAGTGAAACAAATTTTTGATATGTTAAAATGGTAATAAACACAGAATTTAGACTTGTACCGACAGGTTAGCTTATACTGTAGGTACAGTGACTGTGCAGAGTTTAGGAGATATTCGTAGCTGTTTACATCACCGACCATGTGCAGTGCAATCTGCATTCAGGTACAGTGAGTGTGCTGTCATTGCAGCGAGTGCTGTGACTTGTGCGCAAGTTTCACTCTCATGTGCAGAAGTGACGTCATCACTGCCCGACCATTTCAATGGCTGGAGAGCACAAACCTGGAAGAAAGACTGGTGGCGCTAGGAGCAGCGACAGTGTGCTGTTGTAAGGCTCCACTTAAAGTGGTAGTAAACTCAAGATTTCTACTTTCATCCCTTAAAATATAGTAGCTAATCAACAAATGTAACAGGTGGTGTCTTTACAATCTGTCTATCCTGTGCCATTCCACACAAATTGAGCAATCTGCATTCTAATAAAGTTTCTTTCCATTTGTGTTGGGTGAGTTTTTACTACCACTTTAAAAGGCAAGTCTGTCATGTGCTAGCATGCGGTGCATACTAGCAAATTTTGGCATTAACCTGCTGGGGGGCCAGTTTACTTCTGTTTTGAAGTGATACTAAAGAAACACTGTTTAATTTACATTGTCCCTTCTTTTTCTGTATGTGGATGATGGCACTGTAATTATTTTAATAGTAATAAAAAAAAATCTAGGTACCCTTTTCCTAATCGATATAAAGCTGTCACATGACCCAGACCTTCCCCAGCCTCTCTGCAAAGAAATAATAGCAGAAGGGGCTTCTAGTCCTCTGCTGCTGGTCACATGTTTAAAAAAGAAAAAAAATGCCTTTGGAATACAGAGTAGAAATAAATAATATCCCCCAAAAATTTTATTGTCATAGAAATATATACCCTATTTGAAATTAAATCTTTATAATTTTTTGCCAGTAAATTGGTGTGGGCAGATTTCTGCCAGTCACAGGCTGAGTCACGCCCCTCCAGCCTGTGTCACGCCCCTTCAGCCTGTGTCTTGGAATAAGAGGGAGGTGAAACCTCCATTATTCTACATCTAATATCCCACCCTCATTGTGTTTAGCTGGTTAATGGGCATGTATTATGTATTACCAATGTGTATATGCCCACATGTGTGACTCTATAGTCACATGGGCTGCTCAGATGTGATAGAGAGGAAATTCTCAGCAAGTGATCGCAATCCCGCTGTTCTCAGCTGCATAAGAGCTGGGAGAGAAGAAGCAACAGCACACTGACCTTCCAAGTGAAAGACTGTGCAGGGGGGTGTCTCAGGGTATGTCTGATTATTGGAGGGGAGCACACTGAGAGAAAGGGGTATCACCGCTCCAGGAAGTTCAAGCAAAAGTATAAGCCTCTCCTCCAGATTAGAAGCCCCAGGTGCTGGCAATGCATGTAACAATGCAAAAATGGGAAGAAATTCTGGACAGCCGCACTCCAAAAAAGTTTTTGCCTTTTATTCAAAAATGGACATCAAAAATACAGACGAACTGACGCGTTTTACACTAAGCACTGTTTGCTAGTGTGAAACGCGTCAGCTCTTCTGTCCGTTCTGTTCTGCTGTAGCATGTTTTTTTGGAGTGCGGCTGTCAAGAATTTCTTCCCATTTTTGCAGGGGAGCACACTGATGTCTGCTTACTGTGGTACGTTTTTAATAGGAAACCAGAGGGACTGGCAGCCACACCAGGGATTTCACATAATGGAAGCAATACGGAATGAACAGGATACTTTTTCATACAAGTACATGGTGCAGCAGGTACATATCAGGAATATGAAATGTTGGGTTTACATATTACTTAACAGGCAAAGGTCCTCTCTAGTGCCTACAGACTTTTCTTTTTATATATGTATCTTATAGCTGGCCAGCAGGCTGAACGAAAAACAAAACGTATTCTTCCCAAACAAGCAAGGTGCCATGCTGAGACATTGTATTCTGGCAGTAGGACTCGTTGCTGTCAGAATACTCTTTATCAGTGGCTGCAGCCATTGATCGTCAAAAGTTTTCCAACCTGTCCCTTTGACAGAAGTCGAACAAACGATCGGCAGCATTACCTTCAAACCGCTTAGTGAAATATATCATTATTTTGATCTCTTTTAGGCTGTAGTCGCACAACAAGACACCTACTTTGAAGTGCAGAGAGAACGTGAGAAGCAGCTAAGACAGCAGTCATCAAGGGGCAATTGGTTGTTGGAGCAGGAGAAACAACGTAATTTTGAAAAGCAAAGGGAGGAGTTGGCTAATGTACAAAAGCAGCAGGAGCAATTAAAACAAGAAAAGCAGCGATGGGAGCGTGAAAGAACAAAGTCTCAAAAAGAGATGGAGGCCGATGAGATGAGGCTACGGCACAGAGAGGAGACTTCTCAGATGGAGAAGGAGAAGTTAGACCAGGAGCGGTCAGAGTTGGAAAAACAGAGACAAGCTTATCAGCATGATTTGGAGAGACTACGTGAGGCACAAAGAGCAGTCGAGAAGGACAGAGAGCGCTTGGAGCAGTTGAAGAAGATAAAAAAAACAAGTGTTAGTGCTGGATCCTTTGCACCAGACCTGGTCCAGGTAACTTTGGTAAGAGTTAAATTTTTTAATGCTCTGGGAAAGCTCCTTTTTACTAGCATGAATCCATTTATGATCTGTAATTCAACTTCTTAGTGCAAGATAGAGAAATTCACTGTGAAGCCAAGCAAGGGGGTATCATGTCTTTTAATGCATTGTCCACAATGGAGAATATTGTAAAATGTTATTTGAATGCTAAGACACCATCATAATGGTTGTCACAGGAGGGCAGAGGCTTCTTCCCCTGGTGTCCGTGAGTTATATAACAAGGTAGGGTTTAACAACTATGTAAGGGCAACCCTGAGAGAAACACATGCTTCATACTTGTTTATCTTCTCCACACTGCAGTAGTCAAGATTTTGAGTGGAGCTGCTTTTCTCAGCATATTTGAAACCTCTGAAAAAATACATTCTTATTCTGCCAGGCTAGTGTCCTCTTTTTGTGATAAGTCTGGTGTAAACCATTGCACTACATGACATGTATGGGGCAAGGGTTTATGCTTTTCTTTCCGAATGATAATTTATAAATCTGCCCCATAGTTTCTGTTAATCATCTTTAATACAAACCTGTCCCCAGGATAAACTACTGCTAAGATTATAAAGCTGGCATAAGAGAGTATACAGACTCTTAGGTCAGCAAAACGCATTGCAGTCAGAATGTAGCTAGTCAAGTATGCTGTCAATTCATTTTTGCATTCATTCATTATTATCTCTACAAGAATGTATGTTGCGGGAAACTATAGTGCGTTTTCAGTTGGTGCAAAGTTGGAGCTTGTTTTTTAAACTTTTAGCTGTAAGTAATTTTATTTCCCTAGCTTTAACTTTCCTCAGTTTGGTTACTTTCTAGTCTTAATTTATAAATGTTTTCTCTTATGGTCAACTGTATATCAGGCAGTGCAATTAGTAGTTCTTTTGGAAAGAACTGTTGAGGAAATTACATTTAAAGCGGAACTTCATGCAGATATAAAAGACACAAATGAATGCAGTTATTGATAATAAATGGGTACATTTATATTTTGTACATAGTGGGGTAGATGTACTAAAAATGGTGCAGCTGTGCAGATGGGAACAAAAACTGACGAGCATTCTAATCCCTCTCCACTCTGTCCAAAACCCCTCCAAAAAAGTTTTTGCCATTAGTTCTACTTTAAAGTGGAGTTCCACCCAAAAATGGAACTTCCACTTTTTGGAATCCTCCCCCCTCCAGTGTCACATTTGGCACCTTTCAGGGGGGAGGAGGGAGCAGAGATACCTGTGTAATACAGGTATTTGCTCCCACTTCTGGGCATAGATCACCTCAGTGATCGAGGTGACCTACGCCACTTCCGGCGCCTACTCTGTCCTCCCCCACTGTCTTCTGGGAGACACACAGGTCCCATCAGACAGAAGGGATCAGTGAGGACGCGCAGCGCGACTCGCGCATGCGCAGTAGGGAACCAGGAAGTGAAGCCGTAAGGCTTCACTTCCTGGTTTCCTTACCGAGGATGGTGGCAGCAGCAGCCGAGAGCCGACTGACAGATCGGCTTTGGGTGCCGACATTGCGGGTGCCCTGGACAGGTAAGTGTCCATATATTAAAAGTCAGCAGCTGCAGTATTTGTAGCTGCTGGCTTTTAATATTTATTTTTCCGGCGGACCTCCGCTTTAAGTATTGGCAATAAAACATAGACGCTTATTGGTTTATATGCAGAAGTGAGCCTGATTTTGCACTTTCCAGCTTTAGTAAACAAACCCTAATGTGAGTATTTGAATATGACTTGGCATCAACCTCTTGATGTCCCCTATACAACAGCACTCTGACTGGGAAGGGATAAATAAGGCCTCCGTTACACTTGCAATGCTGTCTGAAGAGCGATCCGTGTTTGACTCATGCTTCAAAGAGCATGTGGCAGTAAAATGTTGGACTACCATTCCCACACGGTTGTGGGGCGACCCCATTAGTTTTTGGTGAGCGGCAGCGCAAGCCAAATGTGACGGGTTAAAATGTTCTACCATGAAGCAAAGCAATCACACCCACAGCATGTGTAAACCCCCATCTGAAGTTGGAGCGTCATGTGTACACTTTCCAACTAAAGGAGTGTTGGTGGGATGGTAAGACACTGGGTCAACCATGTGGTTTTACTGCCCCACAACCTATAGTGTATATGATCCCTAAGAATGCTGAATGTAAATGTGCTGACAAATGCAGATAAGTGTAAAGTGCAGAGTAACATAGGCAATCTAATTGGCCACCTGTTTTTTCTTTTACGGTCATGTCTCAGGCTTCAAGAGGGACAAGACCTGTTTTGTTTAAATTAAAATCAGGTCTTCTGCCCTACCGGACAGTGTTATACTGTGTTGCAGAAATGAATGAACCAAAATACTAATCCTTTGGTTGGTACAACAGTTCCCTTTTATGTATTTTATGTGCGTATTTAGCGGTTTGCCTGGGGCATAGCTTTAAAGCAGAACTATAGGCAAAAAAAAATTTCCATTTTTTTTTTTATAGCGTAAGGGAGAATTATAAACCCCCAAAAGATTTTTGTTGCTGTGATATGGAAAATATTGGTATATTAATATTGCCTGATGAGCCTTGATAATTTGACCTTGGTATTTATATGCAGCCTGACTGCATTACAGTGAGAGCCCATTCACACAGGGGCAACTTTGGATCCGACTTCAAGTCGCCCCTAGTCGCCTCAAGTCGCGCTGCATGAGAAAATCAATGTAAGTAAATGGAGCCGTCTTAATGCACACTACTGCAGTCGCTCCGACTTCAAAAAAGGTCCCTGTACTACTTCAATCCGACTGCTAGGCGACCTGTACCCATTGATTTCAATGGAAGTCGCCTCAGAAGTCGGATCCCCTGTCTTAACAGAAGCAACTTTCCAGGAAGAGAACATACATTTCTCAGGCAAACCTCTCCCTCCCCCTCCCTCCCACAGAGCTGATTCTTGTTTGATTGGCCACTGGAATGTCTCCTGTCCTGGAGGCAACTTGAAGTTGCCTTGTAAGTAGCTTCATGTCGCGCTGTGATTCATACTCAAGTCGTGTCCAAGTTGCCTCCCAAAGTCGCGCTGGAAGTCGTGTTGCCCCTGTGTGAATGGAGTCTAATAAGATTCTGTTGAGCTTAAAAATCATACATAAGTCTCTTTTGTCACTAGTTATTGTCTGGACTTTCTATTCAGCTGTTTTTATTATGTATTTTTTTTTTCTTAGGGTGTTCCACATTCAGCAAGCTTTAACGGTGAAGGAATGCAGAGCCTGGAAGGGGCTAGTCAGCTTATGAAACCTTTAACCAAAACCAGTGCATCTGTATCGGCAGCTGATTACCTGGAGAGACCTGAAGTTATGCGTCGGGATAGTAGTTCCACAGACACGAGGCCAGCATTGAAAAATGATGTGCCTTTCCATTTGTTAAGTGCCATGAATCAACACCAAAGGCAAACATTACCTACTAGACAGCAGATTCCCACTAAACTGGCTGCAGTGAGCAAAAGCGGAAAGGAAAAACCTGGCAGAGGAAAGGCTTCACATCGTACAGATAGTTCAGGTTAGCACTTCCATATTTGTAATTTTTTTAATTCATTACATACCGTATATACTCGAGTATAAGCCGAGTTTTTCAGCATATTTTTTGTGCTAAAAATGCCCCCGTCGGCTTTTACTCGAGTCTGTGTCCATCTTCAACTTTGTGCGCCCGTTCCCGGCCAGCCGTAGGTCCCCTGGCACACATGTAGCCCCACTCTTCCTCTACAAGTGTGCAAAGTTTGTTGTCTGGGGGACCTACGGCCGGGGAGCACCGATTTTCAAAGCCGGACACCCCTTCCATAGACTCCCATGTTAAAAGTCAGTCTAGTCACAGAGCGCCGGAGATCGGGTAGGGAGATTGGGCACAGTGAGGCATGGCCACAGTAAGGCATGGACACAGTGAGGCATGCAGATGGACACCCTAGGCTTATACTCGAGTCAATACGTTTTCCCAGTTTTTTGTGGTAAAATTAGGTGCCTTGGCTTATATTCTGGTCGGTTTATACTCAAGTATATACAGTGTTTTGAATTTTTTTTATAGAAAAAGTGTCACTTTAAAATGAACAGTTATAATTGGTTGTCTTGTTTGCTGCTATAGAAAATGATTGAATTGAGCACACATACCTTTTCATGCTGCTAAACAGAAGTCTTAATGTGATAGATCATACTTTTAGGTCCCATTCACACCACGGCGGTCTAGTAACACGAGTTGCGTTAAGGCACCACAATGAACTGAACATCAGATCTGCCTAGATTTTTTCCAATGTACTGCAAGGTAATAAATTAAATGGAACCACAGCACACCAACACACGTAACTTGTGTTACTACATGCAGCAGTGTGACTGGTCTCTTATTGTTAGACTTAGAGCTCTGATAGTACTGCCTGAGGGCCTTGAAAAAAGTCTGCATTGCTGGATTGAAAGATTAGGCACACCCTCTATTAAATCGCACAATACTTAATTCGGAGCCTGGCAACCTTGCCGCTTGCTACATTTTATTGATCTAATGTGAATAAGCAGACCAGCACATTAATATTAATTTTTCTCTACAATTTTATCACAGCATCTGTCGATCACCGGGCACTGTTTGCATGTAAGCTTTCTGGAAAAGATGAAAGTACAGTGAGGAGCAGACGATCAGCAAGTCCTAGTCTCACAAATAGTCTTATCTCATTCTTTCCTCAAGGTAAGCTTCTTGTCAGGGACATATATTTCATTGCTAATGCTATACATAGCTTTAAAGGATAAGTTCACCCTTTGTAACATGTCACATGTTACAGCCATATTCAGGGTTACAGATGCAATGGCCCCTGCTCCCCCCGATCCCCAGTTCTGAGAGCTAGCTGGGGATTCCCCCCCCCCCCCCCCGCTAGCTGTCACAATCTGCAAAATACGCAGCCGTGCGGGGCTCCGCTCGCGTCATCAATTCACAGGGTTTTGAGATTTGGAAAACTGCAAGGTCCGACAGCCTTTGTGGCTGTCGGTTTTGTAGTTCTCAATGAACTACCACGGCACTGTTGAGCACTGTGGTAGTTCATTAAATGTTCCTGTCACACTGTAACTGCCTGGCCATATAGGTACGGCCAGACAGATACACAGACAGTCTGTAGGAACGTGGCAATACACCCACAATCTGCTGATCGTGGGTACAATGCTTTACAGGTCCCAAACAAAAAAAATGCAGATTTTTTTTTTCATGCAAAAATATTTGCATTTATTGTTTACTCTTTCGTTTATGGACGGAGACAGCTTCCTATTGACAAGTGGGTATTATCCTTCATTGAGGAGTGACTAGGCAGAAAACTTGTAGAAAGTGTTAACACATCACACCTTATACAGTACCGCCCAGGGGGCAGACCCTCTGGGTATAACCCCTCTCTCTGCATCTCGCAGATCAGTTTTTTTCTGCCTAGCATAGGAGAAGGACATGGCTCCCTTCGGGCCCATTGATCCGGGGGGTGTTTTTTCTATGTTTTCTACGTTTTTTTTTGTTTTTGTTTCTGCGATCTTCGATCAACTGCCGACTGGGTGACAGGCTGGATCCCAGATCCTTGTAGTCTCCCCAGTTTCGGCCATCGAGCGTTTGCCGACCCTAGCTACGTGCTGGGTTGTCCACGACATGCCCGTCGCTCCACGGGTGGCCGGTGAGCTTCGCGCTCCAGGGCATGCATATGATCGGTCTCTATGGCACAATCACAGCATGCCGGGCCGACCGTCACCTCTGTGCGTGGATGATGATCTGTCTGGAATGTCTTCCAGCACAATCCACGCAGGAAAGGTAAGTAGCTCCCCTGCTTCGGCAGGAAGACTTGGCTGGACATTCCTGGAGAGATCAAGTAAGTGTTTTTTGTCCTTTCTTTCCTCTCTCCCTGCCTTCCCTCCTCCCTGGGCTCTGCAAGATGGTGCTGGGGGTCACCTGGGGGGCTCCACCTGGAGCGGGACTGTGCTATAGGCTGCTAAGAATGTTAATGTGCTGCTTACCTGTGTGTGTTTCTTCCTCCATGCTGTCGGCGGCCATTTCTTTCTCGTACATCACGGGACACAGAGCGACATAGTCATTACTAATGGGTTATATAGATACCTTCAGGTGCTGGCACTGGCAACTTCCAAAACCGGAAGTACCCTCCCCTATATAAGCCCCTCCCATCCGGGAGCGCCTCAGTTTTTTGCCAGTGTCTAAGGTGTTGGCCAAGAAGAAACATGTGTTTTTCACTGAGCTTGCGTACAGGTTCTTTTGGGCCTCAGTAAGCTATTCCGGATCCGACCAAAAAAGCTTCATAGCTAAACGGTCGGTACCCGGGCCTTGCAAGAGAAGAGCAAGGTTTTGCCTGTAATGCCTCTCTTAGGAGGGCTGGACCCTGGGATCCAGAGCTCTGGTCATACCCACGACCAAGATGTTTTCTGTGCAGGGTGCTATACAGGTCCAGGGGAGTGGAATCCTTGGGAACCCGGTCCCTGAAGGTTTGATTACAATGCCTGCCGTGATAGGTGAAGTTTGGGCTTCTGTGGACCAAACAGAGTCCTGCGGCGAGGAAAAGGTAAGTGGGGGCCCTCGGGAACTTGGTTCTATTGAGGGACCCCCAAGCCTATTTTGTCTTTCTGCCTGTTACCTAAGGTATTCCCGCTAATATTCTGTGTATGCCTGTTACTACTGAGAAAATGTAAAAATTTTAATAGTAGGCAAGAAGAAAAAAAAAAAAAATGTAAGACCGCGGTACCTGTGTTAGACACTAGAGGCCGCTATGGTTCTTTTTCTTGTAATGTGGATTTTTTTCGTCCAGAATCAAATCCAGGCAGTTGGTATGTTCTCTCCTGGGAAGCTGTCTCCTCTGCCCTGTTGCTGCGCTCATCCATCCCCGGGCCCTGCGGCAAAGGGACCCTGGCTCCCATCTAGCTCCTTGTTGTTTTCAAAAAAGGCGCCGAAGGCGCACGTGCCCGCGCGCGAGCACGTGCACACGCCTCTATTCTTAGAGGCGATCTGGAAAAAGGGGCGGAGCGGGTGGATGACGCTCAGGTGTGCGCCGCGGCGCTACTGCGCATGTGCGGGCGTCCAGCGTGTTTTAAAGCACATTATAGCTGGCTATTGAAGTGCACAGACAGAGCTAGCAACAGTATAAAGGCACACAGAGGCGGTTGATGCAGGCATCCCCTAGAAAGGCACTTTAGTAGACACCAACTGTGATATAGCAGCAATTGTGCTAGACTATTCTCAGTAAAAGTGGTGTATTACGGCTGGAATACCTCAGCTTTAGGCTTAGGAATATGCCGTCCAGAAGCTCCGGAACTGAATCTTCCAGGAAGCGAAGGGGGTCTCATCGGGCTCTGAGGATCTTGGGCATGCTTCTGCTGCACCAGTCTCCCCTGAAGTTCAGAGGTAAGTGACCGTAGAGACCCCGCAGGGGTACTTGATACTGTGGCTGTCCTCAGTTCACCTGCTCCTGTGTATGTAACAGAGGAGGTTTTTTCCTCAGCTCTGGGAGGATTAGAGAGAGATTGTCAACATTGATCGCTGCCTCCCTGTCAGGGAAAGCACGCCCCATCTCCGTCTCCTCCTTCAGAGTGCCTGTTAGCAGAGCAACAGTCCCATACAGGGATCGACCTGCCTGAAGGGGATCAGGATGAGGTTGATTCTGTTATAGAGGAATCAACAGTGGAGGAACCTTTCTCAGCATCTCAAGCTGAAAGATTATGGGTTCAGTCTCTGACTAACATGGTCCGATCAGCATTAAAAATGCACCTTGCGGAACCATCAACCACTACTGTATCCTCGTTGGGGTCGCTAGAAGCCCCCAGACTGTCTGTTCTTTTCCACTTCACCCTTTACTGAAAGGGCTTATTTACCAGGATTGGGAACGTCCTGAGAAAATATTTATTCCCCCAAGAGATTTCCGGTGGTCTATCCCATGGAGGATAAGTTCATCAAAAAAAAAAAAAAATGGAAGGTCCCTTCAGTGGACGCAGCCATCTCTTGTATGTATAAATCACTGACATGTCCAGTGGATAATGTCCAAATGTTCAAGAACCCAATAGATAAAAGATTGGAGTCCTTATGAAAGTCTGCTTCTTTCTACAGCAGGCTTGGTGACACAACCAGCAGTAGCAGCTATTGGGGTCTGCTAAGCAGTGAAGGATCAGTTGAAACAGGTCTTGAGGGACTTGACAGATCAGCAGGCCTTGCCCTAGCTGATCTACCTAGAGCCTTAGGCTTTGCGGTTGACGCCATAAAGGATTCAGTCCATCAGGCCTCCCGCCTTACGCTGTCTATAGTACATATGCGTAGGCTTCTATGGCTCAAAAACTGGTCTGCTGAAGCTCCCTGTAAAGAATGGCTGGTTAGCGTCCCATTTCAGGGTGAACGCTTATTCAGGGAAAACCTGGACAAATATATCCAGAAAATTTCCAGCGGTAAAAATATGCTCTTGCCGGTTAAAAACAGAGTTAGAGGTCCCTCTTTAAGAGGCCTGCTTCTCCAGTCCCTGGGGCATCGGCTGTGTAACAGTTCCGACGGCCTCCTCGGTCAATTCCCGGGGGTAAAAAACAGGGACAATAGCAGGGTAATGAGAAACCCTGGGTCAGGGGAGGTACAAAACCTCCCCCAAAGTTAAATTCATTGAAGGGTTGCCCCCACTCAGTCAGGTGGGGGGAGGACTCCAGTTGTTCGCAAGAGACCTGGCGGGACACGATCAAAACAGATAGGTGCTCTCCGCAGTATGTTTGGGATACAGTTTGGAGTTAAAAGACTCTCCTCCTTCCCATTTTTTGAGGTCAAACGTGCCAAGGGATCCCCGGAAGAGAGAGTCCCTCCCGTTGGCACTAGAACAACTATTGCTCCAAGGAGTAATTATGGAGGTTCCCCTGGAAGAATGAGGGTTTGGGTTTTACTCAAACCTCTTTACAGTCCCGAAGCAAACGCGGACGGGAGGCCCATATTAATTCTAAAAGGGCTATACAAATTCCTGTATATCAGGACTTTCCGATGGAGTCGATCCGATCGGTGGCCACTGCCCTACAAGGGGAGGATTGGTTAGCCGCGATCGACATCAAAGATGCTTATTTGCACATTCCCATCTTTCCAGTCCACCAAAAATTTTTACGCTTTGCAGTAGAAGGGCGCCATTTTCAGTTCAGAGCCTTACCCTTCGGTTTGGCCACAGCACCACGAGTGTTTACAAAAATTCTGGCCCTTTATTGGCCAATCTAAGAACACAAGGTGTAATGATAATGGCATATCTAGATGACTTGTTGCTGATAGACCACTCAGTGAAAAAACTAGACGTGGTCGTTCACAAGACAATCAAGTATCTGGAATCTCACGGTTGGATTATCAACCGAGACAAGTCAGCCCTAAAAACCAGTCAAAAGTCTGGAATACTTGGGGCTAAGGTTGGATTCAGGCCAGAGAAAAATATTCTTGCCTCAAGGAAAGGTGTTGTCTTTGAAAGATTCGATCCACTTAGTGGGTACAAAAAAGACAGCCGTCCATACGCCTGTGCATGAGGCTGCTGGGAAAAATGGTGGCATCATTCGAAGCAGTACCCTACGGTCAATTCCATTCAAGGAATTTGCAAGGGGCCATACTGTCAGCCTGGAACAAAAAAGTTCAGGCCCTAGACTTACAATGTCCTTGTCCCCTTCCGTTCGCAAGAGCCTCCGTTGGTGGTTGGTTCCCCAAAATCTGGATAAAGGGAAATCCTTCAGTCCGATTTCTTGGAAGGTGGTCACTACAGATGCCAGCCTTATAGGCTGGGGAGCAGTACTGGAGCAATGGTCTCTCCAGGGCAGATGGTCGGATGCAGAAAAGGCCCTGCCCATCAATCTCTTAGAGATACGAGCAGCCCGGTATGCCCTAGTAGCATGGACATCCAAACTCCAAGGGTCCCCTGTCAGAATTCAATCAGACAATGCCACAGCAGTGGCATATATCAATCATCAGGGGGGCACCAGGAGTCGTGCAGCCCAGAGGGAAGTAAATTACATCCTGAAATGGGCAGAAAGATATGTCCCAGCCATATCTGCGGTATTTATTCCAGGAGTGGAGAATTGGAAGGCGGACTTTCTAAGTCGCCAGCAATTATGCCCAGAGGAATGGTCCCTTCACCCCGAGGTTTTCTGGACAATATGTCAGCGGTGGGGAACATCGGATGTAGATCTTCTAGCATCCAGATTCAACGCAAAGGTGGACAGGTTTGTCTCTCGGACAAGGGATCCCCTAGCTTGCGGCTCGGATGCCCTAGTGTTCCCTTGGGATCAGTTCAAGCTGATATATGCATTC
This sequence comes from Rana muscosa, assembly GCA_029206835.1. NCBI lineage: Eukaryota > Metazoa > Chordata > Amphibia > Anura > Ranidae > Rana > Rana muscosa. The sequence goes on from CM055116.1 coordinate 477,236,873, forward strand.
ACACCGCCACAATGGTTACCTCGATTACTCCGCAGAATCAGGGTAGAAAAGAAACCAGTGATTCTGGTGGCTCCAGCGTGGCCCCGAAGAGCGTGGTACGCGGAGATTGTAAAATGTCAGTGGGGAGTCCTTGGTCTCTCCCACGTCGTCCGGACCTGCTTTCGCAAGGACCGATATACCACCCTTCCTTACCAGCCCTAGGTTTGACGGCCTGGCTATTGAAGCCCACATTCTAAAAAAGAGAGGGCTCTCTAATCCTGTGGTATCTACCATGATCAATGCCAGGAAGCCGGTATCCAGGCAGATCTACTATAGAATCTGGAAGGCGTACATCGCGTGGTGTGAGGCCAAGAAATGGCATCCACATAAGTACGTAATAGGTAGGAGTCTGGACTTCCTACAGTGGGCTGTAGATAGGAAGCTTGCCTTGAGTACTATCAAAGGTCAGTTTTCGGCCTTGTCAATATTTTTTCAAAGGCCCTTGGCTTCGCATTCACTAGTCAAAGCCTTTAGATAAGGAGTGATGCGTATTAGTCCTCCGGTTAATATTCCCATATGTCCATGGGATCTAAACCTGGTTCTGTCGGTTCTACAGAAACAACCATTTGAACCATTACAGCATAGTTCCTTGGTTCTTCTCACCAGGAAAATGTTTTTTCTAGTAGCCATTTGTTCGGCTAAAAGAGTGTCGGAATTAGCAGCTATGTCCTGTAAAGAGCCATATCTGGTTATCCATAAGGACAGAGTAGTGTTACGTCCTCATCCAGCCTTTCTTCCTAAGGTGGTATCAAGGTTTTCATTTGAACCAAGATGTGGTTCTTCCTTCTTTTTTCCCCAAACCTAGTTCGGTAGAGGAAAAGTTATTGCATTCTTTGGATGTAGTAAGAGCAGTTAAAGCTCATTTAAAAGCCACTGCTCAGATTCGCAGAACGGATACTTTGTTTATTCTGCCGGAAGGCCCCAGAAAGGGTCAGGCAGCGTCAAAATCTACTTTAGCCAAGTGGATTCAACAGGTCATTATGCAAGCCTATGGCTTAAGAAGGAGACCGCCTCCGTTCAAAGTTAGAGCGCACTCCACGAGAGCAGTTGGAACTTCATGGGCAGCGCATCACCAGGCCTCCCTGGCTCAAATCTGTAAGGCCGCAACATGGTCTTCAGTACACACGTTTACTAGGTTCTACCAGGTGGACGTTAGAAGTCAGGAGGATGTCGCCTTTGGGCGCAGTGTGTTGCAGGCCGCAAAAGATCCTCATGTCTGATAGCGCTCAGCTTATGTATGGTGTATCCCCCCCCCTCGTTGGGCATTGCTTTAGGACATCCCATTAGTAATGACTATGTCGCTCTGTGTCCCGTGATGTACGAGAAAGAAAATAGGATTTTTATAACAGCTTACCTGTAAAATCCTTTTCTTGGAGTACATCACGGGACACAGAGCTCCCACCCCTCTTTTGGGGACACTTATTGCTTTGCTACAAAACTGAGGTGCTCCCGGATGGGAGGGGCTTATATAGGGGAGGGTACTTCCGGTTTTGGAATTTGCCAGTGCCAGCACCTGAAGGTATCTATATAACCCATTAGTAATGACTATGTCGCTCTGTGTCCCGTGATGTACTCCAAGAAAAGGATTTTACAGGTAAGCTGTTATAAAAATCCTATTTTTCTTGCGGCCGCTTTGGCCTCTGTTGACTGCTCGGCGGCCATTTTCTTATGGTCCACACTATTCTTCAGCACGGCCGCTAGACGGCCATTTTGTGGAAGTCTTCGGCCTCTAGGTTGCATTCCACAGGCGCAGAAGTATACAGAGACACGCTGATGAGGTTCAGACTGACCCAGGCAGCGGTGGGAGAGCATCTCAGGCGGGAGCAGACGGCCGCAATAGCGGTACCGTTCTAAGGGTGGTGAGTCATCTGGGAGACCCTGCATCTCTGTAGCAGCTAGGAGGGTGGCCTATGGATACCTTGCCTGGAGTCCCTGTGGGTGTCAGACGCGTGGGTCAGCATGGCGTCTGAAGCAGACATTTTTCCCCCTGAAATACCTGTGTTAGCAGCTGGTGCCCCTGATGTATCTGTGGACGCTATGTCGGCAATCCTGGAGGCTTTTGTTGTCAAGGTAGAAGCGGCGCGTGGGAACACGGGCGGTAGGAAACGCCCCCTTCCCCCGCCAACTTCTGGGGATAATTATGATGCAGAACCAGGCCCGGCTGTGGCTCATAGCCATGATTCTGATGCATCAGAGACTGCGGACCATGAATGGTCGGACAGTGAGAATGACTCCAGGTCAGCACGCGAAAAGGCTTTGGTATCTGACCTTATCACTGCAGTGCGGGATACGCTGAAATTGGAAAATGCTGCAGAAACAGCAGAGACGGCGGTCCCCTTTGGGTTCCGTAAGCCGGCCCGCACTGCTAAGGTGTTTCCTTGTGTGTCTTATCTTGATAAGCTTTTATACAAGGAGTGGGAAAATCTACTGAAGGTTTTTACAGCCCCAAAAATGTTTGCGGTCCGGTACCCCTTTGAGGAGAGTTTCCTGAAAAAATGGTCCTCTCCCCCGGTAGTGGACCCCCCTGTGTCCAGACTTAACAAAGTTACCACAATCCCAGTGGAAGGGGCTCCTGTCTTCAAGGACCCTGTGGACAAGAAGGCTGAGGCACTCGCTCGCTACCTATACACAGTGGTGGGCTCAGCGGTGCGTCCAGCATTGGCTGGGGCTTTGGTGTCTCAGACACTTACTGAGTGGGCAAAGATGCTACTCCAGGGGTTAAAGGCGCTGGAGGCTCCTCCGAATGAGGTAGCTTTGGCCGACTAGTTGGTACAGGGCCTTAAGTTTGTCTGCGAGGCAGACATGGATACTATCCCCTTGCTGTCCAGAGCCTCGGTTTATGCGGTGGCATTATGCCGCCTGATCTGACTAAAGTGCTGGTCTGTGGACCAATCTTCCAAGAAGGCCCTGCTGGATCTGCACTTTAAGGGCGCTAGGCTTTTTGGGGCCTCTCTGGATGACATCATTAAAGATGCCACAGGGGGTAAGAGCACGTTGCTTCCGCAATCCAAAAAGGGTAAGGAGCCACGCCATAGGCAAGGGCCCGCCTTTACTACACCCAAGCGTTTTTTTCGTCCGCCCAGGGCGGCACATAAAAGATCCCAGGCCGAAAAAGCGCCTGCTCAGGGACAAAAGCGTCCCTGGTTTTGCAAGCCCAACAAGCCTGCGGACAAATCTACGTCTGCATGAAGGTCTGCCCCCACCCATCTCTCGGGTGGGGGGACGTCTTTGCGAATTCGCGACTCGGTGGACATCTCTGCTCTCCGACCGGTGGGTTTGCAAAGTAATCTCAGGCTAAGGTGTCTAAGGTGTTGGTCACGAGTAAAGATGTGCTCTGAGGAGCTCCACTGGAGGGATCCATGCTGGATTTAAATAGCCTCCATAAAGACCAGATCCATCCAAAGTGCTTCGTAGCCAAACGGATGGTACCTGGGGCCTCGTATCCGAAGCACAAGGTTTTGGCCTGTAATGCCTCTCTTAGGAGGGCTGGACCCTGGAATCCAGTACTCCGGTCATACCCAAAACCAAGATGTTTCTGGCAGGGTGCTATACAGGTCCAGGGGAGTAGTGTTCCTTTCAGTAGGACCCCGGTCCCTGAAGGTCGGCTGACATTGCCCGCCGAGAGGGGCAAAGTTTGGGCTATCTGTTCTGAACAGGGTCCTGCGGCCGGGAAAAGGTAAGTGAAGGTCCCTGATGGACTTGGTTCAGCAGGGAACCTTCAAACTAATGTGTTTTTGCCTGTAATTGTACCTATGTGGTATTACTTCCCGCTGTATCCTGGTGCCTAATCTTGTAAAACCTGAAATTATTTCATATGGTTTCTAGTTTTGGACATTATGGTAGTACCCTTTTTGGGCACTAGAGGGCGAGTCCTCTATGAGATGTCTAAACTGGGCTATACCTTGTTTCAAGAGTAATGCCTGGACAGATGGAGGAGCTCCCTTTTGTAGGTACAGCTCCAGGGGCCATCTGCTAAATGTTGCCATGTCATACCTGCAGACCTCCCTGTATAGGCGCCGTTCAGCCATGACTGGCTGGAGCAGTTCCCGGCCTCCCTCCTCCTCTCCCCATTCCTCTCCATGAGGAAGCGTTTCCGGCGGCACACACGTGCATGCGCGCGAGAGGTTTCCAAGATATGAAAGAGTCAGGAGGGGGGCGGGGCTTGGCGTGCTGATGCTCCGTGTTCCCTGGGCGCTTTTGCACATGTGTGGGCGTCCTCTGCCTTAAAAGAACAGTCTCTAGAAGACACACTGGTAAGAGGACAGACACAGGAGCAGGGGCTGACTTGGTGACAGTATAATATTAATGTATTTGGCATACAACAGGCGGTGATACAGGCATCCCCAAGGCACATTCGTTTAGACACTTGACTGGCTCATATAGCAGCTTGTACGCTAGACTATAGCTCAGTAATAGGTGCAATTAGGCAGTACCTCGGCTTTAAGCTTGGGACTATGCCTTCTAAGGGCTCTGGGACTAAAAATCCTAAGAAGCGAAAGGCGGACATTGTTGGTCTATAAGAGGTTAATTTCTATATAGCTGCATCCTCGCAGAAACTGGGGTGTGCCCCTTTCCCTGCTCTAAATCCTCAAACAAATGGATTAAAAGTCCTGAGGATGAGGGTTCACCATCAGAGGACAGGGAACAGGTGCAGGCTAACGAGGCGGAAGTATCAGAAACCTCACGAGCTCTGGAGTTGCAGCTGCAGTCTTTTTCAGAGATTCATACTGCATATAGCTTACTCTCAGCCTAGTAAGCTAAAGCCTCTGTCTCCTCCTTGTGGCTTGTACCTTCCCACTCCATCCATTACTGCAACAGTTTATTCTGCTGGTTGGGCACTCGCATAAGCTGTTTTTTCTCCTCCTAAAAAAAAAAACTCTAGTCGAGGAGTATAGGTTGCTAGAAAAACCTCCACAGGACCCTCATCCTGGTGCTGGCTTCAGGCTAGCCAAACGCACAACTGCTGGGATGCACTGTTGCTGGTGCACTTTGCTAACGCACAACAGCTATATCGCATGGTTGCGGAAAATGCACGTCTACAGAGGATAACTTCCTCTTTACCAGTCCACATGTTGACATAAAATACATATGTTTGGAATGTACAAATTGCATGTGGAGTAAAAAAAACAAGTAACAGAACATGTCTATTGTTGATCACATAAAGATACATGTTTCTGTGTTTGTATGGTTTTACATGTTTTTTACATAGTCGCATGAGGATGCTTAATCATATTAAAGTGCTTAAATCGCACAGAGAGGTTTGTTTGCACAGAAATGCCTAAAATCGCATAAAAATGCTTGATTGCATAAAGATGCTGGATCACACAAGGTTGCCTGATCTCACGAGTCCTTGATTTCCCAAGCATACTTGGTCACACAGAGAGGCTTGTTTTTACAGAATGGCCCAAAATCGCATAAAAATGCTTGATTGCATAAAGATGCTGGATCGCACAGGAGTGCTTGATCACACGAGTCCTTGGTCACACAAGGGTACATGTCCGCACAGTAGTGCTTAAAATGCATAAGATGTTTGATCGCATAAAAGATGCTGAATCGCATAAAGATACATGATCGCCTAAAGTTGCATGTTCGCCTAGATTTTGAATTGTTGCATAATGAGGCATGATAATTTAAGTTTCCTTAATTATATAGGATTCCTTGTGTTCACATAGGAATACGTGTCTGCATGAGTACATGTGGCATAACACGTTCTCAAACGCATGCTTGCTTGCAAGATGGTCGTTCCATAGCACACGTGCTATATGTATACGTGTATACAGCGCACGCTTTTTTAGGTGGTGCTTAAAACATATTTGTATGAATTCATGCTTCAATGAACGCACGCTTCCATAGAGGCATATGGCTTAACACTTGCCACATACACATATGGGGAGCCATTTGCATATGTGTTTATTTACATGGGACTGCAGAGGTTGTCTGCATTTCACAGGAGAGCAGCACCTCTTCCAGTTGGTGGTCTTGCCCCTTGGGGTTAGCCACCGTGCCCGGTTTTACAGGGTGCTAGGGCCGCCTCTAGCAGTAAAGGCCCAGGGTATAGCAGTAATGGCATACCAAGGCAATCTGCTGCTGATGGATCAGTCAGTAGCATGGCTGGACCTAAGTGTGTCCAGGATGGTCAAGTATCTGGAACTCCTGGGTTAGGATCCCAGTCTAAAAGTACCTCCTTGCGTTTGGTAAGAAGCCTGGAATGTTTGGGACACAGCCCAAAAAGGAGAGTTTTTTTGCCTCAAAGGCAGCGCTATAAGAAAGCTGGTCTAATGTGGTCAAGGCAAGGAAGAGTTCCTTACGTTTGCCTTTTGCTTTAGGTGCTAGGGAAGATGGTGGCTTCTTTCAAAGGGGTTCCCTATGCTCCGTTTCTTTCAAAACTGCTATAAACATTATTCTGGCAGCCTAGAACAAGTAGATCCTAACCTAGCATTATCCAAAGGGTCTGGTCCCTGGGATACGCTGGAGTCTTATGCCGTGTACACACGACCGTTTTTCTCGTCGAGAAAAACATAATTTTTTCCATTTGACGAGAAAAACTACCGTCTGTGGGCATTTTGTCGTTTTTCTCGACGAGAAAAACGGCATTAAAAATGACGAGAAAACTTAGAACATGTTCTAATTTTTCTCGTTGTTTTTTCCGACATTTTTTCCGCTGCAGTTTTCCCATAGGGAAACACTGCCGCGGAGCCCACAGACGGTCTGTGGCGTGAAAAACAATTGTGTGTGGGGAACAAGCTGTTCCCTCGTTTTTAATGTCATTATTAACGGCAGTTTTTTAACCGCTGTGAATAATGATCGTGTGTACGCGGCATTAGTTGGTGGTTCTTAACCAAAAGATTGGCAGAAAGGAAGATCCTTCATGCCGGTTACCTGGGAGGTGGCGGCTACGAAGGCTGGCCTCTAGGGATGGAGGCCAGGCCTGGAAGAGACCAGTGCCCAGGGGAAGTGGTCAAGATCCAAGTGAGCCTTATCCGTCAACATTCTAGAGCTACGGATGGCAGAGTACAATCCGACAATGCCACACCAGTGATTTACTTAGTTTACCAAGGAGGCACTAGAAGTCACGCAGCCAGAGGGAAGTGAACCATGTTCTGGCTTGGGCAGAGGAGCTTGTGCCTTGCCTATCGACAGTCTTCATTACATGAAATGGAAAATTGGCAGGCGGTTCTCTGGAGCCATCAACAATTGTTCTCGGGAGAATGACCTCTACACCCCAACTTTTTTCTGGCCAAATGCCAGAGAAAGGGTATCCCGGACATAAAATTTATTGGCGTCCAGGTTCAACAAGAAGTTGGACAGCTTTGTGTCAAGAACAAAGGATCCACTCGCATGTGGGACAGATGCGTTGGTGATCTCATGGGACCAGTTGTCACTGGTTTATGCATTCTTTCCCCCCAGGGCTGCGACTACCGTGGCTTCTATGCAACATCTGAGAGGAACGGAAGCCGGCCTAATGGCCCCGGCATGACCCAGACAACCTTACTGTGCAGGAATCGTAAGGGTGGTAGTAGAGGACCCAGGGTCCCTTACATCTTGTCCAGACCTACTTCTCAGGGGGGGTATTCCATCCCGTCTTGCAAACATGGGAATTGATGGTCTGGCTGTTATAGCCTGCATTCTTGAGGATCGGGGCTTTCAGAATCAGCGACAAATCACCTTGATTCATACAGGAGAGCTGGCCTCCAGGACCATGTATCAAAGGATCTGGAAGGCCCATGTTCCTGGTGTGAAACCAAGGGGTGGATCCTTGGAAGTATGTCATAGGTAAAGTTCTTGCCTTCCTACATTAGGAAAGGAGATAGAGCTAGCCTTAAGTTCCATCAAGGATCCGATTCGGCCTTGTCAGTATTTTCAAAGGCCACTTGCTTCGCACTCCTTGATCCGGGCCTTTATACAAGGGGTAACGCGTATAAGTCCGCCAGTTTGGTCTCCCTTGTGCTCGGAGGATTGAGTCTAATTTGGTCGGCTTACAAGGTCAGCACCTTGGGCCGATGCACCATATATCTTTCATCCTTCTAACAAGGAAATTGGTGTTTTTGGTTGCGGTAGCCTCCGCAAAAGTTCAGTATTGGCAACTTTTTCTGTATAGAGCCATACTTAATTATTCTTAAGGATAGGGTGATGTTAAATCTTCACCCAGCCTTATTTCCTAGAAGGATCTAGTTTCATTTCAATCAAGATATTCTTGCCTTCCTTTTTTCCAGAGCCTGGTTCTGTGGAAGGAAAGGTTATTGCTTCCTCTCAATATAGATAACAGTTAAAGATCTATCTGAAGGTTTCAGATATAGGAAATTGACGTTTGGATTGTGCTGACAGAAGACCCTAGAAATGGGCAGGCAGCGTTCAAATCGGCTATTAAAATGGTTACGCTCTCTCGTTAGAATGAAAGCAATCAAGGCTTATCTGAAGCGGCTGCTCAGACATGGAAAACTGATGTTTTGCTACCGGGAGGCCCCAGGAAAGGGCAGGCAGCATCTAAATCAACTGTTTCAATGTTGATCCTTTAGATTATTATTCAGGCTTGTGGTTAAAAAGAGGGTTCCCCTATTTCTTTGACTGCACCCTAACAGGATAGTAAGCGCTTTTATGCGCGATGCATTACCAAGCCTTTATGATGCAGATTTGCAAGGCCGCAACTTGGTCGCCGGTGCATACGTTCACTAATTTCTATCAGGTGAATGTAAGACGGCAAGAGGATGTCGCTTTTTGGCGCAGTATGCTGCAGGCAGCAGTATAGGCCCTCATGTTTGATGGCGGTATGCGTTATTTTTGTCTCCCTCCCCTCAGTAGGCATTGCTTTAGAACGTCCCACGTAGTAATTACTATGCCGCTCTGTGTCCCGTGATGTACGATAAAGAAAATAGGATTTTTAGAACAGCTTACCTGTAAAATCCTTTTCTTGGAGTACATCACGGGACACAGAGCTCCCGCCCCTCTTGTTTGGGGATATTGGGACACTTATTGCTTTGCTACAAAACTGAGGTACTCCCAGTATGGGAGGGGTTATATAGGGAGGGAACTTCCTGTCTAATTGATTACATCAGTGTCCAGCACCTGAAGGTGAGATATAACCCACATAGTAATTACTATGCCGCTCTGTGTCCCGTGATGTACTCCAAGAAAATGATTTTACAGGTAAGTTGTTATAAAAATCCTATTTTTTTCCCTCCAACCTCCAGCTTCAGCCGACCCGTTGGAAGGCCCTGTATGGGGCGGTCCAGGATCTGCTGGTACGCAGGGTGATCATTCCTGTCCCAGTGCAGGAATGATTTCAGGGGTTTTACTCAAATCTGTTCGTAGTGCCAAAGAAGGATGGGGTTCGTCCAATTCTGGATCTCAAGGCCCTCAATTGCTTTGTAAAAGTACAAAGATTCCGGATGGAGTCGGTTCGATCTGTTGTCACTGCTCTCCATCCAGGGGACTTTCTGGCGTCCTTGGACATCAAGGACGCATACCTGCATGTTCACATATGCTCCAGGCATCAGTCGCAGTCGGGGAGGACCACAATCAATTTGTGGCCCTCCCGTTTGGCCTGGCACCAAGGTGCTCGCCCCGATTCTGGCCCTTCTAAGACAGCAGGGCATCGCTATCATGTGCTACTTGGATGACCTTCTTCTGAGGGCCGCTTCAAGCTCAGAATTAGAGGAGAGCGTGTCTATAACCTGTCAGACTCTCCGAGACATTGGTTGGGTGCTAAACACGCAAAAGTCAGTTTTGGTGCCGACTCAACGCCTAGTGTATCTGGGGTTGATTCTGGATTCCTCATAGGCAAAAGTTTTTCTTCCTGTGGAAAAATTGCAGACCCTTCGGGCTGCGGTGCGGCAGCTGACATCCAAGAAATTGTCATCACTCCGTTTTTGCATGCGAGTCTTGGGCCTCATGGTAGCCTCCTTCGAGGCGGTTCCGTATGCTCAATATCACACTCGAGTGTTGCAGAAGTAAATTCTGTCCAGATGGGACAAATGCCCATCATCCCTGGATTATCAAATCCGGGTAAGCCACCTAGTCAGGACCTCCCTGGTATGGTGGCTGACATCCCCGGCACATCTGTCTGGAAAGTCATTCCTTCCTGTTCACTGGATGGTGATCACGACGGACGCCAGCCTTACCTGTTGGGGGTGAGTCTGGGGTGTCCAGTCGATGCAAGGTCGCTGGACCCCGGAGGAATCCAGCCTGCCGATCAATGTCCTGGAACTCCAGGCAATCAGGCAGTGCCTCTCCACGTGGTCTCAGGGGCTGCAAGGGCGTCCAGTCAGGATCCAGTCAGACAACGCCACGGCGGTGGCATATGTCAATCATCAAGGAGGAACAAAAAGCTCAGCTGCAGCATCGGAGGTCACTTGCATCCTGAGGTGGGCAGAAAGGAGCGCGTACATTCCGGGTGTGGAGAACTGGCAGGCACACTACCTGAGTCGCCAAATGCTGGACCAAGGAGAATGGTCCTTACACCCGGATGTGTTCCAGCACCTCTGCCAAAGATGGGGCACGCCAGACGTAGTTCTCCTGGCATCCCGACTCAATCGGAAAGTATTGAGGTTTGTGGCCCGGTCAAAGGACCCATGGGAAGACGCAACGGACGCGTTGGTAGCATCGTGGGGTCAGTATCGGCTAATCTATGCCTTCCCTCCCATGAGGCTCCTTCCTCATCTGCTTCGCAGAGTGGAGGCAGAGGGAATTCCAATGATCCCGATCACTCCAGATTGGCCTCTGCGTCCTTGGTACGCCGATCTAGTACGTCTGGTCGTAGACGTCCCCTGGTGCCTACCACTACGAGAGGACCTGCTGTCGCAATGTCCCATACTCCATCCTGCTTTACAGTCACTGGCTTTAACGGCATGGCTATTGAGCACCAGGTTCTGAGAGACCGGGGCCTGTCAGATTCAGTAATCTCTACCATAAGAAGTGCTCGGAAGCCGTCCTGTAGGAAGGTTTACCATCGCACTTGGAAGGCCTACATTTCCATGTGTGAGGAAATGAAGTGGCATCCGCGTACTTATTTGGTCTCCAGAATCCTGCTGTTCCTACAGCGTGGGGTGGACCAAAGGCTTGCCTTAAGTATGATTAAGGGGCAGATATCTGCCCTGGCTGTCTTTTTTTTCAGCGACCCCTGGCGGTTCACTCTCTCGTGAGTAAGTTTGTGCAGGGGGTTCGACATGTGGCTCCTCCGGTCCGTCCCCCACTACCTCCGTGGGACTTGAACCCGGTCCTCTCGGTGCTTCAGAAGTCACCATTTGAGAACATTAGGGAAATTCCCTTGTTGACACTTTCTCAAAAAGTGGTCTTTTTGGTGGCTGTTACGTCAGTTAGACGTGTTTCTGAGCTGGCAGCCTTGTCATGCAAGGCTCCCTATCTGATCTTCCACAAGGATAAGGTGGTGCTGCGTCCGCAGCCTTCCTTTCTTCCAAAAGTCGTTTCAGCTTTTCATCTCAATGAGGACATTGTACTTCCATCATTGTGTCCTCATCCGTCGAATCCTAAGGAGTCAGCGTTGCATTCCTTGGACGTTGTCCGAGCTCTGAGAGTATACTTATCGGCTACTGCTCCGTTCCGAACGTCAGACTCACTGTTTGTTTCGGTGGCTGGTCCCGTAGCGGTCTCGTCGGTCACCATCTCGAGGTGGATCCAACAGATAGTGTTCCCACCCCTTGTTTTTTTTTTACACTGCTTTGGGACGTCCCACTTGTCAATAGGAAGCTGTGTCCGTCCATGAACGAAAGAGTAAATAGGATTTTTGTACTCGCCGTAAAATCCATTTCTCTGAGTTCATGGACAGACACAGCACCCACCCCTCCTTTTTTTTAAGTTTGTACTGCTTTTTGACGAACTGATCTGCGAGATGCAGAGAGAGGGTTTATACCCAGAGGGTCCGCCCCCTGGGCGGTACTGTATAAGGTGTGATGTGTTAACACTTTCTACAAGTTTTCTGCCTAGTCACTCCTAAATGAAGGATAATAACCACTTGTCAATATTAAGCTGTGTCCGTCCATGAACTCAGAGAAATGGATTTTACGGTGAGTACAAAAATCCAATTTTTTTTGTAAAGGTGAGCTTATCCTTTAAAACCTAATTACAGCTTTGATATAACCAATTAATATAATAATATTGCGCCCTGGGTATTCATAGTATGGTCCTACTACTTAGGGGAGGACAAACCCTTAAGTGCACTTTTTTCTGTGTGTACACATGCACTTTTTTGTACACTTATGAGTTTATCCACATCTTGAAGCTTTTAGAAAAATGATTTGTCTGTTGCCCTACATCTCTGCTGCACTGGGCGCTTGCAAGCATCTAAGCTTGTGTCTCGCATGGGTGTAATGTCTATCCAGATGTATAGGGCCCTTTGGCTTTGTGCCTGGCACGTCAAAGATACACAAAATTAATATTTGCTTTACTCACCTTGTAAGGGAAGGCATCTCTTTAGTTCTGCCCTTGACACTGTTCATCATGAGGCCTCTGGATGTGTGCTTGCCTCAACGCAGGAGATCTTGGGATGATGTGGAGAACTCCATTTTTCATCTACTACTTTAGTAGTACCCCATAAATGATCTTTGTCTACCTCCCACTCAAGTATCAGATTTTGAGGTTCATAATTGCTCATTTTGATAGCTCATCTACTTCGCCTTGCACATAAAAGGTATCTTTCCAAGTGGGAGATTGGTTGTTCATTCCGCTGGGATTCCTTACAGGTTAATTTCATATAGTGGTTTGTTAATACCCTGGCAGCAAAGGCAGTTACCCTTTTGGCATTACTGCACCTCATTGTTTGAGCTCCCTGCATCGTGGGATCTCCAATCGCTACCCTGGTAGAAATCTGTCCTTGAGTTTGGTGTTCCACTGTTCTCTGCAGTGGAATCTTTTTATATTATCTTGGGTTGCACTCCTTGTGATGTTTGACATTCTTCCTATCCCTCTGTTGAGAGTTTTTGTGACTTGCTCGATTGACGAGGATCATTTTCCACTACTTCCTTCGTTTTTACCTTTGGAGTGTACTCCAGTCGTTTTTCACCCCACCCACGGCACTTATATGTCCATCCTAGTGCCCCCTTTCCCTAGCTTCCCCATTGTGGAATTCCCAGGAGTTCTTAGAGTCAGCGGTTTAGCCTTTCACACTTTCACAGTTTCTGCTAATTCGAAGATGATGTCATCTACAATCTAAGTATAGCGGATCCTTTCCCATTCACCTCTTTGTGTACTTGTACCTTTTTGATTATTTGTTGCTGTTTGCCAGAATGTAGTCAAGGTGGAAATTATCTCTTTCCCTTTCTTTTATCCTGGGAGGATTCTCCTTACGGACATCTCCACTTGCAAATGCCTTGAGTCTAGTTCTAGTTCATAATAAGTCAAGTTCGAGAGATCTCTCTGCTGGTCAGTTATATCATTTGTTTTCTGCTGGGTTTCATTTTCAGCTCTGCAAGATCTTCACCTCCCAGAAAAACCTGAGCACTCCTCCTGTAGCTGACTGGGTGACTGATCTCCTGCTCTAAAACAGTGTTCCGTCTGTCTTCATAGTCTACACTGATTCCTTTTAGACTCAACTATTGCTTTACACTTCCTGAATCTGATGTTTCCTACTTTAAATATTAAGGTTCATGCATGCGATAGTACCTTCTTTTTTACTTCTCAGGAAATATCTTCTACAATTCCTCTTTATCTTGTACTTACTATAAGGCAAGCACACAGGACATTCTATTACAAAGCAGCATAGTTTTCCTTAGTGGGATAGTGTAAGTCCTAGGCCTTTGTGGGACCGCCTTGCTGGAAAATAGATCCTCTATCAGACTAATTGTTCAGAGTTCTAGTATATGCATTCCTACTTCTAGCTCCGGTTGGATACATTTTGCCCTTTGTAGGATTCAGTTTCCTAATTACCCCAGAGTCGTATAATAAATGGCCAGGCAGGCTTTACTGTGGCTACCATGCCCCTGACACACCTTTGGTAATGAGTTGGAAGGTCATCTTCTCATCCTTTTTGGTCCTTCTGTTCTTCTGCCTCCAATTTGTGTTACTAGGTATCCTCTTGCCTGCCTACCCTTTTGTATAGGTGCTGCAGATCCCCTCAACCCTTTTTTCTTCCAGCTTATAGTATTCTTCCCTCTCTATTTAGATTGCTGCTCAGCGCACTATTATACCCATGCATATCTCCTGAGAGATTACTTTTCTGTCAGGGTACACTGCATTTTAAATACATTTTTAGACTTTCCCTCTCCCTGAACTCAAGCAAGGGCGTTTCTTTTAAGCCTCAGTCTGACCGGGTTAGCCTTTTGTGTGGTTATATATTGCTAAATTGTAAATCACAGGACCCTAGGGTTTTCCCCACCCTGTAAGCAGTGACTGGCACTATATCCTGTGTGTGGGGCTTACCTTGGCAGGTGGTTGCATTGCATGAGTTGGCTGGCGGGGTGCTATACGGATCCAGGGCAGTGGTCTGCGCTGGCAGATTCCAGTCCCTTAAGACCCTGAGTAGTAACCTGACCAGGACGAAGTGAATTTGAGTCTTTTCTTGACTCTGCTGTGTAATATGTGAATGCGCCTATTGTGGGAGGTCTCTAGTGCTTTCCTTGACTTTGGACTGTAAGGGGAATTTAGGCGCAGTTGGTTGATTTCCCTCCTCCCTTGGGAGCTGCATGTGGCCAATTTGGTTGTCGCCAATTGAAGGCATCATTGCCTTGTATACTATGATCTATCAGTGTTCACGTGCTTATGTGGCCCTGCCAGACTCACAAAAGACTGCTGATCAAGGACAGAGCAATGACCAGCCCCTGGTGTGCAGACCGTGGCCCTGCACCTATATGCCCCGCCCGCCTGCCTGCCTACTGCGCAGGTATCACTCGGAAAGATGGACTGAGCATGTGCGGGCACTGTGTTTGTGTTTGGTTTTGGCCCTTTCCAAGACAGAACACCCACCCAGCAGGATGTGTGACCTTTAGGCCTCAAATGTGGTGGAGCACTAGGAGGCCACCCCTCTCCTCTTGATCCATACTGCGAATAGTGCACATTTGGAGGCATAGCAGATCTGGCATTAGGGGGAAAGGGACCAGGAGGCCTAAACTCCCACACTTAGGTTGGAGACAGCCTTCATTCCACAAACTCACCAGTAGGGTAGCAAACTGGTTCTGGTGCTGGAACAATTTGCAGATATCTGTAAGGTCTCTATGGTGGGTGGACATAAAAGACATTGTTACCTTGTGAGTTTCCCCTACCACTCTCTCTAGGTTGGAAAATGAGGGGGGGGGGGGGTTTCAAGAAGCAGACTCTGATGTGTAAAAATCTTCTGAGTAGGACATTTTGGCCCCCGACATTTTCAAATTCAAAGGCCACCATGAATTTTCTCATGAAGTGGGTTCCTAAAAACCTGATAAAGGGTGTGTATGATTCCGCGCAAAGGAGAAAAGTACCAGCAGGGGAAAAAATATATAATGTAATAAGGTAAATCAAGAGAACTGCTGCCTCTACAGATTACTACCACCTAGGTGGAGTAAATGAATGAAGGAGAAAAATAAGTAGGTGTGGCGCTGTTCAATGGATTATAATTGACTCTCAATGTGGTGGTGATGTAATGTGGGTGTGAATATAACACCAGTAAATAATGTGCAAAATTAATATGACAAATAAATTATAAGTGAACATAAACATGTGCATGTAAATAAGCAATAAATGAATGAATACAAAATTTTTAAAGTTAAACTCATATTGAGCATTCAAATCAGTCCAGAAAAAATACTAATTAGATATTCAAAAAAGTACTAATTAGATATTCAAAAAAGTCCAAAAAGTGCTTGTGCTGGTGAAAAGTGATCTCTAATGTAAATGATCTCTGGATGAAATAAATTCAATAAATAGAGCATTCAAAACAGTTAAAGTGCTTGTGCTGGTGAAAAGTAATATGTTCGTTTTCCCTCCTCACAAAGTGATCACTGCAAGCGTGGCTTATCCGTGCTCCTAATGTGCACACACTCACCGGAATTTTCCTCCCCGCTTGGGGTATGTAGCATTCACAGTATATGCCACTGTGTAGCAGCCTATGAGGTATCCTGTCCTGGATGTCTTGTTGGTACTCCAATTGATTACCATTTAAAGGAGAGATGGTCCCCAATAGTGTAATACTGATAGTGTTTTCGCCCCTTAAGCAGGTCACACAATATCTGATAGATGACAGCTTCCATGAGAACTGGATGGTTCCCCTGCTGTGTTTTGTCCTGCAGACAAAAAGTTTGAGTCCCTCTTTTAGACGTCCTTTACCTGAGCACGTGCAGCCAGGCCATACCACCTGCTATTGCATCCATGAGGCTTTGTCAAGCCTTGCTGGTTTGGGAAAAGGACATAGCAACAGAACCGAGTGCCCCCAAATCAGGTTTCTTCCTCCAGACCAGTGTTTTTCAACCTGTTTCCAGTTGGGGTGCCTTTGAAACGTTTTTTTCAGCTTTGAGGCACCCCTGTTTTATGTGTGGTTCACGTTACTGTGTGTCACGGAACATGTACCAAATCGCGCTCGTTCCTGACACACAGACAAATGCTCTGCTCTTTAGGGGTGCCATTAATTCTTAATGATACCCCACACATTGGCAAATGTGGGGTGCTTTTGGTGTATAGCAATTTTTAAAAAAGAGTCGGGAATTTTTTCCCTGTATTTTTGAGGGTAGGGAATCCCATTGAAATGAATGGGCTGCCCCTACACACAGCACGCATGCACACAGATGTGAACCAAGGGATTGTTCACATGTCAGGTTGGAGAGGCGGTAAAACCACATGGTTGAGCTGTTATTACCACACCCGACTGCTCCCCCTTTAGCTGCAAAGGAAGCAGCTGGGGATGTACACATGCTGTGGCTGCAGCTGGAGGTATACCCAGGGTGAATGGGGCTGCACTGCAACCACCCCGCAACTGTGTGCATTGCACGGTTGCAGTATAGTAATGCTGCATTTAGAGTCTTAAAACAGGTGGTGAGGAGGCAACGTATTGCCTCTTTACTACCTGCCAAATACCTCCGAAAATCGATCTGAGCATGGATTGCTTTTCAGGGGAGCAGCAGTCCTTGCTGCTTTTACAAACAAGCCCTAAAAAAGCAGTTCTGATGGTACAGAAATGGGGGGTCAAGATTAAAAGTAACATACATATGCATGTACACGCACGCACACATGCAAACGTGTGAGAAGGTGCTCTGGTCAGATGAGACCAAAATTGAACTTTTTGGACTAAAAGCAAAACGCTATGTGTGTCGGAAAATTAGCACTGCACATAACCCTGAACACACCATCCCCACTGTGAAACATGGTGGTGGCAGCATTGTGTTGTGGGGATGCTTTTCTTCAGCAGGGACTGGGAAGCTGGGCAGAGTTGATGGGAAGTTGGATGGATGGAGCCAACCTGTTAGAGTCCGCAAAAGACTTGAGATGGGGGCGGAGGTTCACCTTCCAGCAGGACAACGACCCTAAACATACAGCCAGAGCTACAATGAAACGGTTTGGATCAAAGCATATTCATGAGTTAGAATGGCCCAGTCAAAGTCAGACATCCAATTGAAAATCTGGGGCAAGACTTGAAGATTGCTGTTCACAGACGCTCTCCATCCAATCTGACAGAGCTTGAGCTATTTTTCAAAGAAGAATAAGCAAAAATGTCACTCTAGATGTGCAAAGCTGGTAGAGACATCCCTAAAAAGTCTTGCAGCTGTAATTGCAGCAAAAGGTGGTTCTACAAAGTATTGACTCGGAGGGGGGGTAGTTGGGGCTGAATACAAATGCACGCCACACTTTTCACATATTTATTTGTAAACATTTTTGAATACCATTTATAATTTTTCTTCCACGGCACAATAATGTGCCACTTTGTGTTGGACACACACGTACACGTATACAGACACATATACATGTACACACACACACACACACGTACACAGACACATATACATGTACATACACGCACATGTACACAGATGCACATATAAAGCCCTTTAAAAAAATATTACAGTACCTTTCCTCACACAGCAGGGTACTGCACTGTAGGGGGAAGCAGAGAGCACAGCACACTCCCCCCTCCCTTTACTTTTACTTTGCTAAGGCTGACGGAGCTCCCTCACAGTGCCGATGTACAGTTTGGCAGGAGATCGGGATCATCTGACAGCCCTTCTCCACCATGATCCTGCAGCACACCTGAGGATCTCTGGCAGCACCCCAGTGTGCCGCAGCACACAGGTTGAGAAAGGCTGTTTTAAACAGCAACTGGATCTCTTTTCGGAACTATTGCACTTCTGTGTGGATGGGTTGGAAAATTCTCTGTGACAATTCTCTTGCCTAGGACTTATGCTAGTTCATATTCGACAAGTACTATGGCTGAAATACTGATTAAGCACCCTTGCAAGAAGCAGCTGAAATGTATGCCTTTTGAGGGCAAATGTCTCTTTGGAAATTCCTTGTATGCGTTTATCCAAAAAGCAACAGGGGAAGAAAGCACTCTTATCCTTGAAGTGTGCCCTGGGCTGAACCTGTTACACTCTCAAGAGCTCCTTGCCCCTGCTTCATTACCCGTTTCATGGTGCCTGAGCTAAATGGTGATGCATGGCCAATTCTGGATCTAAAGCTCTTGAACAAAAGTTGCGTATGGAATCTGTGCGGTAAGTGATTACCTCACAGGGACTTCCTGGCCTTGGTCGACATTCAGCACTCCAAACTCATCGGAGCTGCCTGCATTTTATGGTGGGGGGGGGGGGGCTCTGCCCCCTGGCTTGACCACAGCACTATTGGTCTTTATGAAGGTTCTGGCCTCAATGTTGGCTCTTCTGTAAACCCGGGGGATTCTCATTCTGGGGTTTGGATGATCTACTCCTGCGGGAACAGTTAGTGGAAGGAATCAGTGCCAATGTGCTACAGACCACACTAGCCCTGGAGAATTTCAGCTGGACCCTTAATCTCAAGAAGTCAACCCTGGGAACTGTTGCACTGCCTGGTTTATTTGTGAACATGACCCTGGCACATGTTCCTTCTCCAGGAAAGGAGAGCTTTGGACCCTCTGGTTCATAGTATGGGGAAGCCAGGTTCCCTGGAGTGTCCCTCCTATTCGCCTTTGCATAAAAGTGCTATATTTGATGGTAGCCTCCTTTTTGAAGCAGTGCCACATGCTCTGTTTTTGTCAAGACTGCTACAACTCAACATCCTGACAGCATTGGACATACCAACTGTGTCCTTGGATCACTCTATGCATTTAGCACAAAAATCAAGGTATTCTTGCAATGGTGGCTTTTCAGCCTGGTGCTGGAGGACAAGAAATCCATTCTCCCAACGATGTGGATGGTACTGTAAGGCTAGGGTAGAGTCCTGGATTTTTTTTCAGTCCAGGGGGAAAGCTCCAGATGCCAATCAATGTCCTGGAGCTTAGGGCAAATTGGCTTGCCCTTCAGCACTGACCCCCCCACCTTGCTCCAAAAACTCCCAGTTTGGGTCCAATCTAACAACGCCCAACTGTGACATACAGAGATCATCAAGATGGACCCAGGATTAAAGCTGCTTTTCAAGAAGCGGAGCTCATTCTGACTTCACGTTCCGGCCCTGTCCGAAGTACACATTCCAGGTGTGGAAAATTGGAAAGCGGACTTCTTAAGTCGCTAATGGCTGAAAGACATGGGTCTTTCAAGATATTTCAATTCCCACCTTGAAGAAGGCTAAAAAAAACTATCATCTCATAGGGTTTGCCTCAGCACTTTGCTTGGTGTGAAAAGGGAAAGCTTCACCCTATCAAAACTTTGTCGCATGGGTTAAATCCTTAATTTTTGTCAGTATTGTACAAATGCTTTCCCCTGAACTAAAAAAGGCCGGTTTTCTGCCTTGATGGTGGCTAGCTTCCCACTCTTTATTCAGAGCCTTTGTATAAGACATTGCTCAGATATTACTGCTGGTACACACTCTGTTAACTTGGTGGGGCACTTAGTCTGGTGGTGTCATCGCTCAGAGACCATTATTTGAACCTATTTGTGAAATTTTCTCCCTCTTTATTTCATGCAAGAGTGGTTTTATGCAGGACTTTGCTCTTTGCCAGTGTTCAATCAACTGGAGGCCGGTGAATAACCCAGTGTTTTATAAATGACCTCTCCATTATCCTGTGATGTACTCCTAGAAAGGTATCTTCCAAGTAAGTCAAAAATGTCATTTTATCCCACCTTCCTTTCCCTGCATTTAGGATTAAAGGTTAGCCTACTGCTATTACCAGGTTGGTGTTTTTGTTTTCGACATACCTTGTCGGTCCAGCTTTTCTTTTTTTGTACAGTCTAGGGCTAGGTATCCTGGGCTTCTGCTTTTACCCAGGTAAATCTTTCTGACCACCTTAGCCGTTGGTTGGCTTAAAATGTTGTTCTCCTTTTCAGGTAATTGTTGTGGCACCTGTTTTCTTGTGGTGCATGATTGGTTTTCTTCCACATGGTTAGTTGAAGTTCACCATTTTTTCAGGTACCAGTCTCTGGTGGTGGTGATTACCTGTTTTGGTCTGGACCTTAAGATTGATCCTCTGTGATTACACGTCTGCTTACCCCCTTTTTTTTTTAATCTAGCAATTTAGTCTGATTGGTGAGAAACGTTTTCTTTTTCTCAAATGCACTTGATATACCAGGCTTTCCTATATGTGAGCGACAGGAGGCTTCACTGGCCATGTTGAAATTGCCTCTGTTGAAGTACAAATGAATTACTGCAATGGGAGTTGGGTAACATAATGCATTACATATATGTCTTGGTGAAAAACTAAATTTGTAAGTAGTAGTTGCATTTGAGTGCTGTATTTTTAACTTCAGCTTGGGATTTCAGGTACACAGGTTGTATTTTTTATTTTTCATATCAAAGTCTGTTTTCTCATTTTCTCTTTTTCCATGTAGACTCTTCAGGACAAGGCGATCCCATCAATGAAACACCACCATATCATTCAAGTGTGCATCGGCAGAGCAGTTCTCATTTACTGACACCCTCTATTCCTCCTCCACCACCACCTGCTCCAGCTAACGAGGAGGATACAAATAAAGAAGATGTTATATTTTTTTAGCTCCATCACTGACTTTTTATACACTTTTCATGGCACAGACTGAAATATTGTGGATTAATGCTTTTACCACTAAGGCCTTTTTATGAAGTTTTAAATAGGTTAATTAAATGGAATCTGTACAAGTAACAGGATTAAAATGGTGTGGCATTCAGTCCAAAGAATAATGAAGGGATATTCACCAGTATATTTGCCAAATGCAATATTATTTTATTTTTTTCTTCTGCTAACCATGTGGGCTTCTAACCCGACATCTCTGTTCGAAGTGCAATCGGAGTGAAGTCAAAGGGTAATGGTGCATCTGTCAAACCGAAGCATTACCTGCTGGACAGGACTGCTTAATATTTAGGTTAAAGATTATGTCCTATGCTTGTTGTCTTGTCTCGCAAACATTTCCTGAGGGCCAAAAAAAATTACCAATAGCATGTCCCTTCTTCCTTTAGCAAAATAAGTAGCATGTCTATTAGCAGCTATAAAGGGGTGTATTTATATCTATTTATAAAAATTCACTGCAGGCATTCATGAAAACGGTTGTGAATAATTTCTATGCTAAGGTTTCTAAAACTTGCAAAATTTTGTTTTCTGATATTTAAGTTGTCTTTTGCGGGGCGAATGCACCATACATTTGGCTAATCGTATTTGTTCCAGTGTTGTCAAAAAAAAATATGTAAACTATTATACATGTTGTATGGGTTTCTTTGTAGAATATAAGCAGTATTGAATGCAGCATATCTTAAGAACATTCAATCCAGAGGCTGCATTAACACGTGAAAAAACTTAAAAAAAATAAATCAGTTCTCTATGGTGCCTTTTCACATCTGTGCACGCAAATGGTGTGAACAGGCACCATAGAGAACAATTGATTTTTTAAGTTTAAGTTTTAAGTTTAAGACTTTTGTAGTTTCAACCTACAAAACACTTGTGTAAATGCAGCCTAAGAGAGAAAATACATTCAAACGGAAGATAAAGTACTCTATGACCATTTGATCAGAAGAGAAAGTACTCTTAAGAAATTCCATCAAACAAAGACATAATTTTGTTTGATTTTGCCCCATTGGCACAACAGACACAGATTTATACATTGTGCAAAAAAAATCCCTAAAACGAATAACTGAATACTCGTGAACTCAAACAGAATGAATGTACACGCAGTTTCGCTGGACGAATAGCCATGCAGGTTTTCTTTATTATAAATGAACCCCTAAGGCCGGCCATACACTGTTTAAAATCTTGGCCCGTTCAGCAGGAACCGGCCGAGATTCGAACCGTTATTGGGCAGGCTGAATTTACCAAGTTGATCGATCAACTTGAGTACAATCAGCCTGCCGGGTTTTCTTACAAGTATCGCTAGCAGCTGCTATAGCCGCTAGCAATAATCACTGTCTTCTCCCAGTGGGAATGGCTTCCCCCGCCCGAAGCAGACAATTTCTCGGCAGGAGGAATTGTCTGTCTTCATGGGGGAATCGTGGTTGCAGGAAAGAAATTTGCACCATGTATGCCTTAGGCTCCATTCACACCAGTGTAGTAATTTACTGGCATTTTTAAAAAGCGTATTACAGGTGTTTTACAGCTTCAGGAATTTTTGTTTAGCCAATAGAAAGCACTAGGGGGAGGAAATTAGGGGTAAAGAGCTGTTGTTTGAGCAGAAAACGAGCGACAAAACGCTTGTAAAATGTTCAATTCAGGCAGTTCTATTGAAGTCTATGGGGCCAAAAACGCTTTAATCTGCCAAAAAGAAAATCGTGTACTTTTTTGAGCGACGGGCAATTTGCTTCAGGCAACAGAACGCTCCTATGTGAACAGGGGCCATTGAAATAAATGGAATTTGGCTTGATGAGCACTTTAGAGCTACAAGCTTTAAGCAGAAAATCGTTCAGGTGTGAACAGGGCCTTAGTGTCTACAGAGGTCAAATTTTAAGAAATAGTCCTTCATGTAGAATTTTTTGCTTTCTTGTGGAGTGCCCCCTGTGTGACAATAATAAACAAAACTGTTATTTCCTAATTGTACAAGTAAATGTCTAAAAATAAGGATTTTTTGGCAACAGTGAGTGATTTTTCCTGCTGTTAACAAACAGTCCTAAGTGTTTTGTTTCAGTCAATAATATCCGTTTTTAGGCAATGTGGCCATTGGACCAAATGTTGATAAAAGTGGTATATGTGAAAATTTTGAGCTTGTTTATATACATTTTATTTTTTTACCACTATTTAATTGCTCACATACCTTTTTTTATATTTGCTTCATTGTTAAGGAGACTGTGCTACTGCACAAAAATCTCTGACCACAAACACAGTTTTATTTCACGTATGTGTAAGGCACAGCCACAGTTATAATCTACCTAATTTCTATATAGAATGTTTTATTTTTTTCTAGTGCCATAGTAGCAACGTCCCCTACCTATACATTTTGTCTTTTACTCCATTGATGCTCGAGCACTTTAGCAAAGAGTGCAATTGTGAAGTATTTAAAGCCACCGTGGCTCAACAGTCCTTAGTTGTATCTATGTTGAAATGTTTATCAAAGGGATTGTTTTAATTTTTTAATTTTGTTCATTTAACCTTTTAGAATGGTAACGTTAATGACAAAACATTTATACTGTAGTTCAAGATGTGAAGGAGTATGTTAGCGAAGTCTGTACTTATTTTGCTGATTTCTGCATTTTGGAAGTCTGAATTAAGACCAACTCTAATCTTGTGTGCTTTTATGCTTAAAATATTTTAAAGAAGTATGGCCAAAGCTATTTTGTCCCTAATTCTCATATGGATAACAGGAGGGCAGTTAGTTCTGCACTCTTGTGGCCCGTTTTCAGACAACAGTGGGCTAAAGGCCATCCAATGGGTCCAGGTGCTAGATCGAACCCGACTTTAAAGTCGGGATCCACTCAGAGGCCTGGCCCAGCAGCTGGCTAAGCCTCTCAGCAAGCCACTGTGAGACTGAGTCAGCGGACACTCCCTCTCCACATCCCAACACTCCAGTGAGCACTGGAGGGGAAGAGCAGAGAGACAGTGACTGAGAGTCACCACTCTCTGCTTGGAGGGGAGAATTGAGTGATCAGGGGTGTTGGATCACTCAGTTCTCACTACAGATCAATGCTGAATCCACCTAGGTGAGTGTAGCATTTATTTATTTTTTATTTCCAACCCTGTACTACTTGTTTAAGCTGCTACATGAAAAGCACTGCCAGTTTAGCATGTAGAATAGTTACATGAAGGAGAACGTACAAAGATTGTACATGCACATTGCGTAGTGCCTGGCCAGCTGAAGGAAAACCTGGTGTGTCAACCATTTTAGGCACAGCAAGTGCAGCTGTCACTTGGCGCCTAAGAATTTCAGTGTAAGTGATGATTAATCCTGCAAATTTCCTCAGTGTTTTGATTATATAAAGGGGGGTGTGCCAGCATAGGGTCAAGGTCCCTAATTAGCAAGAGACGAGACTTCATGCAAATGAGAAGCTTAGAGCACCGCTGTCATGTCAAAAACAGAAGCTGCAGTTGCTGTCCTTTTCTTATTAAAGTGCTTGGCTGTTTTGCATCTGAACTTTGGATCTCTGAAAAACAGAAGCATCACAGCCATACAACTGGCTTTATCAAAAGAAGGTCAACAGTGTCGGCCTTTGCATTTCTGCCATGACAGGTTTAATTTAATCAGTCTTCCAAAATACTCTAACCTTACAGATTCTATAAAAAGTTGTGGCACTGCACTGTTAGATTACACCAGGGGTGCCCAACCAGTGGTCCGGGGGCAACATGTGGCCCATGGAAGCCCTATGATGTGGTCCGCGAGCTCCTGCTCTGGGATGACAGGTTGGCAAGCCCAGATGGCGGATTGCTGACCCGCCATTCCAGAGCATCAGTGTTGTGAATGAAGCCGCCGGTAGAGGAAGCAAGTGGCTGTAGAGCAGAGCCACAAAGGTCTGTAAAGTGCTCCTGTCACAGGCAGAGTGATGCCAAATGCACTCTGCCTGGGACAGCAGCAGCCAGCGATAACTGAATGGAAGACTGTTTGTTTTTAAAAGTAAGTTTATTACTAAAATCACAGTATATATGGGCATATCTGTTCTACAGTGGTTGCTGGGCTGCTTTCAAACTGGTCCACAGGTGAAGCGCAGTGCACCTGCGGGTTACCGGAACTGAGCAATAGAGTTCTGTTATTAATTGCGGGCTTGGTGAGCTTTCAAAAAGTGCACTACACCTGTAGGATATAATAGAAGTCTATGGCAAAGTGCAGCTATCCCCGCAGGAAAGACATAGGTGCACTGCTCTGCACCCATGATGTGGGTAAACCACAGAGCATCAGTGTGAAAGCAGCCTTAGGCCCCTTTCACATGATTGGTACAACCCAATCATACCATCCATTCACCTCTATGGAGTGGCAGATGTAAACAGACTACCTCTAATTCGATCCGCTAAAAAAAAACACGGGCATCCGTCCCCTTCCGTCTGGGCAGATCGAAGGGCACATAGAGTAGAGCGGGCTGTATCCGTGTCCGCTTTGCATATGCAGAGTGGACACAGACCTGTCATCCGCCGCTCCGCACATTGTGGCCCGTGACCGATTACCAAGTCGCTTAAGTGGTCCTCAAGTGGCTCCAAACACTCTCCACTCAATCCAAAACTATATAAAAATGTTTTGCCTTTAGTTACACTTTCATCCTTAACCACTTCCCGCCGTCGTATGACATCCTGGGATCCCCGCAGTGTGGAGCGCGAGCGCGCACTCACCGCATCACTGGGGACCCGATGCGTGTGCCCGGCGGCCGCGGTGTCCGCCGGGCACCCGCGATTGCTCGTCACAGAGCCAGGGACATGGATCTTTGTGTATACACAGATCCACATCCTGTCAGGGAGAGGAGACCAATGGTGTGTCCCTTGTACATAGGGACACCGATCGGTCTCCTCCCCCTACAGTTAGAATCACTCTCTAGGGAACACATTTAACCCCTTGATCGCCCCTAGTGTTAACCCCTTCCCTGCCAGTCACATTTATACAGTAATCAGTGCATATTTATAGCACTGTTCGCTGTATAAATGTGGTCCCAAAATGGTGTCATAAGTGTCCGATCTGTCCGCCGCAGTATTGCAGTCCTAACAAAAATCACAGGTAACCGCCATTACTAGTAAAAAATAAAATAAAAGTCATAAAACTATCCCCTATTTTGTAGGCGCTATAACTTTTGCGCAAACCAATCAATATACGCTTATTGCGCTTTTTTTAAAAAAAATTTTTTACCAAAAATATGTAGAAGAATATGTTTTGGCCTAAACTGACAAAAAAAAAAAATGGGGATATTTATTATAGCAAAAAGTAAAAAATATTTAATTTTTTTTCAAGATTGTCAGTCTTTTTTTGTTTATAGCGCAAAAAATAAAAACCGCAGAGATGATCAAATACCACCAAAAGAAAGCTCTATTTGTGGGAAAAAAAGGACGTCAATTTTGTTTGGGAGCCACGTCGCACGACCGCGCAATTGTCATTCAAAGCGTGACAGTGCTGAAAGCTGAAAATTGGCCTGGGCAGGAAGGGGGTGAAAATGCCCGGTATTGAAGTGGTTAATAGTTTTAACATTGCTTTGTGATGTGCCCATATAAATGCAAATAAAATAAAAAAATAACCATGCACCAATGTTTGTTTCAAACCTTTTTTGATGGAGGCTGGTCCTCTTTCTTTAGTATACAAGTTGATGTATAATGCAAGATAAGAATTTGCACAAGAAACACTTGTCTTTTATCCCCTTTTAAAGTACGGTATGTGTATCTGACTAAAATTGTTCATTAGTCTTCATTGTGTAGACAAATAGATCTGTTTTACACTCTTCCATATACACTCTATTTTATCAGGACTAGCTGAAAGAGACAGCAAGTCTATTAAATACTTAAGGAACTGTGTAATAATTCTAACACAGAGAGCAGGTTATTGCAAACATATCTTGGAATTTAATATATGTTTAGTATAGTTAAACTGAGATTTGTTGTCTTTCCTTTAGTTTTTTTACCTGTCATTGTAAACTTTTGTTTGCTCAAATTGGAAATGGCCAACAGATGATCAGTTAGATGTCTACAAGAAGCTACTAATCCATAAAACCTTGGACAGGGGACAGAGTAATTTACACAGGGCCTACAAGGAATTACGTCCATTTTCTCTTTTTGCTAGGCTTTTAATGAACAGCAGCCTCTAAATTTGCCTGCTTCAAAATGAAGTCCTTGTATTATATACTCGGATGGTATTCTTTCCTTACTGTCATTCATTGAGGTAGCCTCTTAAATGTCAGTTCAGTGCTTCATTACTTAGTCCAAAGCTGTAGTACTTATCTGATTTGGGCTCTCTAGCTTATTACCTTGCAATGTATGTATGGGTTATGATGCGAATTAAGCTGATTTATAGGTGCTGGAAATTAAACTTCTCTTGGTTTCAGGTTTAAATAAAATATATTTAAGAGTTAAAATACAATAAATCCAGTGGTGAATGGATGTATAGTTTGTAAATATAGGATTTTATTTTTTCTGAAATGTATCATATGTAATGTGTCACAAATGTGTATGTTTCTGTTGTGTGTCTCATGAACAAATACTACCCTGCAGTATATAGCGATGACACAGGTAGATAATTCTGTATGTTTAAAAGAGGGTGTAATTTGTTTTATTAAATAAGAATAAATTGGTAAATTTCACAGCGTTCATAATGTCCAGCCTCTTATGAATCTGCATTATTAGTAATTAAAAAAGAAAATTGTCATAGCAATTTGTTTTTGCTTTCTTTATGAAAATGTTTTTAAATTGGTAGTACAAATTATATAAATGTCTAATTTCTCTTTCAAATAACAATTTTTATTGGTCGTCGTTTGTTTCTTGGGGGGGGGGGGGAGAAGGAAAAAGACATTCAGGGATATGAGCGCTATGTTCAGTACAAATAAAGATCACTTGTAATGCAGTAAAGGTATTTCTCTTTTCCTCCATGGACGGACACCGCCTGCTTAAGTCTTGACAGTTGGGTTATGTTCCTGTTCATAGGAGAGGACTAGGCAGACATGTTGGATATTTCAATACATGTTACTTTAACAGAGTTGAACAGCCTCGCCCAGGGGGCGGTCCCTCTAGACATAACCCTCCGCCCTGGTTTTATTCTGCCTAGCAGAGGAGATGGACGTGGCTTCCTTTGGGCCCAGAGTCCTGGGGAATTATTTTTTTCTCTTATCGTCCATGGACTGACAGCTGGATACTGTAAACGTGTGGGTATATGTCCCTGCTCACAGGAGAAGATCTAGGCAAAATGTTAGATGTTAGAAACATACATTCTAGAACAAACCAGAGCTGAACAGCCCCGCCCAGGGGGGCGGTCCCTCTGGACATTACCCTCCCACCTGCAGCTAGCAGCCTCAGTTTTTTTCTGCCTAGCAGAAGGAGAAGACGTAGCTCTCTCTGGAGCCAGTCTCCTGAAGATTTTACTTTTAAATTTAATTCCTTTGGGAATTTTATTATTTTATTTTTGAGACCTTCAATCAACTGTTGGCTGGGCAACAGGTTGGGTACACTGGTATCCTCGTAGTCTTCCCTGTCCGACCATCGAGCGTGCATATCCTCGCCTTGTGTGCGTGAGACTCAGTTCACGACATGCCCCATGACTCCAGGGGTGGCCGGGTGGCTTTTATGCTCCCGCGATCCTCACAAGATTGAACAGTACCTGACTGACTGTATCTCTCGCGGTGGACCGGGCCGACAGCTACGCAGTACTGCTCTGTGATAGGTCTGTCTGAAACAAGCCAGTGGGTCCCTGAAAGGGACGGGTAAGTAGCCTCTCCTCTTGCAGGTGAGAGGTGAGTACATGCTGGCTGTGTTTTTTATATGGTGGGTTTCTCCCTGTCTCCCCCCTGTTATGCTGCTCTCTGCACCCTGTACTGGTGCTGTGCTTGGGGGTCACTCTAGCCTGGCTTGGGCGCTCATGTCTGTAATGGGCTCTGGGGTGAGGGGCAGTTTTCCTGGTGTTTGAGGTGGTTATTGCGTGCACCATTAGCGCTTGCGCATTAGCGCTGTTTGCCTTTGAATTTTGCGCTCGCCGGCCATCTTGCCGTGGTTCAATGGCGCAGTTATAGCTGCGGCCGGCGGCCATTTTCTTGTAGCCGCCACGCATTTACTTTCGGTTTCAGCCTCTAGCGGCAGCGCTGCGGCGCGAATCTCCTCACAGATTCTTCACTCTCCTCAGGCTCACAGCGCGATTTCTTCAGCAGAACTGAGCGGTCCTTAAGGGTTGGTGAGTCCTCCGGGTATCCCCTCCTCAGCCTCAGCGTAGCCAGTGGGTGGAATGTAAATTCACTGTTGTAGTGTATAAGGTCTCAGAGGGTGGCGATACGGAGTCTAATACACCTGCTTCTCCACACTTGCCTGAGACAACTGGCAGTGCTCCTGCACCTGCGGTCCTTATGGACCAGTTGTCGGCAGCCTGGAATCATTCCTTGTCCGAATGGAAGCGGCGTGCGAGCGAAGGGAGCTATAAGCCCCCTCTCCCCACAAAAATCTTTAGTGAAGGAGTGCTCTGATTCAGATATGGGCCTAGCTACTGTGCTCAGGACCCTAGCTCTGAATATTTTAATGTTTGTTTATGAACAGGACATTCCCTTGTGAGGAAGACTCCAGTTCTGTGTCCGTGAATGACAAGGCGCTTGTAAGTGAACTCATTGATGATGTGAGGAACACTCTCAAGCTGGGTGCTGTGGCTGTGGTACCTCAGGTGGATGCTGTTTCCCTTGGTTCCTTCAAGCCTTTCTTTTACACAGCTTCCTCACTGTTTTCCTCACGCGCTGCGTCGAGAGCAGCATGGATGATACAGTGGGTACACAGTGTTTCCCTCCCCCTGGTCGGTGCAACATGGTGGGGGGGGGGGCTTTATTCATTTATGTCTCTAGTCCCTGTGAGCCTTCTGTGTGATATCCTGAGGCAACAACAGGGTCTCTGCACCTGTGGTTTCCCGCTATTTCTTGGGGAACGCTCTGAGCTCTGACAGACACACGGTCTGAGGATCAGAGGTTACCTGTTAACTGCATGCTGCTTCGGCAGCACAGTTAAGCAGGTTGGAATGATACAGAGAAGATTATGCGCCTCTGCGCCATAATTTAAACTCATCCTGTACCTCTACACTGCATACATTCACAGTGTATGTATGTGTTATTGGTCTCTGTGTCTGCGTGGGTGTCCCCCACACGTTTCAATGCTGTGTTTCAGTGCCATACATGATATAAACGTACACAATATGTTTATGCACGACTCTAGATACATTCACAGTATATGGATGTATTATGCTCTCTGGGTCGGCGCGGTTTTCCGCCGGGGGCTCCGGTGTCCTCCCGCGCTCTCATGGTATGTGCGCTTCGGCTCTCTGCACAGTATAGACATGTTCAATATGTTTATTGCACATACTATACGTGTTTACAGTATGGGTATACTGCTTGCGTGGGGTTCCTCCGGGTACTCCAGTTTCCCCCCCATTCTCCAATGGAAATGCACAGCATAAACATGTGCAATATGTTTATTCATATGCTATCATTCCTACACGGTATCTGTGTGCTGTCTGCGTGGGTTTCTTCTGGGTGTTCCGGTTTCCTCCCACTCGCTGACGGTATGTGCGCCTTTGGCCCTCTGCACAGTTAAACATTTTCAATGTCTATCACGCATGCTATAATACCTACACGGTATGTGTATGCAGTCTGTGTGGGTTTCCTCCGGGTACTCCGGTTCCCGCCCACACTCCATTGGTATGGGCGCTTCGGCTCTATGCACAGCCCAAATTTGTGTGATTTGATATCCACATACTAACATACCTACTCGGTATGTCTGTGCAGTCTGCGTGGGTTTCCGCCCACGCTACATAACATGCGTGCCTTTGGTGCAATACACGGTGTAAACATACACATTATATTTATACACAACACTAAATACATTCACAGTAGTTGTAGGTATTGCATTCTCTGGGTATGTGTGGGGTACTTTGGTTCCTCCCACGCGCCAATGGTGGGCGCGCCTTTGGTGCTATGCACACATAGGCTTGTGCAAAAGGTTTAGCGCACATACTATAATACCTACACTGTATGCGTATGCAGTCTGCGTGGGTTCCATCCGGGTGCTCCGGTTTCTCCCCCGCGCTCCAATGGTGTGCGCATTTTCAGCGCTATGCACAGTATAAACGTGCAATTTGTTTATTCGCAGGCTAACATACCTACACGGTTGTGTACGCAATCTGCGTGGCTGGTTTACGTCCAAGCCCTGATGATGTGCGCGCCTTCGTCGCTGGCACAGTATAAACGTGTTTAATAGGTTTATCCACACATACTAAACTACATACGCCGTATGTGGTTGTATTATGCTCTTTGTGGCTGGGTGGGTTTCCTCCCACACTCTATTTGCGCGTTTGACGCAATACACAGTATAAACTATGTGTTTGTACAATCAGCACTTATCCATGGGGTAGCTGCTGGATGGAGCATTGTCATAAGGATCCCTGGTTTCAGGGGTACCACTTTCCACCTGCTTTCAGTGGAGATCAGAAGCGCTGGCTTGGACTGTGTTCGCCAGGCTGAGGTTAGCGTTACGCCCGTTAGTGGCTGCGTCTCTGGCGTTTCTGTAGCTCAATGACTGGGCAAAAGCCTTTGCTTCATCTATCAGTCGACTAGCAGGTGCACTGCAACTGCTTTAGCCTTTAGGGTCTCTGTGCCCGGTGTGGGTTTGCGCCACCTGTGGAGGCTGAGGTACTGGTCCTCTGACCGAGTTTCTAGGGAAGCTCTGTCAAGTTGCCTTTATTGGCCAACAGTTGAGGCACCCTGTACACCGGGGCCTCTCTTCTCCGATACATTGCGGAGTCTCTGGGATTTTCATACATCTCGCTGCAAGACGGTCCTGTCGGCCGTGTGCATTGCAGGGGAAGGGTCCTTGCATCCGGAGGTGTTTCCACCTCCTTTACCGGCGGTGGGGCACCGGATGTGGACCTTATGGCCTCTCGACTCACTCGCAAGCTGTCAAGATCGTGGCCAGGTCCAGGGACCCCTGGGCAGACGTGTTGGTAGCCCGTGGGGGTAGTATCGCCTGATATATGCTTTCCCTCCGCTACTGTTGTTGCCTTGCCTGCTTCGCAGAGTAGGGGCTGAGGCCATTCCGGTGATCCTCATTGCTCCGCAACGGCGACATTGGTACGCTGATCTACTTCGGCTTGTCGCAGACGTTCCTTGGCGGCTGCCTATTGGGGTGGACCTTCTGTCTCATGATCCCATACTTCATCCTGCTTTACAGTCCTTGGCTTTAATGGCATGGCTGTTTAAAGCCAGGTGCTGAAGGACCGAGGTCTCTCGGATTCGGTCATCTCATCTATGTTGTTGGCACGGGAATCTTCATCCAGAAAGATATATCACTGTACCTGGAAGGCTTACATCGCTATGTGCGAGGAACTTGATTGGCGTCCTCGGACGTATTCCGTTCCCAGGATTTTGCTGTTCTTATAGCGTGGTGTGACCCAAAAGCTGGCCTTGCATACCATTGAGGGTCGGATTTCGGCCCGGGCTGTCTTTTTCAACGACCGCTACCGGGCCATTCCTTGATTAGTATACAAATAAAATAGTGCAGCGCTAAATGGCTAATAAATTCTAAACCAAGTCCAAAAAAGGATCAAGGAATCATGTCCCAAAATTCAGTGTGAATAATAACCAATGAAAGGAAAAAGTTGCTAGAAGTGAAAGATCCTCAAAGGTGATCAGAGTGCTTAAAAACAATATATCAATGGTGCTTCTATATATGTGTTCTCGTCACCAACTTCACAGGCCGCTCACCTCAATAATTGGGTCTCTGAGCTAACAGAAGACCAAACACACATTCCCCTTGAAGGGGTGTAATTATAGATGAATCCTGTCTTCAGATGATCATTAACAAATGGTGATGCTCCTCCAAACATTAATTCTCAGCAGTATTCGTGTAAGACATAAAGACAACCATAGTGCTCTCTGTTTCACTTTAAAACAATCACATTTATTTAAAAATATCTCACTTGCATAAAAAGCACTGAGCCCAGTGCTAGGAACATGAGCCTCCTGTTTTATAGACACAGCGTCTTTGGTTGCAAGCTTCTGGGTATTGCTGAATGGGATGTCACATAATGGTCCCCTCCGCACGCGTATCGTTCCTCGGGGCGGAACTTCCTCAGCGTATTATGGGGACCCCCATATGGAGCATCCTTTAAATACCCTTTCCTTCCATCTATTATAAGCCACACCCCCAGTAGTCACATGATCACAGTGAGGGGAATCACCGTCACATGACTCCCCATAGCCAATCAGTGGTCATCATAGCATACGACCTCCTTTGAGAACTAATACCACGCCCCCTTATTTTTAATCAAACGGATCATAGATCCCTAAGAGTCTGATGAATTTCTACACCTTATCCTAAGGGAACTTACACTGAGATGTGCCCCACGTAAGTGTTCGAAGTTGATCCGCAATCATCCACGGCCGTGATCATGTAAAAACATGAACGCAAAGAACACTCCCACAGGGCCGTCCTGGAGCGCAGGCAGACACACCTCTTCGAGCGCGTCCTTCTCCATTGGTCGGCACGGCGTTTGACGTGACGACGTCATACGCAATCACGTGACGCACACCAGCCATACGCGATCACGTGACACATCGGCCAATCAGTGTGTCTCTATACCAGAATTCGTCGCCATAGCAACACTGACACCTTAATGCCGGAACAACACTGAGCACCATTGCGGCCAAATAGCATCAAGGCCCCACACAAGCGCTCAGTGCAACCTGCGGCTATAAAGAAAAAGTGCTGCCAACTCCCCAAGATTTAATCCTATTGGCAGGCGATTCAATTCAGCAACATCATATAACTGATAGCCCACACTATTTCTACCATAATCTCGTCATAAGTGATCGCATGGTGTGCGTCTCCCAATCAGTGCATGCACAGCATGAACATAACAGCACAAACGCCATAAAGCAGAAGATATTAATATAACAATGATATATTTTATATATACCCATATTACTATAATAAAAAATTGATATTGAACTCGGGACCTTGATATGTTAACATAAGAGATGTGGCTAAATTTAATATCCATATTGATATCAAAGTTAAATAACAAAATGTATGCATCTTTAGTTGGTGAACTATAAGGAAAGATTGGTCCAATCGAATGGACCCAATCAAAGTGGGGCATCACTCCCAATATAGAAATTCTTATTTAAACCAACTCGATACTTATGTACAGCTGCATAAAGTAAGATTCCCACGGCCAGAGCAAATATTCCAGATATTAACACACTCTAATCGTCAGATAACCCCCTATACAGTGATAGACAACCGACATCACATCCATCAGCACCCAAAACCCTGCAACCGTATTAAAACAATACATGATAAGATAAATAATTAGTAACATAAAACCATCCAATCCGCTTATCGGTCAGAGATGAAGCAGTTGAGATCAAACTCAACATTAAGCCCCGAAGGGACCCCCACCTTCGTCTCGTACACCCAGAATGATTCCCGTTTACTGAGCTGTCTTATAAAGTTTCCTCCTCTCCAATGTTTGGTAACTTTTTCGATCCCCCAAAATTTTAATTTTGCGGGGCTTCGATTGTGAAACAATCGGAAATGCTTAGAGACATTATGTGTAATAAGGCCTTTTTTTTATATTCGTCACGTGTTCCCCTATCCTCACATGGAGGGGCCTGGAAGTTCTTCCCACGTACTGCAAACCGCATTCACACTCCAACATGTATACCACACCTTCTGTGTTGCATGTAATTGCTTAATTTGTTATTTCTTATTGGTGGCAAATGCGGTGAATTCTTTTCTCTTCTTAACGTTACACTTAGCCTGCCTACATGGAGGGCATTTCCCACAGGAATGAAATCCTGTAAGGAAATTGAAAATCCTATTTTCAAACGGAACAGGAGGGTCAATCACCCCTGGAGCCAACTTGTCTCGTAGTGAGGGTGCCTTTTTAAACACAAATTGGGGGTGTTCAGGCAATGATGGACCCAAAACCTTGTCCTGTTTAAGGATCGGCCAGTGTTTTTGTATAATTTTCTCAAACTTCCTGAATTGGACATTAAATTCAAGAAACATTCTCATACCCGTGCTAGTATTTACATTAGACTTGGGAATGTTAGCAACCAAGCTTTTTCTATCTCTTTTCCGTACACTTTCCATCTCATTTTGTAAAGTATTTTCATCGTACCCCTTCTGTAAAAAGCGGGTAGATAAAACTTTAGATTGAGATATAAAATCATTTTCATACGTGCAATTCCGCCTAAGGCGTATAAACTGCCCTTTGGGGATATTGCACAGCCATTTGCTATGGTGGCAACTGTCTGTCGGAATAAACACATTTCTATCAGTGGCTTTGAAGTGGTTGATCATTTTTACATGGTCTCCATCCTTAGATATATGCAAATCAAGGAAAACCATGCTCTGTGCTGACATTCCAAGTTAGAGCTATATTTTGGTTGTTAGCATCTAACTTCCTCATGAACTCATCCAAGGACGGCCTGTCACCATCCCAAACCATTACGATATCATCAATATAACGCTGGTAACATACCAATTCCGATGGTCTGTCCTTAAATACAATCGTTTCCTCCCAGTGAGCCTTAAAGAGATTAGCTACACTAGGAGCGAATCGGGCTCCCATAGCCACTCCTCTCGTTTGGCTATAAAATTGCTTGTTATACCAAAAATAGTTCTTGGCTAAGCAAAATCTCAAACTATCCGTCAGGAAGTTTTTATGCCGGCTTGAAAGATTAAATGATTTAAAGGCCCAGGTTACCTATGCAATGGCATCCTCGTGACTGATAATAGTGTAAAGGGAACTTACATCTGCTGTAATTAGAAAGGTAGACGGGGATATTGTCAGGGATTCCAAGATCTGGATTGCATGTTTGGTGTCTTTCAAGAATGCATCGGTTTCTCGGACTAAAGGCTGTAAGAACGTATCAATATATTGACCTAACCTGGAGGTAACGGAATCTATCCCGTTAACTATTGGCCTTCCAGGTGGATTGATACTATCTTTATGCATTTTGGGTAAAAAAATAATTATAGGAGTACGGCAAAATAAAGGGTCTAAATACAATGCTTCTTTGGTATTAAGAACGCCTATGTGTTTTCCCCTTTCTATATGGAAGTGTAACTCGCTTTTGTATTCTAGCAATGGATCTTTATTCATAATAATATATGTGTTAGAATCGCTAAGTAGATTTTCCATCTCATTCCTATAATAAGATTTGCTGAGTACTACTAGGCCACCCCCCTTATCCGCAGGGTGGATAACCAAATCTTTTCTCTCCAGTAAAGAGTCAATTCCCTTTTTGATGTATTCGGGGTCGTTGACCTTCCATACCTTAAGGGATTCTAAATCCTTTGCCACCATGTTTTTGAAGACATCTATGTTTTTTGTATCAACCTTAGGGGGATTAAACACTGACTTATTCCGGAGATTAGAGTATTGGTTAAAAGGGGTCTCAATGGTAGGGACGTTGTTTTTAATGACAGGGTTGGACAGAAAATATTTCTTAATATTCAAACTCTGTGCATATTTTTGCAGGCTGACATAAGTTTGAAATGTATTCAAATTCCTGGTGGGGGCATATTTCAAGCCTCTATCCAATGTCCTTATCTCATTATCATTAAGGGGTGTGCCACTTAGGTTGTAGATCCCTGTCCCAATTGGGGCTTTGTTCTTTTTATTTCGCCTTCCTCCCCTCCTTCCTCTCGATTTTTTCTTTTTCTGAAAGGTCCCCCCTCCTGAATGAATGGCGGGGGGATTGGTCCCTGCCAACCGCCTGGATTGGGGGGCATAGAGGGCGCCCCTCTCCCCACCCCTCTCTGGGCTCTGGGAAAATCCCCCCCCCCAGCACCATGATTCTCTAAGGGGGAAAAGCGATTATATGTGGCTAAATGATTTCCATATTGTTGGGGAATTCTCCCTCTGTTGGAATATGTATCATACCCCGAGGTATGATAATAATCATTCTGATGGTAATTCGAATCATTACCTCTATTCATATATGTCCCATTTCTATCTGGTAAATATTGGTAATTACCATGTTGACTATATTCATTATATTGTCCATTAGGCCCTGTAGACACACCATAGTCATAATTCCTATGGGGGGATTGGTGTGTACCACCCCTCTTTCCCCGCCCTCTCCTATTTTTACCCTTTTTCCCCCGTACAGCCTGATATTGACTCTCCTCATGAGGTGTTCCCTCATAAGGATATTCCGAATGGTCATATGTATATACATTATTACCACTGATCATAGGTAATGGAGTAGTGACTGCTTCCACAGTGGAATGTTCGGGTTGTGCTTGAGTCATGGCTACATCCACTGGGCTGGTTTACCATTTAAACACATTGCCCTTGCTGAAATCCTCTAGATCCCTAATGTATTTCTTCCGTTTTTTATTTTGAGACTCAGAATCCCATTTAATTAATCCGTTTTTGAGTTCTGTTGATAATCTCAAGAACTCCTCAGACTCTTTGTGAGGTTCAAGGGAACTCTTGAGCTCTCGGATTTGGGTCAAGTTTTTCATTTTTCTTTGTTTCCTCCTATGCAAGAGTTCTAGAAGTTCTAGACCCTTGCATACAAAGAAATCACCCCATTCTTTTGTGGCTTCATCATCCACAAGACCGTCATTAGGGGGGAACATCCCATCTAAGGCGTCTTGGGATTAATTTAGCTGCTATATAGTGCTCGAAGGAAACGATATCCCACCAAGTTTTTACCTTCTTCTCGAAAACGTGCCCCAGTTTTCTAAACGTTTGGGCTCGATTCCTTGATTAGCACCTTTTGTGCAGGGGGTTCGCCATGTGATCCCCCTGTCAAGCCTCCTCTCCCGACTTGGGATCTGAATTTGATGCATCTCGGTTCTCCAAGAACATTCCTTTGAGAATATCAGAGAGATTCCTCTTTTGACCTTGTCCCAGAAGGTGGCCTTCTTAGTGGCCATTACTTTGGTTAGACGGGTGTCTGAGTTGGCGGCCTTGTCCTGCAAGTCGCCTTACTTGGTCCTCCATAAGGATATGGCGGTGTTGCGCCCACGACCGTCCTTTTCAAAAGATGGTCTCGGCCTTTCACCTTGAGGACATTGTTCTTCCGTCCTTGTGTCCTCACCCATCGCATCCCTGAGAGTTTGCGCTTCATACATTAAGATGGTTACAAGCCTTACGGGTGTACCTGTCTGCTACTGTTTCCATTCGGAAGTCTGACTCACTGTTTGTGGATGCCTCTGGTCCAAAACAGGGCCGAGGCGGTGTCGTCTGCCACCGTCTTTAGGTGGATCAGGCAGACCGTCATACAGGCCTATGCCCTTAAGGGGCGTGCACCTCCCTTTCCGGTTGCGGCGCATTCCACCAAGGCAATTGGTGCTTCCTGGGCTTTCCGACATCAAGCGTCGGTTGCATAAGTGTGCAAGGCGGCGACCTGGTCATCCGTTCATACCTTTTCAAAATTTTATAAGGTTGATGTGGCTGCATCTTCGGATGCTTCCTTCGGCCGCAAAGCATTGTAGGCCGCTGTTTAATGTTGCAACTCCTCCGTTGAGGAGCTCTGCTTGTTTGGAGTGACGTTTTGGCTGTTCCTTTACTACTGCTCCCACCCTTCTGATACTGCTTTGGGACGTCCCACACGTTTACAGTATCCAGCTGTGTCTGTCCAATGACGATAAGAGAAAATAGGATTTTTGTACTCACCGTAAAATCCGTTTCTCTGACGTCCATGGACTGACACAGCACCCACCCTTCCTTTAAAGGTTTGTACTGCTTTGTTACGAACTGAGGCTGCTAGCTGCAGGTGGGAGGGTAATGTCCGAAGGGACCGCCCCCCTGGGCGGGGCTGTTCAGCTCTGGTTTGTTCTAGAATGTATGTTTCTAACATTCTGCCTAGATCTTCTCCTGCGAGCAGGGACATATACCCACACGTTTACAGTATCCAGCTGTGGTCAGTCCATGGACGTCAGAGAAACGGATTTTACGGTGAGTACAAAAATCCTATTTTTTTTTTAATTTAAATTTATTTTATTTTGTGATTCTTCTATCAACAGTCGGCTGGGCGACAGGCTGGATATATAGATCCTTGTAGTCTTCCCAGTCCGGCCAGCGAGCATGTACAGTCCCTTGCAAATAGACTTCGGGTCTGTCA
The DNA here is from genome assembly GCA_029206835.1 of Rana muscosa. Taxonomy (NCBI): domain Eukaryota; kingdom Metazoa; phylum Chordata; class Amphibia; order Anura; family Ranidae; genus Rana; species Rana muscosa. The sequence goes on from CM055116.1 coordinate 477,276,125, forward strand.
CGACATGCCCCATGGCTCCAGGGGTGGCCGGTGAGCTTGTGCTCCGGGGTCCACATATAGTCAAGTCCATAAATATTGGGACATCGATACAATTCAAATCTTTTTGGCTCTCTAAACCACCACAATGGATTTGAAATGAAACGAACAAGATGTGCTTTACCTGCAGACTTTCAGCTTTAATTTGAGGGTATTTACATCCAAATCAGGTGAACGGTGTAGGAATTACAACAGTTTGTATATGTGCCTCACACTTTAAGAGACCAAAAGTAATGGGACAGATTAACAATCATAAATCAAACTTTCACTTTTTAATACTTGGTTGCAAATCATTTGCAGTCAATTACAGCCTGAAGTCTGGAACGCATAGACATCACCAGACGCTGGGTTTCATCCCTGGTGATGCTCTGCCAGGCCTCTACTGCAACTGTCTTCAGTTCCTGCTTGTTCTTGGGGCATTTTCCCTTCAGTTTTGTCTTCAGCAAGTGAAATGCATGCTCAATCGGATTCAGGTCAGGTGATTGACTTGGCCATTGCATAACATTCCACTTCTTTCCCTTAAACTCTTTGGTTGCTTTCGCAGTATGCTTCAGGTCATTGTCCAGCTGCAATGTGAAGCGCCGTCCAATAAGTTCTGAAGCATTTGGCTGAATATGAGCAGATATTTTTGCTCGAAACACTTCAGAATTCATCCTGCTGCTTTTGTCAGCAGTCACATCAATAAATACAAGAGAACCAGTTCCATTGGCAGCCATACATGCCTACGCCATGACACTACCACCACCATGCTTCACTGATGAGGTGGTATGCTTTGTATCATGAGCAGTTCCTTTCCTTCTCCGTACTCTTCTCTTCCCATCACTCTGGTACAAGTTGATCTTGGTCTCATCTGTCCATAGGATGTAGTTCCAGAACTGTGAAGGCTTTTTTAGATGTTGTTTGGCAAACTCTAATCTGGCCTTCCTGTTTTTGAGGCTCACCAATGGTTTACATCTTGTGGTGAACCCTCTGTATTCACTCTGGTGAAGTCTTCTTTTGATTGTTGACTTTGACACACATACACCTACCTCCTGGAGAGTGTTCTTGATCTGGCCAACTGTTGTGAAGGGTGTTTTCTTCACCAGGGAAAGAATTCTTCGGTCATCCACCACAGTTGTTTTCCGTGGTCTTCCGGATCCTTTGGTGTTGCTGAGCTCAACAGTACGTTATTTCTTTTTAAGGATGTTCCAAAAACAGTTGATTTGGCCACACCTAATGTTTTTGCTATCTCTCTAATGGGTTTGTTTTTTCAGCCTAATGATGGCTTGCTTCATTGATAGTGACAGCTCTTTGGATCTCATATTGAGAGTTGACAGCAACAGATTCCAAATGCAAATAGCACACTTGAAATTAACTCTGGACCTTTTATCTGCTCCTTGTAAATGGGATAATGAGGGAATAACACGCACCTGGCCATGGAACAGCTGAGCAGCCAATTGTCCCATTACTTTTGGTCCCTTAAAAAGCGTGAGGCACATATACAAACTGTTGTAATTCCTACACCTTTCACCTGATTTGGATGTAAATGCCCTCAAATTAAAGATGAAAGTCTGCAGTTAAAGTACATCTTGTTCGTTTCATTTAAAATCCATTGTGGTGGTGTATAGAGCCAAAAAGATTAGAATTGTGTCGATGTCCCAATATTTATGGACCTGACTGTATGACTGGGCTGCTTGCTGTCTGAATCACAGTTGACCGGGCCGACAGCTACTCCGTACTGCTCGGTTGTAGGCCTGTCAGGAACGCAACAGCAGGTCCTCGTTAGGACGGGTAAGTACAGTTCCTCCTGCCTCGGCAGGTGGGAACAGCTGGGTGTTCCTAGGAATAGGGGGGTTCTCCTGTCCTCCCTTTCCCTGCTCTCTGTCACCTTTACTCCCTCTGTCCTAACGGGGCTGGCTGCGACCGGGGCGTACCTGTGGGGACTCCAGGTCCTGGTGGGGGTCCGGGGGTGTCAGGGCCGTTTCTCTGTGGAGGGATACTCTGCTCCAGGGTAGCCATGCTGGGCCTTCTCGTCCACATCGTGGTGCTCGGGCCCCATTTTGGCGGTGCCGCCGCCATTTTCGGGGTGTGTTTTCTATTGCATTGATTTGCCCATTGGCGGCCATCTTGCCTTGGCCGCGCTATGGCGCAGTTGTTATTGCGGGCGGCCATTTTCTTGTGGTTGCGCCCTTTCCTTCTCCCTGAGGCGTACGGCGGCCATCTTTGGTGGAGGTTTGGCCTCTAGTGCTGGCTCCTGGATGGTGCAGCACGATTCTCCTCACAGCTTCCTCACTGTTTCCTCACACACTGCTTCTAGAGCAGCATGGATAATACAGTGATACACAGTCTTAGTGTATAGAGGCGGGCAGTGGCACTGAGCAGTCTCATTCTGGGCTGGTGAGTCCCCTGGTTGACCCCCCCGGTTGGTGCAGCATGGTGGGGGGACTTTATTCATTAATTTTGTCTAGTACCCGAGAGCTTTCTGTGTAAAATGGAGTCCGTATCTGAGAGGCAACAGCAGAGCCCCTGCACCTGTGGTTTCCCGCCATATCCTGGGGAATGTTCTGACTCTGACAGGACCACCGGTCTGAGGTGTCAGAGGTTGCTTTTTACCTGCAGTTTGGTGCTTGCTTTGGCAACACATATACTCAGATTGGAACGATACAGAGAAGATTAAGCGCCCTCGCCACAATAGTTTAAACATACACGATATGTTTATACACAACACTGGATACATTCACAGTGTATGTATGTATTATTGCTCTCTGTACCTGTGTGGGTTTCCTTCCGCGCTCCAATGATGTACGCGCCTTTGGCGCCATACACAGTATAAACATACACAATATGTTTATACACGACACTAAATACATACACAGTATATGTATGTATTATTACTCTCTGTGTCTGCGTGGGTTTCCTCCGGGTACTCCGGTTTCCTCCCCCGCTCTAATGGTATGCGCACCTTCGGCGCTATGCACAGCATAAACATGTTAAATATGTTTATTCACACATACTAAAATACCTACACGGTATGTGTATGCAGTCTGCGTGGGTTTCCTCCGGGTGCTCCGGTTTCCTCCCACGCCCCAATGGTGTGCGCGCCTTCGGCGCTTTGCACAGCATAAACATGTTCAATATGTTTATTAACACATAGTACATACACATACTGTATATGTATTTTAGTATGTGTTAATAAACATATTGAACATGTTTATGCTGTGCAAAGCGCCGAAGGCGCGCACACCATTGGGGCGTGGGAGGAAACCGGAGCACCCGGAGTAAACCCACGCAGACACATACTAAAATACATATACGGTATGTGTATGTACTATGTGTCTGCGTGGGTTTACTCCGGGTGCTCCGGTTTCCTCCCACGCCCCAATGGTGTGCGCGCCTTCGGCGCTTTGCACAGCATAAACATGTTCAATATGTTTATTAACACATAGTACATACACATACCGTATATGTATTTTAGTATGTGTCTGCGTGGGTTTACTCCGGGTACTCCGGTTTTCTCCCACGCTCCAATTGCGCGCTTTGGCGCAATACACAGTATAAACTATGTGTTTGTACAATCAGCACTTATCAATATAGTAGCTGCTGGAACATCCACTGAGGTTTCGGTTCTTTTTTTTTTGTTGGGGTCGCGTTGACCGACCCGCTCTATATAGGTTTTTAAGGACTGGGGATTGCCGCAGAGGTCCTTTTTGGTCCCTTGGTGCACAGCGGTCCGTTATTCCTTTGTAGAGCATTTTTAAAAAAGATATGGGTTTTTTGCCATGAAGTTGACCCCCTGGTATCAGGGGTACCACTATCCCGATAGGGGGACACCTGCCTTTAGGAGGTGATCAGAAGCAGTGGCTCGGATCGTGTTCGCCACGCTGAGGTCAGCGTTGCGCCCGTTAGTGGTTGTGTCTCTGACACTCACTAAATGGGCATAACTTTTGTGTCAGCGCGGCATTGTCATCGTTGGTTCTTTGCATGGTCTTCTTTTATAACCTATTTCCAGGTTAGAATTAGAGGAAGATGTGTCTATAGTCAGTCAGACTCTCCAAGACTTCGGGTGGATGCTGTACCTCAAGTTGTCGGTACTAGTTCTGCCCCTTGCCTAGAATACCTGGGGCTGGCTCTGTGCTCATCAGAGGCAAGAGTTTTCTTCCTCCAGAGAGGTTGCGGATGCTCCAGGCTGCAGTGAGTTGGATCTCGTGATGGCCTCCTTCGAGGCAGTACTGTTTGCCTAGGTCCACATTTGGAGGGGAGATTCTGTCCTATTGGAACACATCCCCATTGTCTCTGGATCATCAGATTCAGGTGAATCGCCTAGTCAGGGCCTCTCTGACTTGGTGGCCGACATTCCCGGCATTTCTGTCCGGGAAGTTTTTTCCTTCTTTTCTATTGAACTGTGATTACGATCCAGCCTCACAGGCTGGGGGGGAGTCTGGGGGGTCCAGCCGGTCCAAGGTCGCTGGACTCTGGACGAATCCCGTCTGCCGGTCGATGTTCTGGAACTTCGGGCGATTAGGATATGTCTCTCTTCGTAGTCGTGGAGACTACAAGGGCGCCCGATCAGGATCCAGTCGGACAATGCCACGGCTGTGGCTTATATCAACCATCTGGACATCCTGCGGTAGACGGGAAGAAGCGTGCCGGCTCTGTCGGCCGTCTACATTTCGGGTGTAGGACTCTAGCTGGCGGACTATTTGAATCGCCAGTTGCTGAACCAAGGGGAATGCTCATTCCATCCGGATGGGTTTCTACTCCTTTTGCCGGAGGTGGACGTCGGTCGTGGACCTCCTGGCTTCTCGACTCAATCGCATGATGTCAAGATTCGTGGCCAGGTCCAGAGATCCCTGGGCAGACGCGTCAGACTGACTGATGTTGCTTCCTCGTCTGCTCCTCAATGTGCAGATCGAGGGGATTCTGGTGATCCTAATCGTTCTAGATTGGCCCCGGCGTCCTTGGTACACCAACTTCGTACGCCTGGTGGCAAACACACTGGCGGCTGCCAATGTGGGAGGACCTTCTGTCTCAAGGTCCCATACTTCATCCTGCCTTACAGCCGCTGGCCTTATGGTATGGCTATTGACAGCCAGGTACTAAGGGACCGAGGTCTTTCGGATTCGGTCATCTCGACCAGGCTGAGGGCACAAATCTTCCTCCTGGAAGATCTACCATCGCACTTGGAAGGCCTACATCTCCTTGTGCCAGAGATGGAGTGCCGTCCACGGACGTTTTCGGTTTCCAGGGTCCTGCTGTTTTTTGCAGCATGGAGTGGATCAAAAGCTTGTTTTAAGCACCACTGAGGGTCAGTTTCAGCCTTGGCTGTTTTCTTTCAATGGCCTTTGGCGTCCCATTCCCTGGTCGGTACTTTTTGTACAGGAGGTTCGACTGGGGCTTTCCCCAATAAGACCACCTCTCCCTCCTTGGGATTTGAACCTGGTGCTCTCGGTTCTTCGGGAACCTCTTTTTGAGAACATCAGAGAGATTCTTCTCTTGACGTGATCTCAGAAGGTGGCCTTTCTAGTGGCCATTACTTCTGTCAGAAGGGTTTCTGGATTGGCGGCCTTGCAAGTCCCCATATTTGATCCTCCATAAGGATAAAGCGGTACTACGCCCACGACCTTCGTTTCTTCCAAAGGTGGTTTCGGCTTTCCACCTGAATGAGGACATTGTACTTCCATCCTTGTGTCCTCGGTCATCGCATCCCAGAGAGTCTGCGCTTCACACTTTAGACGTGGTACGTGCCTTGCGGGTGTACCTGTCTGCTACGGCTTCGTTTTGGAAGTCTGGCTCACTGTTTGTGTCGGTGTCTGGTCCACAAAAAGGCCTGGCGGTCTCGTCGACCACCATTTTCTAGGTGGATCAGGTAGACCGTTGGGCGGGCCTATGCCCTTAAGAGGCGCGCGCCCTCCTTTCCGGTCACGGCGCTCCCAACCAGGGCAATTGGTGCTTCCTGGATTTTCCGACATCAAGTGTCTCTCTCTCAGGTGTGTAGGGCGGCGACTTGGTTGTCCGTGCACACTGTCTCCAAAATTTTTCGAGGATGATGTGAGTGCATCTTCAGATGCTTCCTTCGGCTGCAAGGTTTTGCAGGCGACTGTTTAAGGTTGCAACTCCTCTGTTGAGGAGCTCTGCTTGCTTGGGGTGAAATCGTTTTTTTGATTACTGTTCCCACCCCTCGTTTTTGACACTGCTTTGGGACGTCCCAACTGTCAAGACTTAAGAAGGCTGTGTCCGTCCATGGACAAAAAGAGAAAATAGGATTTTTTGTACTTGCCGTAAAATCCTTTTCTCTGACGTCCATGGACGGACACAGCACCCACCCCTCCTTTTTAGGTTTGTACTGCTTGTTACGAACTGAGGCTGCAGGGCGGAGGGTTATGTCTGGAGGGACTGTTCAACTCTGTTAAAGTAACATGTATTGAAATATCTAGCATGTCTGCCTAGTCCTCTCCTATGAACAGGAACATAACCCACCTGTCAAGACTTAAGAAGGCTGTGTCTGTCCATGGACGATAGAGAAAAGGATTTTACCCCGAGTACAAAAAATACTATTTTTAAGACAACCATGGTAGGAACAACTACGATATTCATATATAAAAACTCAAAGAAAAAAAAAAGAGCCAATCTAAATAGCAGGTTCTCAGTTAAAACTAGTGCCTTATTTCAAATTTCTGAAGACCTGTCTAAATATCACCACAGACACTGACATCTCAAAGTAAATCTATAGACACATAAGGACAATTGCTATGTTCTCACAGCTCTGTGAGCAGAGAGCTGGTGGCTGTCATTTACCGCTCTGTGCTCAGGCTGTGGAGTTGGTGGGAGTGGCTGACTCAGGCTCTCAGTGGCTCACTGAGAAGCTGAGCCAGGTGACAGTCCAGGCATGTGGGTGGATCCTAAACATATGGTCGAGATCTTTCCGGAGCCTGGACTGGCTCTGTGACGTCAGCCAACAGCGGGCTTCAGTTGCTAAAAACGGGTCACGGGTGCTCCACAGGATCCACAGCTTTGGCTGTACTTCTCCTTTACTTTGAAGAAAAGACTCAAGTCCATCTTGTTTAACCATTAGAATTTTTTTTATAGAAAACCACCATATGCACAACTCTTTACCCACAGTTGATCCACAGAATGCCAAAAAAAAAATAAAGTATGAAGCATGGTCCAATTTGCTGCAGCAGGGGAAAAAAAAAATCCTTCCTGACCCCCCTGAAGTCCGTTGGATATTCACAATCTTTGGTGTTATTACCTATAAATGATATCTATTTAAGTTTTTTACATTGTGGAATGCATCCAGCTTTTTTTTTTTTTTAAAACAATCTACTGATCTGGCCAGAACTAGTTCTCGAGGGAGCCTATTCCACACTTTCACAAGGATTACTGTAAAGAAGTCTTTCCATACATGGAGGTATTCCTCTACATGAAAAGCATGCCCCCTTGTCGTCTGTATTAACCTGAAAGTGAATAGCTGTACACCAAGTTCACTATAACAATAATTCTCTACAATAAAGTTCTTGTGACACAAACTGCATATTAAAAAAATCTTTGGTCAAAAACATGGAGGCGACAAACAAATGGCAACTGCCCCAACTTATAACTGGCCTTAACCTCCCTAGCGGTAATCCCGAATGTGGCTCGGGGGGGAATTTTCATTACCAAAAGCGGTAACCCCGAGCCACACTCGGGATTGCATTGCAGGATCCAGGCAAAGTTACTTTCCTTGTCCCCAGGATCCTGCAATGGCTCCCCGCTGTGTCCGCAGGCTGTGTCCTCCGCTACATCTATCACAGTGCTAGGCTCTGTTCCCTGCGAGCATTGCGACACATGGGGATGGAGCCCGTGCCAAATTCAAAAAGTAAAAAACACATACAGTAATGTAATCTGTATGATTACAGTGTACTATATCAAATTATTTAACATCCCTTTTGTCCCTAATGCTTTGTCCAGTGACCTGCATGTAGTTTTATATTATATACTGTTCTTTCTGCCCGGAAACCTGAGATTGTCCACCATGACAACCAAAAAGTGTCCCTTTTACATAAAAAGCTAGAAAGCAGCAATAATAAATTAAATCACTTACAGAATTGAGCGATGGTGATTCGTGGGGAAATTCGTCATCAAACACTGAAAGTAATGACGGCTACAATTCTGCAAATTTCAGTCTTTTTGATTTGATTACAATATTGAATAAATTGTATTATTGTTATATTATTATTTGTTATAACTATTTATAGTTATTTATTATATTATAATTTGTTTTCGTGGTTGGACAAGTTTAAGTGTGTTATTCCTAAGAATTAGAGGCCTACAATATAAAACGCCAAATTTCCATGCGAAACAATGTACTGCTTTGAGCATCAAAAATCTGACATAATCATACCACCAGGGAGGTTAACAGCAAGAAGCACATGAAAGGGCGAGGCATGTCAAACAAAAACAGAAAAATTCCCAGCTAAACTTACCAGCCAGCCTGCAACCAACTGAATTGTCCTGTCTAATGCCCCATACACACGATCATTTTTCATGCCATTTTTTAAACCGACGTTTTTCTTGTAGTTTTTTTTTCATGTTTCCTCTCAAGCCTGTCTTGCGTACACACGATCATTAAAAAAAACGCTTGAGCAAAGTGCAGTGACGTACAGCACGTACGACGGCACTATAAAGGGGAAGTTCCGTTCGAATGGCGCCACCCTTCATGTTAGTAAAGTTTGTTGAGCGACGATTCACGCTTTTCAGCCTCGTGCTTTTCAGTCCGTTACTGTGTGATGAATATGCTATCTCCATTACGAACGCTAGTTTTACCAGAACGAGCGCTCCCGTCTCATACTTGATTCTGAGCATGCGTGTTTTTTTTCACGTCGTTAAAGCATACACACTATCGTTTTTCACGTCGTTAAAAAAAACGACATGAAAAACGATGTGAAAAAATAGAGCATGTTCGAAATTTTTAATGGCCGTTTTTCACGTTGTTAAAAATGCTCTGGAGCAATACACACGATAGGTTTTAATGCCCATTTTTAAAAATGGCATTTTTAACGGCATGAAAAACGATCATGTGTATGGGGCATAAGAGTTCATGTTAAAAACAAGGGGTTTTGTTTGCACATACATGCGTATGCTGCAGAGGCCACCCCAGTATTATCTGCAATCCTAACTCTATACATTTTGAGAGCTTCCAAAGTAGGAGCACATATACTGTATAGTAATAGAGGGCACCCACTCCTTATAGGCACATTAGCACACTGGCCAACCAGCAAATAGCACAATGGCAGCAAAGGTATCCAGTGCGCCCCCTCACCAAATAACAAACCATACAAACTAACGGCAACTGCCCCAACCTATAATTAGCCTTGTAATATTGTCTGACTGATCATGCCGGTGTTTTATGTGAGTATATTGTGACATTTTTATGAATAAAAGCACTTTTAAATGCAGCATGGGCGTACAATTACAACCCAAAACACATTCTGCTACTCCTCCCGAGTATGGAAATACCACGTGTGAGTATTTTTTTTTTTTTTCATATACAAGTAAGGAAACAAATTGTTGTAGAACACATAACATGTGTACATGTATACATATAGTAGTAAACAGTGGGGTACAGTCTATCAGTCCAAACAGGGTAAAACTCAGAAGAGAAACCAAAGAATGAAGTATATACTTATTCATATTTAAGATTTCAACCAATACTTCCAGGCGTTAGTAAATTTTACAAGAGTATTATTTTTTAAGGCAGAGGTGTATTCATACTCTTTGATCAAGTTTAGTTGGTTTTTAACATCAGAAATATTTGGGATTAAGGAGCTTCTCCATTTGCGTAATATAAGTAATCTAGCCGCAAATAGAATATGTATCGTTCTGGTTTGGAATTCATACGGGAAAGCTTCTATTCCTATACTGAGAGTAGCTAGGGATGGAGTGGGTTTAGATATATTCCCAGTAATATCTGAGATTAGAGAGAATATTTTTCTCCAGAATGTGTGGACATTCCCAGAGAATGTGGATTAGCGAGCCCTTATAGGAGCAACATCTGTCGTCATCTAGATTTGCGAATTTATACATTTGTACAGGAGTAAGATACCATCTATGGTGGATTTTTTGTGACCGTTCCCAATAATTTATACAGTTGGATGCTTTGTGGTTGTAGTGTATGGCTGAGCGCCATTGGGAATCAGAGAAAGAGGTCTGTAGATCCCTTTCCCATCTCTTGTATGTAGCTGTCTTGGTGAACTTCCTTTTGCTGTGGGGGAGTTGGAAGTCCAAAAGGACCATGCCCTAGTGGGAAGTATGACTTGTGGAGCAGGATTTTTTGTCAGGTAGGAGGCTATACGTTTATATGTGTAAGCACCTTGTTGTGGTGTTGGGTGTCTAGATCTTATGGTTTGGAATAAAAGAAGTTGGCCGTTCTGCATTAGTTCTTTCAGTGGGAGGCCTTTTATGTTTGACCAGTGTTTGAGAGACATGTCGGGGAGTAAGAAGTAGAATTTTTCCACAGGGGGATATACTAATTGGGTGTGTTCTGTTAGGGATGTGTTTTGCAATAGGTAGTGCCATGCCTCAACTGCAGCAGCTATCGTTGGGTGATCTGTTTTTTGGGGTTTTATGTGAGATTTTTGAGCTAGCAGAAGAGAGCTTAAATCTCCTTTAGGTACAAATGATTAACACTTAATTTTGGGTTAATCGATTAACCCTTGAGACATTAGTTTTAAGTAGTTTTAATAAGTTTTATTAGTATTGCCAACTATAATGGCAATCGATTATTCATGTCCGAGACTCAGACTGAGGTTTCTTGTCTTTGTTTTTCTTTCGTTGTGGTTCTTGTACTGCTTAGAATGAGGTAAGGGCAAACAATGGATTTAGTTATATAATAATATTAGGTTTGCCATCAACCAAGATGGCGAACAGTTATTTTGCCCGCGATTCAGAGCGAGGCTTGGTTCTATAAAGAGTGGTGAGTCAGCACGCTACCCGTCCCTTGTTGAGAATGTCCTTTGTGACGAAACGCGTCTGAGGGGGTACGTGCTGACGTCACCACGCTCGCAGGACGGGAGTTCCATATTGCAGCCGGCCGGCTTCGTTTTTCTTCGTTTGTTTTTATACGATTTCATGTAAGTGTAATTGCCTTATTTTATTAAATGTACTGAAGGTATTACACTATCGATCTCCTCCATTCTTTCTCCTTGGGTATTAAATGATCATACCGCATACGTGGATCTACGGTCCCAGTGGGGAGAATCTGATTTCACCCCCTTATCATTCGAGCCTGCAGCTATTTATAGGATTTCGGTTACGGATCGTCACCTACATACATCAGGCTGTATTACACTAGCTATCTGGTAAGAAGATTGCATGAGAGGTGGTGGATCACAACCTTCTGTGTTTGGGGTGTTTTTTGGCCTATAGCTCCTTATGTAGTGCAATCTGGTAAGGAGATTGACTGTGAGGTGGTGGTTCACTTTTTGCATGCTTCCCACATTGTGTGTTGTGCACAACGCTGATTTCTATTGACCAATTATCGAGGCAGGATCACGCTATGTATTTTTCTCTCTCCTTTTTGGGTCGAATGTAATACATATATGGAGTCATAGTCCAAGCGACCATACCCAATAATTTTCCGACGAATCAACCTTGTGGAAAGGCCCTGGCTGGGTAAAAGCCATATGCTCTATTGGCTTACATATCTGGTAAGCATGAATTCTTCCAGGTTTATTCAGTAATTGGGATTTTTGTGTTCCTTCCACACCAGTCTGCCAAATTGGACTTTATTCAATAATTTGTGATTCTTTAGCGCGATTCTTCTTTTTTATTTCTATTTGTGTTTATCCCACTTTTATTGCTGCTGTAAAGGACCTTATTATTGTATTAATAATTTAATTTAATTTATTTATTGATTTATTTTTGTAGTAAGCGCGGTTTTTTCCCTTTGTTATACTGTTCTGATATTATTACTGCTGCTGCTTGACGGTTTGAAGTGTTTGAATATCATCATGGATATTTTTGATTTTAGGGCCACTAAAGTGGTTAATGTAGATGGGGTCTTCGAACTCTATAGGGAGGAAGAAAGTGATCTGGGGGGGATGTTTATGAGATTGAAAAATCTCTTTATATCTGAGACCCACACTCAATGGGATATAGCCTACCTGGAGACCTATATTAAAAATACAATGGTCCCCAGGAGTCTTAGATGGGAGGTTACCCCCCAAAAGGGAGATGCCGATTTGGAAGAGTGGTTCAGCTACTTTAACAAAGCGGGTATCTCCTGTTTAAGATTTCTGATTGATAGGAAAACCAATAAACTGGCTCAATTAGATAAAGAAATTAAAATTATTAAAGACAAACTTAATCCCATGAAAGATAGTGACGAGTATAGAGATAAGTCCCAGAGTTTACTTAAGGTTATTGAAAAAGAGGATAAAGATCAGAGAATTAAAAAGAAGAAAAAGTATAATCGTGATTTATCAGATTATCAGAATAATGTTGTGTTCGATTGGCAAAAAAAATTGCTGAATGAGCAAGCCAACACCATCAATTCAGAGATGGAGGTTGTTACCCAGGCTGTGGTCAATAATTTAGGTGTACCGCCACAACAGTCTAAACCCCATTCTAGCAACCCCTCACAAAAAGCTGGAGGGACTTCAAAACCACAGAGAGGAGGTGGGCAGAACACATACCAATCCCCCCATAGGTTTTCTAAGAGCCAGAGAGGGCCATCCATTCAACAAGGGCCATATCAACATTGGGGGCCTAATAATGGATCCCACCATATGCAAGAATATGGGACCCAGATGTCTAACCAGCCATCTTGGTATAGGATGCCATTACCCCAAAGGGGTCGTAATCCTCCCAATCAGGGACGTGGGAACAAGATGGGGAACCCAGATTGGTGGAGGGGTGATGAATTTGGCCAATATTCACCACATGGATCTTATAATGATCCAAATTGGGGATCTAGTAATCCTTCATATAGGAATAGTTTTTTTCCCTTAAGAGATAGAGATAATGTTGATGATGATTTGGGCTATTACGATTCACAGCAAGTTCAATATAGAGAAGGACCCTCTAACACATCTTACCCCCCACCGAGGTTTGGTACACCTAGGCGCCCGGCCAATAATGGGTCGGGGAATTGGGGTTTTTCTCGGCCAAACCAAGGCGTAAAAAGGCCGGGAGAACGAAACGAGGAGTCAGAGGGGGGAGGCGTCTACGATCAACAGAAAAGGCCCAGGCTATAATAGGCCAGGGCATTTTTAATTTAAGTACCCAAGTTCTCACTGACCCAGAAAAACTGGTTTTAGACAAAGGGCTCAAATTTGCACCTCCAAGAAGTTTGGATAAATTCCAAACTTACATGGATATACATCGCTTTGTGAGGAAATTGAACATTAAGAGGTATATGACCATTAACCCAATCTCCAGCATTAGTAATCAAAGGCCTGGAGATTACCGACACTCTGGTCTGGCCAATGCCTCTTTGTTCAACCCCCCGGGAGTGTTGGCACCATCCCTGAAAGTTTTCAGAGATGTACTTATTCGAGATTTAGAGTCCCTAGAACTAAAGAAGGCTAGAAATAGCAAACTGATGCAATTAGGTCTAGATACTTTGTGTAAAAACAAAGATTTAGTAATTAGACCTGCAGATAAGGGGGGTGGGATTGTGGTCCTTGACAAAAAGGACTACATGGCGGAAATGCACAGAATTCTGGGCGATTCCGACACTTATACCCTCTTGCCCTCAGATCCAAAAGTTGGTTATTTGAGAGATCTAACTAGAATTGTATCTAGAGGATTGTCTGTAGGCATTTTAAATAAAAAAGAAGGTTTATATCTGGTTCCTCGAGCGCCTAGAACGCCAACCATTTATTACCTACCAAAGGTACACAAGGACCCTGTCTGCCCCCCGGGACGCCCCATAGTCAGTGGAATTGACTCGTTGACGTCCCGGGTGGGCAGATATATTGATTTTTACCTTCAGCCCCTTGTAGGCCAGATGCCATCTTTTATTAAAGATTCCCGTCATGTTATCAATATTCTATCGGGATTGCGAATAAAAACGGGTACTCTTTTGGTGACAGCTGACGTCACGTCATTATATACAATTATTCCCCACAATCTTGGATTTGAGGCAGTTCGTCGTTTTCTCATTAGAGATTCGGGACTCCAGTTAGATCAGATCTCCTTTTTGATGGACCTCTTGAAGTTTGCAGCGACACACAACTATTTTTGGTTCTCTAGCCAATACTATAGACAAGATAGGGGTGTGGCCATGGGGGCTAAATATGCCCCCAGTTTGGCCAATTTGTTTATGGCCAAATGGGAGGAGGATGTCATCTATACCCAGGACAGACCCCAACTTGTCCTATGGGCAAGGTATATTGATGACATCCTCCTCCTATGGGATGGGGATCAGACGTCTCTGCATGACTTTATGGTCTCCCTTAATAGTAACCAAAGAGGCATTGAACTGAAGTATGAGTGTAGTAGTACAGAAATCAACTTTCTAGATTTAAGAATTAGAGTGGAAGGTGAGATATTGACTACGTCAACACACTTTAAACCCACAGATAGGAACTCTTTTATACCAGTGAGCAGTTGCCATCATAGGCCATGGCTGGGGTCGGTTCCAAAAAGCCAATATACCAGGCTTAGAAGGAACTGCTCCAGCCATGATGAATTTTTGCAACAAGCTGAGCTGCTCACTCAGAAGTTCCTAGAAAAAGGGTACATGGAATCTGACCTAAGGGCCTCCCTGGAATCAGTGAGTATTCTCAAACGAGAAGATCTGCTGGTTGAGAGGCCTAGCCAACAGGGGGGGTCTTTTTCACAAGGTGTTCCATTTATAACCACTTATTCTTTACAACATAAAAATATCAAGCAGATTGTGTCTCGACACTGGCATATTGTAAATAATGACCGTGTTTTGAGAGAAATTTTGCCCGATAAACCTCAGGTAGTGTTCCGTGGGGCACCGTCATTAAGAAATAGGGTATCCCCCAATATTCTTGATCCCCCTTCTAGACTTAATTTTTTCAATTCTTTTAGTCAACTAACGGGGTATTATCAGTGTCGCAGATGTAGGGTATGCTCTTTAAATAGCTGCACCCATAGGAGGACTACTAGCTTTCTGTCTACTAGTACACATACTAGTTATGACATTAAGCCCCTTATTACATGTTCCTCTGTGGGTGTGGTGTACCTGCTCCAATGCCCTTGTGGGTTACAGTATATTGGGAGGACCAAACGCCCCCTACAAGTTAGACTAAACGAACACATCACCAACATTAAATCAGGTTTCAGAAAACACTCTGTATCCAAACATTATCGCTTATTTCACGATAGAGATCCTTCAAAAACGCTATTTTTGGGAATAGATAAGTACAATCCCAGTTGGAGGGGGAGTTCTCTTATAAGAGAAATATCTAAACTGGAAATGTCTTGGATTTTTAAGGTTAAAACCTATGTGCCCTATGGGTTGAATGTTGATGTAGACGTTAATGCTTTCATTGATAATTCTTAAGATATGGGTTATTGTATACTTGGTCTGAGTCACGTATATGATCACGTATGGTTTTTTAATATTTTTAATTTTTATGGTATGGAAATAGTTTGATGTCTCATAATATCAATGGGTTAATACCACTAGGTGTTCACGTGGAGACTGTTATATATACGGTTCTCCAGGTGGAGTTTTAAATTGGTTTTCCATATTTACTAATTATTTATGGATAGATTTTTTGGAGGTGAGGTAGTATTCTATGGGTTAATTCCACTCTTTTCCATTTCCACTATGGTTTTCATTAAATTAATAAAAAAAGTTTTTTTCATCTAATTGTTGACCTATATGGTCACGATAGGATGTCATAAATGTGCGAGGTATACCCTCGCACTGATATAAATATAATTTTAATTTATTTTATTTTATTTTGTATGATTCACATAATTTTATGCTTAATGTAATTTTTAAGCATTTAATAATATTTGTGCACAATTAATTTATTTTACATATATGCACATGATTGATATAACTGGTATGCACCATCCAATGTGGGGTTAATCATTGCGATATTTGTGTATTCAGTTCATTAGTGAACATTAATAAAACAATTTCTTTCACAGATTTAACTTTAACATATAGCTTTTAGTTAGATAGGATATTTAATTTAATCTAACTTGGTTTATGGATCCACCACTAGAGGGGGTAAGTAATGGTAATTCTTCGCTTCAATTATTCTTGTTAATATTAACGGGATTCATCATATTTCGATTAAATATTAACACTTAATTTTGGGTTAATCGATTAACCCTTGAGACATTAGTTTTAAGTAGTTTTAATAAGTTTTATTAGTATTGCCAACTATAATGGCAATCGATTATTCATGTCCGAGACTCAGACTGAGGTTTCTTGTCTTTGTTTTTCTTTCGTTGTGGTTCTTGTACTGCTTAGAATGAGGTAAGGGCAAACAATGGATTTAGTTATATAATAATATTAGGTTTGCCATCAACCAAGATGGCGAACAGTTATTTTGCCCGCGATTCAGAGCGAGGCTTGGTTCTATAAAGAGTGGTGAGTCAGCACGCTACCCGTCCCTTGTTGAGAATGTCCTTTGTGACGAAACGCGTCTGAGGGGGTACGTGCTGACGTCACCACGCTCGCAGGACGGGAGTTCCATATTGCAGCCGGCCGGCTTCGTTTTTCTTCGTTTGTTTTTATACGATTTCATGTAAGTGTAATTGCCTTATTTTATTAAATGTACTGAAGGTATTACACTATCGATCTCCTCCATTCTTTCTCCTTGGGTATTAAATGATCATACCGCATACGTGGATCTACGGTCCCAGTGGGGAGAATCTGATTTCACCCCCTTATCATTCGAGCCTGCAGCTATTTATAGGATTTCGGTTACGGATCGTCACCTACATACATCAGGCTGTATTACACTAGCTATCTGGTAAGAAGATTGCATGAGAGGTGGTGGATCACAACCTTCTGTGTTTGGGGTGTTTTTTGGCCTATAGCTCCTTATGTAGTGCAATCTGGTAAGGAGATTGACTGTGAGGTGGTGGTTCACTTTTTGCATGCTTCCCACATTGTGTGTTGTGCACAACGCTGATTTCTATTGACCAATTATTGAGGCAGGATCACGCTATGTATTTTTCTCTCTCCTTTTTGGGTCGAATGTAATACATATATGGAGTCATAGTCCAAGCGACCATACCCAATAATTTTCCGACGAATCAACCTTGTGGAAAGGCCCTGGCTGGGTAAAAGCCATATGCTCTATTGGCTTACATATCTGGTAAGCATGAATTCTTCCAGGTTTATTCAGTAATTGGGATTTTTGTGTTCCTTCCACACCAGTCTGCCAAATTGGACTTTATTCAATAATTTGTGATTCTTTAGCGCGATTCTTCTTTTTTATTTTTAGGTACAAATGATTGCTCGATATATTGCCATTGTTTGTTGAACAAAGGCGTAAACCAATGTCTAATTTGGTCCAGTAGTACTGCCATGTAATAGTCTTTCGTGTCTGGGAAACTCATTCCTCCTGCAGTTTTGTGTTTTACAATTGTGGCATAAGAACATCTAGGTTTCCGACCTTGCCATACAGACGCGCTCAGTAATCTCTTAATGGCATGGAAGAAAGACTTGGGGACCTGTATTGGTAAAGCTCTGTATAGATATAAGAGTTTCGGGAGAGTAATCATTTTAAAAGCAGCTACTCTACCAGCCCATGAGAGATAAGTTTGCTTAGCTCCTGAAGATTCTAAGATCCTTTTTGCATGTGTGAAGAAATGGCAGGTAATTGCAATTATATAGGTTTAAGGATGGAGATGTCAAAGATATGCCTAAATAGGGCATTGAGGAGGATACCCAATGAAAAGGAACTTTAGATTGTAGATGCAATTTGGTGGATTTAGCAAGACCCCATCTGAGGGTACTCGAGCGTTGGGATTAGAGTACAAGGCTAGAATGGCTGATGGTATGTTGCCTTGAAATCCAAATTTTGCGAGAGTATGTTTCAAATAACCCCAGTGGATCCTATCGATTTTGCCTTTTCGGCATCTAAGGTAATGAATAGAGTTGATAAATTGTGTTTTTCAGTAAAATGTAGGAGATTTTGTATTTTTCGCGTGGCATCTGGGGCTTGTCTGCCTAATGTGGTTCACGTGTGAGTATTTTTCACTGTTTGGACTGATTATCTACCAGACAGTGAATCTTGTGAATCACAAACATCGACCAAGTGTTTCAAGACCAATGTACTGTAATGCAGGGGTAGGCAACCTTTCAGAGGTTGAGATCTACCTGGGTAACATGAAGGAAATCAAAGATCCCCTCGGGAGGGGATGTTGGGACGATGAAGTCATTCTTTAAAAAAATAAAATAAAGCATTCAATAAAAACACTAAGGACGGGGGTGCTGAGCGAGATGGACGCCTGACACTGTAGCTCCGCACTACATGGGTCATGATTGGCTTCCCGAGGGCTATAAACTGCCTTAAACCTGCCACCTCTGACACCCCTCGAGGCACAAAGACACAGTGCATGCCGTTGTCGAAGAAAAAATCCCAGGGCTCCGCTCAAAAGTCGCTTACCCACTATCTTCTCCACACCAGGGAGCAGTACAGCATGTCACAAGATGGCGCTGCAGGCCGAGCACATTCCCCTGCTCCGACGGCCCTCTCTATGCCTTCCGTCCCAGGCTCCCCCTCTGATCCGGGCGGTGAGTACACCTCTTCCCTGTCGAAAGCTGATCTGGATGCTAGCCTGGAGGCGATGTACAATAGGCTGGCTGCAAAATTTCAATCTGAACTGCACAAAACCTCCCATACACTCTCACAGGAGATTGCAGCTCTGGGCAATAGGACTGACAGGCTAGAAACGAAACATGACGAGCTAGCCCTGGCATACAGTGATCTCAGAAGGGAACATGACACTCTCCACTGCTTTTTACCAAATACAGTAGCAGGTTGAGGACCTGGACAACAGGAACAGATGCAATAACTTGCATTTGCGTGGCGTTCCAGTGGTGGTCACAGACCTGATCCCCACAGCCATCAGGCTGTTCAAATCTCTCCTGCCAGAATGTGAGTCCACGGCCTTAACATGCGACAGGATCCACAGGGCCCTCAGACCGAAAACTTCTGCGGATAAACCACCACGCGACATTATCCTTTGCATGAAGGATTTCCTGATGAAGGAAGACATCCTGTGGGCTGCCAGAAACATGCTGCGTATTACTCTAGATGATTATACGGTTCAAATCTACCCAGATATCTCGCCCGCCACGTTGGACAGACGCAGAGGGATGAAGGAAATCAACACAGCTCTACAAGCTGCTCGGATCTGCTACAGATGGGGCTTTCCATTCAAATTGGTGGTTCCTCACCACCATGCTAGAGGGCCAGGAGATCCTGGTGAAATTGTGCCTCCTGGATACAGAAGCGGTATGTCGCCCTCCCTTGACACCTAGGCCATCCCAAATCTGGCACACACCATCTCCCAGACGGGCTAGAAGAAGAATCCTGTGAAAAAATATAGTCAACACACTAAAAATAGAATGACAAACTATAAGTGGCGCTAAGTGAATATAACAATTATAAACTGTGATTTAAAAGTAATAGTGAAATATACTTAAATCTTAAAAATAAAGAAAGGCATAAAGACAAAATTCCAAAAAAACGTGCATAAAGTGACAACACAAATAGAGTCCATATAAGTGTATAGTAGTAGTGTTCAAAATTAAATGTTAATCTTCTTCTCTTCCACCACACCACAGTGTTCAAGTGAGTCAAAACCCCCTTCAGATTGGACACTCACCGCAATGCAATGCCTCACACTCTCGTGTTTTGGCAATTGAGCAGACAGCACCTCTCAACTAGGTGGATTGGTTCAACATCCGATGCAGTGATTCTCAAACAAGCTCCACATAAATGCAAAAAATAAATGCAAAGGATAGTGTAATACTGCAAAGTCAGTTTTATTGGTACTACAAAATCTTCAAATATTGCACTCACATGGTAACCAGTAAAAATAAGCCAAAATCACACTGCAATCGAATCCACAGCATTACCTTCAAACTGTCACAACCAACGAATAAAGGTCACGGCGGACCCAGGATCAGCGCAGGTCACAAAATAGTGTATAAACCACTCTCTACCTGTCCTCTCCACTTGCGAACGCCGTTTTCAAAGGTGGCTGATAATAGAGTCTGTAACACACGGAACTCCACACACGCTTAATCAGATTATCAATAGCCTGCCGTGTAGCCACACCCCGACATGTTTCGTAATTGATACTTAATCATGGGATTTTTTTTTTATTAGAAGAAGAAAGAATCCGCCATGAAATTGGTTGAAGCAGACAACAGTTAACGACGCCCTGTCATAGCCACCCTTGTGAGCAGCTCATTTTGATTCCACAACGATGCACTTTCAGTCTCCATGCACCCACTTGGTCAGGTGCCTGTCCCTTGGTGCTGATGCATGACCACCCCTCCCAGCAATGTTGACAATCTTTTTTTACAGCATTTATTCTTTCACTGGCTCCTTTTTGTTTTTAAGCCAGAGCATGCTGTGCAGCTGGGTTCGAGACCTAGCTGTCTCGTTTTGACTGTTCTAGTTTCAGGATATGAAAAAGTTCCTGATCCCATTTGCTTTTTGCTTTCCAAACATTTTCTGTTCATTTGTTTCCTTTGTTGTGAATCTCAGTCGTTCTTGGTCATTTTTTTTTTTTTTGCTTTTCATGAAGTAGGTAAGGTAATGGTGCCTTCATGTGATGCATTGGTTCTATCTGGGTTGTCCTTTATCCATTATCAGCGAGATATAGCAGCACCCCCTCTGGCGATAGGGAATGAGGGTCTAGGCCCCACATCTGACAGTATCCTCATCGCGAGCGCTTCCCTTATTCAGAAAAACGCACACTTTAATTTTGTCTAATGGCAATTGCATCTCACATAATGTCAAAGACTTTAATTCACTCGTGAAAAGGCGTAAGGCTTTTTCCTATTATAAACACCTCAAAGTCAAAATATTATTGATTCAAGAGACACATTTCTCTGATTTCTCCCACCCTAAATTCTTCCACAGGACTTTCCCACAGTCTTATTACACGCTTCATTCCTCAAAGAGTAGGGGGGCTGCCATATTTCTACACTCCTTCCCATTGGACGTCTATCAGCAATACAAGGCTGGTGGCCCGCAATTGCGGTGAGGAGAGGCACAACAGGGAGATGCCTATGTAAACAAGGTATTTCCCTGTTCTGCCTAGTGACATGACAGGGATCTACTGCTCCCTGTCACCGGGAGCAGTGATTGCTGTCATATCAGTGGTAGCCCACCCCCCCACAGTTAGAATCACTCCCTAGGACACACTTAACCCCTTAATCGCCCCCTAGTGTTTAACCCCTTCCCTGCCATTGTCATTTATACAGTAATCAGTGGCTATTTATAACACTAATCATTGTATAAATGACAATGGTCCCAAAATAGTGTCAAACGTGTCCGATGTGTCTGCCATAATGTCGCAGTCAAGATAAAAATTGCAGATCGCCGCCATTACTAGTAAAAAAAAATTATTAAGAAAAATGCCATAAATCTATCCCCCATTTTGTAGACGCTATAACTTTTGCACAAACCAATCAATATAGATTTTTTTTTTTACCAAAAATATGTAGAAGAATACATATCGACCTAAACTGAGGTGAAAATAAATGATTTTTATAAATTTTTGGGGATCTTTATTATAGCAAAAAGTAAAAAATATTGCTTTTTTTTTAAATTGTCGCTTTTTTGTTTATAGCGCAAAAAATAAAAACCGCAGAGGTGATCAAAAGAAAGCTCTATTTGTGGGGAAAAAAGGACGTCAATTTTGTTTGGGCACAACGTTGCACGACAGCGCAATTGTCAGCTAAAGCGACGCAGTGCCGAATCGCAAAAAATGCTCTGGTCAGAAAGGGGGTAAATTCTTCTGGGGCTAAAGTGGTTAAAGGTATTGTACATAATAGAGAGCTCACTATAGCTAGCGTTTACGCTCCCCAGCCTCCTTTTACACTGCCTTTTTTATATACTAGCTAAATTTCAATCCCCACAAATAATTAAAGGTGGAGACTTTAACTTGGTAGCGAACCGCACACTTGACAGGTGCACAGCCTCTAGAGCCTTTCCGAAATCCCTCTCTCGCAAACGCCTTGAATTCCAATTAGTGGACACTTGGAGAGTGCACAATATAGGAGCAAAGGAATATATGTTTTTCTCTCATCTCCATAACAGCTACGCAAGACTAGATTATATTATGTCCACCCCTGTCATCTTGGCTAATTCATCAGCGGCTTCCATACATAACTGTGTGGTCGGACCACCACATAACTGCCTTCACCTCAGAATTTATCAAGCTTGCCCCTACACCGTTTACCTGGAGACTCAATGAGACAATTCTCTTAGACACAGCGATTGAATCAGAGGTTTCCCAAGCTATAGAAGAAGATTTTGCATTAAATGCTCTCCCCGAGACCCCCATTTCAACAGTATGGGTGGCACATAAGGCGGTACTGAGGGGTAGGCTTATCTGTTTAGCAACTGCCCGCAACGAGGCTAATAAGCAAAAGATAGTTTCACTCACTGCTGAGCTGGATAGACTGTACAAAAACCCCATAGCCATCTACCAGACTTTCCATTGAGCGGAAACGCCTTGAACTAGACTCACTGCTTTCGGCTAAAGTGGAAAATGCCTTGAGATGGTCCAAGGCTAGATTTTTACTGCATAGCAACTCCTCGTCAACCATGTTTGCTAGAAAACTGAACCAGTCCCTCTGTCGCCCACATGTCTATAAATTGACCACTCTTTCGGGTCTGACTACTTCCCACCCACAGGAAGTCTTAAAAAATGTTTTAAATTTCTACTCTTTCCCGCTAGCACCTTCTCAGTCTGATCCTTCAGCTGAGAGCCTTACTTGGTTTGACTCAATTCCAACCCCACTCGCACATCCTCACAATCGGACTCCCTTAACGCACCTATCTTTCAATCGGAGGTGCTGAACATCATTAAGGCCCTAAAGACAGGTTCGACCCCGGGCCCTGATGGGTATTCCTCTGTATATTATTATAAAATAATTTCCTCACAACTTTCTCCAAGACTGGTTCAGCTTTTCAACTTTGTCCTACAAGGTAATAGCTTTCCGGAAGAAATGCTGTTGGCAAATATGTCGCTCATCCCTAAACAGAACAAAGACCATACTCACCCTCAAAATTTTAGGCCTATATCGGTTATTAACAACGACCTGAAGATTTTTAGGATTCTGGCTGATAGGCTCGCTAATGTGATCTCCTTATTGATCTCCCCGTATCAGTCACCTTATCACAGACAATATACGCCTGGCTACAGACATTATTCAGGACACAAACCTATTTTCCAGGAAACCATTAATGCTAAGTCTGGACATCCACAAGGCATTTGACAGTGTGTCTTGGAGCTATGTGTCTCTCCTTTTACAGCACTTTGGGTTTAGGGAACCAAGCGGTTCCCTCGTTTTTCCTGTCATTATTCACGGCGGTTTTTTAACCGCCGTGAATAATGATCGTGTGTACGCGGCATTACAGGAGAGAATTTGCCTTCCTAGGGGTAGATTTCCTCTCACTTCCTGTTGTATCCTTCCGTTTGCAAGGAGGAGTCGTTTGTAAGTTGGATGTTTGAAAGTAGGGGCCTGCCGTATATACTCAGCTGAAATTTGCCCCTTACATGTTGGTGTCGCCACAACACTGTGAGCCCTCACAGTTACTCTTGGTGGGCGCATGAATGGGCCCTGCTGTGAATTATTAGATCAAGAATTGTAATTGCATGCCCCTGTTGAACAGGGGCTGAAAAATTGGGCCTTTGGTGGTGGTGGTGTTGACACAACACTGTAAGGCCTCACAGTTAGTCTTGGTGGGCGCAGGAATGGGCCCTGCTGTGAATTATTAGATCAAGAATTGTAATTACATGCCCCTGTTAAACAGGGGCAGAAAAATTGGGCCTTAGGCACTGGTGCCACAACACTGCAACCCCTCACAGATACTGTACTTGGAGCACAGCAATGAGCCCTGTTGCAAAGTATTGCATCAAAAATTGTAATTACACGCCCCTGTTAAACAGGGGCTGAAAAATTGGGCCTTAGCCACTGGTGCTGGTGCCACGACACTGCAACCTCTCCCAGATACTCTAGTTGGAGTGCAGGAATGAGCCCTGCTGCAAAGCATTGCATAAAAAATTGTAATTACATGCCCCTGTTAAACAGGGGCAGAAAAATTGGGCCTTGGGCACTGGTGCCACAACACTGCAACCCCTCACAGATACTGTACTTGGAGCACAGCAATGAGCCCTGTTGCAAAGTATTGCATCAAAAATTGTAATTACACGCCCCTGTTAAACAGGGGCTGAAAAATTGGGCCTTAGCCACTGGTGCTGGTGCCACGACACTGCAACCACTCTCAGATACTCTAGTTGGAGTGCAGGAATGAGCCCTGCTGCAAAGCATTTCATAAAAAATTGTAATAACACGCCCCTGTTAAACAGGGGCTGAAAAATTGGGCCTTAGCCACTGGTGGCGGCACCCAGAAACAAAAATGTTCTTCCAAGCTATCATCATCAATCGGATCATTGAGGAGGAGGAGGATAGTCAGTCAACATAACAGGACAGTCTCTCAGCATCAGTCTTGAAGGGATGTGACATTTGAAAATAAATTAGTCTGTTATATCAGCTTCAGGTGTTTGGTAGCTGGTGGTGATCCAAGACTGGTTCATCTTTATGAAGGTCAGTCGATCAACAGAGTCGGTGGACAGGCGCACCCTGTGATCCGTGACAAATCCTCCAGCAGCACTGAATGTGCGTTCTGAAAGAACGCTGGATGCAGGACAGGCCAGTAGCTCAATTGCATACTGTGCAAGCTCTGGCCAGTGATCCATCCTCAAGACCCAGTAAGCCAGAGGATTTTCGGTGGGGAAGGTGTCCAAGTCCGACCTTGCTCCTAGGTATTCCTGCACCATGTATATCAGACGCTGGCGATGGTTGCTGGAACCGATCATACCTTGGGGCTGCGGACTAAAGAATTGTCTGAACACATCGGTCAGACGGCCACCTTCCCCACCACTCCTTATTTGACTGACCGAAGCCTCAGCAACTCATTGTCCAGGACCAGGAGTATGTAACCTCCCAGTCTCTGGGAACGCGTTGCACAGACCTTTCTGCAAGGCCTCCCGGAGTTGTCTCATCCTCTGCTCCCTCTACGACGGTAAGATAAGGTCTGCAACCTTACCCTTGTACCGTGGATCAAGGAGAGTGGCCAGCCAGTAATGGTCCCTCTCCTTGATCCGAAGAATACGAGGATCCTTCCGCAGACTTTGCAGGATCAGGGAGGCCATGCAGCGTAGGTTAGCTGAGGTATTCGGTCCGGAGTCCTTTGGGTCACTAAGGACGACATGATCCGCAGCCACCTCCTCCCAGCCACGTACAAGTCCACTGGTTTCTTGGGACTGTAAATCATCCCTAAAAGACTGCTGCTGATGATGCTGTGTGCCAGGCTCCACCTCCATGCTGACACAATCCTCCTCCTCCTCTTCTTCCTGTGCGATGGGTGGGACAGAAGGAACACTGTCTGGGTAAAGGGGGCCTTGAGAGGCAAGGAAGTCCTCCTCTTCCTGCCTCTGTTCTGCCTCAAGTGCCCTGTCCATTATTCCACGCAGCGTATGTTCCAACAGGTGGACAAGAGGTACAGTGTCACTGATGCATGCACTGTCACTGCTCACCATCCTCGTGGCCTCCTCAAATGGTGCCAGGACAGTGCATGCATCCCTGATCATGCCCCACTGGCGTGGTGAAAAAAACCCGAGCTCCCCTGACCCTGTCCTGGTGCCATAGTCGCACAGGTACTCATTGATGGCCCTCTGCTGCGTGTGCAGCCGCTGCAGCATGGCCAACGTTGAGTTCCACCTGGTGGGCATGTCACATATAAGGCGGTTCTTGGGCAGGTTCAACTCCTTTTGCAGCTCAGCCAGGCGAGCACTGGCATTATAAGATCTGCGGAAATGCACACAGACTTTCCTGGCCTGCCTCAGGACATCCTGTAAGCCCGGGTACCTGCCGAAGAACCGCTGCACCACCAGGTTAAGGACGTGAGCCACACAGGGCACATTGTTCAGTTGTCCCTGTCGGAGAGCGGAGAGGAGGTTGGTGCCATTGTCGCAAACTACCATTCCTGGCTTAAGCTGGCGTGGCGTCAACCACCTCTCGGCCTGCCCCTGCAGAGCAGACAGAACTCCTGCCCCAGTGTGGCTCCTGTCCCCCAAACACACCAGCGCAAGCACGGCATGGCATCTTTTTGCCTGCATACGTAGCCCCTTGAACGCCTACGGAGCACCGCTGGTTCCGAGGACAAAGCACAGGAAGAGGCCACGGAGGAAGAAGAAGAGGAGGGGGTGGAGGACAGAGGTGTGTCACAACCAGTAGTAGCATTTTGGAGGCGTGGCGGTGGAACAACCTCCAACACTACTGCACCTTGTCCTGCATCCTTCCCAGCTGCCAAAAGAGTGACCCAATGGGCCGTAAAAGAAAGGTAACGTCCCTGTCCATGCCTGCTGGACCATGAGTCAGCGGTAATATGCACCTTACCACTGACCGCCCTGTCCAGCGAGGCCAAGACATTGCCTTCCACATGCCGGTAGAGAGCCGGAATCGCCTTCCGTGAGAAAAAGTGGCATTTGGGAACCTGCCACTGAGGAACCGCACATTGCACAAACTCACGGAAGGGGGCCGAGTCTACCAACTGAAAAGGCAGCAGTTGAAGCGCTAGCAATTTAGCCAAGCTAGCATTCAACCGCTGGGCATGTGGATGGCTGGGAGTGAACTTCTTTCGACGGTCCAGCAGCTGGGGCAGGGAAATTTGCCTGCTAGAATCGGACGTCGGTGTACTGCTAGCAAAGTGCCCGCAAGTACTTGGCTGTGACACACCTAATTCTACACCTTCATTCCTCTCAGAGCAGGTTTCAGAGAGGACTGAAGGTATAGTGGGGTTGGAGATCCCAGCTGATGCGGTGCAAGAAGAGGTCAGCTTTGTTCTTTGGTGTGGGTCTTTAAGGTAGGCTTGCCAACGAGCTGCATGGCAGGTCAACATATGTCTGGTCAAGCATGTGGTGCCCAAGCGGGTGATGTTTTGGCCACGCGATATATGCTTGAGACATATGTTGCAAACAGCAGCTGTGCGATCTGATGCACTCGACTCAAAAAAGGCCCACACCAAAGAACTTTTTGAATAACGGGCAGAGGCAGCGCCCTGCACAGGCGGAGCTCTGCGGTGTGATTCCGTCAGTGTGCTGCCCTTATGCTGGCCCCCCGAGGGCATCCTGCCTCGTTGGAGATGTGCCTCCTCCTCATCCTCCTCCTCCTCCTCTCTCCTATTAGGCACCCACGTGGAGTCAGTGACCTCATCATCCCCTCCCTCCTCATCACTGGAGCCAATCTGGCAGTATGCTGCAGCTGCTGGAACATGACTGCCAGATTGGTGTCCTTCTTGAGCATCCCTTCTCTCTGCTCTCACGCTACTGCCTTCCTCTAGCTGGGTATCATCATCAGACCCTTCGAAACGCTGGGCATCCTCCTGGAGCATGTACCCAACACTGTGCTCAAACAGTTCGGGGGACTCCTCAGGAGGACATGGTTGGTCTAGGGAAGGAGTGACTGATGATGACATTGATACCAGGGAAGAGGACGCTTTGGCAGCTGCTTTGCCAGTACCCTGAGCCTGGGTGAGAGAGGATGAGGAGGATGAGGAGGGCTTGGTCATCCACTCTACCAAGTCTTCGCCATGATGCGGCTCAACACGTCCAGCTGCCGAAAAGAAGGACAAGCGTGTCCCATGGCCACGTGCTGATGGCGATGCACCGCGTCCACGACCAGCACTGTTGTCTCTAGACACAGAGCCTGCTTGCCCTCTTTTATTGGCTCCTGACTGTCTGCCTCTCCTTGTTTGCCTTCCAGACATTCTAATGGCCTGCAGGGAAATGGGAAAAGCAGCAATACAGGCTAAGTTCAGGTGTAATATGGTCAGGAGGCACACTCCGCCCGCTGTAAGTGCCGCAAAATCCTGTTGGTGTAACACACCAGGAAAAATCAGCAATGCAGGCTAAGTTCAGGTGTAATATGGTCAGGAGGCACACTCCGCCCGCTGTAAGTGCCGCAAAATCCTGTTGGTGTAACACACCAGGAAAAAGCAGCAATACAGGCTAAGTTAAGGTGTAATATGGTCAGGAGGCACACTCCGCCCGCTGTAAGTGCCGCAAAATCCTGTTGGTGTAACACACCAGGAAAAAGCAGCAATACAGGCTAAGTTGAGGTGTAATATGGTCAGGAGGCACACTCCGCCCGCTGTAAGTGCCGCAAAATCCTGTTGGTGTAACACACCAGGAAAAAGCAGCAATACAGGCTAAGTTAAGGTGTAATATGGTCAGGAGGCACACTCCGCCCGCTGTAAGTGCCGCAAAATCCTGTTGGTGTAACACACCAGGAAAAAGCAGCAATACGGGCTAACTTCAGGTGTATAATGTGCAGGAGGCTTAGCAACAATGACACTGACACTGTCCCCTGCCTATCCTTCTCTCTCCCTGCACACAAGGTTTATCAAAGTATATGACACTGACACTCTCCCTGCCTATCCTTCTCTCTCCCTGCACACAAGGTTTAGCAAAGAATATGACACTGACACTGTCCCCTGCCTATCCTTCTCTCTCCCTGCACACAAGGTTTATCAAAGTATATGACACTGACACTCTCCCTGCCAATCCTTCTCTCTCCCTACACACAAGGTTTAGCAAAGAATATGACACTGACACTCTCCCTGCCTATCCTTCTCTGTCCCTACACACAAGGTTTAGCAAAGAATAGATTTGACAAGATTTGACACTGTCCCTGCCTATCCTTCACTTTCCCTGCTCCGGAACACACTACACGAGGCCGCCGCGCTGGCGGCCTTTTATAGTGTGGGGCGTGTACTAAACCCCCTCAGCTATAATTGGCCACAGGCATCCTGCCTGTGGCCAATCATTGCTCTCCTCGCTGCCGGCGCTGTGATTGGCCAAGCATGCAGGGTCACAGTGCATGCTTGGCCAATCACAGCGCCGGGATTACACTGCGATGGCGCAGTGTATTGTGGGCCGTTCGCGTCACTCGAATTTGGCGCGAACGGCCCAAATCGTTCGTTGTTCACCGAACGCGCGAACAGCCGATGTTCGAGTCGAACCTATGATCGACTCGAACACCGAGCTCATCCCTAGTTGTGAGTGTCCATTATTGTGCTGGTATACAAAGGGGGTTGTACTGTGTAATATATATATATATGTATAGAGATAGTACAGTTATACCACTACTTTTCCTCTTTCTAACTGTGTCACGAGAAAAGTCGATTGTCAGGGGTTGGTAGCGGTGCATTACAGGGGCCCAAACAAACAAGCAGCCCTCTTAAGCTGAGGGTATCGCTACACGAGTCAATGAAGAGGTTACCAAAGTTAAGAAAGTTCTCATATGACAGAATAGAACTTCAGAAGTGATGTAATGTATTGTTATGTATTCTTTTGTTTCCGAGCATGCGTGGTCTTCCGATTTTATTTATTTTTTGGTCTTTCGATCTTTTGTGTTTATCCCTCCAGATAATTTTGCATGAACTGTTGTGATGCGCTCTCGAAGGCTGTGTACTAACGATCAGATTATCGTACGATCGCTTTTAAAGCAACATATTTAATAAGATTTTCTGATTGTGTGGACTAGGCTTTAGGGCAGGGGTAGGCAACCTTTGAGGGATGGAGATGAACAACACTGAAGAAGTCAAAGATCACAGGGCACAGTGTCCCCCGTCCCCCCTACAAAAAAAAACCCAAGTAAGACCAACCTTTGTTGTTGTTTTTTTTTTTTTGATAAAATATTTTTACTCAGAACAAAAATAAGTATTACAAGAGAGTGCAGGGTTCAGGAGTGCGTTACACTCAGAATGCAGAGTTCAGGAGTGCGTTACACTCATAATGCAGGGTTCAGGAGTGCGTTACACTCAGAATGCAGGGTTCAGGAGTGCGTTACACTCAGAATGCAGGGTTCAGGAGTGTGTTATGCTCAGAATGTAGGGTTCAGGAGTGCGTTATGCAGAGAATGCAGGATTCACAAGTGTATTACGCTCAGAATGCAGGGTTCAGGAGTGCGTTGCGGTCAGAATGCAGGGTTCAAGAGTGCGCTGTTGTCAGAATGCAGGGTTCAAGAGTGCGTTGTGGTCAGAATGCAGGGTTATACAGAGAATGCAGGGTTCACCAGTGCATTACGCTCAGAATGCAGGGTTCAGGAGTGCATCATGCAGAGAATGCAGGGTTTAGGAGTGGGTTGTGCTCAGAATGCAGGGTTCAAGAGGGCGTTGTGGACAGAATGTAGGTTTTAGGAGTGTGTTTCAGTCAGAATGCAGGGTTCAGGAGTGCGTTATGCAGAGAATGCAGGGTTTAGGAGTGGGTTGCGCTCAGAATGCAGGGTTTAGGAGTGAGTTGCGCTCAGAATGCAGGGTTTAGGTGTGGGTTGCCCTCAGAATGCAGGGTTTAGGAATGTGTTGCAGTCAGAATGCAGGGTTCAGGAGTGTGTTATGCAGAGAATGCAGAATTTAGGAGTGCGTTGTGGTCAGAATGCAGGGTTCAGGAATGCAGGGTTTAGGAGTGCGTTGTGGTCAGAATGCAGGGTTCAGGAGTGTGTTACACTCAGAATGCAGGATTCAAGAGTTTGTTGTGGTCAAAATGCAGGGTTCAGGAGTGCATCATGCAGAGAATGCAGGATTTAGGAGTGGGTTGCACACAGAATGCAGAGTTTAGGAGTGCGTTGCAGTCAGAATGCAGGGTTCAGGTGTGCGTTATGCAGAGAATGCAGGGTTCAAAAGTGCGTGTGGTCAGAATGCAGGGTTCAGGAGTGCGTTATGCAGAGAATGCAGGGTTTAGGAGTGCATTACACTTAGAATGCAGGAATTAGGAGTGCGTTGCGGTCAGAATGCAGGGTTCAAGAGTGCATTGTGGGCAGAATGCAGGGTTCAGGAGTGCGTCCTGCAGAGAATGACGCACAATGACGCATATACAATGCAGACTATGTATATGCAAATATACACAGACACTATTTACAGTATATGAAAATTGTGCAATGATTTGCATATGAATACACTGATAGTGTGGGCACATTGTACAGGGCCTTTGTGGGACAGTCCCACACAATTAGTGGCTGTTGGGGGGTATAGATTTGTAATCCTAACACATTTGTTGTCCTAAAATGATAACAATGCTCCTCCATAGATACAAGATGTCGCCCTGGGACAGGATGTGTGTTACTGGCATGATCATTAGGTCACTAAAGGAAAAAAAAATCTACCAAAAAAAAAAACACCTCTGCAGCCAGCCACTACTTCGAAGGATTAGTAAGCTGCAATATAAAAGTTTTATGCTTATGTAGCGGCCCCCTCTCTCCCCTCTCAATTCTTCTGGCTCTGGCTCTTGTCTAGGGGTACCTCTGAGGAGACAGTGCAAGGTCACCACGCCAAGTTCCCACTGCAGGTGTGTATGTGTAGTGGGATACAATTCTCTTTTACCTTCGGGTCGGTGTTCTGCATCTGGAGCCTCCTCCTGGTTTCTCGAACAGTGTCTGCCAGTAAATGAGCCCCACACCACTAAAGTCCAACACTCCTTTATTCTTCTCATGGAAAAGTGAACACAATCAGTTGGACTCCCTCAACAAACAAAACAGACAGGGGTGTGGATGCGAGTAGGCCTAGGCACAATGAACTCTCCTACTTCCTTCCCAGAAGTAGATTTCTGCTCCCAATCGAGGAAGACATCCCTCCCGGCGGTCTCCGGAGGCTCACCCGTCACTGGCAATTTGCTGCACCAGGTCTTCAGGTAAGTACCCCCTCTGGTCCCTTACGCCACTGGATTCGGGTACCCCCTCCCGGGGTCCCCTAGGAAGTTCCTCCCTCGCGGAGCCTTAATCCCGGACCGCCATCCAAGTACCTCACCCCAGGCTAAAGGTGCCTGGGATGGAACACGACCTCCGAACGTCCTCCAGGCCTAGGCCGCCTAAAGGACCGACACGAACCACCGTCCTCAGGCTGAAGGTGCCCGGGACTCGACTTCCGCCACCAAAAATGGCCGCCCCCTTTATACCCTCTCCCAGCAAGCACGGCGGGTTCCCCGCCCCACCATACAACCGCTGAGAGAGGCCAAAAAGAGGTATGACACTGCAATGATGGCACAACCCCGGGCCCAAAGTGACAGCGCCACCCGGTGGGCCCCAGGGAACCATACACCACAGTTTCCCCACCAGATTCAAACAGAAAAGCACATACCCACTACACTTAAGTTTGGGGGCTGGGCTCACTGGAACACCACAGAGATCTCTGTTCCCGATTGCTAGGAACAGCAGATCTCCATGATGTCTCCTGTCAGAATAGGGATCGCCTTGTTTACATAGGCAGATCCCCGTTCTGCCTCTGTGTACCGGGTTCACGGGTTGCCGGGTCGCCGGCTGACATCGAGTCCACGGGACCCACGGGCGCACTCGCTGTATGGGCATGGCGGTTTACGCAATCGAGCCGAACTGCCGCCGTATATATACAGTGGCTGGTCGGCAAGGGGTTAAACCCACAAGTGCTTTTTTTTACCACTACTCACCCTTAAGGCCGCTTTCACACTGAGATGTCGTCGGCGTAAAGAGCCACTATTTTTTGCGGCGCTATTTGGCCGATATCGTTGTGCTTTTAACCCCCGCTAGTGTCCGAAAAAGGGCTAAAACTGCTGCGCTTTGCCGGCGGTTTGGTGGCGCTGCCCATTGATTTCAATGGGCAGGGGCTCTGTAGGAGCGGTGTATACACCGCTCCTACAGCTCCTCAAAGATGTGGCTAGCAGGACTTTTTTTTACCGTCCTGCCAGTGCACCGCTTCATTGTGAAAGGAGAGGCTCTTTCAGGGCGCTTTACAGCTATGTGAAAGCAGTTTTATACTGGCTTTTGAAATTTACAAATGCATCAATTTAGAAGTCGGATAAAAGGTTTAGCACCGGGAAACACTTTTTGACAGATAAACAATACATTTTATATACAAATATAGATCAGACCAAAAAGGAAAAGAAAGACGCCTCTAAGTGCAGTATGCAAAATTTAATAAAGTGCACAAAGGGTTAAAAGCACTTACAAGATCGTTGTGTGTTAAAAGACATGATAAAATCTGGAGTCCTCATCTGTGGCATGTGTCCATCCTCGGCACGGTGGTAGAGAGCAGTGTAGAGCCGTCCAGCAGCTGTAAAGCTTTCTCGTACATGTTGGAGAGAGGAGGCAGCAGGGAAGGAGGTCTGACGAAGGAGCCGCACATGCTCCGAAACGCGTTACCGCCCCTTCTCCCACTGACACCATCAGCCTCGTGTGTCCCGCAGTGAACCCGGAACACAGGCTTCCCTGCTGCCTCCTCCTCTCTAACATGTACGAGAACGCTTTACAGCTGCTGGACGGCTCTACATTGCTCTCTACCACCATGCCGAGGATGGACACATGCCACAGATGAGGACTCATGATTTTATCATGTCTTTTAACACTCAACTATCTTGTAAGTGCTTTTAACCCTTTTTGCACTTTATAAAATTTTGCATACTGCACTTAGAGGCGCCTTTCTTTTCCTTTTTTATATCTTCAGAGTTGCTTCTCCTCTAACCAAAGTGCTGCCAGAAGTGCCATCTCATCACTATCATCCCTCTGACCAGCTATCCACCTCCACCAGAGCGCCCTTATTTCCTCTCTGTTTTATCGATCAGACTAAAATGAGGGACAAATGAGGAGGAAAGAGGGACAGAGAGGGACTTTGTTCCAAATCAGGGAGAGTCCCTCGAAAGCAGGGACAGTTGGGAGCTACAGTCAGGTCCATAATTATTGGGACATCGACACAATTCTAATCTTTTTGGCTCTATACACCATCACAATGGATTTAAAATGAAACAAACAAGATGTGCTTTAACTGCAGACTTTCAGCTTTAATTTGAGGGCATTTACATCCAAATCAGGTGAACGGTGTAGGAATTACAACAGTTTGTATATGTGCCTCCCACTTTTTAAGGGACCAAAAGTAATGGGACAGATTAACAATCATAAATCAAACTTTCACTTTTTAATACTTGGTTGCAAATCCTTTGCAGTCAATTACAGCCTGAAGTCTGGAACGCATGCACATCACCAGACGCTGGGTTTCATCCCTAATGATGCTCTGCCAGGCCTCTACTGCAACTGTCTTCAGTTCCTGCTTGTTCTTGGGGCATTTTCCCTTCAGTTTTGTCTTCAGCAAGTGAAATGCATGCTCAATCGGATTCAGGTCAGGTGATTGACTTGGCCATTGCATAACATTCCACTTCTTTCCCTTAAAAATCTCTTTGGTTGCTTTCGCAGTATGCTTCGGGTCATTGTCCATCTGCACTGTGAAGCGCCGTCCAATGAGTTCTGAAGCATTTGGCTGAATATGAGCAGATAATATTGCCCGAAACACTTCAGAATTCATCCTGCTGCTTTTGTCAGCAGTCACATCATCAATGAATACAAGAGAACCAGTTCCATTGGCAGCCATACATGCCCACGCCATGACACTACCACCACCATGCTTCACTGATGAGGTGGTATGCTTTAGATCATGAGCAGTTCCTTTCCTGTTCCATACTCTTCTCTTCCCATCACTCTGGTACAAGTTGAGCTTGGTCTCATCTGTCCATAGGATGTTGTTCCAGAACTGTGAAGGCTTTTTTAGATGTTGTTTGGCAAACTCTAATCTGGCCTTCCTGTTTTTGAGGCTCACCAATGGTTTACATCTTGTGGTGAACCCTCTGTATTCACTCTGGTGAAGTCTTCTCTTGATTGTTGACTTTGACACACATACACCTACCTCCTGGAGAGTGTTCTTAATCTGGCCAACTGTTGTGAAGGGTGTTTTCTTCACCAGGGAAAGAATTCTTCGGTCATCCACCACAATTGTTTTCTGTGGTCTTCCGGGTCTTTTGGTGTTGCTGAGCTCACCGGTGCGTTCTTTCTTTTTAAGGATGTTCCAAACAGTTGGTTTGGCCACACCTAATGTTTTTGCTATCTCTCTGATGGGTTTGTTTTGTTTTTTCAGCCTAATGATGGCTTGCTTCACTGATAGTGACAGCTCTTTGGTTCTCATATTGAGAGTTGACAGCAACAGATTCCAAATGCAAATAGCACACTTGAAATTAACGCTGGACCTTTTATCTGCTCCTTGTTAATGGGATAATGAGGGAATAACACACACCTGGCCATGGAACAGCTGAGCAGCCAATTGTCCCATTACTTTTGGTCCCTTAAAAAATGGGAGGCACATATACAAACTGTTGTAATTCCTACACCGTTCACCTGATTTGTATGTAAATATCCTCCAATTAAAGCTGAAAGTCTGCAGTTAAAGCACATCTTGTTCGTTTCATTTCAAATCCATTGTGGTGGTGTATAGAACCAAAAAGATTAGAATTGTGTCGATGTCCCAATATTTATGGACCTGACTGTATGTTAGTGGGTATGTGAATGGAGGATGATTTCACTTAACAGAAGAGGCATCAACACACATCCTATGTCATGCAGGCAATATATTGTTAGTCATTTGTGATCCTTATGTTATTTAATTAGTTTTAAATCAATTATATTGTGTTAGTTTTATTTGGTGAGTTTCATTTAATGCAAACCACTTATGGGAAGAGCATCTGTGACTTTAGAAGCTTCTATCGATGTTGTTTGATTATGCTCACATTTTTCTAAAAACATACAGCCAGTAGTACAATGAGTAATATAAAGAAAATCGTTTATGACTATTTATTTTCGGCATGTTTACTGAACAATGGCTTTCTGGCAGAGATTCCTAATTGTTAAGATGTGACTCAGAGATAGTCTTAAATTGCTCCACACTTTATCATTAGTACTGACTGACCCCCATTTTGGTTTCAAAAGCTTTCTTTTGAATATGTTAGATATTAGGGACCTCAGCTGTTGAAGAACTTCCTATGAATTCTTTCAGGACGGAAGCTACATCTTCAGCACTTGACGTTAAGGTCAAGGACCGATGAGGGGTGAATCTTTGACGTGGCCACAGTGATGCTCATTTAGGTTTTGCTTCCGATTCTTACTGGGTATATAAATAATGTAGAAGATTGATTACAAACACAGAAGAACCAGAATTCCTAGTGAAAAATGTCTGCTTTTATAAAAGAGATGCTTTCCGGTAATTTTAAACAGTCTAAAACAACAAGAGATGGCTTTAATCCTGTAATAACCCACGAGAACATTCCACAGTTTGTTATTCCACCTCTTGCCAGGCTTGATAGATTTCATGTTCCTGAAGACATGATTGCTATGTGGAAGTATAGACTAGGGCATAGTCATGATGAAGAAGTATTGGAAGGGAAGACCAAACAGTCTCTTATTTTCAGCTTTGAAGACCTTCTGGACCCTGTCACCAGAGCAGCAATGTCTCTCCCACATCTAGCAAAAACCACCACCCCATATGGATTTCTCATGCTTGCAGAGAGCCCACATGTACCAAATGGAGAAGATGTTTTCTTTCAGACGGGGACCTCAAGGAGAAGAATACCAGTGGTAAGGTCTTCCAGCATGCAGAATACCCTAATTTCAGATACTGAGTGTACTGGGCATGGCGCTACATCACCAGATACTGTAGCACACCAATCAGATCAAAACTCTACCACAAAGAACTTTCTTCCATTTCGGAGGACTGTTTTTTTTAGACAAAGTTCCATGCCAGCCATCAATAATGGTAGCGATGCCAAGACATCTGTAGAAGATAAAAAACCTGCAACAATTCCCCAAAGGAGTAACTCCTTTCCAAAGGTCATTACAAGAAAATCTTCAATTAGACTTTTACAGTCCGTTATTAAAAAACATTTTTCTACAAAGAATTTGTCAAAGGAGGAGTGTTAGTCTTTTTTCAGGAACATATAAATGACAATTAAGCTGTGTAGGATTAAGATTAGATTCTTTAGTGGCAGTGGTCATGCGTTTGACATCACTGACCATAGCAATTTAAAAATGCAGACACATGGGAGTTCATTGTCAAGTCTGGGAATTTCTGTGACTTGTTCTTAAATATTGTTTTGGGTTTGCTCCTCCACTATGGCATGTCTATTTTCCTCTCTAGTCACTTTCACCACTTTATTCTAACAGCAGTATTAGATCAAGCAGGGCTCTAAAGTCCTGCATCATAAAATGTATTATTTTTTCTGTTAATTCTTTTCTTGTCTTATTCTGATCCTTTCAGTGTCAAACATGTATTTGTTTGTTACGTTTCTGGCAAAGAGGTACAGATCCTTAATAGTTTCGTATTTATCAATAGTGGTGGTTGGGCAAAAAGTCTTAGCTTTAAAACTGATAATTCATCAAGAGACAGTTGGTTAGGCCAACCACAGTGATCAAACCATCCGATAAATGGCATTTACCTTATTGTGAGACCTAGGTAAATGATTATTTTAGTTGAGAAGTATCAGTTTTATCATTATACTATTTAGAGCATAAACTGTAAATTTGTTAATTTGCAAGGCAGAATAAATGTTTAAAAACATCAATAACAATTATATTATGATTCCTGGTATTATGTAAAACTGGTCGGTGCAGTGATTCCTAAATGTTTCACTGATATATAATTTTAGCTGTCAGAACACATGGAAACAGCAACTACCAAAAATAGGATTAACATTTTTAAAATATATGAGCTACAAACTTTCATTCACTTAAAGTTCACGCTCTATAATGATCATTTAAATGAGAATACCATCCTATAATATTATGTTGTCTTTAACAAAAGCAAATGTGCTAAGTCTTTGCAAAGTAATCAGTATGTGGTTGTTAGGGAAATACGTTTTAAAGTGATAAAAGTAAATTATGCACTTGTTTTTTTTACTGATATTTATAGGCTTTAAGCCAACCTTCTTTGTCCTCATAAAAAGAGAAGTTTGGTCTATATCCTAACTCACAACTAGCACACCCGATTTCTGCTTATGTGTGTGAGACATAACTTTAAAGAGGTTTTATGGTGCTAAAAGATTGCAAATGAACACATAAAGGATGCAGCTGTGCTTGAGTTGTCCACAAAACCGCATGTAGGAGACAACTCATCAACGTGCAGGAAAAATACAAACACAGCGGGGTTGATATACTAAATCTGGAGAGTGATCCCGTGCAGCTCTGCGTAGAACCCAATCAGCTTCCAGGTTTTTATGTCAAAGCTTATTAGAAGTTAGAAGCTGATTGGCTACCATGCACATCTGCACAAGTTTTTCGCTCTTCAGTTTTAGTAAATCAACCCCTAGAAAGATTGATTTACTAAAGGCAAACAAACAGTTCGCTTTGCAAGGGAATTATCCCCAGAGCTTAGTGAACTAGGTGAAGCTCTGCTGACTTCTATCATCTAATCATGTGCAAGGAAAAATGCTGTTTAAAAAAAAAAAATTGCCTTGCTTGTGATTGAATATTCTTTACAAACTTTACAAAGGAATACTTCACTACATTCACTAATCTCTCCCGGATAGCAAGGATAACTTGCCACAAATTTGCAGCAGTGTTCAATTGTAAGTCTTTTACTTGCTACAGACTTTCCCTAGCAAGTTGTACACTTGCAGAGCACTTTCTAGTTCTAATTGACACTTTTCCAATTTGTAGAAAATTTGCGTGGCAAGTCTTTAGCAAGAGCAAAGTTGCAGTGGTGAGTCTACAGCAAGAGCTCTGCAAATCTACAGCATGAAGTGGCAGGATGACTATCGCACAACATAACTGAACCAGAACTTGCAGCAGATGTTTTTAAAGAAAGTTGATCTGGAGTCATGCAATGCAGACTTGCTGCAATCGTGCCACAAACTTGTGAAGCCTGGAAAGTCTAGCAATAGTTTGGCACGTCATTTTCAAACGTGCAGCTCAATTGCTTGCTATCTGGGCTGGGGCAAATTCCCTTGCAAGGTGAATAGCCTATTTGCCTTTAGTAAGCCAACCCCAGAGTATTTGTCATGGCAGTTTTCAGCCCGAAAAAACAAATTTTGTTTTTTAATATGTGCACCCATATATACTTTTTCTATCAATTAACCTCACCTTAACATTAAACCCTGCCTGTCTTAAAACAGTCCTAATTATTTATCCGTAACCCTCAGCTTACAACCAACTACTCAAAGCCCAACTCAAGGCCTGGGAGGCTAGTAAAAAAAATAAAACACAATCACCCACAAAAACAGTGCTAGATATCAGTACAAATACATTCTACCAAAAAAAATGTAATGTTGCTATGTTCTAGACTCGAAAATAAAGAATGTAAATTACTGCTTGGCAAATGTTTTTTGTTCATACAGGAGACAGTGATACCCACACTTAAAAATAAATAAAATAGGAGGCTGGGGTTGGGCTTGCATTATATATCTAAGCCATAAAATGTACCACCTAAACCAATACTTAAAATGTACTCTACAGTTAACTTAATTTTCATTTTATTTTTCTCCTAAGTTTCACCTTTAACCCCTTAACGACCGCTCACGGCATATAAACATCAGCAGAATGGCTCATACAGGCACAATCACGTACCTGTACATCCCCTTTAACTGCCTGCCGTGTGGTCGCGCGCGCCACCGGCAGCACGCTTGCGACCCTGCAGTCATCCCCGTGAGTCGGACCGCGGGTCCCGCGGACTCGAACGCCACGGGAATCCCCGCGATCGTCTCACGGAGGGATGGTGCGGAGAGATGTTAGTGTAAACACAACATCTCCCCGCTCGCCTACTGACACTGTCACCGATCTCCGCTCTGTGTAATCAGAGCGGAGATCGGTGACGTGTCACTCATTAGCCACGCCACCTAACAGTAAGAATCCCTCCCTTAGGCATACTTAACCCCTTCAGCGCCCCTTCACTGCCAGTGTCATTTTTACAGTAACCAGTGCATTTTTATTGCACTGAACGCTGTAAAAATGACAATGGTCCCAAAAATGTGTCAAAAGTGTCCGATGTGTCGCAGTCACGAAAAAAATCGCTGATCGCCGCCATTACTAGTAAAAAAAAAAAAATTGATAAAAATGCCATAAAACTACCCCCTATTTTTTAAATGCTATAACTTTTGCGCAAACCAATCAATAAACGGCGATTGCGATTTTTTTTACCAAAAATATGTAGAAGAATACGTATCGGCCTAAACTGAGGAAAACATTTTTTTTCTTAGATATTTTTTGGGGATATTTATTATAGCAAAAAGTAAAAAATATTGCATTTTTAAAAAAATTGTCGCTCTATTTTTGTTTATAGCGCAAAAAATAAAAACCGCAGAGGTGATCAAATACCACCAAAAGAAAGCTCTATTTGTGGGGAAAAAAGGACGTCAATTTTGTTTGGGAGCCATGCCGCACGACCGCGCAATTGTCAGATAAAGCGACGCAGTGCCGAATCGCAAAAAGGGGCCTGGTCTTTATGCCGCATATTGGTCCGGGGCTTAAGTGGTTAACTTAACTTAACTTACCCTAACCTCTTATCCTTACCATTACTTAACCATTGACATTTGGTCTAACACTGAATCACTAAAAAACAACTTACTTACCTTATTGGGGGCAGAAGCCGTACATTTGGGCCTAGATTTACCAGCACCAATATCTTGGTGCAGCTAACGCTTGTTACGAGTTGAGTTAAAGAGATTGACAGCTTGAAACCTGAATCCTGCAATACTTAACAATACAATACTTATAATTTTAATTATAATGTGATTGAAGACAACAGGATTGGATACATGTAGAGGAAAGTGAAAATGTGTTTAATTTTATAATTAAAGATATATTTTTACTGTTATATTCAACATGTTTGCAAGCTATTTACACAAAAAATACTATTCAATACTTTGCAGTTTCCAGCCTTTTCTGGTTTCTTTCAAAAAATGTCATGTTTTCACATTTCAAATGCTGCACAGACCAGATGTGTGTTATTAACTGCTAGCAGACTTACCTTAAAGGGGTTGTAAAGATTCGTTTTTTATTTTCTAAATAGGTTCCTTTAAGCTCGTGCATTGTTGGTTCACTTACCTTTTCCTTTTGATTTCCCTTCTAAATATTTTTTTTCTTTGTTTTCTTTGTCTGAATTTCTCACTTCCTGTTCCTCCTCAGTAAACTGTTCAGTAAGCTGTTCTGGCTGACTCCACACCACTCGGATGATGGTGTGAAGTTTAGTGAGGAGAAATAGGAAGTGAGAAATTCAGACAAAGAAAACAAATATTTAGAAGGGAAAAGGAAAGTGAACCAACAATGCACTAGCTTAAAGGAACCTATTTAGAAAATAAAAAACTAACCTTTACAACCCCTTTAATTAGCAGAGCACTTTCAGATTTTGAAAAGTATGTATTGCAATTGATCTTTGCTTTCCACTCTACATAATATAATTCATTTTTTTCACAGAAAGATGGCCATTTTCCTTGATGTAATGTATAAATATATGTAAACATATTTAAAAATCTATAAAAATCACATTTCTATTGTCCCACCCATGCCTCGTTTTGTTTTTGTTTATCCAGAAGGATAAAAAGTCTGACATAATAGAGACAGAACTATACATGTAATATTTTTCAATGGTGATTACTCTGATTGCCTGTCGTGGCAGTCAAATATCTAGGGACTACAGTCATCGGCTTCTGGCCATTATTAAAAAAAAACAAAAAAAAACACAGGTTTCAGAACTATGTTGGGCAGCAATTAAGCATTTGTTATGTATTAATGTGTTTTAAATCAAAGTAATCTTAGGTGTACAATTTTTTTTAGTTTTTGTGAGTGGTATTGCATAATTTGCCCACCACAGGGCGGAAGAAGTCTGTGTTGGACATGAAACCTATCCACAGACAGAAGACAGTAAGGACAGCACTAAAAAAAAAATAGTACTCTAATGCCCCATACACACGATCGTTTTTCATGCCGTTAAAAATGCCATTTTTTAAAATGGCCATTAAAACCGATCATGTGTATGCTCCAGAGCATTTTTAACGGCGTGAAAAACGGCCATTAAAAATTTAGAACATGCTCTATTTTTTCACGTCGTTTTTCATGTCGTTTTTCTTAATGACGTGAAAAACGATAGTGTGTATGCTTTTACGAGGGGAAAAAAAACCGCGCATGCTCAGAATCAAGTATGAGACGGGAGCGCTCGTTCTGGTAAAACTAGCATTTGTAATGGAGATAGCACATTCGTCACGCTGTAACGGACTGAAAAGCACGAAGTTTACTAACATGAAGGGTGGCGCCATTCAAATGGAACTTCCCCTTTATAGTGCCGTCGTACGTGTTGTACGTCACTGGCTGCGCTTTGCTCGAGCGTTTTTTTTAATGATCGTGTGGATGCAAGACAGGCTTGAGAGGAAACATGAAAAAAAAACGACGAGAAAAACGTTGGTTAAAAAAATGGCATGAAAAACGATCGTGTGTACGCCGCATAAGATGTCAGTCTGTGACTTCTATTTTAATATACAATTCTTTCTCATCTGCCTATGTGAAAAGGTGACAACAATTTGAATTTATAACAAAAGGCAGACAATTTGGTTTTCCATTCAATGTTCTGCAAGTTCAATTCAGATTTTCATTCTGATACATAATTATATGGATTAAAATGATGTAGACGATTCTTTCCTGGAATTGCGATACAGCATGACAGCCTATTAGCCCTGGGGGGTGTTTCCCTCAAGTTCCCTGGAGGGATTCAAACCTTCTTTGACATGAATATGTTGCACGTGTTACTCGCTATCATTGAATATTTTGTCTACTACTTCTCTTGCATGTATATCCTAAATCTGCCTTGTTCACTTACTTAAATAAAATTTTTTTTACAAATAAAATAAAAATTATGTAGACAAAGTACCATGTTAAAAAACAAAAAACTCAGTGCTAATAAACAGAAAAATCTACACACAGTGTATAAATATAGGTTATAAT
Organism: Rana muscosa; assembly: GCA_029206835.1. Classification (NCBI taxonomy): domain Eukaryota; kingdom Metazoa; phylum Chordata; class Amphibia; order Anura; family Ranidae; genus Rana; species Rana muscosa. Next base: position 477,319,143 of record CM055116.1, read on the forward strand.
TCACAACTCAACAAAATGTAAGCAGAAAGCTGGCAACATAAATACCCACAAACAGATATTAATAGTAATCTAAAACCATACATGTAAAGCACTATCCTCAGTGTTTACAAACATAGGTAATGTCCCCTTAAATCTACGATACACCATGTGCAATTTATGTTTTTGAGATAAAGTCCCAAAAAAGTCCTTTTTATATTCAAAATAAAGTGATAAAAAGTCCACAAAAGTGCTTGTGAATACAAAAGATCCAAATTCTCTTGTGCCAGGATGCGAGCAAACCAATCCAGCCACCACCTCCAGAAAAGATAGCCAAACTCCTTACCCTGTAATATGACCTATATATCACAAGGAGGTCAAAAAGCGGTTGATGTTATACCACAATTCCAACATTCCTTCATGCTCTAGACCCACTCAGATGTCTTCCTCAAGGATCTTATGGATAGCCCATATGGATGGTTTCCAGGGCATACATCCGGCACCACAGGACCATGCAACTGCAGATATTCATCCACTCAAGCCGCTACACCTCTTTCTGTATGGACCATATAATTAAATAGGAAGTACACAGCATGATACTGCTTAAAGCGAAGCTCCGCCCAAAAGGGGGAGCACCACTTATCTGCCTCCTCCTCCCCTCTGGTGCCACATTTGGCACCTTTCGGGGTGAGAGGGGAATAGGTACCACTTCCGGTAGACCTCACCGCGGCGAGATCTCTTGGAAGTTCGGCCCCCCTTCTCCTTCCCCTGCCGCCGGGCCATTCAGAAAGTGCAACGTGCTTCATGCATGTGTAGCACACAGATCCTTTACCCTGCTTACCTCCACAAGCAGAATGGGACACACCATGCCACAAGCCCAATATCCTCCGGATAAAAGAGGGTGAGCGGTGTTATCTGTTTTGGGTCCTGCAGAGAGTTACCTCCTTCCATTGGTTCTCTCCCCTAGAGAGTAGGGTAAAGTCTATTCTCTCTTTGTATTCAATAAGGCCATTGTCCAAACAGTATTAAATCTAATAAAGAAAGGTTTATTTTGCTTGCGTAGAAACTTGATAGGAAAGTTGGAGATAGAGAATTTAACAGGGAGGCAGGTTCAGGCACGCGGCACTTAACTGTCAGTTATCTCCACTCAGTCCTGAGTGGGCTTTGCTCACCCGAATAGTCCCCTCTCACAGTCCTAGCAGCCAGTGTGGAGCACGGAACATTCACTTGAAATTTCCTAAGGATACGATCAGGATATGACCTTCTGAATCCCGAACTTCCAAGCACTTGTAACACTTGAGACCTTAGGCGCCAGTGGGCACATTACAAGGCTTATGGAATACTTCCCTCTGATAGGCAATCAGGCCTCTCCCGAAACAGTGACTTCCCTCACCGATCCCTGTGGACAGGTCCTCCCCTGGTTTCCTCTCCTTCAGAGCGGGTCACACCCACTTGGGCACCCTGGGACTCCTCTTCTGGTGTAGGCCTCAGCTAAAGGTGCTGGGCCTACCTGGAATGATGCAGCCTCGGCCGAAGGTGCCCGGGGCTGAATACAGACTCACGAACCCCTGGCCATGAGGGCCACCGAAGGTGGGGTACGTGCCTAGGACCAAGGGGTCCTCTGGATCACCTCCGAACTCCCAGACCTAATGGCGTCCACCCCTTAAGTACCCTATCCTGGCATGCACAGCGGGTAGACCACGCCCACTCCACACCTGCCGAGAGAGGACACCCAATCGCGCTGCAATGCTACCTGTGGTTCAACCTGAGACCTGGGTGACAGCGCCCCCCACAGGTCAAAGGGAACTGTAATGCCAGGCAACACCACAACAAAGCAGAAACCAATTTAAAGAATTCAAACAGCCTGAGCCTAAATATTTTCTCAGGCTACCCCTTAAATTTAGGCATAGCGACCCCAATTATGGGGGGTCCGCTACACATGCGCAATAGGGGACCGTCTGTGGAGCCGTAAGGCTTTACTGCTGGTTTTCACTTACAGGCAATGGCATGGCAGCGGCCGCACCCAATGAAAACATTGGCTGGGGTGCAGACATCGCTGAATTCCTGGACAGGTAAGTGTCCTAATATTAAAAGTCAGCAGCTACAGTATTTGTAGCTGCTGACTTTAAGTTTTTTTGGACCTCCTCTTTAAAAACTGCTATTCAATCTTAGTGTATGCGCTTTCAAAAAAAGTTTGTGTGCTCCATCTGTCCCCCGGTGTCTCTGCACTGAGAACCGAGCCACCGAACATCGCCGATGGCTCGATTCTCACAGATCTCCGAGAGGAAAGCTGCTGACTGTCAGTCAGCGTCTTTCCTCTCTGCTTCTCCACACTCATTGGAGCGCTGAACTGTGGAGGGGCGGGGAGAGGCTGTCCCAGCATCTCAGCGGCTTGCTGAGACTGCCATCAATCAGGGCAGCTGGCGGATACCGATTTGGAAGTCGTGATGACGCTTTGCCCCGACTGATGGCGGTGATGTCAGCGGAGAGCGGACTTCAGACCGTTCTCCGCTGAAAACGGGTCACAGGAGTGCAAAACTAATTGCACTCCTGTGACCCAGAGGAGAAGCCCAGCCTAAAAAGCTCAGGCTGGACTTCTCCTTTAATAAAAAATAATGTTTTTTGGTAAAGATAGTATATGCTGTAAATTGCCTCCAGCATTGTTTCTTCTTTCTGGAGGCTGCCATTTTACTAAAGCCCAAAGCCCTAGCTGTAAATCATAAAGCGGAACTAAACCAGTGATTTACCTGTTTAGGAAAAAAAATTATTGATTTGATTGTGTCCTCAACCAAACTGTCAAACCATCAAATGGCTGGTGTCATAACTGATCAGCTGTGTAGCACCATGGCAGTTGCAGATCAAACAAAAGCCGCTTCCTTGGCTGTAAAGGATAGCAAGGTTTAATTCCGCTTTAGGGCTGTCAGCAGATCGGCCTCTACAAACTCAGCAGTCCCTAAAAATGCCTAAAAATAGTGAGCAACTGAGCATGTGCAGAAAAGGGTGAGTCAGTGTATTACTGGATATTAACCACTTCAGCCCCGGAAGAATTTACCCCCTTCCTTACTTTTTGCGATTCG